>JBBBDQ010001554.1:0-732500 GCA_037127315.1 Ascarosepion bandense | reverse complement strand
GGAAAATAAAATGGGGTGGGATTAACAATTTTTGAATCTTAGGAAGTAAAAAGGGGAAAGCAGACAGATACTTATGTTTCATATTAGAAGACATAACCCTCCCTCCTTACCTGAGTTAAGAGTTTATAAATTAAATTAATGTCAGAGAGATAGAAGTGGTAGGCGGATTGTAAGGAAAAAAGGAAAAAGAATAAAAGGAAAAAAGGAGGAAGGGGTGGTTGACTGAGAAGTAAGCTAAGACAAAATTATTCCCATAGAAATAAAAGAAAACTGCTACCATCAAAGTTGAAAAAAACATCGAAAAATTTACCAAAGAGATTTTAGTTTAAATAAATAATGACTGCGACAAATTTTATAGAAAAATTTGAACATACAAATTTCAATATAAATCTTAAATTCTAAATTTAAAATTTAAAATATTAACTTCAAGGGTAGATCTCAAAAGAATCCATTACTGCAAGTACACACACATAGTCACATAATTTACTTGAAAATCTAAAGGATATTCGCAAATTTACAAATTAAGTTTAATTTTAATTATTTTTAAAAATTTAAGAAACTAAATTTAAGGCATCTTAGTAGGAAAAGAACGGAATTATTATATATATTTGTTGAAAGAGCTCTGCGAAAAATTAAGCAAAACTAATCTTTTTGTGTAAAAGTTAATGTAGATTTAGCATTAAAAATAAAAAAAATATAAATATACATATACAATTATAACAAGGCAAAGGGAAGTTATATGAATAATACAGTCATGGTAACACAAAATTGAAATAAAAATTGTTGCAAAAACAAAACAAAATATTATAAAGGTGCAGGAAAAATGAGGGCTAAAGAGTTAGTCTACAGGTTTTTACATGTTAAATAGTAGATATTTAGACAGAAAAAGGAAGAAGGAAGGTATCTATAACACTGGGATTAGTATTTGGTAGTGGGTCTAAATTTACTAGCTTTAAAAAAACCTTTTTATTTTACTAAATTTATAGATTCAATTTAAAACTAGTCTTAAGTTTTAAAATTCACAAATTTCGACTTATGGTGGCATTTGCTTATGAATTCTTTATGTAAATTGAAAAGTAGGCATTGATTTGGGTATTTTAATATTTTTATTTTTTTCCCCTAAAAATAGATTGCACCTATTGTGAAAATTTCTGGGAGTACGGGCTGAGCCTATCAGTTTCCAACTAACTATGGCGTTTAGTCCTTCTTCCTTCATTTTCCAAAATCTTCAGGAAAAGGCTGTTTGATATCTGATATATATATACATTACAAAAAAGTGAATGAACACACAGATTAAAAGCTTACTGTTCAAACATTTACTTTTATAAAGAATGTTCGATACAGAGTAGAGCTTAATATTGTAATTTTGTTGTTACAATGGTTTATAAAAGCATAATATCACTACACAAAAATTTTCATGTTTCAGAACAAAACTGTTCCTCTTCAGAAAATATGTTAAAATTAAAGGTGAAAATGAAAGTGAAAATGATATATATATATTTTTAGGAAATGTATTAAATCCAACATATTTTGAATTAATTTGTTTAAGTGTTATTTGGAATGGATATTCATACCCAAACCAGCAGAAATAAATAAAAATATATACGGTTTAATAATAAAAACAGATCATCTACTAAAATATGAGTATCCATTAGAAAGAATTGATGAACAAAAAAATTATATATATATGTGTGTGTGTGTGTGTGTGTGTGTGTGTGGTAAAATACAGTTTTAAGTTATGCTACATTTATAGAATAAAAGTGCTCAATATTTTGGACAGAGCATTTGTAAATATAAGGGATTTGAATACTGATGTCAACTCTGTGTAGCGACAATGTGTTTCATGTCTGAATGCAATCTTCAAAACTGAAGACGGCCTGAGAATTCTATTCAAATATGAAGCATCTTTGGGTTTGAATACTGCATTCAAATATGATACATTATCATCACTTGTTGACAACAGAGTACACACAAAGCTAAGAATCTATTTTTCCCCATCCTTGAGATATTGCTTCAATAAATGCACAATTTTCCTTCTTCAGGATGTCATCTATTTTTTGAATTGCATCTGTACTCTTGCAGCCTACATTATTGAGCTTGACTTACAACACTCTCTTTTTTTTTTTTCATTTCATTCCAAGCAAGGAGGGACAGCCACTAGTGTGCAGGAGGTTACAATGAGAGAAAAAATAAAAGATGAATGAGATTCAAGATGATAGAAAATGGTAATCGATGCTGCATTTAAAGTTTTGGAGATTGTAACTATCATTGATGCAACTAAACTGAAGGGAATTCCCCAAGTGAGAAATGTGAGAAAAGAAACTGTTGAAGTAGACATGACAATTACATTTAACTATTCAAATGTGAAAAGAGTGGGACCTAGATGCCAAACAAGTATCATGCTGGAATTCATGTGCTCAGGGCACCAGGGAAAAAAGCTTGTCAGAGCAGTTGCTATGAAAATGCTTGTTGAAAAGACAGAGGGAAGCCACATCCTGTCAGTGAGAAAGTGACTGAATTTAAGATGTCAAGTGAGGATCAATTACATTGCAGATCCTTTTCTGGATTTTGTTGAGAACTGCAAGAGCACCCGACCATATATGGCAAAAGTATTTCATGCACAGATAAATGGTAGATTTATAAATGTGCAAGATTTTTTTTCTGATGAGAAAAACTTTCTGATACAACCCAGAGACCCAGCCTTTCTAGCAAGTAGATGCAGTTATAGATTCGATGTAGTCATTCTATTTCAGGTTGGTTGAAAAAAGTGGGGCCAAGTACATCCACATCATATACTTTTTAATTTATTAATTTTGTGACGTGCACAATCTTTTCTTCTGCCAGCTATGGATTAAATGGCAGAAATGAGCTCTCATATCTTAAGATAGCCTTGACATTGTACCTAGTTTAAAATAAATAAAATATCAAATGCAAACCTGTCTGAGATTGATACTGTATTCTTGAATTGATACACTAGTGCTGCCAAGGCTACAGTATCTGGTACAGCTACAACCCTAATGATTGAAGGAACTTGTGATATGAAATAATGATACTGTAAGATACATGTAGAAGTTTATTACTTGAAACCATTTTAATTCCTACATATATCTGATTTAATCTTAGGATTGATGTTTACAAGATTGAAATGGTAAAGGTTAAATTAGTAACAGGAAATATTTGGCATTCAATGGCAGAGTAATTAATGTTATTGTTGAAACTTTTCCATGAAAATGTTTCTTAAAATTGTTTTTCCAAAAAATTAGACTTCTCAAATCCACTAAATGTTTTAGCTCTTTCTAGTACTGATTGCAGTTTATTTCTATGTCTTTTGTTTAAGATAGTGTAGAAAATATCTTTATGCTATTATTTTCCCTGCTAGTTATATATGTTAACCATTTAAGCCATTGCTGCTGTTGAAATTTTAATGTGACATTTGTGACTTGCTAAAGTCATTTGTTTGAGATTATCTAGCACCCATATGTAGGGTCTGATAAAGGCTTGCCTCCTGTAAGGCCAAAATATTTATTTTCTTGAAGCTATTTTTAATCATTGGTTTGAGAATATAGTTATATACATATTATAGTTTAGATATTTTGAATGAATTGCTTGCCATTCATCTAACAGCCATTCAATATGACTTAAGTTTTCAGGTTAATAGACTGGTTTTGTACCAATTCCTTTATTTCCTTTACTAAATTTGTTATAACTGATCCATACAGCAAGATTTTTTAAGCATTTATTATTTCTACATTCAAAATTCCTATGATGGATTCAGGATATTTATCATCACTGCTTCCATTTCACTTCAAGGATGAGGATATTTACATTCAAGGACACATGACCAAGTAGATAAAGACATTGGTTGGATCTAATGACTTGACCCAAAAAGTAGTGAGTTCAATACCTGGCTACAGCTAAGGTGAACAACAAACTTAGAGAATTAAGTTAAAGGAAGATAACTGGTACTGAGGCATTCAGAAGGAGCATGACTCATAGAACTAGAAAAATATACCCTGGTGTACAAAATAAAGGGATCAGTTCAAAATTTTTATCACCTGAAGAAGATTGGAGAGTACAATAGTCGAAATACTGTGAATATGGCAACAAAGACGAGGACAACAATTTCAACAATGTAAATAGCTTAAGAAATTACAATACCATATCTCAGAAATACAGAAAAATATTATCCTCATTCTCAATAGTGTTATGTTTCAGCTGATGTGCCTGTCCAGCTTTCCACAGCCACAGCAGCAACAACAGGCAAAATGAGAAAACATTAATTTTAAGACTGCAAGTTTTAGGTCTGTGGTTGTCCCATGATACAATAGCTCAACTGATTAAAGTATTGATTGGAAAAATTGGTGACATTAATTGTAACTTTATTCCCTGAGTTGGGGAGACAAGAAACATGTGTTGCTAAATAAGAACAAATTATGATATATTTAGATATCAAGAACAATCTACACCCCAACCTCCATAGATAAAATTAATGTTTTGATTCATATTTTAGGTTTCTTGGATCAAGAAACACCTGAAGAAGACTGTAGGACACACTGGCTGAAATGTTCTGATAAAAACAACAATGACTTAAACCATGGTCTGAAAATATTACAAATAAATTATTTTTAAAAAACTGTTTCAAATAGAGTTTATACTTTTTGTAAATACCTCAACAATTTTTGTCTACATTTCTGAGATAATATAATTATTTCCATTGTTCAAACTGTTGTCCTCATTTTTACTACAATATTCAAGATGTTTTGGCCATTGTACACTCCGGCATTCTTCAGGTGATTGGAATTTCCAAATTACTTAGTTTGAAGTCATTTAACTTAAGTTTTTGTTCACAGCCAGTTATTGAACTCACAACTCTTTGGGTTAAGTCATGGGATCTAACCAACAGATTTATTCACTGAGTCATGTGTCTTTCAATACCTGGCTACAGCAGTGGTGAAAAAACTTAGAGAGTTGAGTTAAAGGAAGATAACTAAAAGATCTGGAAGTGGCATGACTCATTGAATGAGTACAATCAACCCAAGTGATCAAAATAAAAGATTCAGTTCAAAATTCCAATCACCTGAAGAAGGTGGAGTGTACACAGACTGAAACATTGTGCATAGGGCAACAAAGATAAAAACAACAGTCTGAACAATGTAAATAATAAAAACAATCAATAATTTTTAACTTGCAAGGTCATTATTGGAAAAAACAATCAAACAGTAATTCCTTCCTCAACAAGTGACATTAATTAATTATTAATTACCTTACAGAAAGCTACTTGTTGCTATTCTTGCAATATTATTATGTAAATAGTGCTTGGTCAAGTGGTCAGAACATTCATCTTCCCATAAGACTGAGGCTCAAATCTCACCATGATCAATTTCTCAAGGAAGGAACTTCCTGCTTATATTGAACTGTGGAAACAATCCTAGCATATGACACAATTAGGAAGCTTTTGTTTTCATTTTTTTTAATCATTTTACTCCAAGCAAAGCAATAAAGTAACAAAGATGCATGGGATTACTCAGTGTGAAAAAATATAGAGCCTATGTACCACAGAGGAAAGGTCTTCAGAATAATTGCCATGAAATTATTTATAGAAAAGTCACAGAGAAGCTACATTATAGTAAAGGGAATGTGACTGAACCTGTAATACCAGGTCAGAAGAGGACCAATAACATTGCAGATTCTTCTTTGAATTTTATCAAGAATTTCTCTCTATATAGCAAAAAGTGCCTGAAAATTAAACCTTGGTTTGACCTGAGCCTCGTGATCAAAACTGGTTAGACAAAACTGTTCAGAAGCTGTCAGTGGTTTTGCTTGTCTGAAGTCAGAAGTCATCATAACCAATTTTGATCATTCCTAGGAACACTAAGGTTCACTCAGCACAGGTTACAGTCTAAACCATAGATTAGTTCTGTGGGTGTTGAACAAAGAGAAATGTATCTCAATAGGCATCTGCAACCACTATTAGCAAACTACCTATAGGATTTCAAATATCTTGAAAGATTACGTCTGCTACTGATGCCAAAATTAAAGAGTTCTAATTTGAGACCAATTACTTCTTCTTGTAGTATTCCTGTTTAATCCCTTCTTGTTTTTTCAGCTTTTCAGATTATTATAGCATGTAATGATTAATATTAATGTCAACAAGAGAATAATACTGGAATAATTGCTTAATTTAGAGTTTTTTTAACTTGATTACTGTTGTTTTCCTTAAAAATTGGGAGAGCAAAAGATGTCTTGCAAAAGCAAAGTAGGAGCATAGTACAAATTGGAGATACCAAACACAAGAAAGAACAACAATTTAAATATCTCGGAAGTGTGGCACTGGAATCTGAAGGTGCATTATAATAAGAAAGATGCTTTTTAAAAGCTTAGTAAAGTAATAAAAAAGAGAAAAATTTCGTTAGAAACCAAAATATTTAAATGCAATGTTAATCACTATCTACTGTCCTCCTTATTACTCTTTTATCTTTTTGCTAATTATTAATGTTCCTGTTCCTAATTCTTCCACACCCCGTAACCCCTTGTATCTTCATGCCCGTAGAACTTCATTTCATTTACTTGCTTCCCTGATAATCTCCAAAAAATTTAAATGTAAAATCAGTTGTCATCTTCTATCTTCTTGAATCTCATTCATCTTTTATCCTCTACCCAGTCTTTTCTCTCACTATAACCCCCTGTCTCCTAGTGTTAGTCTCATCTTGTTGGAGTGAAATGATAAAAAAAGTACATATATTTTTAGGCTCTATAAAAGCAATAACATTTTCTGGGAAGAGGATAGTTTAGCAGTTCATGACATTGACAGCACAATGAAATTTTCAGGTGTTACCACAAAATTTTTGTTTGTGTTACCCAGCATCATTTCAAATTCATTCATCCTTGTTTGTAGTTCTGCTCTCCTGTTTGTGTTCATTCCATACTTGCCGCCTTCTAAAGTGGAAGTCTTGTCTGCTCCTTGCTTATCGAGATCCAGTGTTTAATTCTGGTGCTACTGAGTTCTCCACCACTCTTCATTGGGTACATACTCAACCAATATGAGACAGTTGAGATTTTTAGGATGTACAATAAGGAAAGAAGGCTTGGAAAATTTGATATTCACAGGAAATATTGAAGAGGTAGAGGAAAATAGGGCATAAACTGGATAACAAAATTTTGTGAATGGATGGCAAAGCATGGTTTAGGAGAGATAACAAAAATGACAAAAATTGCTATGATGGACAGCAAGTTGTGGAGAGTCATGATCGCCAATGCCCTGAAGGGATACAGCACAAAGAAGAAAGAAGAACATTCTCACAATTCTGATTTATAAGTTAATTCCTCGCACTTCCCGCCTGTGGAATTCCCTACCGCATGCTTGCTTCCCCGACAGCTACAACCTCCAGGAGTTTAAATGTAAGGTCAATAAACACCTTCTAATACACTAACTCACACCCACTCTCTCCAACTTTCTCCCTATGTACATCCTAAGTCGTCTATCACCCTCCTTCTGACATTTCCTATACCCAATCCCTCTATGTAACCCCCTGCACTATAGTGGCAGTGGAATGTCTTGCTTGGGGTGACACAATTAAAAAAATAAATAAATAAATAAAATTCAATAAACTTAATAAACACAAATTTTTTCCTGGCAATTTATGAGTGTGCTTCTTCTTTAGGGCAATTCTACCTTCAAGATAGGGAGGTTTTATTCTCCTTTAAGCATGAAAGCTACAATTCTGTCAATGAAGTATATGCCAAAAGATTTGCTTTTATTTTAAAAATGTGCGTTAAAGTGATAGTGACAATGATGAACTTGACAAGAATTCAAACTCAACCTGTAGACTTCTCATTTTACTTTGTTCGATATAACTTTACTGTTATATCTGAATGTATAGCAGAAACCAAAATAATTCCATTTTTTCACTATTTTTTAGACTATTCTCTTTGATGCGTTTGATGCTAACACAACATTTTGATTGACCTTCTTTCTGCAGGGTTTTTTCTGATGGTCACTTTTGTGCAGACAAGGCTGATAAAACAAACAAAAAAAACAATGGCAAAAATATCAACTGATTCCCATGAATGCAAGCCACACAGCCATTACCATTTTTACCAATCCACAGAATACTTTCTTATTTCGTCTCTTTTAAAAAAAATTCCTGATCACCCCAAGTAAGGCAATAAAGTCACTAAGATACAAGGGGTTACTGAGTGTTAGAATAAGAAAAATATACTTTTAAGGAGAGAGGATAAGAAAAAGACAAGAATTAAGAAAATAGACAATAACAATTGATGTTGCATTTAAATTTTTAAAGGTCAAAGTTGACTGGGAAGCAAGACGCCAGAAGACAGTTACACAAGTGAAAAGTGCAATAGAAGAAATTGTTAGAATAGAAAACCAATACATTTAGCCATTTAAACTGTAAAATGATGGGACTTTGAGAGCATACTAGTACTGTGCCTATAAAGTGTAGGTCAGTCAGTCAGTTAAGTGCCATAAGTGATACACATTTGAGTGATCATGTCTCGAAAGAGACATGACTGACTGGGCAAAAATTATTCTGCAGTAGGTTGTCATTGCTTTCTGTGGTAGACTGGTTGCCAGCCAAGGCTATAGAACCCATTCTGTTCTATTATTTAACCAATAACTGGAGGGAAGAGATGTATTAATACCTTATATTTGTGCATAAGTGAATGCAAGGAATTCAACTGGATATTAAACTGGCTTCCTGATTTGTCATTCCGAGTTGATATCCACTGCGTCACAATGCACATCCAGGTGTATAGGTACCATAGAGAAAAGATCATCAGAACAATTAGACACAGAAAGTATTTATAAAAAAAGCCAGAGGGAAGCCACATCATGGCAGTGGGAAGTGATTGAAGCTGAAATGCCAGGTCAGGTACAATAACAATTCTAGATAAATAAGATTTTATATTAACAAATTAAAAAGTCCTCTATAATTAGCCATTTGCCTGATTTATGATTTCATATGACATTTATAAAAAATGTTTAAGAATGCATTTTACCCAAATATGTCTGGGAAGCAATTTAACAGAGGATGGAAAAGTATTATCAAGATCTGAACATGTATTGGGCTTGTAGAAGCAGCATTCCAAAAGATAAGTAAGATGCTGAGAAAAAGGAAAGAAAAACAGTCATATATCTATCATCGGTAGACCTGAAGGAGACTACCACCACCACCTTTAAATTTGTTGTTTTTCATTTTTTTTTTACTTTTTTCAGTGCAATCTTATCGATTATAACCTAAACTTTCCGAGTGACAAAAAAAAATTGGAAAAATTTCAATATTTAAACAATTTTGGGTGGCGGGGCTCAGTTTTTTGTACAACGTAAATTGACCCTCCATTTTGGAACCACTCGCTGGTATGACATTAACACCATCATTAAATTTCTTGATTATAAATTTTTTTTTACTTTTATCAAGCCAATCTTATTGATTAAACCCTAAACTTTCTGATTGACATAAAAATTGGTAAAAATTTCAACATTTCAACAATTTTAGGGTGGGGGGGGGGCTCAGTTTTACATACAATCTTAAAGTCGGATCCTGTGCAATGAACTGTTGTGCATATTCAACAACTGAATCCTTTGCAAAATTTTTGAAGAAAGCCATTCTTGGAGTTTCCAAGGAAGATGCCATCGTAAGAACTCAAGAAATCTTGAAAAAGACAAAAGCAAGAGCAACAACTCGTCCCATAAAAACCAAAACAAAGCAACCCCAACACAAGTGGTTCCAAAATGGAGGATCGATTTATTATAAGGTTGTATGAGAAACTGAGCAGCCCCCAAAATTGTTTAAATATTAAAATTTTTCCAAATTTTTTTTGTTAATCAAAAACTTTGTGTAATAATCGATAAGACTGCACTGAAAAAAGTAAAAAAAATGAAAACAACAAATTTAAAGGTGGTGATAGTCTCCTTCATGTCCACCCTCTCATCTTATATGGAAGTGAACGTTGGATATTCTTTTAAAGAATGAGCAAAACAAAAAAAAATAATAATAATAATGAAGCAGCAGAAATGATGTTCCAAAGAAGCATATTAAAATTCCTTGGACACATAATGAGAACAAATACCTAACCCACATGAAGCATGTTGAAGGCAAGAAAAAAAGAAGGCAGTGAGCTGCTTACCTGATGAGCTTGTATAAATGGATGGTGGAATGGAGATGCAGGGTCCTTAGCCAAGGTAGAAAACTGCTAAGAGCCACACAAGATGAGAGTTTGTAAAGTGCCATGATCGGCTATGTCCTGAAGGTATATGGTACATAGTATATTTGTAACTGTTACTTTCTTTTTTGGATGTGCGTTGTGGTACAGTGGATATTGGCTTGGAACGAGAAACTGGGGAGCCGAGTTCGAATTCCAGCTGAATCCATTGTATTCACTTACACGCAAATACCCTTGGGAAAGGTATTAATCCGTCTCTTCCTTCCAGTTATGGGTTAAATAGCAGGACAGATTGGTCGGCAACCAGTCTACCGCAGAAAGCAATGGCAACCTACTGCGGGATAATCTTCTGCCCAGTCAGTCATGTCTCTTTCGAGACATGATCGCCCAAGCGTGTATCACATATGGCACCTAAACTGACTGACTTTCTTTTTGTCAATTTTCAGAAGATATCCAAAAAATATTAGCAATAAACACTTGAGATATTAACAATAAAAAATTTTAATAAAAGTTTTTAAAAACCAGTATGTGGAATTAGTAAATATTAAAACCTTCACTTACCTTGGCATATGGATCAGTTACGAGTATAGGAGAAAAAGTAATTGAATATAAGACACACCAGAGGCATTTTCATCCAGAACTGCAAATTCAAGTCATCTTTTTAAATAGCCATATTAGATCAAAACTTTCAAATGGATGTCAGCATGGCACCAAACTTGTGCAGAAATATCTAAACTGTCAGCTGTATAAACTGCTTCCTAAGATCAATGGTTAAATAAGGATTAGACTGAGTGAAACCTAAGCCTCATGCTACAGATTCACAAAGTACTAATATATAGAAACCCCCTCACCTAAAGATTTTCAACAGTAGTAACAACTAAAATGCCTAGTATGTACACTTAGAAGACAAAAATAATAACATAATCAGGATGTTAACATTCCATACTACTTCAAATAAAACATTGGGAATGAATGGGCAGTAACAGCTACTGGATTTGAGAAAACTTTGTGGTGTATTGGATATCAGCTTGGAACGAGAAATCGGGGAGCCGAGCTCAAATTCCAGTTGAATTCAATGCATTCACTTACGCGCAAATACCCTTGGGAAAGGTATTAAGCCATCTCTTCCCTCCAGTTATGGGTTAAATAACAGGACAGATTAGGTTCTGTAGCCTTAGCTGGCAACCAGTCTACTGCAGAAATCAATTGCAACCTACTGCGGGATAATCTTCTGCCCAGTCAGTCATGTCTCTTTCGAGACCTGATCGCCCAAGTGTGTATCACGTATGGCACCTAAACTGACTGACATCCTGTTAGTCTCCCTACTTGAACCTTAGGTCATGCAATCAAGGAAGTGGTTCAAGTAATCACCAAAATTATCAAACATCACTGGACTAGAAGAGGATAACAAAACTTTAGTGAGGATTCAGCCAATCAGTTCGATATGATATATGCTTGGGTGATCATGTCTTAAAAGCAACATGACTGACTGGGCAGAAGATTTTCCCACAGTAGGTTGCCATTTTTTTCTGCAATTATTATTTTCTGGTTGCCAATCTGTTATTTGACCCATAACTGGAGGGAAGTGACAGATTAATATCTTTTTTGAATTCACACAAGTGAAAGCAACAAATTAGACTTGAATTTGAACTCAGTTCTCTGGTTTCTCATTTTGAGCTGATATTCACTGCACCACAACGCTCATTAGTCAGACAAAAGGAGAATAAAAGAACAGGTTTCAGCGATTGAGGTTGCAGCTATATATTTTTTGGCAGGTGGCAGGGAAGAGAGATACCAGAAGAGAGTTCCACATGTGAAAAAAGAAACTATTAGAAGAGAACTCACTGTTGCATTTGGCAATTTCAATATGGTCGATCCCAACTTGGCAGCTCAGCTGTAGTCAATCTCTCACCAGTGTAATGTGGCTTCCCTGTATCTCTTTTACAAATACTTTCATGGCAACTGCTCCAATGAACTTAGCTCACTGTTGCCCCCTCTGTATGAATTTACTCAAGCTACTAGACTAGCAACTAGGTCCTACCCTTTTACAATGAAATCAAGAAAATGTAACCACAATTTTTACTCTAGTAGTTTCTTTCCTTGCACTTCCGGCTTGTGAAATTCTCTTAGGTATACTTGCTTCCCCGTGAGCTACAATCTCCAAGAATTCAAATGTAAGATCAATAGTCATCTCCTATCTCAGTGACTCACATCCTTTCACTCATGCTCTTTTCTCTGTTCACTCCACTCTCATCATGACAGTATTCTCACCCTTCTCTTACATTCTTCCTAACAACCCCCATAATCTGTCCCGCTTTCTCATCACTTTCCTTCTATGTAACCTGCTGCTCACCAGTAGCAGTAAAACTGCCTTGCTTGGGGTGACATGGTTAAAAAATATAACGATGATGAACTAATCTAGTCATCTGCTTAAATTCATGCAGCTGAGGTCCCAAGAATGGGAGTTCATTAGAACAAATGCCATGAAAATATTTATTGAAAAGTCAGAGTGAAACCACATTGTTTTGAATTTAGAGATGTCATTCACCTAGGCTGGTAGTACCCAAAGATACAGAGCCCAGTCTACCTTGCAAATTATCTTATAGATGAAATGGAAAAAAAAACATTCTTTTCTCTCCCAAGTTTATTAAGATAAAGTGAATGTAAGAGGGTAAATGGAAACATGAACTTTCTAAGACATTATGCATTAATTTTACCAGAGTGAAACTAATTTTTGCTTCAAATGAAGGCATCTAAACTAATCTATTCATATAATATATATAAATATATTAAAACAAAGCAAGAGGAAAAGAAATGCTAAGAAAAAAATGTTAGCTACCATAAAATTATAAAGCAAAAAGTATAACAAAGTGGAAGAACAAAAAAATTCCAATATGTTATCACTCTTTACTCTTCAGACCTCAACCGTGGACAAAAAACATGCAAACATGTGTGACTGTGTGTGTCTGCATGTTGGCGTGTGCACAACTACACTCCAGGCAAAAAGTTTAAGGCAACCCTGAGTTTCTTTAAAAAACAATTTAATATGAGAAACTTCTGTAGTTTTTTGAAGTAAAAAATAAACTGTCAGTAATTACAGTACACTGCATTTGTTGCTCAGCTGCTGTGCAATATTTGTCTTCATAAATGCTAAAGAATGCTGGACAATTTGCTTGCTGATGAAGACAAGACATGAAGCAACAGAAATGTTTCTATAAAAAGATGCTGAGAATACCACAAATGAAGTATGTCAGTAACAAAGTTTTAATGAAAATGGGACCAAAAGAAAGATTATAATTAGAATCAGAGAGAGAGGAAATTTCGAGAACATATAATGAGGTAAATTTGACACTAACATGAAATAGAGGAAAGACGAGCAGAGAAAAAATGTAACTTCTTCTTCTATATGCCATGTCCCTCCATCGTTATTTTTCCCAAACCCTGCTCAAGCCCATCAAGTATAACATGCATTGCTTTCTTCTGTCTCTCTTTCCCTCTAGCCATCTGAGTATCAGATTCTCTAAGCCCTCTTTCCTCATTAAGTGTCCCAGAAATATTGACTGTCCTTTCTTGATGTTAAGTATAACTGTCTTTTACATTTCCATCCTCTCCAAAACTTTGTTACTGTGCACATGTTCGGTCCATGTTATCCTCAGCATCCTCAGTTGCTTCAAGGCTTTCTTTCATTTTTGATAAGATTGTCTAGCATTCACTCAAATTTTGAACTTGAATCAAATACAACATCAAATATGGATGAAAACCTAAGAAAATGCTAGCATAAGAAACAAATAGGAGACATTTATGAATGTAACTGTTACATACCACTGGGACAATGATGACAAAGATAATAATATTCAACTACTTCAGTTGGGGAACAAATTATATATATATACTCTTCATCGGGTATAAAATCTGCAGTCTAGTTCAATGTTTCTCCTAAATAATAAACCATAAACTGCTAAACATTTGGTGGGAATCTCCTTGAATCAAATGTTGTCTATTTTTCAAATAAGATAAATGGAGAAATAAACTGCTCTCAAGTTGTATCAAAATGACTTGCTTTTTCACAACTGATAAAATCAACAGAAATCAACACTTCATATTTAAATAAAAATATTCAATTGTTTTTATTCTGTTTTTCATCAAACACTTGGCTGTATTGTGAAATGGGTGGGTTAAATCTGGTAAGATTATGCACGCATCAAGGCCACCAGCCAGACAGACAGATTGGCTGCTGTCTGCAACTCTACTCTGTAAACTCTTAACTCTATACTGACTCTCTGTGACAGCTGACGCCACTTAAATAGTTATCTCACTGACACCAGGGACTTCAAGTGCATTCTCTCTCATCTAAAGTGCTGACCTATTCTGACCCTGGCTCATCAAAACAAAATTCACCAGCTCAACAACATCTCCCAGTGCAAAATACACTTCTTGGCAAAATTCTAACATTTTCACTGGCAATCATTAATGACCACTCCCAACATTATTCCACACCAACCAAGATATTATACAACACAAAATGTTTCACTTTTATTAAAGCTTCATCAGAAAATGAAATATGGGGGTGAAAAGAAATTCTGATATTTTTATTTTAGCATTGCTTGTTTAAGCAAGCATCATGTATATCTCTCCTGTCAAACAGTGTTCATGTGTACCAGTCATTTGCATTTGCGTATGTTGATTGGAGGGGATGTTTTGTGAGAGAGTGAAAGAATCTGGAATGAAGAACATGAACTGAGAAGTATAGCAAAATGTCAAACATTGCGAAGAACAATAAAGGATAGGAAGTTATGGCAAGCTCATGGGACACTGACCAGACACTGTGCACAGAAGATGACACTGTGGACACATCTTCAGACACAGTATTCTTTAAGAGAGTTACAGACAAATTAAGTTCACTTTTCCATATGAAAGAAAAAATATCAAGAAGCATGGCAATAGAAAAATTGAAAGATTAATCATTTATTGTTCATTTTTGTTTACTGTCATATTGTGTCTATATAGAGTTTGATTACAACCTTCCATTCGTTAGCTAAAGCATTGCCATTCATATTTACAAATGCAATTAGCCAAGAAATTGCAAGCCAATGAAGACCCACAAAATAATTGCTTTCAAATAAAAGAAATAATGTTCCTTGGCAATAATTTAATTACATAAGTTTCATTTTGGCTTTCAAAGATTATAATGCAAATGTTACCAATATTTTTTTCTCTTCTTCTCTTAGATCACAGTAGAGAATTTGATAGTGAATTCCAGGAGTAGGGCAATAAATTTCAGGTTACAAATTCATAAGGATATATTATATGTTCTTAGTTCATAGTGCATTTATTTAAAAAAAATTATTGATTTTAAATAATAATTAATAAATCAATATTAAAATTTATGGATACCCATTTGGCCGGCATATATACTTGAATGTTAAGCAAAGATAAAATAAGATGTTGAATATCCACGCTACTTTAAACAAAAAGTTAGAAAGGAAACTTCTGTCAGTACTAGAAAGAGAGGAGAGCAGTTCGTAGACTTATAAGGTTTTTATACATTTCAACTGAAAGTAGCATTAATTTTTCTATTGCATTTTTTTCTCTTGAGTACCTATCCAGCTTTCAACCCAGAGGGATCTGACAAGGGACAACAAGCCTATGACCACACCCATTTTCACTTTCTCCATTCTCATTTTCTACCTTTCTCCATCATTTTATCGTTTTATCTTTATAACAAGTAACTTAGGAAACAAGAATGAAATGTATGAACAAATTCTAAGACATTCTAAAAGTAATCCTTCTTATTCATTCCATTTTTTCCTGAATGTATCGCATAAAGAGTTATCATTTTTTACATTATTCATATTCAGACTGTTGTTCATATTTTTGTTATTATCATATTTTAGACATTGACCCTCCAGCCTTTTCAGATGCATGTCGATCTGCACACCCTTCAAAGAATATTGAACAGAACACTTTATTTAATTTTCCTAAGTGATGATGATGATGACAATAAAGCATATAGCTTGATCACACATGTTAAAAATTACTGACAAAAATAAAAAATGTGATAACCAGTAATGTAAGCAACCAGTTTTCCAGTCAACCCTTACTAAAAGGAACTACTGACATGGTATTGCTTGGTCCAGAGCCTCCTAAACTGAAATAAACGTCTAGGGCAGAGGGTTCTCCCAAGAGAAACAACAGCTATAGTGAAAGAATTATTTTGGTTAGAAGGGAGATTTATTACAGGTGGTACTTTCTAACCTTGCATCGACCCTTGTTTTCATTTGGTTGTCTTCTTTTGAGAAGCAGCAGGCACCTGGAGCAAAAGATTTAGTCGCTTGCATCATATTCTCACTGCTGACCAATCACAGGACACATCACTTGGTGAGAGAGCAGGAGATGTTTCCCTGAGGGACTTGCACCGGCAGGCCAATGGAGGCAGTAAGTGGAACTGGGATCAGGGAGTAAGGACTTATTGGCTTTTTGCAGTGGTGTGGCTGCATAAAGCAAAGCCAGCTTTGTGTTTTCCCCTACTTTTAGAGGGGTCATTTGCTGTCCCAACTCTTTGTACAGCTGAAGTGTATGTTTTATATCCATACTAACAGGATATAATTGTTGAAGTATATTTTGCAGTGTAGAGAACCTACACTCATCTGGCTTGTTGATTTTCTACATTAACCAAATTGAATTGCCTAATTGTAGCTTCCGGAGTCCCTAAAACATTCAACTTCATATTGAAATGTTACTGCATTTAAGAAACTCTTTAAGTGCTGTTTGACCAGAACCACTACCCTAAAGAAGTAAAAGAAGAAGAAGAAGAAGAAGAAGAAGAAGAAGAAGAAGGAGAAGAAGAAGAAGAAGAAAAAAGCTTCGGCCCAACAAATAACCTGGAGGAAGAAGCTTTCAGCTCTACAGGAACCACTGACTTGTCCGCCTCCCTCTAATTCAAATGTAAGAGAACGCTATTTATATTTCCACTTTCTTATAAGTACTTTGTATTGGTGTATGTAAAGTAGACTTTCTTCCTTCCCCTCTTGGCTAATTCGTGACATGGTCACAATATTTTAATTGTATGTTCCTCGATCAGTTCAGACTCTAACATACCTATAATTTTAGCAGTTCTTCTGTCTTTATTATATATATTTCTAATGCTAATCATTTATTAAACTGTACATGTTAAATTTTAAAACCTTTTTATGTATATTAATATTGTATGTTATAATAAATAGTTCTGTAACTGAGAGGCATGCATTTTTAATCTTATTTTCCTAGCAGCTGAGAACATATGATAATATGTTAAGAGAGAAGAGTTGCTCCCCTTGAACGCCCGGGGAAAGAAATAATTCTTTTAATGTATCTATAATCAGGGACAATATGATGAAGGACTTCAGCTGGGGATTTTTATACCTGCTTAAAACACACTATGTATGAATGAATATCTTATTAAAAAATAATTTCTTTATGATATTCATTAATTAAGGTTTTAATCCTTAATAAGTTATATCTATTTGGTTGTAAAAAGAAGTTTTTCTGGTACTGAGTTGTCTCAGTCCTGAGTTGTTTCCTTCTTGAGTTGTCTCACTCTTGAGATGTCTCACTTCTAAATTGTCACATTCCTAAGTTGTCACACTCCTGAGTTGTCTCAGTCCTGAGTTGTCGCAGTCCTGAGTTGTCTCACTCCTGAGTTGTTTCAGTCTTGAATTGTCTCAGTCCTGAGTTGTCTCACTCTTGAGATGTCTCACTCCTGAATTGTCACATTCCTAAGTTGTCACATGCCTGAGTTTTCTTAGTCCTGAGTTGTTTCAGTCCTGAGTTGTCTCGCTCCTGAGTTGTGCCGGTGCTAATTTGGTGGTGTTGAGTTGGCAGTGTTGATTTGGCAGGGTTCAGTTACCCTTTCTGGTCCAAAAGAAACATTGATAAAATTAAATGATTCAAAAAATAGATCAAAATAACTCAAAAAAGTCTGGTAAAATGTTCTAAAAGTACATCTTATCAGTCGTCTTGTTATAAAAATATATTAAAATCTAATAATAGGTCAAGTTTAGTAATACTGATTAGTTTTAGTAAGAACTAAGCTAAAACTATCATGTATATTTTTTATGATGAAATTTTATCTACCTTTCTTTTTCATTTGATCTTTATAACATGTGACTTAGGAAACAAGAATGAAATATATGAACAAATTTGAAGACATTCTAAAAGCAATATTTTTCCTTCGTTCCATTTTTCTTTTCTAAATGTATGACATAAGTAGTAATTGTTTTTTATATTCTTCACATTTAGACTATTGTCCTTTATCTTTGTTAACATTATTGTATTTTGGACATTTACCCTCTGACCTTTTTCAGATGCTTGTCGAACTGGGTACTTTTTGAGGAACATTGAACTGAAATTTTTATTTAATCTATGTGTATAGATTTTTTTCTTGTGGATATTATACAATGGCTTTCAAAAGTCTACATGTCATTTTGATTGTTCTGGATTGTATATATCAATGATAAACTATGTGATAACCCAGTATAATATTTAGGCGGTGTAGACTTTTGCAAAGACATTTTTATAAGTTACATGATTTTAAGAATCAGTGTGAAATTTTTAAAATGTAATTTTTATATCAAAGAAAAGTGTGATGAGTCTGCTTATTATTTAACAATCAATAGAATTGAAAAAAATGTGTTGTTCCCTGTTAAATTATACAAAATATACAAATTTTCAAAGGAGGTGTAGAATTTTGCAAGCCACTGTATATATATTAGATCCATTGGTATCTACTGAAACTAGAAAGCCTGTTTCATATACTAAATAAATTTATATATATGGTAGAACGCACATGTCATTTTGATTGTTCTGGGTTGTATATCAATGATAAACTACGCAATAACCTAGTATAATATTTAGGCGGTGTAGACTTTTGCAAAGACATTTTTATAAGTTACATGATTTTAAGAATCAGTGTGAAATTTTTAAAATGTAATTTTTATATCAAAGAAAAGTGTGATGAGTCTGCTTATTATTTAAGAATCAATAGAATTGAAAAAATGTGTTGTTCCCTGTTAAATTATACAAAATATACAAATTTTCAAAGGAGGTGTAGAATTTTGCAAGCCATTGTATATATATTAGATCCATTGGTATCTACTGAAACTAGAAAGCCTGTTTCATATACTAAATAAATTTACATATATGGTAAAATGTACATGTTGTTTTGATTGTTCTGGATTGTATATATCAATGATAAACTATGTGATAACCCAGTATAATATTTAGGCAGTGTAGAATTTTGCAAAGACATTTTTCTAAGTTATATAATTTTAAGAATCATTGCGAAATGTTTAAATTGTAATTTTTATATCAAAGGAAAGTGTGATGGATCTGCTTATTATTTAACAATCATTGGAATTGAAAAAAATGTGTTGTTCCTTGTTAAATTATACAAAATATATAAATTTTGAAACTTGATGTAGACTTTTACAAGCCACTCTGACTTTTGATGAAATTTTCTAAGCTCCTGATACATTTGACTCACAAACAATTCTGGTGGATTTGTACGAGTTGCTAAAAAAAAAATTAAGATAGAATTTAAACAAATAAATACTTACAAATATATTGATAAGAGATTTTGCAAAACAAAAAACGAGAAATTAAACAATAGAAAAAGCAACCTTCAGTGTCTGTAGTTGAAGTACTTACATGTCAGTAGAAATGAAAAATATATGTCTTTACGTTATGAAAATTCACCAAGAAAGATTATGAATTTTTCAAATCTTACACTACCTGTAATTATCATCAGGGGAGGTAATTCAAACATTGCAACCTGCGATTATCAAAAAGAGGTAGTAATCTAACATTCTCCCATATTTTAGAAGATTCTCTTATGAAATCTGATCTATTCTCTGATGGTAATCACAGGTGGCAAGATTTTGAAATAGCGCTCTACTGACAATAATAACAGGTAACGCAAGATTTGAAATATTGACCATCATCAGAGGAGTAGTAATCAAGAAATTCTTCTTCTATTCATCTAGTAATATTTCTTGTTTGTTTTAATATTGCTCAGTTATTGCTCACTCTGTTTTAATTGAACCTAAGCTCAAAATAGCCAGGTCTAGGAATGAACTCACTGTTACCAGATTTACATATGAATGCTTTATTTATTAATTAGAAATTGCCAAAAAGACCTCATATCTTGCATAAAGAAACTAGCAAATCAGTTTTTAGATATCTCCAACTTGTTGTGTCTTGAAAAAAAAAGAATAAAGGAATTCTTAGATTCAGATAAACTAAGGAAATAAAAGTTTTTATAAAATTTGACAAGTGTATTGTGGGTAATAAATTTCTATATAAGACGAGATTGTGGTATTTACTTGCCAGCTTTGTTATATTATTTTTGGGATGCTTGGCAGGAGCATGCTTTATGATTGACAGAGTTTTTGTTCTTTTTTTTTTTGCAGTAAGGTTCATCTTCAGGTGTGTTGTGGTACAATGGATATTGGCTTGGAATGAAAAATCAGAAAGCCAATTTCGAATTCTAGTTGAATTTTGTTGCATTCGCTTGCACGCAAATACTCTTGGGAAAAGTATTAATCCATTTCTTCTCCCTCAAGCTATGGGTTGAATAGTGGGACAGATTGGTTTCTATAGCGTTGATTGGCAATCAGTCTTTTGCAGAAAAAATGGCAACCTACTGTGGAAAAATGTTCTACCTAGTCGATCATTAAAAGAAACACGATCTCCGAAGTATATATACCTTATCTGGCACTTAACTGATTGATGTGGAGAAAAGAACTGAATAGCAGTATAGGATTAGTTTTATAACTTTGGTTGGTTACCAGTCTACCACAGAAAAATACAGCAACCTACTGTGAGAAAATCTTCCGTGTAGTCAGTCATGGATCAAAAGAGACATGATTGTCTAAGTGTGTATCATTTATGGCACTAAATGACTGATCTGGTTATAAGAATTGAATAGCAGAATAAGTTGGTTTTAAAGCTATGGTTGGCAGCCAGTCTACTGCAGAAAGAAATGGCAACCGACTGCAGGAAAATATTCTGCCTAGTCAGTCATGAATCAATAGAGACATGATTCTCCAACCATGTATCATATATGGCACTTAACTGAGTCATCCTGTACAAGGCCCAGGGGGCACTCAAGGTAGCTAAGTTGTAGTTTACATGTCAAGGAGGAGAGGATAATGGTTATCTTTAGACAGGCTTATGACTGTAGTGATAAGGGAAACATCCCCTTGAGAGTCTGTTGCACAGGGCAGTGGTTTGTATAAAGAAGCTGTTTAAATGGAACTTACTTTTAGGGTTAAAACTTTGGCTAAGTATTTGTCAGTGCATGAGGTGAGGAAAAGATCACTTCACTGAGTCATCCTGTACAAGGTCTAGGGGCCACTCAAGGTAGCTAAGTGGTAGTTTATATGTAAAGGAGGGGAAGATAACAGTTATCTTTAGACAGGCTTAAGACTGTAGTGATAAGGAAACATCCTCTTGAGAGTCTGTTCTACAGGGAAGTGGTTTGTATAAAGAAGCTGTTTGAGTGGAACTTAAATTGGGGGTTAAAACTTTGTCTAAGAATTAGTCAGTGTATGATGTTAAGAAAATATCAAGGTGGTTTCCTATTGTTGCATTGTATTTGAAACCCTGGGATAGTTCATAAGCGGTAGAGAAGGCTGTAATATCTGCCTTCCTCATCTGTTTTGTGTTACAGAAGAGTTATAAAAGCAGCAGCAGCAGCAATAAAAATAGAAGGCGAGAAATAAAAAAAAATCTTAAGCATGATCAGGAATTGGTAAAAAGAGTCAAACATTACAGTTCAGATATAATTTTCCTCTCCAGCTCATTTCTGTCTGTCACAAGGAAAATTTGTACAGTTCTTCATTCTTGTTCCCTTGATCTAAACCAAAATAAATCAAATATATCATAAAATTGTTTATCTGAACAGTCCATGATTTGAAACCTAATTTCCAAATCAGTGGGTATGCCCATCCTTACCCAACCCTACTTGATGTATTTCATCTCATTAGCTAATGACGATTTGGCAGAGGATTCACATCTGACCTACAAGCGCTTCTTACCCATGCAGGAAATTCTAACAAACCCTACTTATTAGTGAATTACTTCTCTTATTGATGTTATCTTCAGCAGCTAATGAAGCTAACTTTAAAACTGAGGAAAAATGTCAAATAGATTTTAAAAGAAAGGTCAAGTCATTTCAGACTAGTTCTGCTATTTTTGATTGATCTGCTGATTGATATGCCAGAAGAGATTTTTTTTTAAATCATTTAATCCAAGCAAGGGGGAATGCCACTATTATTCAAGGGTTACCAGAGAATTGAGGAAAAGACAAAAGATGAATGGGATTCAAGAAGATAGAAGATAGCAACTTATGTTGCATTCACATTTTTGAATATTGTATTTATCAGGGAAGCAAATAAACAGAAGAGAGTTTCACATGCAAGAAATGACAGAAGAGAAGCTGTTGGAGAAGAAGTGGAAGTTACATTTAGCTATTTCAACAGTAACAGAATGGAGCCTAGATACAAATCTAGTAAATGCTAAAATTCATGTAGTTAGGCACGTGGAAACCAATTAACATCAGTGAGAAAGTGACTAAAGTTGAGATGTCAAGTCAAGATTGATTGCATTACAGATCTTTGGATTTTGTCAAAAAGCTAGTGAGGAATAGCAGAAGCACCAGACAAGATATAGCAGCAGTTTTCATTGCATGGATGAATGGTAGATTTGTTAATGTGAAAGATGGTCTCTGATAAGTAAATTATAGTTTTTTTCATTGAGCGCTTTAATCTCATTCAGGTTAAATTCTTCCTTTCATTACTTTTAAATACTCAGTCACTAGGAGTTTAATTAATACATTATTTTATAAAGCATGCTAAAAGCACATTAAAAATTGTACTAAACAGATTTTGTAGAGTAAATAAGACACAGTGAAAAAAAATCAAATTGTTTTTGCTTAAAACCAAGTACCTTGGACAAAACATTGACAAAAATGGTCATCAGCCATATCTATCAAGGGCAAGCAAGTGCAATTGAGAATATGTCTTCTCCAACAAATTTTACCACTCTAAAAGCATTCGAAAGACTAGCAAGTTATGATCAAATCTACATACCTAATAGGCATAATTTGAGAGCTCCACTCAACAATTTGCTTAAAAAAGGCATAAAATGGGAATGAACTGATAAGTGTCAAAAGACATTTGAAGAAATCAGGGAAATACTAACATCAGACTTATCATTAGAACATTATGATCTGAAACCAGAAATTGTATTAGCTTTGGATGCTAGTGACTAAGTTATAGGAGCTGTAATTCTACATAAAGATGATGATAATGTCATGAAAGCTGTTGCACATGCTTCACATTCACTGCTACCAGCAGAAAAAAATACAGCCACATCAAAAAATAGGTGTTAGCAGTAATATTGTTTCAATGAAAAATTGCATAAATTTATACACAGGAGTTTTATTTACAAACAATTATCAACTTTTGATTTGAAAACATTAAAATCTTATGCATAAAGTAAATAAATCACAACAGTGGGGTACCATCTTATTAAATTATTATTTTAGAAGAGAATATCAACTGTCTAAAAAATTAGAATATGTGGATGTTTTATCAAGACTGATACCAAAAAATACTGACCCATTTGAGAATACTATGATTGCAGCATTAAAAATTGAAATAGAAATTATTAATATATTATGCATTGTAATATGCAAACTACCTGTTAATCTGGAAAAAATAAAAGTAAGAGCAGAACAAAACATGTTTATTGTGAAAATAAAAAATAGCTAAAATGGTAACAAAATCCAGACTCAAATACTTACTCTCTATGTGATGGAGTACTAATATTTGCACAAAGAGTAGTAATGCATATCATATCACAAAAGCAGATATTAAATAAGCATCAGAGTAGAAATTCAAGAATTTCAAGGATGAAATGGCCTGAAATTAGTAAGTGCACAAAACGAACTTCCATAGTCACAGAGAATTTTATACATAAACTATTTGCAAGATATGGCATTCTGGATGTCATATTCTCTGAAAACAGTACACAATTCACTTCTTATGAATTTAAAGAATTTTGTGAGATGTTGTTAAACACATTACTACCCTGCCATATCACCCAAGATCATATGGGCAAGCTGAATGGTTTGTGGTTACTTTTAAGAGAGCCTAAAAGAGCTTTCAGAAAAAGCAAATAATGAAAAAGTAAGTGAAGGAGCAGTACAAAAATTCTTGAGAATATAACAGATAACAATAAAAGACAATACACTGTTAGGCCTGTCACCAGTAGAATTGATGTTTACAAGAATAATGAAATTGGTGTCCTACAAGTTACCAGCTCAGAAAAAAATAAAAACAAATAACAAAAAAGAAATAAAACTTTTCAAAATCGGTGAAAAAATGTTTTTCAGTATTTTATAAAAATGGAAAACAAATGTGGCAAGATAGCATAATAAGATCATAAATTAGAAAAAATTACTTATATGATGAAAGACCAGACTGGAACATAACAGGTATTGGAATCAGTTAAAGAAAAGATTTACTGAAGAAAGGAAAATTCTCTGCAAGTTTTGTATGACATCTTTGATGTACCAACACCATAATAATTTATTAAACATAAAAAGTTCAGTATGTGGCAAACTTGCCAGAAAGCATAGGTGCTAAATACTAAGAAATAAAAGAAAATATTCAAGTAAATAAAAAAAATCTCAAAAGGGAGATGATGTGCAGTAAATAAGGCACCCCCAATAACAAAAATGAACTAGACAAGATGTCTTAAATAAAGAATTCAAACAGAGTTCAGGTAAAGCATGAGCTTGTTAAACTCTCTGTGTTTGAGCAAAGAGAGACCCAGACAAGACTGTGTCTATGGACAGAGGCTCAGCTAGGGAAAAATAGACAAAACCTGATCCCACATATGCAGTGTCAGGGTTATTTTTGCTTGAGTGTACATGCTTAGAAAACCCAATGTTAAACCCAACCTTGTGTCATATCCCACCTTTGTAGGGATGATTTTAATCAGAGAGTAACTCAGTTGGAGCAATGTCAGTAGACAGAAACTCAGCTGATAAAAATAGACAAAACTGATTCTGAATTGAGGTGATAAATTTTGGCTGAGTGTGCAGGTTTAGAAATGGTTCTTTTTTTTTTTTATTCATATCACCCTGAGCAAGGCGGTAACACCACTGATGTGGAGGGGGCTACATAAAAGTGAAAAGATTGGAAAAAAGAAAGCTGGAAACCACATCCTAAACAGGGAACAAGGGATGAGCCTCTACACCTGTTCAATAGACATGGGTGGAGTGTGAACCGGGTGATAGTTAAAAACTAAGTTTTGCCACATCATTCTTCATTGGAGATGACTTTGATAAATATCCAGAGTTTTGAGAGAGTTCTGATAGAGTCTTCATTAGAATACTATTGGAGTCAGGCAAGACATAATATTATAATTGTTAGTAGTACATTAAAACAAATGTGAGAAACATTTTACCCACTTTTAAGACAACTTACTACAGCTAATTTCATATTCTTTTATTTCTTGTTTTCTTGTGAGAATAATTTAAGCAGATCAAATCTTAGTGTCAGCCTCATGAAAGCAAAATTAACATTTGATTTTGCTTTTAGCTTTTGCCTAGCACTTAATTTGAATTGAAGAATTGCCAATATATCAATTCTACTGCAATTTAGAAGTTTCTTTTTTTTACGCCTTATCTTCAGTTATAGATATTGATTATATATATTATAATATTATTACTATATATCTAACATAAAATCCTGTGCCCTGGAGAGGATACTCCAGTGTCACTTCACTGTAACAGAATCACATATGTATCAACAGTCTACTAATGGAAGGATTTTGAAAATCTTTCTGTATGGGGTATCAGCCACCAGAATGAGGGCACAAAGAAGATCTCATCTTTGCTTCAAAGATGTCTGCAAAAGTGACATGAGGGTGATGAACATGGACATCATGAGATGCAAAGACATTGCTAATGATCACTCATGCAAGAGATGTGATTCATACTAAAGAAGTAACAGAGGCTTGTCACTAGGGAGAAGTGGCTCAAAGGAAAGAAACCAACACACCAACATTGAGGGAAAGCGTCTTCATTTGTTGCGGAATGACTACACAGAATCTATAGCTACATCTACTGCTAGGATGGTGGGATCACTGTATTGGGCCAGAAAGTTTTTCTAATCAGAATCCATGCTGCACATTTAAATCTACCATTCATCTGTGCATTGAATACTGTTGCCATTTCTGGTTGAGTGATTCTGCTATTCCTCTTGAGGTTCTTGACAAAATTCAAAATAGTATCTGTAATATAATCAATTCTGACTTAACAGCTTGCTTTCAGTCACTTTCTTACTAATAAAATTGTGGCTTTCCCCTGTCTTTTCTACAAATATTTTCATGGCTTCTGCGTTGACTACATGAATTTACTCATACTGCTAGATTGGCATTGAAATCTTACTCTTTTACCGTCAAAATAGTCAAATGCAAATGCCACTTTTACTGTATTAGTTTCTTTTCTTGCAATTCCCATCTGTGGAACTCCCCTCCGTATACTTGCTTCCTTGATAGCTACAATCTACAAGTTTAAATGCAACATTGGTTGTCATCTTCTATTTCTCTTAATCCTATCCACCTCCCTAAATCTCATCTGTCTTTTATCCTTTCTTTGGAATTCCCTTTCAGAACATAGGTAATCATGGCCTTCCACATTTTCCTATCCCTTGTAGTTCTTAACACCCCTTCTTCTGTTATCCCACATAATTACCGCTATGCAATCCATCTCCTTAAGTCCTTCAAGTATATCTTGCATTGATTCCTCTTGGCTCTCCATCCCTCTATCCATTACGTGAGCATCAGATTCTCCCTGCGCACTTCCTCACTATATTTCCCAGAAATTTCACTTGTCTTTTCCTGATGCTAAGTATCATTATTTTTTTGTATCCATCCTCTCAAAATCCATATCTTTGCTCACATGTTCTATCTATAGTATCCTCAGCATCCTTCTGTACAGCCACATTCAACAGCTATGCATATGATACCACTATTTACTTCTGTCTCAATAAAAAAATTGCCAAGTCCAACAAAGTAAACTAGACTGCTACTCTTGAAACCTACCTCTAATCAGTGGTTAACTGGATCAGAAAATGACTTGTAAATTTGAATGCCTCCAAAATAAAACTGCTTTCCTCTAACCAACATAGGAAACTTTCTTTCCCCCTATCAGCATGGTTGATATTAGTCTCCCAGAGAGCAACACACTGTGATTGCTTGGCCCCACTTTTTCATCCAACCTGAAGTGGAATGACTACACCAAATCTATAGTTGCATCTAATGCTAGGAATGATGGGTCAAGGCAGAAAGTTTTTCTTGTCAGAATCCATCTTGCACATTCATAAATCTACCATTTTTCTGTGCATTGTTACTATATCTGGTCATCTTGAGTTTTTTGACAAAATCCAAAGAAGAATCTGCAATATAATTGATCCTGAACGGGCATCTTGATTTCATCCACCTTCTCACTAATGGGAGTTCTCCAGCTGTCTTTTTCAAATATTTTCATGGCAACTATTCTGACAAGGCTTTCTCCTGTTACACCACACAACCCGTGTTCTGTCATCCACCTGCTTAGGCCCTTCAAATATATTATCCGCTGTTTCCCCTGTCCCTCTTACCATCTATCTGGCCTGTTAGTATCAGGTTCTCCAAGCCCTCCTTCCTCATTGCATATCCTAGGAACTTTAACTGTCTCTATGCTCAGTATTAATTTCCTTTTCATTTCCATCCTTTCCAAAAGCCTCATCATTGCTCACATGCTCAATCCATGATATTCGCAGCATCCTTCTGTAGAACCAGATTTCTATTCCTTCAAGTTTTTCCTTCATCTTTGATGATATTGTTCAGCATTCACTGCCCTATTGAAGAACTGACATCACATTAGCAATCCAGTAACCTCTTCTTTGTTTCTAGTGAAATTTTCCTTTATTTTCTACTCAGCTAATTTGCCTTCAGATTTCTGTGTCGCACTTTCCGTCTTCTGTTAGAACATTTCCCAGGTATTAAAATTTTTGCACCTGCTTGATTTTAGTATCCCCCACCTGTGTTTGGCACTTTAGGATGCTCTTTTTGCTGATGACCATGCATTCAGTTTTCTTGCAGTTTATTTGTAGTTCTTTCTTGTCACTCTCTTCAGCTACCTTCTGTAGGAAGTCTTGTAGTTTCCTTTCTGTGCCTGCTACCAGGAAAATGATTAAAACAAAATTCAATGGTGGTATTGCTCAACCCATGAATCAAAGCACTGTACATCATAGACTGTATTTATAGTCTTATAGCCATTGACTATGTTTGAATTTCTGTGGTGGTGAATCATCATTACGAATATTATTTACTTGCACATCTGTCAAAACATTTCAACTTTCTGCAGGAGAATTTTCAATTGAACCCTTTATTTAATCTAGTTTAGCTGTTATTCCACTGGACAATCGAGAGTGGAAAACTTACAGCCTTAAATCTCATATGAGACTGCTGCTGCCCTTGTTACTCTTGACTGCACTCTTAACTTCCTCCATTTTATACTGCAGCTGCTGATGCTATTGTTAAAATCTTGATGTCATTTCTTTTTCTTCATTAATAGCATCTATATATATATATATATATATATATATATACAGGGTTCCCATAAAGTCCATGTGCATTTAAAAAAATTTGTAACTTTATTTGTATTTGCGATAGAAATAATCTGTAAAAAAATGTTATAAAATTTAATGTACCTAGTTTTAAGTATAGTTATTGAATAATACTTTACCACAAAATTTGCAACAATTTTTAGATAAGTATAAAAATGTAAACTGCAAAATCGTATGATCCTTTGTTTTGCTAATGATGGAGAATATGTGGAAACTTAAATAAAATTTCAAGAGATGACTAGTTTCACCTTTATATCCGTTGCTACAGCTTGCACTCCACACAACACCAGGAAAATATACAATCTTTCTGTATTTGTGCTGCTTACTCTGATAAGATTTTGATTATAATATACAATTCAGTCACAATTCGACACTTACAAAGATGGTAGATTTTTGGTGCTTCGGCATGAAGCAAACATCAACAAATTAATCTCAATTAATTTTTCAGTTTGTTGATTTTTTTCTGTTTTTTGTCATATATGAGTGTATTTACATTTATATTTTTATTTATATATAGTAGTTTTGGGTTTGTGTGTTGTTCTGTGTTTGTTTTTGTTGTTATTTGCATAGCAAAGTTGATATGAAAAGATTATATTAAACCTGGAAAAGAACAGGACAATTTATTAAACCTGGAAAAGAAAAGGGCAAGATATTCTAGTAAAGTAAAAAGTAAAAAATTTCTTACTTAAAATATTGTAGCTAAAAATAAAACTTTAATTTTTTTTGCTGCAATATTTTAAGTAAGAAATTTCATATATTTTACTTCACTAGAATATCTTGTCCTGTTCATTTCCATGTTTAATATAATCTTAAAAATATCACTTTTCATGCATGCATTTTGCCATGCATTGCTATTAATTTAATATAAAGTTAATGCTGCAAACTGCATTCAGAAATATTAAAAAGAAAAATATATTATATGCAATTGATTAGAAAAAAACAATAAAAAATTTATTATTTATATTTAATTCTGATAACTAATTCTGATAAAATGATAAATGATAAGCAAAGTTTGAATGACAAAAATGAAAAAACATTTCATCAGAATTGAAATGTTGAAAACCACATGCAAAAACATTAAACTTTGTCTCTTGTCCACTATTTTAAGTTGAATGATGACATAAAGAAAATCCACTAACCACTTCAAGATTACACGCAATAACTTTTCAAACTTGTAAAATTGCAGCATATGTATCCCTCAATTTATTTCATCACTGGCATGGAAAATATCTGGGTCTTAAGTCATTTTAAGTCTATCTCCCTTTATGCTTACAATCAAATTTCTCCTATATATCATGACCTAATTTTCTATTGGTTAGCTGGGACAAACCACCAGAAAATCCCCTGTCTTAATTGTTTAGATTTGGTAAAAAATTATGTTGTTTTTAAGCTTCTATATATAATGATTCTTAACAAAAAAAAAATATTTCACTGCCTGACGAGGTGCTAAGATAGTACCAAAACACAACGGTTCTAGTGCTGAAACTATGTTTTTATTATAAACTTATAAAAAATATTACCATATATAATGCTCTACTAAATATCAAGAACTCTTAATAAAGTAAATCACTACAAACAGTGCCAACCCATTAGTTTGTACTACTTCTAATATATATATATATACATACATATATATGAAAACACTTTGATATTTATTTGTATGTATCAAAATGCATTTGCATGCATGACCATGCATGTGTACATATATGTATCTAGAAAGAGAAACAGAGAGAGAAAACTACATGAGTGAGCTTCAAATGAAACAAGCATTTTGCCTTAACGTTTCTGTCTTTTATTAAACACTGAACGACATTCAGTGGGATGCAAACAGAAGCAAAGTTACACCGGAAATATCATGTTCACGTGCAGAAAGTATAAAAGGATTTAAGCCTGGAGGATTTTGCTGCAATTTGACACTTGAAAGGATTTTACAAGCAATAGATATTTGAAAGTTATAACAAAAGCTGCTTTTGAACGGCCAACTTGAATAAGAGTTAGCTTGAAACCGTGTCATCCAAAGAAAAGTTAGACAAGAAGACCCTAAGCTTTATTTACTTACTCTGATACTTTTTATGTTTTTCTCTTTCTGCAACTGAGAATTATTTCTCATTTTCATTTGTTTTTCTCTCTCTGTTTCTATGTCTTTCTGTTGCTTCAAGAAATTGGTAATTTCCTGGGGGTAATGTTTGAATGTCACCTATAAGTGAAAGTCAACAAGCTTAGATGTATCAGTAAAATCAATAATTCATTGAAAGAATTTTCAAAATCTATACACAGATTAACATTATTATTATTATCAAAGGTATTATCACTCTTATTCTTAATAGTATTGGCTCTACAATATTAATATTATTATTATTATAAATCGTGGATTAGAAAAGCATGTCAACAATTTTCTTAATTTATTTTAAAATAAAGGAAAAATTAACATTATTTTTTTCTTGAAATCAATGAAAGATATATAGAGAGAGACATAGAGAGAGAGAGAGAGAGAGAGAGAGAGAGAGAAAGTAAAAGCAAGAAAGAGATGAATAAAGATAGATATGAACAGACTCAAATATATCTATATATATATATAGAGAGAGAGAAAGTGAAAGAGAGACAGATGGGGACCAAACTAATATAGACACGAACAGATTGAGATAGATAGATAGATAGATAGATAAGAGATTTAGATAGATAGAGAGACAGATATGAAAAAGTGATATAGATAGGTAGAGTGGCCGACATGAAAAGAATGATATAGATAGAGAGAGACGGAAATTGAAAAGGAAGATAGAGCTGAAGAAAGATAGCTATGAACAGCAAAAGAGGGATCTATAGATAGATAGATATATAGACGATGTGAAAGAGATGGTGACCAAACAGAAATTTTTTTTTTTTTTTTTTTTTAATCATCTCACCCCAAGCAAGGCATTCCACTGCCACTATTGCGCATGGGGCTACATAGGGGAAGGTAAAGAGAAGGAGTGGATAGACATAGGGAATGTCAGGAGAAAGGTGACACATGAGTAAGGATAGCGAGGATGAGGGTCGGGCAGATGGGAAGAGTGCTTGATAGAATGGGAGCAGGTTAGTGTGTTAGGAGGTGTCTATTGACCTTACATTTAAACTCCTGGAGATTGTAGCCGTCGGGGAAGCAATCGTTTGGAAGAGAATTCCACAGTCGGGAAGTGCGAGGAAAGAAACTGTTGGAGTAGAAGTTACGGCTGCATTTTATCGGTTTCACTGTAAAAGGGTGGGATCTAGTTGCTAATCTAGTATCTCGTGCAAATTCGTATTTAGGGGGTACCAGTGATCTAAGTTCATTGGAGCAGAAGCCGTGAAAGTATTTATAGAAGAGACACAAGGAAGCCACGTCTCGCCGGTGGGAGAGAGACTGCAGGCGGTCTGCCAAGTCGGTATCTATCACAAAAAAAATACAAAAAGATTGAGATAGATAGACAGATACAAAATGATTGATGTAGATAGACTGAGAGAGAGAGAGAGAGAGAGAGAGAGAGAGAGAGAGAGAGAAAGCAATGGAGAGATAAACAAAGATAGATATGAACAGATTGAAATAGACAGATAGATTGATAGACAGATTTGGTTACCCAAATATAGAATTCCATATTTTGTCCCTTGAACCACCTAAAGACTGTGAGAAAACCGTATAGCAAAACAGTGAACACTCATGAAAATTTAATTTGCAGAGAGGTTATAATATCTGAGTATTAGTTTCCATAATTCTCATATATTTATATGTATGGATGGCTGGCTACTCATATTCGAGGGGTCCTGGTTATGACGGTATACTGCATCTGGTAGCAAGGACTCTGATTGAGAGGTTGTGAAGAGCACAGAACTACCTCTTAATTGCTGTTGTTCCCAGGTCCACCCTGACCCAGAATGATAGCACCTTTTACGGTCACAGCTATGGGCATGTAGTTGGCCTCTAAACTGGGGCCAAAACACTATCAAAGTATAAAAATAGACTTTTATAGAAATATATACATAAAATAAACTTTTATAGAAAATATACATTTTGAGGGAAAAATATTACCAACATTACATTTTTTAAGGAAAAAAAATTATTGACATAGTATATATTTGAAGGAAAACATTATTGCCAGCAATACAATTTTGAAAACAAAATTAGAAGACATCGTCAGTTTTCTAAAATAAAAAAAAATCTTTCATCAAAACCTGTCTAAATTAACTTTCTCACTGTAGCCAAATATTTAAAAAATACGTTAAAACCCTGCCTTTTTGGCATTAAGTAACCCACAGAGGTTCATATCCCGTTAAACAAAACTTAAACTTAAAATCAAACACATATTCAAAGGTGCCTGTCTACAAGGGTGGCTAGCTAATCTCAATTGTAGATACTTGCTCAGGCAGCCTAGTGTTTGATCAATACCCAAAAGCCTGCCTATGGTTTATATTTCAACTATCCTGAGCAGACTTTAGTTACAGTTTCTGGGTGAGAACGTGTTATTTATGTGAACAACAAAGCTTGGGCCAACCCGTGGTTTGGTTTTCAGATACTTTCAAAAGGTGCTGCATGCTGAGATTGTCTCTTTCAGATGGATAACATTAAGAAGTTACATTTCTGACAAATCAACCATGGTGAGATTTGAACCTGGGCTTCATGGTCAGAAAGCAAATGTTCTAATCACTTGGTTACAAGCCCAATAATATATATATATATTTATATAGTCATCTGCAGACACTGTTTTGCTATATCACAGCTCATCAAAACGGTTAGACTCCGATTGCTTTTCACCCAGGATTGAAACCCGACCGAATCGGCATCAGTCAGCGATGCTACCTTTGGGCTATGGGTGCTCAGTAGAAGAAGGCAGACTTTTTAGCGTGCATATTATCATTATATGCGCCTAATAGCCAGAGTGCTCTAATTCATTACGGAATGAGCAATGTGTACATGCCAGAGTAGCTAATGTTTATCAAAGTTTACCATTCTTCCAGAGTGGTCAATCAGGGTGTGAGAACATAAATAGTCATCAGCAGACAGATCTGTTTCACTGTATCACAGCTCATCAGTACGGTTAGACTCTGATTGCTTTTAGTCCAGGATTGAAACCCAACCAAATTGGCATCAGTCGGTGATTCTACCTCTGGGATATTATATATATATATATATATATATATATATATATATATAGATATAGATATATATACGTGTGTAAAAATGTTTGAGGCCACCCTGCATTTCTTTAAAATACACCATAATAAAAAAGGAGCATGAGAGAGTGAGTGACAGGTTACATGGGGTGTCAGGAAGAGGGTAAGAGAAGGATGAGAATACTGATGACAGTGGGATGGACAGAGAATGCAGCATGAGAGAAATGATGCAAGTTAGTAAGACAGGAGATGACTATTGATTTTACATTTGAATTCTTGAAGATTATAGCTGTCGCAAAAGCAAGTAAGCGGAAGGGAATTCCACAGTCAGGAAGTGCGAGAAAAGAAGCTGATGGAGTAGAATTTGCATTTATAATTTATTGGTTTCACAGAAAAATGGTAGGATCTATCTGCTAATTTTGTGGCCTAAGGAAATTCATATATAGGGGGCACCAGTGAGCAAAGTTCATTGGAGCAGATGCTGTGAAAGTATTTGTATAAGAGACACAGGGAAGCCACATTGCACCAGTGAGAAAGTGACTGCATCTGAGCTGCCAAGTTGAGATCGATCACATTACAGATTCTTTGTTGGAATTTGTCAAAGACCCCTAGGTGGATAACAGGAGTACCTGACCAGATATGGCAGCAGTATTCAATGCACGGGCAGATGGTAGATCTATATATGGGCAGGATTGTTTCAGATGGAAAAAAACTTCCTGGCCCTGCACTGACAACCAAACCTTCTCAGCAGCTAAACTCTTGAAAATATGCCAAGAAGTAATTTAGACAGAAAATGGTTTTATCAATAAAAATAAAATATGATGTTGTGATAGGATGACTTTTTGTGTTTGTGCTTATTTTTTGTCAAAATAAAAGCAGATAAGCTGTAGTTACAGACATTTTCTATTTGAATTAAAAATACAATAAATAAGTCCTTTTTAAAAATTTGTAGGTGACCCCAAATGTTTTTTCTGTGGTGTACAGTCAAACAAAAATATTAGGGACATAAACTTTTAAAGGTTTTGTTAAAAAAGCATAACTTCTAAAAACCTAAAGAATAGTGTTCATCATCATAATTTAACTGTAAATATGTATGTGGCATACAAAAGTTTTGATGATATTATAAAATTATGAATAAAATAGAATTAAATCTGAAGTTTGCTATTGAATTATTTTCAAAATAGTAATTTGTAACTTATTTCTTGAGTATGTATATTATATATTCAATATATAAATTGTCATCTCCCTCTCTCTCTCTCTCTCTCTCTCTCTCTCTCTCTATATATATATATATATATATATATATATATATATATATTATCAGTTCTAAAAATAATCACCCTCTTTTTCCACTGTGCAATCTTGGAAATATTGGATGTAAATTATAATAACGATATATGAAAGGATAAGATTCTGCTATGATATTAAATCTAAATGGGTAATTTTTAACATAATTAAATCTTTGGTAAAAAGTAATATATATATATATATATATATATATATATATATATATTGTCTAACAATAACTTTAATTCTTTTCATATTTGCAAGTGTTTGTATTGGGCATGATGTTATTAATTTTCTCAAAGTTTTGTGTGATAAGATTTTGATAAAAACATATTAGGAATATGCAACTTATGACAGTGAACCTGTTATTGTCATTTACCTTTTTGATATTTCATTTTTTTGTTGCTTGTTTAATCTCATTCTCCTGTAAATAGGTGTACCATATTTACTTAATTTTTGTGCCATGGCCCTTCAAGAAAGTGGGTGATTTTATCACTTCAAATGTTTGTTTCTGTTTCTCCCAATTCTTGCCAGCATTAAATATAAACTAACAAGGAAACATCTTTCAACTACTTATCAAATATTTTAAGCAAACGCCCATTCTCGTAGATCTTTTTGTACCAATGCAGGTGTCCTCCAAGACAGTATTCTTGGTCCTAGTTTGTTCTTAATTTTCATCAGTAATCTTCCATATAGCATCAATTCTCACCTTGGTGTCTATGCTGATGAGCTAACTATTTACTCTTGTCTCAGTAGTAAGCATGATCAGTTCAATAAACAGCTGGTCTAAAAAATAACTGCAATCTTCTGTTAACTGGGACAATGAATGGCTTGTTAATTTTAATTTTGCCATAATTCAACCTTTATACAATAATCATCTAAGAGATCCCTTTCTGCCTTCCATCTGCTAATTCTATTGTGTCATTTCAGGGTAACATTCTTGGTTTACATAAAGTAAAAAGATTATATTGAATCAATTGTTAGATCTGTTGGTTCACTATATCATGTCATCTTCAGAGTCTATCTTGCATATTTATAAGTCTAATATTCATTCATACTTTGAATATTGCTGACACATATGGTCCTGCACTCCTACTATATATTTGGAGATTATTGATAAATCTAAATAAGAATCAGTAATATTATTGGTCTTGATCTGGCATCTTGGTTTCAGTTTGTTTCCCAATGCTATATTATAAGAGGCTCTTTCTATACTCTCATAGTACCTAGACTTTATGAATTTAAGCACAATACTAAATTGGCAACAAAGTCTCATTCATTTAGAGTTAAATTGGATAAACACAGCTGTAAATTCTATGCTAACAGTTTTTTTTATTGCATTTCTTGCTTTCAGAGCAGTCTTTTAATTCTTCATTACTCTTTTTCTATTGTTATAATACCTTAATAATTTCTCATTTTTTCTTTTTTCTCCTTCACACTCAGTAAGGCTTTGTGCCTTCATGGTTTTAAACTATACTTCCTTTTAGATTGGGAATAATCCTTTATTTCTTGTCGATTAAAAGTTAGATTAATATATATATATATTTGTATTAGTCATTTGCAGACAGATCTGTTTTGCTGTATCACAGCTCATCAGTACGGTTAGACATCTGATTGCTTTTTACCCTGGATTGAAACGCGACCGAATTGGTGTCAGTCAGTGATTCTACCACTGAGCTAAGGGCACTTAGTAAAAGGAGGCAGACTTTCTAGTGTGTACATTATCATTACACACACACCCAATAGCTGAGAGTGTTCTAATTCATTGCTGAATGAACGATGCGTAGATGCTAGAGTAGCTACTGTTTTTCAAAGTCTACTATTCTTCCAGGATGTGAGAACATAAATAGTATACACACACATTCGTTTTGATAATTTAGACCCACTATGTTTACTTATTTTCATTTTAATCCTGTTATAGTCACAGATTAATCTCCTTATTTTGTGAGTAAAACCATCAAAGAAGGTGACATTTCATTTTATTTTCCAAAGTATTTTCAGTCACATCCAAGATCGTCTTCAGGGGTGTATTTCTATGACAAATTGACTGTTACAAATTTTTCAACATGCAATTAAAAATTTACTAACAGAGGTAACTTAGTTGATGTAAATTTTTTAATAACCACATTTCATGTGTTTTAAAACATGTTATAATTGTAATTTTTTAAAATTGAAATTTAGATATTTTAAGGCCTTGCTGTTATAGATAATTTAGAATATTGTTGCTATATTCATAATTCATTTTATTTAGTATCAGTTGTAATTTATTTATATAGAGGGCATTGAAAATTTGAAGTTTTTTTTTGTTGCTTAGTATACATTACAATGTGCTATATACATCAATATTTAAATGAGTTTGTTGATGACACTAAGGAAGCTAACAGGTTGATATCATGGCAGACATGTGAACTCATCACATTCTTTAAAACAGCGGTTACATTTGACACCTTCCATCGACTTAGGAAGCATCTTTTCTTCATGCAGTGATTAAACAATTTTGCCAGTACCAAAAAAATTCTGGACTGATATTCTTAAGAACAACCACTAGGATTCTATACTGATTGGTAGCCTTCTTAAACACAAGGCTTTTGATAATTCTGGGATATTCTTGTGCTGTGATAGAGATATGACATTGATTGGGAGAAATAATTTAAGATATGGTCTGTATCATCTAACAAAGAGTTATAGGTAAAATTAATTGTAAAGAATCTTGCCTTGTCATATAATCATGTCATAACTTTGGGGCCAATTATGGTAGCTGGCACCTATAGTTTTTCTTCTGTTGAGAAGTTTATTGAAGAGAGTGATAAAGAGTCTGTACAGATTGAGAGTTAAAATGAAAATCACACTGCCAAATTGAAATACTGGTTAGTTATATTGTGCACTCTTGGAAGTAATGCCTTTAGTACAGACATGAATTCATATACCTTTGACTGTGAGTTAAATAGCAGGGAAGACTGGGCTGTTTTGCCTTAGATGGCAATCAGCCTAGGAGAAGGGAAATTCTAAATTCAAGCCTGAGGCTGTTTGGAGATAGTATCACAATCTACCCTATTTCTATATCATCAGTTCTTCCAAAATGGGCTTACGACCATATCATGTTGAATACACCAGTTCTCACTCGATCACCAAAGTTAAGCAACATTGAGCCTTGTCAGTACTTAGATGGGTGACCACTTGGGAATACCAGGTGCTGTAAGCGTTTAGTGACGGATGTGCATTGTGGTGCAGTGGATATCGGCTAGGAAGGAGAAATTGGTGAGTCGAGTTCAAATTCCAGTTGAATACCCTGATTTACTTAAGCACTGGTACCCTTGGGAAAGGTATTAATCCATCCCTTCCGTCCAGTTATGGGTTAAATAACAGGGTAGGACTTGGGGACCTTGCCCTTAAAAATGAATCCCAATGAATCTTGATACTCAAAAAGAAAAAATGTATTACTAGACACAAAACTTATATAAAAACAACAATAAATTGTTGAAAGAAAAAGGTATTACCAGCAATAAATAAATAAAAATTTTGTTGGCAATAAATAACCCTACAACAAAAACAACCAACCAAAAATATCTTCCAAAATGTGTGGATTTTTCTACACAAGCCACATGCCTTCATCACTATAATCAAATTCTCTGTGTGGGTAGTATAGTGGTTCTAGACAGAACTCTTAGGTCCTCATATGTCAAAATTAGGCAGAGAATTCATCATAGAGAGAGAGAGAGAAAGAGTGAAAATGATACAGTTTAGAGCTCTGTAAATAAATGGATAAGTTTATAACCTCAAGATGAAAAAGATATATTTTATGCAAGAAATATTTTTAAAATATGCTCTGTCCTTGTCAAGACACTTAATTCAGAGAGTATTGCTCAAAACTGTCTTAATTTCTCAACGTCATGCTTTTGGCCTTGTCATGAAAAAAATTATCATAAGTTTTCTTCTGTTTGAACAATATCAAATAGTTATTCCAAATGGGATAGAGAGCGGTCTATAGAACAAATATACATTTTATCTCTTCTAAGCTGCTATAGGCCTGGTCTCTATGTTTTTCAGGCGGCTTGTCACTTGTATAAAACTGAAAGTAAAGAAAGAGAAGAAACTGGATGAATGTTTCTGATAAATATGTCAATATTGTCAATAAGCAGAAAACCAACCAATATAATTCCAGGATATAAGTCAGTTTAACTTGAGAGCCAAACAATAAAGTGGAAGTTTACTGGTAAATTAGTAGCAAATGATATATTTTCAGAACATCAATGAGCCACGGCTTATATTGACTTTCATTCAATGATGTGAGGAAGGAAAGGTTCAATCAGGTAATAATATTTGATGTATCCTTGATATACCTATGAAATCATGTTCAGATCATAATAGATAGGTTACAACCCACAGCATACCTGAAATTATTAGTCTGTTTCTACCTGAAATAAATTCACATGGGGATAGTGAAAATAGTTTCAAAAAGCTAAGCAAAGTATTTGTTAGGATGGCACCCCTGTGAGTCAATTGACTAATGGACTATTCCTGATGTCACGTCCAGTTACTAGGTTCTGTCTTCCAGGCAGTTCGATGCAGAGACTGAGAGAGTAAAGTTTGTAACCTGTAGCTAAGTGGAGATACGACTCAGCTTTAACAACTATTTGTATTTTGGTTAATACATTATTTTATTTTATTGTTCCTGAGTCTTCTCATTAGTTATTTCAACAATAACTCCACAATAGTATTAATAATCAAAAATTTAATTAGAAACAAAAGACCTTGGCCTTACACTCTCGGCAGACCTCAAATGGAATGACTATATTGAATCCATTGCCAAATCTGCTGCTATGAAAGTGGGCTCCCTGTGCAGGGCCCGGAAATTTTTCCCACCTGAAACTATTCTTCACATATACAAATCTACCATCCGCCCATGTATTGAATATTGCTGCCATATCTGGTCGGGTGCCCCTGCTGCTCTCCTTGGGCTTCTTGACAAAATACAAAGGAGGATCTGTAACGTGGTTGATACTGACTTGGCAGACCGGCTGCAGCCGCTCTCACATCGGCGTGATGTAGCTTCCCTGTGCCTCTTCTACAAGTACTTTCATGGCTTCTGCTCTGATGAGCTTAGATCACTGGTGCCGCCTAAGCACGAATTTACACGAGATACTAGATTAGCAACTAGGTCCCACCCTTTTACAGTTAAACAGATAAGATGTAACCGTAAATTCTACTCCAACAGCTTCTTTTCTCGCGCTTCCCGCCTGTGGAACTCCCTTTCACAAGTCTGCTTTCCCGACAGTTACAATCTCCAGGTGTTTAAATGTAGGGTCAATAGACACCTCCTATCACACTAACTCCCAACTATTCTCACAACACTCTCATCTACTCAACCCTCATTCTCAGTATCCTCACCCGCCTATTACCCACCCTCTGTTATTTCCTATATTTAATCAGCCTTTCTCCACTCTACGTAGCCCCCTGCACAGTAGTGGCAGTGACATGCCTTGCTCGGGGTGAAACGCTTATAAAAAAAAAAAAAAAAAAAGAAAAAAAAAAGAGCATTAAACTGTTATGTTATATCACACCTCCTTTATAGCTGTGTAGACTGAACCATCTCTTCACAAGAAGTTTGAAGCCACAGGAATGTGGTTCTGCAGAAGGATACTAGGAATACTAATGGCCAAACATGTGATCAAACACTTACAGAATATTGAAAGCTAAAGGGACAGAGGAAAAGAGTGAGTAACCTACTTAATGAGTTTGTGTAAATGGATGGCAGAATAGAGATTGGGAGGAAAAAAGACAAACCTCCACAGATTTACAAAAAATAGGAAATTGTAGAAAGACATTATCATTGATCTCCTGAAGAATGTTCTATACTCTAGGGGTTGCTAGGGTACAGCCTAGGGGTTTTTGATGTGCAACAGATGACTTTCAATGGACTAGCTCACTCTATTACTTTATATTTGGGATTCCCAAAGTAAGACATATCACATATTTAGGGACATAGGAAATGATCCAAGGTGTGAAAAAAAGGTAAAATAAGAAAAATGGGCAGTAGTTAGAAAAATGGAGGTGGGAGCCGTGTGGCATTCGTAGGAAATATTAATGTTTTCTTATTCTTTAACAATATCTACTAGCAGTATAGCCCGGTGTTACTCGGGTGTAATGAAAGCTTTAAGACTAATCCATGGTCCTGGAGCTCAGACTCTTTGGACATTGGCACAAAAGACTAAAAAGCAATAGTTGTTTCCAGTTAAAGCGAAACTGTAGACTGAAAGAAAAATGAATGGATGTAAATCAAATTTTGATTTCCTGGTATCGATATCAAATAAGTTTTTTTTGTCGTAAACTGAATTTTGAAGGCTAAATAAGTCCTCTGAGTAAATGGTATCATGGCTGAGATTAAGAACTACAATTATACCTACTTAGAACCAAACTCAAAGCAAAAACTAAAATAAAAGGGCTGAAAAAATACAGACATACAGGTAGATAAACACACAAACATCTTGCCTTTTATATATATATATTATCGATTTTCTGCACTATTGTAAGAACTGCAATCTTGAAACTTCTGAATATCGTTTCTTATGTCTTTGTCTATAAGTGTATCAAATTTGATTAAAATCAGACCACTCCTTCTATAACCCGATTTTTTTGATTATCGATTTTCGATATTTATTGGGGGTAACTCGACGCAAAAGCTAGCTAAGAACACTCGCAGATGCTTATAGTACAACTGTGTAAATTTTCAAGAAAATCAGTTCAGCCATTTTGGAGTCTATAGGTAATGGGGACACACACACACACAGACACACACACACACACACACACACACACACACACACAGACAAATTTCCATTTATAAAAAAGTTGAGATATGGTAAAATAAGGGATATACTTTACTAAGAATTACATTAACATAAGAGTTTTACATAAACATATGGTTTTACTTTATTTTGTTGTTCAAAGTTATCAGTGTAAACATATGTTTGTATCAAGCTGAAGTTATTGATACAGGATGTGCCACATGTCTGTCAGATCAAACAAGTGATATCTGCAATAAGTTAATTTGGTTTATATGGGTAGTGATATCGCCACGGACATTTGTTTGGTGTTAAATTCAGTCACTTAAATGCCATGTGTGATACACAGTTGTGCAATCATGTCTCTTTTGAGACATCACTGACTGGGCAGAAGATTTTCACTCAGTAGGTTACCATTACTTTCCGCAGTAGACTGGTTACCAACCAAAGCTGTAGAACCCAATCTGTTCTGCTATTTAACCCATAGCTGGAAGGAGAAGAGACTGATTAATACTTTTCCCAAGGGTATTTTGAACTCAACTCTCCTATTTCTCATTTCAAATCAATATTTACTGCACCACAAAACACACCAATTTCGTACTTTTAAAAGTACTAAGTTGAAAAAAATCGCTTTTGTGAAGTTTCAATCTACTTATTTCTTGGTAAAAAAAAAGACTGAAGTTCAACATTAAAACAATTTTATTCAGTGAATTGTAGACATTTAAAAAAAATTGTCTGTCTACTAATGGGGGTAATTAAAATTTTCTCTTTGCAGAGTTGGTAAACTTCAAGAATTTAATTAACGGGAAAAATTACTAAATTGACAAATTTTTAAAAAATTTCATTTTACAGAATTTTCAAAAAAACAGTTGAGACCTAAGCAAATAAATAAATCTTGCATTTTTTATTACTCCTCAAAATCTGAGTGCAGTGTTAAAAGAAAGAATGACTTAAAGTTTAATAGTAGACTGAAATACAAAATTTTATTTAACCCATTCAAAAGAGAATAAAATAACACTTTTTTTAACTTAAAATTTATTTACTGAAGTCAGTTAGTTAAGTGCCATACATGATGCATGTTTTAGGCAATCATGTCTCGAAAGAGACATGACTGACTGAGAAGAAGATTATCCCGCAGTAGGTTGCCATTGCTTTATGTGGTAGATTGGTTGCCAGCCAAGCTATAGAACCCAGCCTGTTCTATTATTTAACCCATAACTGGAGGGAAGAGTCAGATTAATAACTTTCCCAAGGGTAGCTGTGCATAAGTGAATGCCATGAATTCAACTGGAATTCAAATTCGACTCCCCGATTCGTCATTCTGAGTTGATATCCATTGCACCACAATGCACATCTTTACTGAAATAATGAGTTGTTATTCTAACTGATCCTGATCATGGCACCAATTATAACTGTAGCGCTCTCCACTCCTGATGGTAATTATTTAATTATGAAGAGATACCTTGTCATACTGGCTTAAATGTTTAAGTTCAAAAAAGGTTTTACAGTAACTGACTACTCACAAAATCACAAGATGAAAGTTTTGTTTGGCATCACAAAATTGTCACTCCACCAAAATGATAAATTCAACTAAATTGGCAACAAGATCATCATGACAAATGAAAATTTCTTGGTGCAATGAATTCTGAGTCCTTATTCAGTAACATGAAAAGATGCATATTTTGATGTCTGGAAATAAACAAGCCAGCTAGTATTACTGGCCAAATTTAATCACTTTTTTTCAGGAAGTAACTTCAGGATCTAACTTGCAAAATTTTGCTCAGGAACTATGTTCAGAAACTACTTGAGCAATTTCTCTCAGGAACTATCCTCAGGATCTAACTTGAGCAATTTCTCTCAGGAACTAACTTTAGGATCTAACTTGGGTAATTTCTATCAGGATTCATCTTCAAGATCTAATTTGGGCAATTTCTCTCAAGAACTACCTTTAGAATCTAAATTGGGAAATTTCTCTCAAAAACTATCCTCAGGATCTAACTTGGACAATTTCTCCCAGTAACTAACTTCAGAAAGTAACTTCTCTTGGGAATAATTTCAGGATCTAACTTGATCGATACATCTCAGCAACTAACTTCAGTACCTGGTTTAGGCAATTTTTGGATTTTTTATTATAGCAACTGAGATACATCTCCACAACCTAGCCTCTACTCTCTGAAACTGCTGTTACTTTGCTTTTCTTCCTGAAAGTTCCATAACTATCAGTAACAACCCTGAAGTTTTCAGAATTAATTTCACATTTGAAAAATTAATTCTGATCAGCTCACCCAATCACATAGTCTAAAAAGGAGCAGTTTCTTTTTCTATTATATCGTATCAGGATATTCTACTGACTAAAACTAGCACCACAAGAAAAGGAAAAGTTTTTTTATGCATGCATGATTCAAATTTTTGATATGCAGACATACAACAACCACAAGATCTCAATTTTCAAAAATATTGCCCAAAGATTGAAATCTCATGCCAGACTGGCAAGATGTCATCTCCTCAACTTGTCCAGATCAAACCTACACCCAATTTTTTTCCCCTGAGCATTTACTTTTATAACCCAAATCTTATTCTACTTATCTGATCCCAAAATAATTCTCTCTCAACTTTATTTTCTTTAAAAAAAAAAAAGACAAAATCATTTTCTAATTCAGTACTTTATGAATGAATCTTCGTCATTTTTTTAATCATTTCAACCCAAGCAAAGCAATAAAGCCGCTAAAAAGCAAAGGGTTATTAAGTGTGAGAGAATTTAAAAAGTTGAAATTATTATTAAGGAGAAAGAACAATAAAGTAACAGGAATTAAGAATATGGAAGACACTGACATTAGATTCAAATTTTATACTTTTACCAAGAGTACATAACACATCACTCAATAAATCCTGGCCTGACATATAGATGGTGCTACTAATAAAATATCTATATGATTTTTATGAAGTACTAACGTTTAAATAGCATATGACAAAATTCAGGCTTAGTTCGATAATTAGTTTACAAATTACAGTTATTTAAGTGAAGCTACTGTAGCAAATTTTAAAAACAATGGAAAAATCTAAATTTCTTGTGTTGATAAAGCATTACTTTTTAAAAAGGAAAAATACTGTTCAAGCAAAACAATGGCTTGATAAGTGTTATTTGAAATTTGCTCTGTTTGAAACAATAGTTAATAGGTGGTATGCAGACTTTAAATGTGGTCATACAGACACAAATGATGCTGAATGTTCAGGTCACCCAAAATCTGCAGTTTCCCAGAAAGCACCAAAAAATTTACAAATTTGTTTTGGCCGATCGTAAATTGAAGTTATGTAAGATAGTAGAGGAGTTGAACATATCAGAAGGCAGTTCACCATTTTTCATGAACATTTGTCAATGAGAAAGCTGTGTTCAAAGTGGGTGCCATGTATGCTTACATTTGATCCAAAAACAACAATGTGTCAATGATTAAGAATGTTGTTTGCAACTGTTTCAACACAATAAGAAGTTTTTGCATAAATATGTCACAAGGGATGAAACATGGATCCACTTCTTCAAATCAGCAGTCAGCCGAGTGGACAGCAGCAGGTGAAAACTGTACAAAGCGACCAAAGATGCAAACATCAGCAGTCAAGGTTTTGGCTTCCATATTTTGGGATGCTTATGGTATTTTATTCATGGATTACCTTGAGAAAGAAAGAACCATCAATAGCAAATATTATATAGCATTATTGGTGCATTTGAAGGAAGAAATTACTAAAAAATGGCCACAAATGTAGAAGAAAAAAGTGATTTTTCACTAAGACAACACACTGTGTCACAAGTGAATCGCCACAATGTCAAAACTAAATAATTTGCACTTCAAATTGCTTCTGCATCCAGCTTATTCTCCAGATTTAGCCCCCAGACCTCAAATTAATGCTCAAGGAAAAGAGATTTGGCTTCAGTGAAGAATTGATATTTGAAACTGAAGTATATTTTGAGGTCAAAGACAAATTGTTCTATGGAAAAGGGATCAAATTGTTAGAGAAGTGTTGATATCAGTGTATCACCCTAGGGGACTATATTGATGAACAAATTTGAGTTTTGCCTAAAAGTTGTTGTTTTATTAGTTAGACCAGGTATTTATTAAATAGTGTTTTATGTGAGAGTGAAAATAATAAACATAACAATTTTGGAGAGAATGGCGACAAAAAAGAAACTTATACATCTACACATCCTAATGTGGCTTACGGCCATATCACGTTGAATACACCGGTTCATGCTCGATCACCAAAGTTAAGCAACGTTGAGCCTGGTCAGTACTTAGATGGGTGACCACTTAGGAATACCAGGTGCTGTAAGCGTTTAGTGATGGATGTGCATTGTGGTGCAGTGGATATCGGCTCGGAAGGAGAAATTGGTGAGTCGAGTTCAAATTCCAGTTGAATACCCTGATTTACTTAAGCACTGGTACCCTTGGGAAAGGTATTAATCCATCCCTTCCCTCCAGTTATGGGTTAAATAACAGGGTAGGACTTGGGGACCTTGCCCTTAAAAATGAATCCCAATGAATCTTGATACTCAAAAAGAAAAAATGTATTACTAGACACAAAACTTATATAAAAACAACAATGAATTGTTGAAAGAAAAAGGTATTACTAGTAATAAATAAATAAAATTTAGTTGGCAATAAATGACCTGCCGAAGTTGATATGCCATAAAAACAAAACAACCAACCAACTAATGTATAATAAAAGCCAAAATTGTTCATTATTCACTGTCATAATAGGACGACTGATATTAAGTGATAGTTCAGTGCTACAAATATACATAACATTCCATCACATCTTTTCTTTGCTTTTTATGTTTTTTCCTATTTCTTAATACTTTGCTTACTTTTATGAAAGCATTTGCAGTTTTCTTTCTGTGTCATCTGAATATCTATGCACTTAAATTTATATCCACAATAGTAAATCCTAGTAAGACTTCTAGTTCTCTCAGAATTTCCTTGCTCAATAGACTAAATGCGAGAAAAAATGATTTGTCAAGTTAATCACCATTATTATTATACATAATCTATTCTTCACTGACCCCGAATTCCATTGGTCCCAACAAAATTCTAGATAATTGTAAGATCAACCATATTTCTTGAAATCTATCATGTTTTTGTTTTATAGATATAGTATGAGCATCCTATATCTTTGCGGATCTGCGTTGTGGTACAGTGGATATCGGCTCGGAACGAGAAACTGGGGAGCCGAGTTCGAATTCCACTTGAATCTATTGTATTTATTTACGCGCAAATGCCCTTGGGAATGGTATTAATCCATCTCTTCCTTCCAGTTATGGGTTAAATAGCAGGATAGATTGGGTTCTATAGCCTTGGTTGGCAACCAGTCTACCGCAGAAAACAATGGCAACCTACTGCGGGATAATCTTCTGCCCAGTCAGTCATGTCTCTTTCGAGACATGATCGCCCAAGCGTGTATCATGTATGGCACTTGACTGACTGACTGATGTCTTTGTATGGCATCAGATGCATGGGGTTTGAATTAAGAACTGTCCTTTTCCCCTACAATGGTTGCTAAGCATGTCTAAATAGCTTAGTTTGTCTTGAAAGAAGAAGAGATTCATACTTTTACCGAGGCAATGTGTGTGAAAATGAGAATGAGAGTAATGAACATGATAAGAATTCAAACTTGATTTGTAGATTTCTCCTTCCATTTTGTTATCTATAACTTTACCAATGCATCTTATATTGATAATAATAAGCCAAAATGATGTTATTTTTTCACTATTTTTTAGACTATTCTCTGTGTTGCTTTTGATGCGACTACAACATTTTGACTGACCCCCTTTTCACAGGATATTCTCTGATGGTCAATTTTGTGCAGACAAGGCTGATAAAACAAACAGGAAACGCAAAAATGTCAACTGATTCATTAATTCCCATGAATACAAGCCACACAGCCATTATCATTCTCCCCAATCCAGAGAATACACTTTTATTTCTTCTCTATTAGAAAAAAAATCCTGATCACCCCAAAGAAGGCAGTAAAGTCACTAAGATGCAAAGGGTTACTGTGTGTTAGAAAATATAAGAAAAATAACTGCAAACCAAAAATCTATTATGATTGTCAATGATGCATTTCAATAGCTAAGCAGAGAGACAGGAAAATTTTGTTGAAAATAAAAAAAGGGTACTGAACCATTATGTGATATATGTACTCCTGTACATTAATGAACATTAAACAATCTTCTCAAAGATGAAGAAGACACTCAATGCAAGACAAATGTGTTTCTACAGAGGATGCTGAGGATACAATGGGCTGAACGTGAGCAACAAGAAGGTTTTGGAGAGAATGGCAACTAAAAGGAAACATATATTTAGCATCAGGAAGAATCAAGTGAAATTTCTTGGACGTGTAATGAGGAAGAAAGGCTTGGAAAATGAGAATCTTACTGGGTAGACAGGAGAAAGTAGCACATAACATAATCAATAGGCTTGAGCAAATTTATGGAACAATATCATTTTGAGAGAATTAAGAAAAAAAGGACAGAACTTTTTAAGGGATAGAAGAATGTGGAGGGCCATGTTCGTCAATGTCCTGAAGAGACATGGCATAAGAAAAAAGAAGATATTATTAAGGAGAGATGATAAGAAACAGACAAGAATTAAGAAGATAGAAGATAATGATTGATATTGCATTTAAATTTTTGAAGGTCAAAGTTGACTGAAAAGCCAGAAGTTGAAAGAGAGTTACCCAAGGGAGAAGTGCAAGGAAAGAAATTTTCAGCATAGAACTTAAGGTTACATCAAGCCATTTCAACTGTAAAATAATAAAACCTAACTGCTAATCTAGTACTGTACTTAAATTCATAAATTCTAGGAAAATTTATCAGCACATGAAAATATTTACAGAATTAGACCAGATGTGGCAGTAATGTTTAATGCTTGGATGAATTTCCTTCTTTTATGTGCAGTGTCTCTTCAGGATGTAGGCGATCATGGCCCTCCACATCTTCCTGTCCCTTGTAGTTCTTAATACCTTTTGTCGTGTTATTTCTTCTAAATTCTGTTCTTCCATTCATTTGCTCAAGCCCATCAAGTATGTTACGTACAGGATTTTTCTGTCTCTCTTTCTTTCAATCCGTCATGTGAGTATCAGATTTTTCAAGCCCTTCTTCTTTATTATGTGCCCCAGAAATATCTTCTTTTATGTGTCATGTCTCTTAAGGATGTAGGCAATCAAAATACTTCATATTTTTTGTGCTTTGTAACTCTTAATATTTTTGTTGTGTTATTTCTCTCAAGCCCTGTTCTACCATTCAAACCCATCAAATATTTTACGTTCTGCTTTCTTCTGTCCCTCAATCTGTCTTGTGAGTATCAGGTTTGGTATTTTGCCAAAAAAGAAGTAGAAGGCTGCTATTTAGTAGGATAAGAGTTTGTATATGTTCTTAAAGACTGGAACAAAAGATGAATATTTCCTACTAGATGCAAAGAAAGAAGCAGCAATGCATTTATTGTAAAGCTTAAAAAAAAAGAGGAAGAGTTGTTAGAAATGCTATTTCAGGGATATCTTCATATCTCCATGGATTTTGGTGATCCAGTTTAGAGAGTTTTAGTGTTTGTAAATTCCACAATCTCATGATACTGCCATGTGAAGATAAAAAGTGCTATTCATAATTTTAAAATATAAAATCTTTCTAAAAACAACTGATTGAGTTTTGTCTGTAGAGCCTATTATGGAAGGCAAATATGTACCTTCAGGAAATATCAGGTGAATTTTATTGAAAGAAGAAATGATTTTATAGGAAAATTCTTGTTACACTACACATTTCTTAAAAAATATCAGGTTGAAAAAAATCTGTTGAGTTTCAATATAATTGTTTCATGGTAAAAAATAACTAAATTTCAGCATTCAAATAATTTTATTTAGTGAATAGTAGACATTTGAAAAACTTTCTCTGTCTACTAAAGGCTATAATTAAAATTTTCTTTTAGGAGGGTTGGTAAATTTCATGAATTTAATTAATGGGAAAAAAGCTTTTAAGAAAATTGTAAAGTGTAGATAAAAGTTAAGTATTTCAAAGAAAAGAAAGTCACATCAAATTCCCATGTTAGAAATGACTGAAAAATAGAAAGAGAATTTATATTGATGAATGAAACCTTCAAACATATTTAATTTATTGCTGCCTCGAAATAATCTCCATTCCATTAACCCATCTGACATGAGAAGTTTTAACAGTATATATAAGTTTAAATATAACGTTAAACAAAGTAGTTTGTTTATATTTCTGAGATATGGTAGTATTTACAGTATTTACATTATTCAGACTATTGCCCTTGTCTTTGTTGACATTTGTACCACGTTTCGGCAGTTGTACGGCTTGGCCTTTTTCAGGTGCTAGGAATTTCAAAGCAAACCCTTTATTACAATCACTGGGGTATATGAGCTCCATTCCTTGCCTAGAGCCTCTTCTGGTAGTCATGTGTTGGTTAGTTCCTCTGACTTGACCCAAAGAGTTGTGAGTTCAATACCAGGCTACATCAGTGGTGAACAAGTAACTTGCAGAGTTAAAGGGAGATAACATCCAATTGAAGCATTAATATGCAAGGAATGAAGATAATATAGCCCAGTGATTGTAATAAAGGGTTAAGTTCAAAATTCCTAGCACCTGAAGAAGGCCGGAGCGTACAATGGCCGAATCATTGTACAAATGACAACAAAGATGAGGACAATAGTCTGAATAATGTAAATACGGCAAAGTAAATTTTCCTACTTATATGAACCATACAAGAAAATTTATATCAGAATCAAAAGAAGAGCAAAGTCGCATAATACATGAATATCTTCTTTGTAATGCTGGACAATTTCTTCACAGATGAAAAGAAGACTTGCAAGAAAATAGGTGTGGTTTTACAGATGGATACTGAGAGTTTCATGCAAGAAGAATGTAAATAACATGGAAGTTTTAAGAAAATCAGAAAGGAAAAGTGCCCTCATATATGACTGTGAATTCTGGACAATTTTCTCATAGAAGATTTAATGCAAAAGAGATGTCGTTCTTCATTAGAATCCTGAGAATATCATGAAAAGAGCACATATGAAAGAATGAAAATTTAAGGAAAATAGAAGTGAAAAGGAGATAGTGCAATGAAAGCTGGAAAATTTTTCTCATGAGAGACTTGATGCAATAGAGATATTGGTCCAGAGAAAGATGTTGACAATAACATGAACAGAGCATATGAGCAATGAGGAAGTTTTTATGAATAGTCAAACAAAAATGATACTTATATTTGAATCATATTACCAGAGCCGATAATGAAGAAAGATGGTTCAGAGAATCTGACAGTCTCAGGATTTATTAAAGGCAAGACGGATGCAGGAAAACAATGAGTTACCTAACAAATGAAAGTGCATCAGCAGAACAGTAAACAGGATGGATAGTAAAAAGACAGACATTGCAAAGAGATATAAAGGATAAGAAGTTGTGGAGAATCATGATCGCCCATGTCCCGAAGAAGAGCCTAACTGAATAATTTTGTTTACTTTTACCAACTGTGTTGTGCAATGGCCCAATTTGGAAACATCTCATTTCAGAAACAAATGGATTCTTTATTACAGGGTGCTCATTGAACATTACTAATGAATAGTGAGCTTAATCCTCATTGGGTGCTCAATACAAAATTTGAAATTAAATAACCCAAGAGAGAGTTGATATATCATAAATCAATCAACCAATCATAAATGTCTAACCTATGAATATTATGATTTAGAACAGTTTACAGCAATAATGTAAATCTCATGAATATGTCCACTGTCAAGAGACAGCAGATATTCTTCATGGCAAATCGTTTACTGAACTCCATCAAGCCTGAAAATTTGATTTGACATTTTTTTAAATTTTCCTAAAAGCATTGTTATCATGAGTTAAATTAATATTCTTGCTTGATCTCCAAATATAATATGTGTATTACTACATTACCTTCAGTGAAAGACATTTTAGCATTACACAATTCATTTTTTCTTTTCTTAAAGTCATTCAAAAATATTAAACATATTTCCTGGTCAGATGTTTATATCAGGCTTCAGTCCTCTTCACAGTTTTCCTTTATTTATATTTAATTGCTTATATACTTGATATTGGTGTCTGTATGATAATTTTACTTCAAATTTGCAACAAATATCACAAATATATATGCCCCTAATCAGTCAATCAGTCTATGAGATTTGGAAAAAAATTCACTCAACTGGCGGCCGAGAGTGAGGGAAAATTTTCTTAATAGTCGCCTTATGTAAACATATCATGAATTGCTGATAGAAAACAAAAAATGAAATTTTAATTAAAATTTCGAACGTTTTAGAAAGGATTTAAATTTTTTTTAAAAATAATAACAACAAAATTTGATCTTTCCTCTTTTGAGAGAATTTGTCACAAGAGAGGTGATTTTACTGAAAAATGCTCATGCACACAGATTAGAATGGCAAAATCAATTAAAAAGATTTTTAAATTTGGCCAGACAACACAATACTGATGCTCTTCTTCAAGTGCATGTCAATGTTTCTCATCACAGTTGTTCATTATGGGAAATACAGTGTCAATTCTACAGCTTTCTGATGTTCATGCATTAATTTTGGAATTTGTTGTAAATCTGGTTTAATTGATATCCCTAATATACCAGTACTACCTGTAGATTTCAGTCAGTAATTTATCAATGATAATATTATGTCTACCTATTTTCGAACAAATATTAGACAACTCAACAGTGTCATGTCAATGTACAGCATGAAAGAGGATGATGCCAATACTGCTTGAAGACTTGCAAACTTTAGTATCCACAGTGTTATAGGAAAGTTTTGTAATTTGCTTAAAGCATTGTGTATATTAGGATTATGGTTAGGTCTTGAAGGCTGTCACAATGTGTTTCGTAAAATAAAGGAAGGTAAAGAAGTTGTTGGGTATTACCTATTCATTATACATTAACATATTTAGATTAAAATCTCATCTTCAGAATGGTAGAAGAGCTTGTGCTTGAGTCCATGCCTTTCAACAAATGGTCATTCCTGGTTGCTGCTGCTGCTGCTGCTGCTGCTGTTGTTAATTGTAGTGAGAGTGTGTATGTGTGTGTGTGTACTAGAGCATGTATATGTGTGTGTGTTTATGGTATATATATGTGTGATTTGATAGTTGGGATGTGTATGGTCTGATGGTATCAGTCTGCTTTGATATGTGGTTTATCTAAGTATGTGTTGGCCTGACCATTAGTTTGACTTTTGCCAAAGTGGAAAAGGGCTTTTTATAACTATTGTGTGTGTGTGTGTGTGTGTGTGTGTGTGTGTGTGTGTGTGTGTTTATGTGCATATACCTCTTATATTTTACATACTTAGATAAACCACATATCAAAGCAGATTGATACTATCAGACCATAAACATCCCAACTACCAATCACACATATACATACCATAAACACACACATATACATGCTCTAGTACACACACACACACACACACTACAATTAACAACAACAGCAGCAGCCAGGAATAGCCATTTGTTGAAAGGCACAGACTCAAACACAAGTTCTTCTAACATTCTGAAGATGAGATTTTAATCTTGAAATATTAATGTATAATAAATAGGTAATACCCACCAACTTCTTTACCTTCCTTTATTTTACTAAACACTTTATGACAGCCTTCAAAACTTAACCATAATCCACAGTGTTATCTACAAATGAATGGGTCCTACAATCCATAATGGTTGACATGTCACAAAATTAACCAATCAATCAGAAATTACCAACTTATGTCTAAGACAACTTATAACAATGGGAAATGTTAATTTATTTTCAGTGACTATATACACTATTATACAGACAACAAAAATGGCTAGAAATTACTGGAAACAATGATCACTAATATCCTGAAGGTACGTGACTCATAGAAGAAGAAGACTATACAGCTTTCAGATAATTTTTCATAGCAAACCACTCCATCTTTACCAGACTACAAAAATCCTTATTAATGTTTTTTTCTAGTAATGTTACATGTAAAACACAATTCCGATCGAGTAATTTAAATCCTGAGAAAAAAAGCTTTTAAGAAAATTGTGAAGTGTTGATATAAGTCAAGTAATTAAAAAGATGTCACATCAAATTCTCAAGCTGGAGTTGAGTAAAAGATAGAAAAGATGTTTGATTGAGAAACCAATCCTTCAAATATATTTAATTTATTGCTGACTCAAAAGAATCTCTATTTTCTTAACCGATTTTACAGAATATTTCACAGTACATTCAAACTTTCAATATAACTTGCAACAAAAAATTATCACCTTTATTCATATAAATAACTAGAAATTCTTCATGAGAACCAAGAACTAAAAAGTGCAGTGGTCATATTATATAACATGAGCGCAATATTTTGATACTTTTGTTTGCCGGGATCAGTTGCTATTGTTGATTTCAATCTAGGCAGAAATAACTGCAGAATATTTGAACCTACCCATTTTATAAGCAAATGAAAGATGGGATTTCTTCCTAGCAATAAAATATGTTGCTTCTCAGTTTCCTCTGATGCTGCTCTGATCTGTCTTGTCTTGAAGGCAGTGTAGAGTATTTGGGAAGAGTTGGATGAGTCTAATGATGATTATGAAGGTACGGCAGCTTGGAAAACTCACTCTGATTTTTCTGATAAAAAAAGATCTTATGAATTTGTTGATGAGGGCTTCAGACTCAATGCAGGTAGCGCTGCTCTGGGTCAAGAGGGTGGTTCAAAAAAATAATAAGGATTAGAAGGGAACGTCTAAAGTTCACTTTTTGCCTGTATAGTGTAAATCTTCTAAAGTTGATTGTAATTGCTTTAGCAACTCTCAGCATATGCTAAGAACGTACCTTGCATAATATGTCAAACCAATTTTCCTGATATTCACCTGCACACAGGAGATCGTTGAACAAATGTTGGCCAAAAGCAGAATCTAGAGCTGACTAAATCAACTGTGTTGAACTGTGTGACTCTCCCAGAACATGCTGTCTAATTTTTGTAACCTGGCATAGACTTGTTGAACTCACATAGTCGACATTACATTGACACTTAACTAATGCACAACTGAGCATATTAGAAATAAAAAAAACTTGTTCTTCTGAAGAAAAGGTAGAAAACATCTGATAGATATAACTACCTGTATTTTAGTGGCTTAATAGCACTGAGAAATAGAGAATATTATCTGGTTTAACCAATGGTTGACCATTTTTACCTTACAAAGGTAGTTTTAAATAGAAAAGACATTTGCCAAGACCATGCGTGGGAAGAGAATTAATTTTGAAAATGTTACATGTAAAAATTTGCATGAGAATATCTTCTTGAAAACCATTGTCAAGAAGAATGCCATTAATATTACACAAGTTTTCTAATATATCTAGGGGCCTCAGTAATGCTTGGGCAATTAGCCTTGTGCCAAACATCTCTGAACTCCCCACAATATAAATATCAGAAAGTTGAAGGTTAGATGTTGAAGTGTGCAAGGATAAAATATTTCGTTTGTACATTAAAGTAAAGATTTATTAACAGAATAACAAAATTGTAAGAAGAGTAATATAAGTGAAATTTTGTTAACTGAACACTGTAACATATTTGTGAGAAGAAAAATGTTCATTGAGTTTTGTAGTTAAAATTTTTCAAAGAAAAATGTAAGTATTTAAAAGGTCCACAGAAGTTTAGAGTTCATGGTTGTGTAGTAGCAGAATGTAAAGTCTTATGTTCCTTTTCCCTTTCTTGGCAGGTTGGCAACAGAGTAAGAAAAAAGGTGAAATAAATAAAGAAATTGTACAGCGAGTATCCTGTTGTCATTGTTTTCTTTAGTGGCATGGAGCAAAAATGAAGAAAAGGAAAATTGAAAGGAAAGGTTGAATGAATCTGTGATGCACCCTTATGTCTGGATTGGCTTCTTGAAATTTCTTTTATTACATGGCCTCAAGGTTCCTAACCACTCCCATGCTAGACAGTTTTTGACAGATCGCAGAACATGGTTTAAGTAGTGACGCTTCTCATGTTGCCGGCTCCAGCAGACATTTTCTTCTTTAAGTGTAAAAAAATGTCATATATGAATTTTCTATTTCTTATCCAATCAGGATCCAAAATTTTGCTTTTCACACTGACTTGTGAAATTTGCCTTGGTCTCGATTTTTTCCAAAATGTTTTTAGTTGTTTTGAACTTCTTTTGTGGGTGTGCAATTTTACTTTCTGTGTTTTAGGTTGACTGTTGGATGATATAGGATTTGTATCCTATACATATTGGGGATAGAAATCGTAATAGCATGATGTATTAAGGTATATGCAAAATTAATTTTTCTACTTTTTGGTACATATGATTTCCAATCTGTGTAAAGGCTTGTAATCTTAGGTTTATAATACACACTAATACAAAATACATTCGCAAACCTTGCCACAAAATCAGCAAGAAATGATAAAGAATCACCAATCTTCTTCATAGTAAAAATTAAGGACACCATGTATTTGACTATACATGATATTGTTGAAACAAAATTTAACACCCTCATTAGCAACAAGCATAAACTTCTTAAAATATTTTCAAGAAACTGAGGTGTACTAAAATGACCATAATATAGGACATTATTAGAAGTGTTAGTTATTTCCTCTGGGGATACATTAGTAAATAAACTAACAATATCATATGAAATCATAAATGGAAAATAAATATTCAATTCCAGAATCACTTTAACAAAATACATAAATTTCAGCTCTACAGGAATGGTTCATAACATGAGTCTTCACCTTTTTAGACTAATTTAGGGTGACTCATTGGCCATATTTGGTTGTGAAAGACCAAATGTTATCCTTAAACTTCTCCTGCCATTTATTCACAATAACTGACCATGCTAGTACCTGCTGCATTAAATTAGATGTGACCAGAAACCCTGCCTATCCAGCAAGGAGAAATTTAACTTCTAAAGTCCAGCCATTCTAGGCCTAGCACCTAATTCCATCTGGACACAGACTTTATGGGCCAAATAGTCAGTGGAATGTGGGACAATATAGCAAATCTAAATTGACCCCTCCCATTAATATTCAGCCAAGCTATGATTATCATAGCCCCCCATGCTAGCTCCCCATCTCCTGTCTATTTCGGGGTCTAGGATGGCATTCCAGTCACCCATTAAGAGTAAGCATGTTGAATCCACCATGACCATCCCCAACTGATGAAAAAAGGAAGCACACTCTGTCTGGTTGTTGAGTACATAAACCACAATGTTCCAAAACAAACCACTGTTCACAGCAATAACAGCCACGTTCAACCAGCCTCTTGTACTGACATAGACAAGGTCCACCTTTATACCCAGGGTATATTTGACCAGCAAGGAAACACCTCTGGTGGCCATCTATTCCTTGAATAGACAACAAAGTATGTATCCTGGACAGTGACCACATCTATGCTAAAGGACAAGAGACCAAGAGGTAGGTGGGCCACATTATTCCAATCTCTCAAACCACTCACATTCAAACTGGGTAGCTACATAAACATTAGAAAAGTCCTTGAATGCAGACTGGGCTAAAATCTGTGGGGAAAGAATCATGACTGCTAGAGGCGTCATCAAATGTATTTCACCAGTCCAGGACAATACCATCAAAGACCATAGGGAATGTTAGCTTTAGGATTCTATGATGCAAGGGATGGAGTGACACCAAGACCCTCTCTACACAAAATTTCAATATTTTATTTAATTCATCTGACTCTACTTTAGCCATTTTTACTTTTTGGGTAACATCTAAAATATACTCAATATAGGAAATTGTAATATTAATTAATGCAAAACAAGTTTGCTTGACAAAGAGACCAAATCTTATATCCAAGTTACATATAATAAGAGTTAGTTGCATTGCAGACCTTGAGTAATGACGACTCCTTTTTCAGGTTACTTACAGATTTTGAGTTTGCAAAATGAATAGGCTGGATTTTATTTAATTCATCTATATTAATCCCATGCTGCATATGATCAGTTATTTGATTGACTAAACAGTCACAAATCAAAAAGCAACAGTGATTCACCAACTGTATTAATCACCAAATATAAAGGCATGCATGATTTTTCCAGTTAATAAAAACTGAGAACACTTTAATGAACTCAATGTTGAACATTTATGACAGAAAGATGCTTTTATGCTTTTGAAAATTGCGAAGAGAAAATGAAGATCACTTACCAACAGAAGATTGCATTTTTAAGAAAACAAAGCTTGTAGTGAAATGCCTGTGACAAAGAATTTAAAAAACTGAACCTAGGAAAACAAAAAGAGACAAGAGAAATGCAAAATATAAAAGTAAAGAAAGAAAGAGAGAGACAGAGAGAGAGACAGAGAGAGAAAAGAAAATGACAATAATGTATATTTGTGATTTCAGACAATGGATCAAAGTTAAGTACTTTTTCGTTCTCATATTGCACATATTGCACACAATTTTTCACACAAACATATTTCCTTTTTCTTTTTTTGCTGTCTATTTAATCTTGTTAAATTTTATCACAGGCATTTGTTGTTCGTCTCTGTTGGCTATGTTCCTTATCCGTGTATCTGACCCTGCTGAAGTGGAAAATATAAGTGGGAAACTGAGGTCAACATCAAGCAGCAACTGTTTCATGTTTAAACACAAACTTCAGGCAATGTGTGTTGGGTTTTGGCTCAACTATTTATATATTTTGCTTTATGTGGATACCAACAAGAAGTCTATATCTCATTTTCTTTCTTTTCAGTTGAATGTCAGCAAATTGCTTATTCTAATTTTAATTTCAATCCTGTTGTTTTGTCCATTTAAATCATCTCATAAATTTATTTAAGTATCATTTTTTTCTCTTGTAGAAAATTTTCTTTTAAGAAATATCCTTTTCTTTTCTGGAATGTGATGAGCAAATTTCAAGGTTAACTGACATTTTCTTTCATACACCAAATTCAGAACTAAATATTAAGATATAAGAGTTTGAAAATACTTTGTATGCATTTTCAGCTAAAAAAACTTACAGACAATTTTACAAGTTTAGCACTGATTAGATTTATATTGGTACCTTATGCTTCTCTTTCTTCTCCTCTCATTATTTCATTTTCTCTCACATCTTTGTACTGACAACTTTTTTCTTTATTTTTGTTCTTCCTTTCTCTCCATCATCTTTCTTTTGATTTTTCTTTTTTGCTTCTTTATTTATTGCTTCTTCTTCTTTATTTCTTCTTTCTTTGTTTATTCCTTGTTTCTTATCATCTTTCTTTTTCTTTTTCTTCTACTTCTTTTTCTTTTAATTTTCCTTTTTCATTACAATTCCTTTCCTCTTCTTCTTCATCTTCTTCTCCTGCTTCTTCTTCTTCTTCTTCTTCATTATTCTCATCTTTTTTCTTCCTCTTTTCCTATTCATCATTTTCTTTATTCTCCCCCAACTTCAGTTTCTTCTCCTTCTTGCTGACAGTGTTTGTAATTTCAGAGCCTCCCTACTGGGGCCTCCTTGCCATCACATTGCTTAACTTACATAGGGTTCAGATAAAATAAAGGGTCATGTTGGTGCATGGAAATGTACTAGACGCAGTTCATTAGAAAATAAACGTTCTTTTGGTTTAACATGTGTCTTTTCTTTTGAAAATTTTCACTGGTTTGTTAATAATTAAGTTTTGAGGCTACCACAACTGAGAGATAACATTTTTCTGTGAAAATCAATGGATAATCATGTGCAGTTTTATTATTGCTGCTGGAAGATGCGAAACATGTTCAAAAGAAAATAGTGCCAAGTAAGCCTGAATATGTTAATGTGAGGAAAATTTTTGAGAAACTTGTTTCAAAGAAGACTAAGTAATTTAGTTAAATCCATATGGGTTTGTGATTATGTCTCATTAATTTGATGGCAAATGTCATCAAATGAACCATTATAGTTCATTAATTCTTGGAATGATGAGTCTGGTCTGGTTTAACAGAAATCCTTGCTGAGTAAATAAGTCTTGGTATACAGACCAATATAATTTCAGTTCAGGATTTTTTGTCACCAATATTGGCCAGTGGCCTATTTTAAAAAAATTTATGACCTGATTACAGATTCCATCTGATAACTGCTTTATCTGAATTACTTCTAGAAACTGATTACTTATAGCAACTACCAAATTAACAAATGAATCTGTTTCAGATTCATTCTGTAGATCCTGACTACTTGGACTACTAGTAGAAGCATAAGATAAAGAATTATTTAAGTGTTAACAAAGAAAAATAATAAAAATATAAATGTATATTTTTATTAATCCATGTTAATTGTTCATGATTTGTTAGCCAAGAGAATTGTCAACTTTGGTTTCAATTTTGTTTTGTCAAAGTAGTACATAACAGTGTCAGCTGTCATTAGTTTTTTCCTCAACGGCAAATGATATTGTACAAGAAACTCATTAGTCTGATTCAAAAACACTGGATTGTAGGGGTCAATTTATCAGGACATTTCTGTTTTAGATGTATCATCAGTCATTTGTGATCAGTTAAGTTGTATACAGGATACATATATTGCGCGATCATGTCGCAAAAGAGACATGACTGACTGGGCAGAAGATTATCCTGCTGTAGGTTGCAATTGCTTTCTGCGGTAGACTGATTGCCAACCAAGGCTATAGAACCCATTCTGTTCTATTATTTAACCCATAACTGGAGAGAAGAGATGGATTAATATCTTTCCCAAAGGTTTTTCTGTGCAAGTGAATGCAAAGGAATTCAACTTGAATTCAAACTAGGCTCCCTGATTTGTCATTCCAAGTTGATATCCACTGCACCACAATACACATTCTTGTCGTTTGTGGTACATTTCACCAGAAGCATATGTTTGCTCAATCATTGTAAGAGATCTTGATTCTTAAAACACTGGTGTCTGTTCATTTCATTGCTTCTGCTAAAGAACTCTACCTAAACCATATGAAAATGAATCTACCAAAACCTTTGTTGGATTATTGGCATTAAAATGGGTGAGTATTAGCGAGGAGCATAACATCCTTTTCAGAGTTTAGAATACAACTTCTTGTCGATCTTTCCAAGTTAAAATGTTTTCTTTCTTTACTAAATCTCTGAGAGATTTAGGAATTGCTGCTAAATTTTTAGCAAATATTCCTGCGTAGTTTATCATACCTCATAGTTTTCATAATTCAGATACATACTTTGTTTGAGGTAAGTATTGTTTTGTGTCAAAATGTGTCCAATAAACTTTATGCTATTGACACAAAAAATACATGGAGAAGGAGCTTCAATGCCAAAGCAGAGTCAACAGTGGACAACCCTGACAAACTGACCAAAAAAGCACACAACCACTTTTCATTCACCTGTACTACATCACTAGCAGAGTAATACAGTAAAATTATCTACTTTTAGAAGTTGAGTTTGAATGTGATAGCCTGCAGGACAGCAGACAGTTACTGATAGTCAACCCTACTGAATGTCTTGGACTGATCTGAATTGATCAACACAGCTTGATCATCAGTTTTGACACTCTCTAGGTTGTTCTGAATTGTTCAGCTATTCCCAGCACAAGTCTGATTGGGTCCCAAAAGAATTTCAGCAACTGACTGTAAAGGCTTCAACTGGATTTCTGCCAAAATCTTTAACTTGTATTTAGCTGTAATTATCTAAATCTCACCCACCATCTCAGTCTTTATCAACAGTGTGATCACATCCCTGGAAATCTGATCAGTTGTTGAACATGATAGTCAAAATTGACACATGTATATGTCAGCTTCAAGTACAATTGATAGGGTGGATCATCAAGTCCTGAAGACCTGCCATTGCCAAACATCTTCAATCCAAAAGTTGTCCTGGGTATGACAGTAAACTGCATCCAGCAGCAAGGCCTCTGATTGGGAGGTTGTGAGGAGCATGGAACCACCTCTTAATTGCTGTTGTTTCCAGATTCACTCTGACCTGGAGTGGTAGCACCTATTAGGGTCCCAGCTATGGGCAAATATTTAACTACCAAAGTGGGATCAAAACACTATGAAAGTATAAAAGAAACTTTTATAGAAATATATACATTTTTGAAAGAAAAATATTACCAATAATACATTTTTGAAGAAAAAATTATTACCATAATACGCTTTTGAAGGAAAAAAAAATTATTCTCAGCAAAATATTTTTGAATACAAAACTAGAAGACATTTTCAGTTCTCTAAAATAAAGAAGAATAAAAAAAATTTTCATTAAAATCTGACTAAATCAACCTTTTCACTATAACCAAACATTATAAAAAAAAGAATACCTTAAGACCTCACCTTTTTGACATTAAATAACCCACAGTGGTGTTGATATGCCGTCAAACAAAACTCAAACTCAAACTCAATCCAAAAAGACTTCCTCTCAAGTCAGTAAAGACAGATTTAATTTGTTAGTGGAATTTGTTAGGACAGCCTAACAAATCTTGACTGACACTTCTCACTAACATTCTATTCAGATAATTGGCTACTCAGGTAAAAGGCCACTGAAATGCCCATGTTTACATCTTTCACCCTGGGTGATTGAAGCATGTATCTATCAATGAGACCAAATTTGCTGATCTGATCAACCAAACTTGCCCATTAGCTTCATGCTCTATGTCTGATTTGGGGTTCAGTATGGTATTCAAGTCACCCATTAAGACTACGCACAATGAATTCAACAGGAATAAGTCTAAATGAGGCAAAAACAAGATATGCTTTGCCTGGTGGTTGCTCACATAAACCACATCAAACTGAAATTAAATATCAGCCACAATTAATCAGCACCCCATCATTGACATAGACAAGATCCACCTTCACACCCAGGGTATGTTTAACCAGCAAGGATACACCTGTTGCCAACTGGTCCCAAGGATACACCTGTTGCTAAATGAATAGGCAATAAATTCACTAGACAGTACATGAGCATCACCTTTGCAAACAAAATGTATCTACTGGATTGCAACCACATCTACACCAAAGGACAAAAGATTACAAAGCAGATGGGCCACCTTACTTTGATCTTTTAAGACCCTTGAGTTCAAACTGTCTAGCTTGATGGACATTTTTCAAGAAAATCGATTAAATGCAGAATAGACAAAAATCTGTTGGGGAAAGAACCTCAGCAGATTGTCCCAGACTGCCAGTGACTATATTAAAAATAATTTTTTCCCCAAGGAAAATACTGCTGATGTCTGTGGGAAGTGTTAACTTTAAGGTCCTGTATAGTGGGGGATGAAGTAACACTACAACCCTTTCTGCACAAAGTTTCAGTAGTTTCTTTAATTCATATGACTTTACTTAAGCCATTTATATTTTCAAAAAAGATTTTTAGGTAGCATCTAAAAGATTTAAGCATCTAAAATTCTGCATTATTCAGTGTAACAATGTCATTTAAATGAACAATTCAAAATGACTGATCTTGGACTGCTTTTGTTCTTTCTTGGTATACAATTTACATTTAAACATAGCTCTACAGGAATAAATCAAGCAAAATATATTGAAAAGATTCTAACCAAATTTGGAATGCAAGATTGTAAACCTTGATCAATATCTTGTGAAATGGATATCAATCTAGTTGAAAAAATGTTTAACCAGCAGATGGAAAATATTATCAAGAGATAGTTAGAAACCTGATATAAGTTATGACTGCCTAGTAAAGAAAGTGATTTTGATAGGAGGATATAAGTTACATGGTCACAAAATTGTTTCAGTATTTTGTTAATCCAACTCCCAAACATTTGATAAGATCGAAACAAGTCTTATGTTATATGAAAAGCACAAAAACATACTGTTTAGTGGTTAATAAATTAAATAAGCTCCTAACTTTAAGATGCTTTTGTGATGCTGGTCGGGGAAATTCAAAAGATTACAGGATGCAGTTTCCAATTATCACCAAACTGTTCAATGATTTCGTAGAAAACAAGAAAGCATCCTATAGTAGCATTGTCATGACGCAAAGTATGACATCAGTGACTGCAATACAAGAACCAAAATTCCTTATTCAAATACTGGACACCATAATTAATGCAACTAAAAAAGAGCAAACCACAATCTATTGTGATAATCAAGCTATCATAGCTCTTGCTTAGAATTCAGTCTACCATCAAAGGTCAAAACATGTAAACATCAAGCACCACTTCATAAAACTGAGATTCAAAATAGTATAATAAAATTGGACTGTATTTCAGCAGAACAAAATTACATAAATTCTTTAGTGATCCAAATGGAGCACTATACTGAACATTTTTTTTTATAAATGTTTTTTTGATCATCTTGGTTTTATTTATTGATCCCATAAGAAAGAGGTATTCGTGCACTCATCCATTAGATTGAGGCAGGTGTTGATTTCAGTTTTACAAAAATGAAGAATTATTGTCTGGAATATGAACAATTTTGGAACAATGCCAAAGGGGAAGTGGCGTAGGACTGGTCAACACTTTCTATCCTAGACCTAGTGAATTTGATTTATAATTCATTCATCTATTACAATTTGCATCATTCACCACAAGAACTCATCCATCAGTCTTACATATACCACAATGCCACATATTCACACGGAATACACACACACAAAAAAAGAAAAGAAACATTTCTTTATGCACAGCTGTCCTTTATTTTTCCAGTTTTTTTCTATAAATATAAACAAAATTATAATAAAAAATATAATGATATGAAATGAGGAATGAACATTCAAACTAAACATTCAAACTAAAGATAAAACATGCTAGTAGTCCCAACCCATAACACAAAAATAAGAGTAGCTTCTGTATTTTCCCAATAGACTGAATCAAAAAGTTCACTGATTCATGGAGATGTTCAGATAAAAATAACAGTGGGAAGATAAAAAACTGATCTAGTCATGGTGGAAAAGGAGGCAAAAAAACAAACTGGGTTTGTTGCAAATTTCAACATGGGTCAAAACAAAAGAGAATGCTGGGAACCGACTGGGAACAACACTTAATCAGATTAATTAGGTAAACAAAGAGAGTCTACCTTAATCAGGAGCATCCAAGGGGGCTTTAAAAATGAAAGAAAACTTGTCTAAAATTCTTTTATGTGCCAATTCCTATTCTTAATATGTGAACTTTTTTACTTATTACTGTTAATTTGGCCTGTATATATTCTTTATTTGATATTATTTTATTTTGCCTGGTTCCATTTTCCTTTTATCACCAAAATCTCTTAATTCTGTTTGTTGAAGAGTTCTGTTAGTCATAGATTTTGCATTTGCCTATAACTACTCATTCCACAGGAGAGAAATCAGGAATGCTGTTGCTTCAATAAAAAGATAAAACTGGTTTCAAGATCTCAACCAACCATACAGCCAATTTATACAGTGAAGAGTCAATCAGGGACAAAATTGTCTTAAGAGGATTTTTATGGATTTTAAGCAAATCATACATGGTCACTATGCACCCACATGTCTAAGAGTATCATAAGATTTGGATAACCAATTCTTTTTTAACACATCCAAAAATGAAAGAAAACTTGTCTAAAATTCTTTTATGTGCCAATTCCTATTCTTAATATGTGAACTTTTTTACTTATTACTGTTAATTTGGCCTGTATATATTCTTTATTTGATATTATTTTATTTTGCCTGGTTCCATTTTCCTTTTATCACCAAAATCTCTTAATTCTGTTTGTTGAAGAGTTCTGTTAGTCATAGATTTTGCATTTGCCTATAACTACTCATTCCACAGGAGAGAAATCAGGAATGCTGTTGCTTCAATAAAAAGATAAAACTGGTTTCAAGATCTCAACCAACCATACAGCCAATTTATACAGTGAAGAGTCAATCAGGGACAAAATTGTCTTAAGAGGATTTTTATGGATTTTAAGCAAATCATACATGGTCACTATGCACCCACATGTCTAAGAGTATCATAAGATTTGGATAACCAATTCTTTTTTAACACATCCAAAAGTCTTTGCTCTGTTTATAATTTAGTTTTATCTGGAAGATAATGAAAATCTCATGGTCACTCCTACAAATTTTAGTGCTGACTTGCAAAACAGTTTCTATCTTGCTGAAAGTTTTGTTTAACTAAGATAACAACACTGGAACCCTTATCCAGTTTAGTAACATATATGTTGCTGTTGTTCCAATGGATTTGATTCCTACAAACAGCCTTCTTGGTTGACTTGATCAGTTGAATAGCCTCCTAAATGCTGTCATTGATATGCTTGATAAAAAAGAAATTGTTTTCATTAATGATCTATCACTGAAAATGAGTTGGTAAAAAGGTCCCTTCAATGCTTTTTTTTAGTATTAAGATGATTTCATTGTTGCTATTCATATATATATATATATATATATATATATATATATACACACACATTGGAACCTGGTGTATGTGACCCCCATCATCAGCGACCACCTGCTATTAACAACTGTTTTTCTATGCATAGACAATTTGCTAATGTTAATTGACTCCTACTCAGTGACCTCTTCCAAAACGCAACCACCACCGACCAGCATGAAAGAATAAAAATCACTGGTCAAGTGACCACTTTAACAAAAATTCATTTTGGCAGTACAGTCCTAAGTTCTAGATTAGGGGAATTTAAGTTAGTAATCTATTTCATTTTTCTTTAATCTAAGCCAGAAACAATTTCTCATTGTTTTGTTATTGTAGTGAAGTGTCAAATTTTTATTATTTGTTGAAATGGTGGTGGCCAAATGGCAGCTGTCTTGTATTAACATGTACTTATTACATTTGACAAGTTCAAGAAATTTGTAGGTTTCTGTACCAATTTGGATAAATTCAGGCGTAGGAGAAAAAATTCACATTGATGTGAAGTTTAAATTTTCAATGTTTATCTCTGTCATCATTTTTATGTTTTCTCAATCGTTTTTTTCTCTCTCTCTCTCTCTCTCTTTCTCTCTCTCTCTCTACCCTGATCGTTGTCATTTTTTTTGTATGATTGTTTATTTTTCTATATATTATTGCAGATTCTCTTTTACTATCACTCACTTCTAAGAAAAAATTGAAAACGTATACATTGCAACTTTTCCAACACACATTAAGTTGTTACTGCATATTTGTTCAATTAGACTCCTCTACTGTCAGCATCCCCATCAGCTTAGCTGACAATACTGACCATTTAATGCAATGATGATGATTTTCCAGCAGCCGCTTGTTAAGAAAAAGGAAAGTTTTAGTTTTCACAAAAACAGAATTATATTTTTTTTCTAGAGTCAAATTAACATACATTAAACACATATTCTTAAAGATTACTTACTATCACTTTTAACAGTTTAAATTTTCAATCTAATAAATTATTTATTATAAATAAACTCCCATAGTTCTTGTTGTTAGTCAGTGTATAGAAATATTTAATCCATCTATCATAATATCTCTTGTTGCAGTAAAATTTGAAATACCGAATGATGTCACAATGGTCATGGATGATGCTAGCTGGGTTGATTATGTCACCATGAATGATGCCATGATCACAAATAAAACCCTGGGAGACAATTGGGAGGAGGAAGAGTTACTCAGGGGAAAGAAATCTGACTCAAGAAGTAATAGAGTCTGATGACGTGAAAGAAGAAAAGAATGAGCTCATTTGAGTTGTGATAACTTACATGGTTGCCAGTGCCCATCTCGATGATCTGAAATTATTTGCTTTGGTTCATGAAGACCAAGAAATGATGGACCAAATGAATAAGTGCCAATATCAGTTAGAATCAAAGTGGTCACATTATGAAAAAAAAAACACTGCACAGACGGCAATAACTGATTTTTTAAAGCCTACACCAGTGTGAATAAATTATTTATATTTTTATTTGTTAATTGTTGTAAATACGTTTTTAATGTTAAAAAAATAATTATGCTGAATAAATCTTTTCAAAGTTAGACCATCTTATGTTCTCATTTATTTATTACCAGATTACATGGTAAAATACTAAAATATGTATAGTCTGGAGAGTGAAATATATGATCCTGGGAAGGTAGGTCACGAGTCTTTAGTGAACGACCACCTGCCGTATGCGACCAGTTTTTGATGGCAGTAGGGGATTAGTTCTCACTGATTGTTCTATTTACAGAAATTAGTAAGAAACCTGAAAGTATTGTTCATTGTTAGCCAATACTTTTTTCTGACAGTATTTGAATTCCACATTTAACCAGATGTTGACCCATTTTTGGTATTTCATAATAATGAAAGTGCTGCTCATCCAGGCCATGTGCCATCTGATGGTAAAAAATACTGTTCAAGCAAAGCAATGGCTTGATAAGTTTTACTCAGACTCTGCTCTATCAGAAACAACAGTTAAGAGGTGGCATGCTGATATTAAATGTAGTCAAATAGATACAACTAATACGGAATGATCAGGTTGCCCAGTATTGGCTGTTGTCCCAGAAAACAGCAAAAAATCCAGGAACTCAATTTGGCCAATCAAAAATTGAAGTTGTGTAAGATAGCAGAGGAATTAAACATATCAGAAGGCAGTGTATTCACTGTTTTGCATGCACATTTGTCAATGAGAAACGTGTTCATAGTGGGTGCCACTGCATTGTTTGCAACTCTTTCAATGCAAAAGAAAGAGTTTTTGCATAAATACAATGAAGGAACAATGGAGGAAACCACTTCACTCCAGAGTTAAATCACCAGTCAGCTAAAAAGACAGCAGGAGTTAAAAAATGGGCAAAGCAAGCAAAGATGTAAATATCAGCAGGCAAGGTTTGGACCTCTGTATTTTGGGATGTGTAAGGTATGTTGTTACTTGATTACTTTGAGAAAGGAAGAAACATCAATAGAAAATATGATATAGTATTATTGGTACATTTGAAGGAAGAAATTGCCAAAAAAATGACCACAAATGGAAAAGAATAAAGTGATCATTCACCAAGGCAATGCCCTGTGTCACAAGTCAATTGCAATAATGGCAAGACTACATGAATTGTGCTTTGAATTGCTTTTGCATTCACCCTATTCTTCAGATCTGGCTCCAGCAACAAGTGGCTGTTTGAAGATCTCAAAAGAATGCTTCCTAGGAAAGAGATTTGGCTCCAATTGAAGAAGTCATATTGGAAACTGAGGTGTATTTTGAGACCAAAGACAAATCATTGTTACTACAAAAAAGGTATTGAATTGTTAGAGAAATATTGGAAATATAGTTTCATGGTGTGCTATATTTATAGGATAAAGTGCTCAATATTAGAGATAGAGCATATGTAAATATAAAAGAAATCAACATTGAATATTGAAATTAACACTCAAGGGCGACAGACAGTTTCATGCTAAGCACAATCATCAGGCCACATGTGTTGAATTTTTCCTCGGCTATTTATTTGTCAGTGGAGGGGCATTGTGGGCAATCCTTCTAATGGTTATTTTGGCGGGAGTGGCTTAGATATTTATTTATTTATTTATTAGAGTAAATCTATTTAACTTGTTATTTGTTTATTCTTTTGTTTTTGATGATTAAATTTATTTATTTGAAATTGTTATTTATTTTGTTTTTTATTAGTTTTTTATTTATTTTTATTATGATTTGTTATTATTTATTTATATTATTTTATTTATTATTTATTGTAATGGGTGTTATATTGTTGATGGTTTGTTAATTTGTTTATAATTTGCTGCTTAGTTTTTTATTTTTAAGTAACGGTGTAAAAATTTGTTTACATGTCTTCATTTTGATATTAGTTCAGATCATTTATTTAGTAGTTTGTTTTTGTCAGGAAAGGTAATTAATCGCAATTTTTTCTTCCAGGCAGAGCCTGCAGGTTTTTGATTGATTGTTGTAGGCTGATGTTCGTATTTTCCATGTTATTTTTGGTGTGATTTGGGTTTTGTTTTTGACTTCCCAGATGTACTTAGAAAGTATTGTGCTGTTCGCGTATTTTCTAATTTTGAAGGATGTTTTGTGTGTGTAATGTCACTTACACACACAAAAATAAACTACTAAACAAACAATCTGAACTAATATCAAAATGCAGACATGAAAACAAATTTTTACTATGTTACTTAAAAATAGAAAACTAATAATAAGGTTTTACTTTTCTTTCATACACCAAATTCAGAACTAACTATTAGGATCTACAATTTCTGTATACAAGAGTCTGAAAATCTTTTGTATGCATTTTAAGCTGAAACTGATGCAGAACAATTTTACTGGTTTACTACTGATTACATCAATATTGATAATTGATGCTTCCCTGTCTTCTCCTCCCATTATTTCATTTTCTCTCATATACTGATTACTTTTCTACTCTTTTTATTTTCCTTTCTTCACTTACTCCTTCTTCTTCTTCCATCATTTTTCTTTTTCTTCTTTTTCTTTTTTATTTATTCCTTCTTTTTTCTTTATTTCTGCTTTCTTGTTATTGTTTATTTTCATTTTTCTCTTTTTCTTTGTCCAGTTCCTTTTTCTTATAGTTTTCCTTTGACTTCATTATCATCCCCTTTCCTAACAATTCTTCTCATTTTCTTTTTTCTTCCTCTTTTCCTATTCATTATTTTCTTCATTCTCCTCCAACTTCACTTTCTTCTCCTTCTTGCTGACAGTGTTTGTAATTTCAGAGCCTCCCTACTGGGGCCTGACTTACCAGCACATTGCTTAACTTATATATTAATCAGATAAAATAAAGGGTCATGTTAGTGCATGAAAATTTGTACTAGAGGCAGTTCATTAGAGAATAAATGTTCTTTTGGTTTAACATGTGTCTTTTCTTTTGAAAATTTTCACTGGTTTGTTAATAATTAAGTCCTGAGGCTACCACAACTGTGAGATAACATTTTTCTTTGAAAATCTATGGATAATCATATACAGTTCCATTATTGCTCCTGGAAGATGTGAAACATGTTCAAAGGAAATAGTGCCAAATAAGCCTGAATATGTTAATACGTGGAAAGATTTTGTGAAACTTGTTTCAAAGAAGACTAAGTAAATTAGTTAAATCTATATGGATCTGTGATCATGTCTCATTAAGATCTGCAAATGCAGTCAAAAATTAATTTACATTTTTGTTCAATAACTTTATTCTTAAAAAAATAAAGTAAAAATACATTTTATTCAATTCTATATTTAACATTATTTGCAATGACTTGTTAGCATGTATCAAGTTTTGACGTGAAATAAGTTTTCAATGAAATCTTGAATGTGGCTTTAATTAGAGAAATTTTTCCCTATCTAGGAATTTTGAAACTAGTGTAAAAGATTTCTAATCAGTTGGTACAAGATCTGCTGAATATGGTGTGTAGGGTAAAACAACTTGGTTCCAATTTTTTTTGCTGTATTATTCTTACTATGTGCACACTTTTCTTATCATAGAAAACAATATTTTTTTCTGTATGTACACTATTCAGACTATGTCCTCATTATTGTTGCCGTTTTACGTTGTTTTGGCCGTTGTATGCTCCAGCTTTCTTCAGGTGCTAAGAATTTCCAACAGAACTCATTATTACAATCACTGGGGTATATCATCTCCCTCACTTTTGCGTGGAGCCTCTTTTTGGTAGTCATGAATTATCTCCTTCTATCCCTGTAAGCTACTTGTTCACCACTGCTGTAGCCTGGTATTGAACTCACAACTCTTTGGGTCAAGTCACAGGAACTAACCAATGTCTATATCCACTGGGCCATGTGTTTAAATTCCTAGCACCTGAAGAAGGCCAGAACATACAGTAGCTGAAACATCATACAAATGGCAACAATGATGTTGACAATAGTCCAAATAATGTAAATGCTGTAAAAACTACCTCATCTCAGAAATATAGACAAACGTTTTTCCTATTGACAAGTGCAAGGCATTTTTTGACTAAACTTTTATGGACATGTAGCAGTTGCTGGACATATAAATGTGCAGTTAGTGTTTTATTATATTTTAAAAAATCTGAATAAATAATAATTTGATGATCCCACACAACATAATCTTTCTTTCAGAGAAAAGCTCCACTGTTGTTGTTGGTTGTAGAGTATTATCTTTTTTGGTCTACAGCCTTTTCTGCAAAACATTGTTGTATGTAACCCACTTTTCATTGCAGTGTAAAGGATTTTTGGTCCTTTATGATTTATATTACGATTCATCCAACATACCATTCAAGATAATAAAGACAACAACTCCAGTTAGTAACCAATAAATATATATGTATATTCAATCAAATACAACAAAGAACAAACAAAGCATGTAATATTAGTACACATAGAGTAAGAGGAAAAAGTTGTTCCCCTTTGACTCCTTGTTGATCAAAGTCAACTGAGCAAGGAAAGTTTTTTCCTGTGCTGAAAAGACATTTTCTAAGTGTTAGAAAGGTTTTCATGTAAGCAGGAATAACATGAAGAATACAATTATTTTGAATGTGATTATATATAACACAAATTTTGGTCAAAAGTTCAAAAGAAGTTCTTGGCAAAAATATTCAGAGAGAAAATTGTGATTACAAAGTTCTGTGTCTGTGAGTGTGCTAAAAAATGTTTGAGTAGACTTATGTGGATTCCTTTCACAGCCTGGTGTCCACTGACGAACTTGCAAAAAGTAGCCGTACTTAAAAAGGAAAAGTGGCTCCAGAATGAAGTATGAGAAAAACTGATTTTACATCAAAAATATAGGATTGGCTAAAAATTAAACAATCATTATACACATATAAAACAGCTGCTTCTGAGCCGAAAGATACAAAAGGCGACTACGACTGCTAAATTGTCCTATACAAAGACAGTAGTGATTTATTAGCCAATCAGAGATGAGTAAATGCCTTGGAGTGTATGTGGGTAAGAAAAACTTAGCAGCTGCTATAGCAGCATAATTTAAGCGTATTAAATTACAGGAGGGTAAAAGAAGAGAAGAAGTCTTTGACTATATTTTTTTATGTCTAAACTGGTTAATGCGTAGAATTTAAATGTTCTCCTTCTCTTGGATGCTCGGTTTTATCAGGCAGTTATTTTTCTTGACAAGAGAGGTAACTGTAGATTACTCCAACTCCCCTGTTTCTGTTAAAGTTCTTTTCAATATGAAAATCTTTCATGGGGTCAAACCTTGAAACCATATCTGGTGCAAACTGACAGGCTGGTGCTATTTGGAACTGCATTTTCAGTTTCACTTATTTCAGTTTTGTGTTGATCCCTTGACAATTCAGTTGAACTTCAAGTAACTAACATCTGAAACAGGTCTTGATTGATGCTGAGTCAGTTGGAAATTTGTGGCATGATAACTTTTCTTGATGATAACTGTTTAGTCTTTCACCTTAAGCAAAAATTATTCCATTGTTGAATTCCACTGTCTTAATTAAAACAGATGTTTATGAAGTTTTTGATGTTAAACCCACACGAGCTGTCCTCCAGCTAGATTAGATTTGTTCGATGAAACCCCTTTTTTTAGCTTTAATGTTATATTGATTCTTTTGAATCTTTCTAAGATTTTTGATCAGAGAAACCTTTGAAAAACAAACTAGGAATAGCAGGGATCCAAGGACGTAGATTCCTATTCATTAACAATTCTGCCAACTGATTCAAGAGGGTAGTCTTGTAATTCAATAATGATGTGTATAAATCACTTGCCTTTTTCAGTTAGTTTTTATCCCCAATTGAACTGCCCGTTAAGCTTCTCTATTTCCTTGTGGATAATGTGGGATAATAGTAGAGTGTCTGAAACCATAAACTTTTGAGAAATTAAAAAATTAATTTGAGCTGAATTAAGGGTCATTATCAGATCCTACTATCTCTAGGGTATCTTGTCTTGCAAATTTTGACCTGCAGTGTTCAACACCTTAGACAGAGGTGATGTAAGGGTCTTGGTGAGGCTTGTCAAACTGGCTATGTGCCAAACACAACCAAAGTCTCCACAATTTAAATATCAGAAAGTTGAATGAATGGCTGGAATAACAAAAGTGTTTTGTTTGTAAATAAGTGTAATTTTATTAATAGAACTAAATAACAAATTTGTAAGAAGTAAAAATTCTCAAACATAAAATGCATGCAATTAATTCTTTTGTATGAGTGAAATGTTCAAATAGAAAAATGCACATAGTTAAATGTTCCAGAAAAATAGTAGTAAGTAGCCAAGTGTCCTACTGATAGTAGCAGAATGTAATGTCTTATGTTCATTTCCTTTTTTGGCCAACAAGAGATGTAAAAACATTTATGGGCCGTTGAAGATGTCCTGTTGTTGTTGTTGTTGTTTTCTTTGGCGGCATGGAGTGAAAACGAAGAAAACAAAATTGGAAGAAGAGGTAGAATGAATATATGTCGAAATATTATATTTCCTTCTATATATTACAGCTATCAATGAGTGCACTGGGACTCACTCTGTGATTTCTTTTGTGCTGTTCCTTGGAACAAAGTTTTTAGTCTACCTATTCAAGACTGCACCTCTGAGATCTCATCCTGGGTGAAATCTGTCATCAATGCTTTAATCCCAACTTAGACTTTGTTCATCTCCTTGGTTCTCTCCTGCTTGTTCAGCTGCTATCATCCACAGGAATAGCTTCTGGCTTTACTCAAGTGACATGTCTAATCACAATAGATGCTCATTTGTCTCTGCTTGTAATAGATGTACGCATGTCCTAAATGAGGCTAAGCTGTTTTTTCGCTGATAGAACAAAGCAGCATATAGCATTTTTTATATTTTTAGAATCATATCGCCCTAAGCAAGGCAGTTTACTGCCACTGTGCACAGGGGGTTACATAGGAGAAAAGATATGAAAAAGAGTGACAGGTTATGGGGGGGTCAGGAAGTGGGTAAGAGAAGGATGAGAATACTGATGAGAGTGGAGTGGATGAAGAAAAGAGCATGAGAGACAAACAATGCAAGTTAGTGAGATAGGAGATTGCTGATTTTCTGAGTTTGCCACCTTAGGAAGGGTCTATAATTTTCAGGGTAGGTTCATCTTGAATGTGAGAGACAGAATATAAAAAAATGTCTAGAAAATCACATTATATTAATTTTCGAACATTTATTTGTATTTTATTGAAAAAATAAATATTTTCACCCATAGCAAAACATAACTCAGTACTTGATGAAGAGACCCTTGTTGGCAGCACAGCAGCCTGATATTTCTTGCTGTTGGTTACCAAGTTTTTACAGATCCCAGGGGGGATTTTAGCCAACTCCTCTTTGCAGATCAGATCCTCTCCAAATCCTTAAGATTTGTAGGTTGTTGTTGGGAAACTGAAAGCTTCAGCTCCCTCCACAGATTCTCTGAAGGATTAAGATCCAAAGACTGACTAGGAAACTTCAGCCACTCTTTTGTTTCCTTAGCCATATGCTTTAGGTCATTGACATGGTGGAACACTAATCCACAACCCATCGTGAATGTTCTGGCTAAGGCAAGAAGGTTTTCACTCAAGATTTCCCTATATTTGGCCCCAGCCATTATTGCCTCAACCTGGTGTAGTCACCCTGCTTCCTTAGCAAAGAAACAGCCCCAAAACATAATGTTTCTACCACTATGGTTAATGCTTGGGATAGTGTTCTTGGGGTTGAAGTCAGATTTTTTTTCCTCCAAACATAGAAAGTTAAGTTGATACCAAAAAGCTCAATTTTAGTCTCATTTGATCACAGAACTTTTTTCCAGCCCTTCTCTGAATCATTCAGGGGCTCATTTGCAAACTTCAGACGGGCCTGTACATGTGCCGTCTTAAGTAGAAGAACTTTGCAGGTACTACATGATTTCAGTCAACTACAACATAGTGTGTTACTAATGGTTACCTTGGTAATTGTGGTCCTAGCTGCCTTGGGATCATCAACAATCTCTTGTTGCATAGTTCTGGGTTGTTCCCTTACTTTTCTAATCATCAGGTTCACTCTACGTTGGAAGATCTTCATTGGAGCCCAGACCAAAAGAGACTGATAGTCAATTGGTATTTCTATTATTATCGCACCAATAGTTGACTCCTCTTCACTTAGCTGCCTGCCAATCATCTTGTAGCCGATTTCAGTCTTGCGCAGGTATACACATTTGTCCCCGATGTTCATAGACAATTTTTTCATCTTGCCTATTGTGGGGAGATTAGATTCTGACTCATTGAAGGATTCTATGAACAAGTGAATTTTATACATTTAATAAGTACTTTATTTGGGAAAATAATTGAGTAATAAGACTAGTCTATATGCCACCTGGTCACATAACTGATCTGTGGAGACTGAATCATTGCTTGTTGCTAGGGGGTGAAATATTTATTTTTTCTATAAAAACAAATAAATGTTCAAAAATTATTATGATTTGATTTTCTAGATTTTTATTTTTATATTCTATCTCTCACTTTCAAGATAGACCTACAGTAGAGGATGAAATAATTATTTTCCACAATGTAAATGTCTGCATAAACACATTCAAATGCATTACATAATGAAACTTTCTTATTTATTTTCATTACTGTTCTATATTGTAAAAAATGACTATAACATACAAGAATGTGTCAGCTTCAGTCCAAAGCAGACCTAGAGATTAATCTTGCCTAAATCCATAAGACTATTAAATAAAATTAGTTCAATTTCAAAGATTAATTGCTTCACAAATTACAAATGATTAATTCTTTTTTGTTTCTTCATTTCTTCTGGCATTTTCTTTATTTTTCAAGTCACATGTTTCATCTCTTATAAACAGAATATTGTTGATCAGCCAGTAAATATTCATTGGTTCATATGCAAAGAAAGAATTCAAAACATTTTCTTAGTAACAAATTATTATTATTATTTATCAAATGTTTCATGATGTTGCCATCAGGCTTAAAAAATAAAAAAAATTTTTCTGGAATAACCCTTTGCAAGATGAAAAACTTATATATAAAATAATGAAACAAAGAATCCTTTATATGAAAAGCCATATATTTAAAAGTTTTCAAAGGAAAACATTTTAAAAGCAGTAGTAAAAAATCTGCTTGACACTCAATTGTGGCTAAAATATTGTTTGAAACAAAAACAGTGAATTTGATAAGTAATGGATAATGTTAATGATAATATTTACTGCTTATTATGCAAAAAGATTTAGCAATTTCAACTGATTTTTCCCTGGCTGCTCAATCATTGAATGCAAAATATTTCTGTATAATAAACAGCTAATATTAAGGGCATGACCAAGTGGGTAGAATTTTTTTCTTTCTAACCATGAGGCTCAGGTCTGAATCTAACTATGATTGATTTGTTAGGAAGTTGAGGAGGCAATTCCAGCCTACAGCATCTTTTGAAAGTTCCTGAAAACCATTCCATGGCTTAATTCAAGCTTTTTGAGTGACAAATGGTAGATGAGGCCCTTTGGGAGCTGTTGATTGTCATGCTAGCATGAATTTACAAGTCATCATGACTGAGGGCTTGAGTGTCCTGACTTTGTTCAGACTCTTGTTCATGTTAGATAACATGCTCACTCCCAGAAAATGTAGCTAAGGTCAACTAAGTATAGTTGCAGTATAAACCACAGGTGGACTCTGTGGTTGTTTTTTTTTAATCGTGTTGCCCCAAGCAGGGTATTTTACTGCCACTGTTGTGCAGGGGGTTACATAGGAGGAATGTTATGAATAATGAGAGGTTGCAGGGGGTGTCAGGAAGAGAGTAGGACAGGGAAGAGATCACTGATGAGAGTGGGGTGGACGAGGAGGAATGTTATGAGGAGTGAGAGATTATAGGGCGTGTCAGGAAGAGAGTAAGAGAGGGAAAGTACTGATGAGAGTGGGGTGGATGTAGAAAAGCATGAGAGAGAGGATGTAAGTTAGTGTGACAGGAGATGACTATTGACTTTACATTTAAATTGGAGATTGTAACTGTCAGGAAAGCAAGTATGCGGAAGAGAATTCCACAGGCGGGAAATTCGAGTAAAGAAGCTGCTGGAGTAGAATTTGTGTTTACAATTTATTGGCTTCACAGTAAAAGGGTGCTAATCTTGTGGCTCAAGGAAATTCGTATATAGGGGGTACCAGTGAGCTAAGTACAAACACAAATGTGCCAGAGCAGGTGTCTGCAATGGGGATTTGCTAGCCACCCTAGTAAACAGCAGGCATCACTGGATATGAATGGTCATCATTATTATTATTATGTAACCATTATAATGAACCATTTATCCCTCAAAATGACTTTGACTTGATTCATCAAATTAGTCACTCAACTGCCAACCATATACTCTGACCCTCAGTTGAACAGAAGATACAAGAAATGACATCACAGTAGCAGTGAAAGCAATATAGTTTTCACCTTTCAATGGCTGTCTGTTAGAAGTTAAAAGTTCAACTACAGTATCAGAAGACATGTCGTGATAGATAAAAAGTTATGATTTTGTCTACAAGTCAAAAAAGATCACTGTCTCTTCAAAACATTGGCAATCATGGCTAACTACAATTTTTTGTTCTTTGTAATTTTTTTGTCCTTTGTAAGTCAGCAACTGATGAGAAGGGAACCTTAGCAAAACAAAAACAAGAAAGGCTAGATGAACTCCTCAGATTTAATAGGCCATCAACTCTCACTACAGATTATATAGCCTCACCAAACTATAATTTGACAAGCATTGTAAGTATGACAGCACCTCTGAAGATATGGTCAATCCATAAATAGTTCCTCCAAAAAGAGTGAGCAGACCCTTGATTTGGAAAGGATCCAGATAAGCAGTTCAGAAATACAAGAAACTTTTACTGCTCTGACTCAAAGATTGAGCTCATGATTTCCACGGAAACCAAAAGAGATTTAAAATTACTTTTACCTAAAATTCTTATAGGACACTGAGGTTGTCATTTTCTAGCCTTAAATCTAATGTATTAAGTGGCTGTTAATTTTTTCTTGCCTTTTAAGCACCACAAGACCGTTAGTCATCAGAATAACATCCAAATAGCAAATGACAGCTGACACCATCAGCCAATTTAAGCTAAGTATTTATTAAACAAAATAGGAACTTTGAAGGTAACCAAATTCAAATATTCTCACTTAAGTGCATTTAATCATTCATAATAAGTTAATCATTGAGGACAGAAGTTATTTTCCATCCATTAACATGCATTTGGGATATGAAGTTTGTGTCTGATAAAAGCAGTTAGGGCAAGCCCAGCTTTTAAAGGTGAAATTTAAAACCAAGCTCATTTTTATGCCCAAAATACTTTTCCTAAATAATGAATAGATGTTCTACCAAAATTGTATTTGTATAAAAGTGTACAATATAAAAGTGCTCATTATATATATATATATATATAAAATAAAATAAATTTCGATGTTCAAATCAGTTATATGGCCATTTCTACATGAAATCCCTGAGAGAAATTTCACGTATCATTGGCAACCTTTATTTTATTGAAAATATATATATTTTTAAAAAATATATATCGGCAACTTTATTTTATTAAAATATATATATATATTGTTTCTAATTTGTCTATCTCTCTCTATATATATATATCTTTCTCTCTCTCTCTCTCTGTCTCTCTCTCTCTCTCATGCTCTCTTTTTCTTTGACCTCAATTAGTTAGTCAGTCAAGCTGGCTAAAATTGTAGACAAGGCATTTTATGATCAAAAACCTTTCTTAGAAATGTGCATACATTAACAGAGTAGATTCAAGTGAAAGAAAGCAATTTTTCCTATTGAGAATGAATGTGGGTTGGTGACTGTATAGTAACAAACACCTGTAGTGATAAACAAACTCTGATTGGTTGACAAAAAGATATGATGAAAATTATCGAGAATTCTGAGTCCATGAGGAGAAAATTATTTTCAGTTGTCAGTTGGCCATAAGCTTCCAACAAAATGAAAGGTGTTTGTCAGATTGTATAAGCTCACACCACAAGCCAACTGTTATAGTGCACACTTACAACAGTAGTCATGAACAAAACAAGAAAATGAGTTCCCTTTTCTTGTTTGACAAAGAACATAAATCTGACTGAAACTGTATTTAAAGGTTTTAATAAACATAAGGCCTTGTGTAGTAAAGTTAAATCATGAGACGAAATATTCCTTGCTTTACCCTATAGTGGGTTGCTTATCTATTCATAGTGGGAGTCTGTTCTAGTGAAGGGTAGTTGTATACTGTTGCAGGTTAATGGAATTTGGCCTTGTGGTAGATAGCCCACTATAAGTCATAAAATGATTATAAAATCAAGAAAAGCAAATTGAGTTGAAAATAACATTTATATATTGTTGTGGTGGAATATCCTGTCCTACCCCGCAATGAGTATGGCCCGGGTCATAAAAGACTGCGACAGGAATGAGAGTAGGGTGTTAGAAGACGAAAGCGAGCAAGTGACTGGCTATACTAGACTCTACATCATTACATGGGAGTGATGGAAGCTTTCTTCTCACGATGGATGCATACGTCCTATACAAAGACAGTGCCTTCATAAGTGTTATTCGTGTACATGTATTTGGTTTATTGTACTAAGGTATAATAAATCTCTATTTATATATACTCTGTGTTAAGAGTATTTCTTACACTATTCTTTTCTCTGTTTATCCCCCCTCCGGTATATAACATATATATACATATATCAATTAATGTTTTTACAATTAAAGTAATAACTTGAATATAGATCCAATGAATGTTAAAATGTTCATGGCAAATAATATGCTGAAAGAGATTTAAGGCTTAGGAATGTGGGGAGTGCGTAAGTGAGGAATGTCTTTGATGTAGTCGCTCCTTAGGTCAGTAAGTAATTTTGAGATAGGCGAGAAGGAAAGAGGCAAGTGTAGTAGCCACTTGACTTAGGTCAAGGGGATATTGATTACACTCTTCTCCTTGAGGTCTGCCTGCTGGGGTCTGTCTGTATCAGCTTTTTATATCTGCTTTTTGGATCACAGCAGCTCGTTTGGGATTTCACACTTGTATTTGATTCTGGGCTTCCCATTGGCTGATAAATAAAATTTGCGTATGCTCGCGAAATGGAAATTTAATATTTGATTTTTATTTTTCAGCTGGAACATCTGCGCGAACCCAGATGCGCAAGGACGACTTTTGGTCATTTGCTTTCTGATCGTTATAGAGCAAAAATCCGGTCCCTCACTTTTGTTCGGTATCACCACAACCCTAAGACAAATGTTTGTGACGATTAGAAGAAATGAAGATGAAGAAGATAGGAAAATGCTTTATGAGAACCCCAACAGATATGCTGAGAAAATCTCCTCCAACAGATATGAAGATTAAAATATGATTGCTAATCTCAATAATTGAACCCATTACTGAAGACAGGTGCAACTAACTATGATGCAGTGCAATGTGATAGCCTTGTGTCAGGTTATATTCAGCCAAGAGTACAAGAATTATAAAGAATGAAATGAAAAATAGCAACCCCAGGCTCAGCAACTGGATTTATTGTCATAGATAGATGCAGCTAACCAAGATACAGCACAATGTGATTGCCTTGGATCAGGTAGAAAAAAATCAACTGCAAGTTCAAGAACTGCAAAAGTGACAAAACAGTAGTTTCAGCCTTAGTACCCAACTCACTTGGTAAAAAGACTGTAATTGTCCATGAAGTAGCAAAATGTGTCAACCTTGTGTCATGCTAAAGAGCAATGAAGAAATTTAAAGTTAGAAAAGAGAAAAGAAAAGAAAACAAAAGTATTGTTGTTTTAGAGAACTGAATGCTACATAAAAAGAAGAGGTAAAAAAAGGGAAATAAATGATAATTATGGGGGAGAGAGAAACTGTATGCTACAACAATCATATTCAATATTTTTATTTATTTTTTTTATCCCAGCCCACGGATTTACACACATCACCAATTTTTGAAAATATTTATTGTATACAACATTACACAAAAAATATTAAGTGAAACCCCATTTTTTGTGGTAGAGACTTTTACCCTATAGCCTGGAAAAATTAGTTGTTACTTCTATTCACAGTTGTCAACAAAAATTAATAGTTTGATTTTTAATCATGTGTCTTGTGTTACCTTCATTTTGTTGTTTGTTCAAAAAGTCTTGTGGTATAATTTTCCCATGTGCTTGTTTTGCGAATAACAGAATCTAATCGCCATCTGATTTAATATGTAGTAAATCCTCTCGTATTTATATAGGAAGGTTGAATATTATTGCAGAGGAAGACACAACACTGTCACCCTCAAAACTGAGAGAGCCCCAGCCACAGAGAGTCATGACAAGTCATAATATATATACATTTCTGTGCTATATAGCTAAAAGAAAATAAATATTTTCTGAGCGTGATAAAAATTTGATTCAATTATAGTTGATGCAATATAATATTTTTCAAGGTCAAACAAATTGCATCATACACCCTGAAAAAAGATACATATTACTGTACACCACTGCAAATGAAGAAAAAACAGAAATCAATTACACCTTCTTTGAGTAGTGAGTTTCTGCTGACGTTAACTTTCTTGATATGTACACGAATGGGTATCTTTCTTGTGATAGAACAGCAGCAATTGCCTTCTCACTTGTGTCCGTGGTTAACTTTTTTCTTTTATTATTGGTTTGCTCCTTAGAATATTCTTTAGTGTTTCAAAAACAATAGTTTGCTTCTGTGTCTACTCAAATTTATTGTTTGTTCCATGTCATTTTGCAAGTGGTTCTATTACATCACTCTATCTTGGTATATATTTACTATAAAAATTTATCAGCCTAGAAAAGGATTCTAATTTTTTTTTTTTTGTTGGAGCAGCTATTTCTGTTATTTTCTTTGTTAGTCTATCATCAGGTGACATCCTTTTTTTTGCTATTTAATATCTTAAATGATATCATCTTACAATCAAAATTACATTACTCTTTGTTTATAGTCAAGCTCGCCTTTTTTAATCTCACCAAAATTAGCTGTTTTATTTTTTAACTCTTCTTTAGTTCCCACCCCTACACCTATATTGTCCTGGTATTTTTTAGTTTTCCCAATAAGACTATTTCAATTGATTTTTATGGTTTGAAGCTTTTATCCCAAACTGTCGCCTTGTCTATCTTACTAAGCCTATAGTGGTATTTGTTGTGGGTTATTTTCTTGAATTTCTTATCAATTTCTGTTTGGTTGTATGCTGACCTGAGATTAATTTTTTCAAAGCACTCCATTTTTGCTAACTTGTGGCTTACAGTTTCCATATTTAGCAAAGGAAACAAGTCAGAAGATATCTGGTGATTTACCCATATCTTAGAATTACCACATATCCTTAAATTTCCATCAGCTTTCTTTATCACTATTATTAGTGATGCCCAATTACTACCACCTTGAGTTACTCTTTATCATCATCTTACGGCCTTGGCCAAGATAGAACTCATCACACCCCTCCAGTATTCCCTGTGCATTTGGAACCCTGGTGCAGTTTTGTAGCAAAATTCATAATCTTGTCAAATAGCTGAATACTTGATGCTTCGCCAGGCTACCAAGGGTGTTTTTATTGTGACATCAACACTAGATAGGTTGCCTCCAGGCACCATCCTGTTATTTAACCCATAACTGGAAGGAAGTGATGGATTAATACCTTTCCCAAGGGTACCAATGCTTAAGTGAAAGCAGGGTACTCAACTGGGATTTGAACTCATCTCACCGATTTCTCTTTCCAAGCCAATATCCACTGCATTACAATGCACATCTGTCATCGAACTCTTACAGCACCTGGTATTCCCAAGTGGTCACCCATCTAAATACTGACCAGGCTCATGTTGCTTAACTTTGGTGATCAAACAAGAAGCGGTGTATTCAACATGATAGGCTGTAAGTTACTCTTTTGCCTTGCTGTATCATTTTGTCTAATTTTGCTACCACCAAAATCAGGATATGAACTGGAACTTTTCTTGACTCTATACATGTTGCATGATAGTTCTCCTTTAGTCAAATGCTTGCTTTATAGCCTTTCAACAATCCTAATGCATTTCCTTCTGCTTCCATGAAATTGATTAATCTCACTGCGTCTACTTTTAATACATCAATCCCTAATAATCTGTGATCATTTATGCATGCTATAACTGTAATATAATAGGAATTATTTCAAACACTTGTTGGTTTCAAAATTGCCTTGAAATGTGTCCATTGCTTTTTGGTTGTTCCATCAAATTGCTTCAGTTGCATGCTGCCTTTTCTTAATTTTGTTCATCCTAATTTAAACAGAAATTTTTTGGTATCAGCATAATTTCACTGCATGTATCAACTTGCATGTCAAATACTTGGCTATTTATTCTTATTTTTACTTAACTTTTTCTTGTATTCTTTTGTATTCTCTAGCATCTTGAGAGGGGAATTTTAAATAGTTTTTACTTTTCTTATTTGTTTCTTGAATTTGCATATGTTCTGAAAAAAATTTTTTTTGTTCAGTTTGAGCATATTTTGCCCAAAACGTGGACAATTATATTTGTCTCTCATATGACTTTTTCCACAATATTTACATTTAATTATGGATTTGGTAGTGCTCATCCTATATATCTCATATTCTTAAATTTTCTAATCAACTCTAATTGTTGCAAAAACACAATGCTAGCTTTCAAACTCATTCTGCTACTCTGCAGACATTCTAGTATTTAGCGCCTGTGGTTTTGGTCTTGCAAGCCTTTAGTTAATTTAAGAAGAATTAAGTCATCTTTTGTTGTCATTTCATGTGCTCCCAATTTCTCAAATTGACAATACTTGACTTGTTCTTTAAATCTATATAATTATTTCATAATAAACTCCCTGTTGTGCTTGTCTTTTTTTCAAAAAACTTAGTTCTTTCTTTTTTTTTTGGTTTTATGTTCTTTTTTTACGACTTTCACAATTTGCTCAACCACCATTTCTTTTAACGTGCTGGCATGCATAACACATTGTTGAAATTTTCTTCGCAGCTTAGCATCTCAGTGTAGCAAGAAATAAATCAGTTATCTCATTTTCTCCTCCATCAGTATTTGAGTCCTTTAATTTCTTCACTCTTGCAAATGCCGCAACAGTTCTTATTTATGTATCTATGTGTTTTTGGGTCATCCAGTGAATTCATAGATCCTATCAGTGATACCATTGTTATGTTTTGTATCTCAGTGTGAGTGAGTAGCAGTAGTCTCTTCTTTTGAATACAATACTATATATATATCTAAACTTATTTATAAATGGAACTTTGTGTGTGTCTGTTACGTATTGACTCCGAAATGGCTAAACCGATTTTCTTGAAAATTTACACATTTGTACAATAAGCATCTTAGCTAGGTTTTGTGTCGAGGTACTCCCGATAAATATCGAAAATTGATAATCGTAAAAATCGGGTTATAGAAGGAGTGGTCTGATTTTAATCAAATTTGATACACTCATAGACAAAAATATAAGAAATGATATTCAGAAGTTTCAATGTTGCAGTTCTTACAATAGTGCAAAAAATCAATAATATATATATATATAAAAGGCAAGTTGTTTGTGTGTGTGTCTGTTTATCTGCCTGTATGTCTTTATTTTTTCAGCACTTTTATTTTAATTTTTGTTTCTGGCTTGGCTCTAAGTAGGTATAATTGTAGTTCTTAGTCTCAGCAATGATACCATTTACTCAGAGGACTTATTTAGCCTTCAGAATTCAGTTTACGATGAAAAACTTATTTGATATCGATACCAAGAAATCAAAATTTGACTTACATCCATTTTTTTTTTGTTTCAGTTTTGCTTTAACTGGAAACAACTATCCAAAGAGCCTGAGCTCCAGGACCATGGATTAGTTTTAAAGCTTTCATTACATCTGAGCAACACCGGGCTATACTGCTAGTATATATATATATTTGTATATATATATATACTTGTGTATTTAGGTGGCAAATTTTCTTTTAGATGTGTCAGATTAAATATATTGCAAACATTGTGTCTGGTTATGTTCAGTAAAATCTATTTATACTCACGGATAATCTCTTGCATATTATAATTGATAGATGTCAAAAATGAGCTGTAACATTGACAGATTGGGTACCTTGAAAAATGAATGATAATAACATCTGTCAATGTTACAGCTCATTTCTGACATCTTTCAATGATAATATGTGAAACATTATCCGTTAGTATGAATGAATTTTATTAAAAATAAGCAGACACATTATTTGCAATTTATTTAATCTGACATATATATATATATATATATATATATATATGTATGCCTCCATATTTAATATATATATATATTCTATTTTTAAACAGTTATTTTGCTACCCAGGTTTCTACCATGAGTGGTGTCTACAGGCAATTTTTAATAACTGATTTTACTGTTTACCGTTTTTCTTTTTTAAAATGCTCTTTTAACGTTTTTTTTTTAATGTTCACATGGCAGGGAATTTATGAATGTGCAATTTTTAAGTTAAAATGGATTATGGCGTTTTCATCCATGGTTGTATGAATTTAAGAGGTATTTCCTAGTGTGGATGCATTTAGTCATAATTTCTGTTCTTTCATTTAACAGTTCATTTTGTTTGGGAATAGCATAATTTCTAATTTTTCTTTTAAGCACAATCTACATATTTTTCCACCGTTGTAAGGTTTGGCTGTTTTTACAATGCTCCACATTATATACATATATATAACGTTTGATTGTGATAGCATTTAGTGCCAATGTTTTTTTCAGTGGTTATTACTGATACAATGCATTTTGGCAAGAGGTTTTTTATCTTAAAGTGCTTGATATTATCAGGGTGTAGATGGAGCTTGATAGGTTTTAAGAGTTTGTCTCTTTAATAGAGCAGATTCATACTGACTTTGAAGTTTCTTGAGGACATCTTATGATCTCATTTGTCAGGGCTGTTTGTCATTAAGTCTTGTTTTTTTTCTAGTTTATATAGAATATAATGTGATACTGTGGGAGTGGTCTTGTTTGTGGTTGGTAAGTTTTTCTTTTTCTTTATTTTTGTTCTTTATTGTGTAGTTATTTTATTTTATTTTTATTTTTAGTGCATGCCTGAATAAGTATTTGTTTAGTTGGTATGGGTCATTTTTTTATTGACCCCTTTTTATTGATTTGACCATTTTCTTAATGTGTTGGTGATAAAAACAAAATAAAGAAATAAAAAATGAAAAATTGAAAAATTTTAAATTAAACATTAAAATATAAAAAGTAAAAAGTAAAAATTAACCAGGTTCAAATGCAGTCAGCAGTAAAAAGTAAGTGGATGCTAAGAAGTTTTCAGCTTGATCCACATTTATAGGATACAGATCCTATATCATCCAACACTTAACTAAAACACACAAAGTGAAATTGCACACCTGAATAATTGGATCCAAATGACTAAAAGCATTTTGAAAAATCCAACTATAACAGACAAAGTAAAATTGCACACCTGGATTCAAATAACTAAAACCATTTGGAAACCCCAGACCAAAGCAAAATTCACAAGTCAGTGTGAAAAGGAAAATTCTGGATCCTGATTGGATAGCAAAAAGAAAATTCATATATGAAGTCAGTCAAATTTTTCACACCTAGAAGTGAAAAAGCCTGCTGAAGCCATCAACATGAGAAGCTTCACTATTTAAAACATGTCGTTGACCGGTCAAAATCAGTCCAGCATGTGTACTAGTTAGCTGACGAATTTCCTGGCAATGTAACAAAAGAAATTTCAAAGTCAGTCAGAATGGGAGAAGTATCTGATAGCATCTCACAATCTAAGGAAAAAATTTCAAACTGACTCGGGCACGTCTCACCTTTACTGCCAGTTTTCCTTTTCTTCATTTTCATTCCATGCCACTAAAGAGAGCAACAACAACAACAACAGAACATACTAAGTACTATTTCTTTATTTCTTCTTACTCATCCTGTTGCTAAAGAAGAAGGAACATAAGACTGTAAACTCTGCTACTACAGAAACATTAACTCTAAACTTCTGTGGAGATTTTAAATACTTACATTTCTCTTTGAACAATTTTAACTACAAAACTACATGCATTTTCTCAATGAACATTTTTCTTCTCATAAATATGTTATAGTGTTCAGTTAATGAAATTTCACTTACATTTCTCTTCTTACAATTTTGTCATCCTGTTAATACATCTTTGCTTTAATTTACAAACAAAATATTGTATCCTTTCTTATCTCAACATCTACCCTTCAACCTTCTGATATTTGAATTGTGGGAACTTTGGACGTGTTTGGCACAAGGCCAATTTACCAATCATCATTGAGGCCCCTGCACATTTCAAAATAAACTATCAACAAAATTTGGAGATGAATTTCTTAGATTTGAAATTGAATCATCTTGTTGATATTGATGTGATGGATATCCAACATTTGTTTTGCTATTTGGTTGCCTTGTGGATTAAAGAAAACAAGTTTCTAGTGAAGCTTTTCCTTGTTACAATGTTCAAAAGCCAAGATCCGTATTTGAATACCATCTTATCAGAATAAAATATATTACCTCCAGACAATATAAATCTTCTCTTTTCCCATGTGACACAAAATGTATCACTTGAAATTCAATTTGTTCAATACTTGGCAGAAAATATGGTCCGCCTCACTCACAAACTGGGAAATCTCATTAATGTATCTAAATCATTTCAATTAGATTAAGATTGGCTAAACATGTGTAGACAGAAAAATAAAGGATTCCTTTCAGTATTTCTTGAAAGTTGCCATAAGTAACAGATGCCAGTGGAAACTATATACATTCAACAAAGATATTGACAAACATTCTGTAGAATTATCATGACAACTATGTCAGTATATGCATGAACACTATATATAAGACTAATGGTGAGTAATTAAATGACAAAATAGGGAAAGATCCTGTTATGTATTTCTTCTTTTTATGGACTGAAGTAATGTTATTATTAATAGAACTGTATGTACAAGGTCTGATTAAAAGTATCTGGGATTGAGCTATATAAAGAAACCTAATACACATATCACTTTGACATTTCATCTCCTTCAAAGTCACACACTATATCCAGCATTGTTTCCATGAATGAAAGCATTCTTGGAAATTCTTTTTGGGAGTTAGCGAACAACTGTGTCATTAAAAGTATCTGGGATTGAGCTATATAAAGAAACCTAATACACATATCCTTTTGACATATATCCAGCATTGTTTCCATGAATGAAAGCATTCTTGGAACTTCATTTTGGGGCATAGAAAACAGCTGTGTCATTAAAAGTATCTGGGATTGAGCTATACAAAGAATCCTAATACACATATCCCTTTGACATTTCATCTCCTTCAAAGTCACACACTATATCCAGCATTGTTTCCATGAATGAGAGCATTCTTGGAACTTCTTTTTCGGGTTAGCAAACAGCTGTATCATTAAAAGTATCTGGGATTGAGCTATATAAAGAATCCTAATACACATATCACTTTGACATTTCATCTCCTTCAAAGTCACACACTATATCCAGCATTGTTCACATGAATGAAAGCATTCTTGGAAATTCTTTTTGGGGTTAGCAAACAGCTGTATCATTAAAAGTATCTGGGATTGAGCTATATAAAGAATCCTAATACACATATCACTTTGACATTTCATCTCCTTCAAAGTCACACACTATATCCAGCATTGTTTCCATGAATGAAAGCATACTTGGAACTACTTTTTGGGGTTAGCGAACAGTTGTATCTGGGATTGAGCTATATAAAGAAACCTAATACACATATCCCTTTGAAATTTCATCTCCTTCAAAGTCACACACTATATCCAGCATTGTTTCCATGAATGAGAGCATTCTTGGAACATCTTTTTGGGGTTAGCAAACAGCTGTATCATTAAAAGTATCTGGGATTGAGCTATATAAAGAAACCTAATACACATATCCCTTTGACATATATCCAGCATTGTTTCCATGAATGAGAGCATTCTTGGAACTTCTTTGGGGTTAGCAAACAGCTGTATCATTAAAAGTATCTGGGATTGAGCGATATAAAGAAACCTAATACACATATCCCTTTGACATATATCCAGCATTGTTTCCATGAATGAGAGCATTCTTGGAACTTCTTTTTGGGGTTAGCAAACAGCTGTATCATTAAAAGTATCTGGGATTGAGCTATATAAAGAAACCTAATACACATATCACTTTGACATTTCATCTCCTTCAAAGTCACACACTATATCCAGCATTGTTTCCATGAATGAAAGCATTCTTGGAACTTCTTTTTGGGGGAGAGCGAACAGCTGTGTCATTAAAAGTATCTGGGATTGAGCTATATAAAGAAACCTAATACACATATCCCTTTGACATATATCCAGCATTGTTTCCATGAATGAAAGCATTCTTGGAAATTCTTTTTGGGAGTTAGCGAACAACTGTGTCATTAAAAGTATCTGGGATTGAGCTATATAAAGAAACCTAATACACATATCCCTTTGACATATATCCAGCATTGTTTCCATGAATGAAAGCATTCTTGGAACTTCATTTTGGGGCATAGCAAACAGCTGTGTCATTAAAAGTATCTGGGATTGAGCTATACAAAGAATCCTAATACACATATCCCTTTGACATTTCATCTCCTTCAAAGTCACACACTATATCCAGCATTGTTTCCATGAATGAGAGCATTCTTGGAACTTCTTTTTGGGGTTAGCGAACAGTTGTATCTGGGATTGAGCTATATAAAGAAACCTAATACACATATCCCTTTGACATTTCATCTCCTTCAAAGTCACACACTATATCCAGCATTGTTTACATGAATGAGAGCATTCTTGGAACTTCTTTTTGGGGTTAGCAAACAGCTGTATCATTAAAAGTATCTGGGATTGAGCTATATAAAGAATCCTAATACACATATCCCTTTGACATTTCATCTCCTTCAAAGTCACACACTATATCCAGCATTGTTCCCATGAATGAAAGCATTCTTGGAAATTCTTTTTGGGGTTAGCAAACAGCTGTATCATTAAAAGTATCTGGGATTGAGCTATATAAAGAATCCTAATACACATATCCCTTTGACATTTCATCTCCTTCAAAGTCACACACTATATCCAGCATTGTTCCCATGAATGAAAGCATTCTTGGAACTTCTTTTTGGGGTTAGCAAACAGCTGTATCATTAAAAGTATCTGGGATTGAGCTATATAAAGAATCCTAATACACATATCACTTTGACATTTCATCTCCTTCAAAGTCACTCACTATATCCAGCATTGTTTCCATGAATGAAAGCATTCTTGGAACTTCTTTTGGGGTTAGCGAACAGTTGTATCTGGGATTGAGCTATATAAAGAAGCCTAATACACATATCACTTTGACATTTCATCTCCTTCAAAGTCACACACTATATCCAGCATTGTTTCCATGAATGAAAGCATTCTTGGAACTTCTTTTTGGGGGATAGCGAACAGCTGTGTCATTAAAAGTATCTGGGATTGAGCTATATAAAGAAACCTAATACACATATCCCTTTGACATATATCCAGCATTGTTTCCATGAATGAAAGCATTCTTGGAAATTCTTTTTGGGAGTTAGCGAACAACTGTGTCATTAAAAGTATCTGGGATTGAGCTATATAAAGAAACCTAATACACATATCCCTTTGACATATATCCAGCATTGTTTCCATGAATGAAAGCATTCTTGGAACTTCATTTTGGGGCATAGCAAACAGCTGTGTCATTAAAAGTATCTGGGATTGAGCTATACAAAGAATCCTAATACACATATCACTTTGACATTTCATCTCCTTCAAAGTCACACACTATATCCAGCATTGTTTCCATGAATGAGAGCATTCTTGGAACTTCTTTTTGGGGTTAGCGAACAGTTGTATCTGGGATTGAGCTATATAAAGAAACCTAATACACATATCCCTTTGCCATTTCATCTCCTTCAAAGTCACACACTATATCCAGCATTGTTTCCATGAATGAGAGCATTCTTGGAACTTCTTTTTGGGGTTAGCAAACAGCTGTATCATTAAAAGTATCTGGGATTGAGCTATATAAAGAATCCTAATACACATATCCCTTTGACATTTCATCTCCTTCAAAGTCACACACTATATCCAGCATTGTTTCCATGAATGAAAGCATTCTTGGAAATTCTTTTGGGAGTTAGCGAACAACTGTGTCATTAAAAGTATCTGGGATTGAGCTATATAAAGAAACCTAATACACATATCCCTTTGACATATATCCAGCATTGTTTCCATGAATGAAAGCATTCTTGGAACTTCATTTTGGGGCATAGAAAACAGCTGTGTCATTAAAAGTATCTGGGATTGAGCTATACAAAGAATCCTAATACACATATCCCTTTGACATTTCATCTCCTTCAAAGTCACACACTATATCCAGCATTGTTTCCATGAATGAGAGCATTCTTGGAACTTCTTTTTCGGGTTAGCAAACAGCTGTATCATTAAAAGTATCTGGGATTGAGCTATATAAAGAATCCTAATACACATATCACTTTGACATTTCATCTCCTTCAAAGTCACACACTATATCCAGCATTGTTTCCATGAATGAGAGCAATCTTGGAACTTCTTTTTGGGGTTAGCAAACAGCTGTATCATTAAAAGTATCTGGGATTGAGCTATATAAAGAATCCTAATACACATATCCCTTTGACATTTCATCTCCTTCAAAGTCACACATTATATCCAGCATTGTTTCCATGAATGAGAGCATTCTTGGAACTTCTTTTTGGGGTTAGCAAACAGCTGTATCATTAAAAGTATCTGGGATTGAGCTATATAAAGAAACCTAATACATATATCACTTTGACATTTCATCTCCTTCAAAGTCACACACTATATCCAGCATTGTTTCCATGAATGAAAGCATTCTTGGAACTTCTTTTTGGGGTTAGCAAACAGCTGTATCATTAAAAGTATCTGGGATTGAGCTATATAAAGAATCCTAATACACATATCACTTTGACATTTCATCTCCTTCAAAGTCACACATAATATCCAGCATTGTTTCCATGAATGAAAGCATTCTTTGAACTTCTTTTCGGGGTTAGCGAACAGTTGTATCTGGGATTGAGCTATATAAAGAAAGACCTTTAATAAAGCACATATCCCTTTGAGAACATTTCTTAATCTCCTTCAAAGTCACCAACACCCTTTACATATCCAGCATTGTTTCCATGAATGAGAGCATTCTTGGAACTTCTTTTTGGGGTTAGCAAACAGCTGTATCATTAAAAGTATCTGGGATTGAGCTATATAAAGAAACCTAATACACATATCACTTTGACATTTCATCTCCTTCAAAGTCACACACTATATCCAGCATTGTTTCCATGAATGAAAGCATTCTTGGAACTTCTTTTTGGGGGAGAGCGAACAGCTGTGTCATTAAAAGTATCTGGGATTGAGCTATATAAAGAAACCTAATACACATATCCCTTTGACATATATCCAGCATTGTTTCCATGAATGAAAGCATTCTTGGAAATTCTTTTGGGAGTTAGTGAACAACTGTGTCATTAAGAGTATCTGGGATTGAGCTATATAAAGAAACCTAATACACATATCCCTTTGACATATATCCAGCATTGTTTCAATGAATGAAAGCATTCTTGGAACTTCATTTTGGGGCATAGCAAACAGCTGTGTCATTAAAAGTATCTGGGATTGAGCTATACAAAGAATCCTAATACACATATCCCTTTGACATTTCATCTCCTTCAAAGTCACACACTATATCCAGCATTGTTTCCATGAATGAGAGCATTCTTGGAACTTCTTTTTGGGGTTAGCGAACAGTTGTATCTGGGATTGAGCTATATAAAGAAACCTAATACACATATCCCTTTGACATTTCATCTCCTTCAAAGTCACACACTATATCCAGCATTGTTTACATGAATGAGAGCATTCTTGGAACTTCTTTTTGGGGTTAGCAAACAGCTGTATCATTAAAAGTATCTGGGATTGAGCTATATAAAGAATCCTAATACACATATCCCTTTGACATTTCATCTCCTTCAAAGTCACACACTATATCCAGCATTGTTCCCATGAATGAAAGCATTCTTGGAAATTCTTTTTGGGGTTAGCAAACAGCTGTATCATTAAAAGTATCTGGGATTGAGCTATATAAAGAATCCTAATACACATATCCCTTTGACATTTCATCTCCTTCAAAGTCACACACTATATCCAGCATTGTTCCCATGAATGAAAGCATTCTTGGAACTTCTTTTGGGGTTAGCAAACAGCTGTATCATTAAAAGTATCTGGGATTGAGCTATATAAAGAATCCTAATACACATATCACTTTGACATTTCATCTCCTTCAAAGTCACTCACTATATCCAGCATTGTTTCCATGAATGAAAGCATTCTTGGAACTTCTTTTGGGGTTAGCGAACAGTTGTATCTGGGATTGAGCTATATAAAGAAGCCTAATACACATATCACTTTGACATTTCATCTCCTTCAAAGTCACACACTATATCCAGCATTGTTTCCATGAATGAAAGCATTCTTGGAACTTCTTTTGGGGGATAGCAGACAGCTGTTATTCATTAAGTAATACGGATTGAGCTATATAAAAACCTAATACACATATCCCTTTGACATATATCCAGCATTGTTTCCATATAGATGAAAGCATTCTTGGAAATTCTTTTGGGAGTTAGCGAACAACTGTGTCATTAAAAAGTATCTGGGATTGAGCTATGTAAAACCTAATACCTTATCCCTTTGACATATATCCAGCATTGTTTCCATGAATGAAAGCATTCTTGGAACTCATTTGAGGCATAGCAAACAGCTGTGTCATTAAAAGTATCTGGGATTGAGCTATACAAGGAGAATCCTAATACACATATCACTTTGACATTTCATCTCCTTCTAAAAATTTTCTGTCAGCATTGTTTCCATGAATGAACGTTATAAGACTTCACAGGGTTAGCGAACAGTTGCTCTAAGTTGACTATAAAAACTAATACATATCCCTTTGACATTTCATCTCCTTCAAGTCACACTATATCCAGCATTGTCCTGAATGAGAGCATTCTTGGAACTTCTTTTTAGGGTTAGCAAACAGCTGTATCATTAAAGTATCCTGGGATTGATATAAAATCCTAATACATATCCTTTGACATTTCATCTCCTTCAAAGTCACACACTATATCCATTGTTTCACCACTTGAATGAAAGCATTCTTGGAAATTCTTTTTGGGAGTTAGCGAACAACTGTGTCATTAAAGTATCTGGGATTGAGCTATATAAAGAAACCTAATACACATATCCCTTTGACATATATATCCAGCATTGTTTCCAGATGACTTGTTCTTGGAACTTCATTTTGGGGCATAGAAAACAGCTGTGTCATTAAAAGTATCTGGGATTGAGCTATACAAGAATCTAATACACATATCCTTTGACATTTCATCTCCTTCAAAGTCACACACTATATCCACAGCATTGTTTCCATGAATGAGAGCATTCTTGGAACTTCTTTCCAAGGTTAGCAAACAGCTGTATCATTAAAAGTATCTGGGATTGAGCTATAAAAGAATCTAATACACATATCACTTTGACATTTCATCTCCTTCAAAGTCACACACTATATCCAGCATTGTTTCCATGAATGAGAGCAATCTTCGGAACTTCTTTTGAGGTTAGCAAACAGCTGTATCATTAAAAGTATCTGGGATTGAGCTATGTAAAGAATCCTAATACACATATCCCATGACATTATTATATTAGAGAATGATCCTTGTTATATCCAACATTTATTCCATGAATGAGAGCATTCTTGGAACTTCTTTAAATTGTAAACATTCTTTCATCATTAGCGCATTAATAGGATTGAGCTATATAAAATTATATCACATATCACTTTGACATTTCATCTCCCTTCAAAATTACACACTATATCAGCATTGTTTCCATGAATGAGAGCATTCTTGGAACTTCTTTGGGGTTAGCAAACAGCTGTATCATAAAAGTATCTGGGATTGAGCTATATAAAAAATCCTAATACATATCCTTACAGCATTTCATCTCCAACAAAGTCACACACTATATCCAACATTGTTTCCATGAATGAAAACTGGTGTGGAACTTCTTTGGGGGGAAGGCAGGAACAGCTGTGTCATTAAAAGTATGGGATTGAGCTATATAAAGAAACCTAATACATATCCCTTTGACATATATCCAACATTGTTTCCAAAAATGAAAGCATTCTTGAAGCTATGGGGATTAAGCAATTCAACTGTATTATTAAAAATGTCTGGGTTAAAACTATATAAAAAGGAAACCTAATACACATATCCCTTTGACATATATCCAGCATTGTTTCCATGAATGAGAGCATTCTTGGAACTTCTTTTTGGGGTTAGCGAACAGTTGTATCTGGGATTGAGCTATATAAAGAAACCTAATACACATATCCCTTTGACATTTCATCTCCTTCAAAGTCACACACTGTATCCAGCATTGTTTCCATGAATGAGAGCATTCTTGGAACTTCTTTTGGGGTTAGCAAACAGCTGTATCATTAAAAGTATCTGGGATTGAGCTATATAAAGAATCCTAATACACATATCCCTTTGACATTTCATCTCCTTCAAAGTCACACACTATATCCAGCATTGTTTCCATGAATGAAAGCATTCTTGGAAATTCTTTTTGGGAGTTAGCGAACAACTGTGTCATTAAAAGTATCTGGGATTGAGCTATATAAAGAAACCTAATACACATATCCCTTTGACATATATCCAGCATTGTTTCCATGAATGAAAGCATTCTTGGAACTTCATTTTGGGGCATAGAAAACAGCTGTGTCATTAAAAGTATCTGGGATTGAGCTATACAAAGAATCCTAATACACATATCCCTTTGACATTTCATCTCCTTCAAAGTCACACACTATATCCAGCATTGTTTCCATGAATGAGAGCATTCTTGGAACTTCTTTTTCGGGTTAGCAAACAGCTGTATCATTAAAAGTATCTGGGATTGAGCTATATAAAGAATCCTAATACACATATCACTTTGACATTTCATCTCCTTCAAAGTCACACACTATATCCAGCATTGTTTCCATGAATGAGAGCAATCTTGGAACTTCTTTTTGGGGTTAGCAAACAGCTGTATCATTAAAAGTATCTGGGATTGAGCTATACAAAGAATCCTAATACACATATCCCTTTGACATTTCATCTCCTTCAAAGTCACACACTATATCCAGCATTGTTTCCATGAATGAGAGCATTCTTGGAACTTCTTTTGGGGTTAGCAAACAGCTGTATCATTAAAAGTATCTGGGATTGAGCTATATAAAGAATCCTAATACACATATCACTTTGACATTTCATCTCCTTCAAAGTCACACACTATATCCAGCATTGTTTCCATGAATGAGAGCATTCTTGGAACTTCTTTTTGGGGGAGAGCGAACAGCTGTGTCATTAAAAGTATCTGGGATTGAGCTATATAAAGAAACCTAATACACATATCCCTTTGACATATATCCAGCATTGTTTCCATGAATGAAAGCATTCTTGGAAATTCTTTTTGGGAGTTAGCGAACAACTGTGTCATTAAAAGTATCTGGGATTGAGCTATATAAAGAAACCTAATACACATATCCCTTTGACATATATCCAGCATTGTTTCCATGAATGAAAGCATTCTTGGAACTTCTTTTTGGGGCATAGCAAACAGCTGTGTCATTAAAAGTATCTGGGATTGAGCTATACAAAGAATCCTAATACACATATCCCTTTGACATTTCATCTCCTTCAAAGTCACACACTATATCCAGCATTGTTTCCATGAATGAGAGCATTCTTGGAACTTCTTTTGGGGTTAGCGAACAGTTGTATCTGGGATTGAGCTATATAAAGAAACCTAATACACATATCCCTTTGACATTTCATCTCCTTCAAAGTCACACACTATATCCAGCATTGTTTCCATGAATGAGAGCATTCTTGGAACTTCTTTTGGGGTTAGCAAACAGCTGTATCATTAAAAGTATCTGGGATTGAGCTATATAAAGAATCCTAATACACATATCCCTTTGACATTTCATCTCCTTCAAAGTCACACACTATATCCAGCATTGTTCCCATGAATGAAAGCATTCTTGGAAATTCTTTTTGGGGTTAGCAAACAGCTGTATCATTAAAAGTATCTGGGATTGAGCTATATAAAGAATCCTAATACACATATCACTTTGACATTTCATCTCCTTCAAAGTCACACACTATATCCAGCATTGTTTCCATGAATGAAAGCATTCTTGGAACTTCTTTTTGGGGTTAGCGAACAGTTGTATCTGGGATTGAGCTAAATAAAGAAACCTAATACACATATCCCTTTGACATATATCCAGCATTGTTTCCATGAATGAAAGCATTCTTGGAACTTCATTTTGGGGCATAGAAAACAGCTGTGTCATTAAAAGTATCTGGGATTGAGCTATATAAAGAATCCTAATACACATATCCCTTTGACATATATCCAGCATTGTTTCCATGAATGAAAGCATTCTTGGAACTTCATTTTGGGGCATAGAAAACAGCTGTGTCATTAAAAGTATCTGGGATTGAGCTATATAAAGAATCCTAATACACATATCCCTTTGACATTTCATCTCCTTCAAACTCACACACTATATCCAGCATTGTTCCCATGAATGAAAGCATTCTTGGAACTTCTTTTTGGGGTTAGCAAACAGCTGTATCATTAAAAGTATCTGGGATTGAGCTATATAAAGAATCCTAATACACATATCACTTTGACATTTCATCTCCTTCAAAGTCACACACTATATCCAGCATTGTTTCCATGAATGAAAGCATTCTTGGAACTTCTTTTTGGGGTTAGCGAACAGTTGTATCTGGGATTGAGCTAAATAAAGAAACCTAATACACATATCACTTTGACATTTCATCTCCTTCAAAGTCACACACTATATCCAGCATTGTTTCCATGAATGAAAGCATTCTTGGAACTTCTTTTTGTGGGATACCGAACAGCTGTGTCATTAAAAGTATCTGGGATTGAGCTATATAAAGAAACCTAATACACATATCCCTTTGACATATATCCAGCATTGTTTCCATGAATGAAAGCATTCTTGGAAATTCTTTTTGGGAGTTAGCGAACAACTGTGTCATTAAAAGTATCTGGGATTGAGCTATATAAAGAAACCTATACACATATCCCTTTGACATATATCCAGCATTGTTTCCATGAATGAAAGCATTCTTGGAACTTCATTTTGGGGCATAGCAAACAGCTGTGTCATTAAAAGTATCTGGGATTGAGCTATACAAAGAATCCTAATACACATATCACTTTGACATTTCATCTCCTTCAAAGTCACACACTATATCCAGCATTGTTTCCATGAATGAGAGCATTCTTGGAACTTCTTTTTGGGGTTAGCGAACAGTTGTATCTGGGATTGAGCTATATAAAGAAACCTAATACACATATCCCTTTGATATTTCATCTCCTTCAAAGTCACACACTATATCCAGCATTGTTTCCATGAATGAGAGCATTCTTGGAACTTCTTTTGGGGTTAGCAAACAGCTGTATCATTAAAAGTATCTGGGATTGAGCTATATAAAGAATCCTAATACACATATCCCTTTGACATTTCATCTCCTTCAAAGTCACACACTATATCCAGCATTGTTTCCATGAATGAAAGCATTCTTGGAAATTCTTTTGGGAGTTAGCGAACAACTGTGTCATTAAAAGTATCTGGGATTGAGCTATATAAAGAAACCTAATACACATATCCCTTTGACATATATCCAGCATTGTTTCCATGAATGAAAGCATTCTTGGAACTTCATTTTGGGGCATAGAAAACAGCTGTGTCATTAAATATATCTGGGATTGGTATAAAATCCTAATACATATCCCTTTGACATTTCATCTCCTTCAAGTCACACTATCTGTCAACCTTGTTTCACTGAATGAGAGCATTCTTTAGGCTTACTCGGAGTTAGCAAACAGCTGTGTCATTAAAGTATCTGGGATTGAGCTTCTATAAAGAATCTAATACACATATCACTTTGTGACATTTCATATAATAAAGTCACACACTATATCCAAACATTGTTTCATGAGCTGAGAACTGATATTTGAACTTTCTTTTAGGGATTCAACAAGCAGCTGTATCATTAAAGTATCTGGGATTGCAGTATAAGTCTATTACATATATCATACATGACATTTAAATGTCACCAAGTCACACATATATCAACATTGTTTCCATGAATGAGAACGTTTCAATAAGACTTCTTTTCAGTTAGCAAACAGCTGTATCTTAAAGTATCAGTTGAGCTATATAAAGAATCTAATACATGCTTTGACATTTCATCTCTTCAAAGTCACACTGTATCCAACATGTTACATGAAATGAGAACATTCTTGGAACTTCCACTTTTATGAGGTTAGCAAACAGCCATATTAAACAAAGTGTGTCTGGGATTGACTATATAAAGAATCTGTACATATCACTTTGACATTTCATCTCCTTCAAGTCACACACTATAACCTCAGCATTATTATGGATGACATTCTTGAAATTCTTTTAGGGATTGTAAGCAGCTGTCATTAAAAGTATCTGGGATTGAGCTGTAAAGAATCCTAATACACATATCCCTTTGACATTTCATCTCTAAAGTCTCTTTGCCTTATATCCAGCATTCTTTTCACTGGATAAGCACATTCTTTGGAAGTACTTTGGGGGTCTGCAGTAACTGTGTCATTAAAAGTATCTTGGATTAGGCTGTATAAAGACCTAATACACATATCCTTTGACATATATCCAGCATTGTTTTCCATGAATGAAACATTCTTGGAACTTTATTGAACATAAGCAGCTGTCTAAATTAAATGTCTGGATTGAGGCATATGCAAAGAATCCTAATATCCATGACATTTAAATGCCAAAATTTTTCTGCTCTGACATTGACTTCCCTCTGAATGAGAGCATTCTTGGAACTTCTTTCGGGTTGTAAACAGCTGTATCATTAAAAGTATAAGTTGAACTTATGTAAAGTCTATTGCACATATCACTTTGACATTTCCTTCTCTTCAAATTCCACACACTATATCAACATTATTTCCATGAATGAAACATCTTGGAACTTCTTTGGAGGTTAATGACGCTTTATCATTAAGTGATATCTGGGATTGAGGCTATATAAAGAATCCTATTACACATATCCCTTTGACATTATCCCTTCATTCACACACTGTATTCAGCATTGTTTTCCATGAATAGAGCATTCTTTCCAGACTTTCTTCCCAAAGTTGAAACATTGCTTCTTGTCAATAAAAGTATCACAGTTGACTCCATATAAAAGATCTAATACACATATCCCTTTGACATTTCATCTCCTTCAAAGTCACACACTGTCTCAGCATTGTTTCCATGGGCAAACATTCTTGGAACTTCCTTTACAGAGGTTAGCAAACAGCTGCTGTGTCATTAGTGTCAGGATTAGAGCCTCTTAAAAGAATCCTAATACACATATCACTTTGACATTTCATCTCCTTCAAGTCACCTATATCCAGCATTGTTCCCATGAATGAAAGCATTCTTGGAAATTCTTTACTGGGGTTAGCAAACAGCTGTATCATGCAAAGTGTGGAAGTTGAGCTATATAAGAATCTGTACACATATCACTTTGACATTTCATCTCCTTCAAAGTCACATATCCAGCATTGTTTCCATGAATGAAAGCATTCTTGGAACTTCTTTGAGGTTAAGCGAACAGTTGTATCTAGGATTAGGCCATATAAAGGCTAATACATATCCCTTTGAAATTTCATCTCCTTCAAAGTCACACACTATATCCAGCATTGTTTCCATGAATGAGAGCATTCTTGGAACATCTTTTTGGGGTTAGCAAACAGCTGTATCATTAAAAGTATCTGGGATTGAGCTATATAAAGAAACCTAATACACATATCCCTTTGACATATATCCAGCATTGTTTCCATGAATGAGAGCATTCTTGGAACTTCTTTTGGGGTTAGCAAATAGCTGTATCATTAAAAGTATCTGGGATTGAGCTATATAAAGAAACCTAATACACATATCCCTTTGACCTATATCCAGCATTGTTTCCATGAATGAGAGCATTCTTGGAACTTCTTTTGGGGTTAGCAAACAGCTGTATCATTAAAAGTATCTGGGATTGAGCTATATAAAGAAACCTAATACACATATCACTTTGACATTTCATCTCCTTCAAAGTCACACACTATATCCAGCATTGTTTCCATGAATGAAAGCATTCTTGGAACTTCTTTTTGGGGTTAGCAAACAGCTGTATCATTAAAAGTATCTGGGATTGAGCTATATAAAGAATGCTAATACACATATCACTTTGACATTTCATCTCCTTCAAAGTCACACACTATATCCAGCATTGTTTCCATGAATGAAAGCATTCTTGGAACTTCTTTTCGGGGTTAGCGAACAGTTGTATCTGGGATTGAGCTATATAAAGAAACCTAATACACATATCCCTTTGACATTTCATCTCCTTCAAAGTCACACACTATATCCAGCATTGTTTCCATGAATGAGAGCATTCTTGGAACTTCTTTTGGGGTTAGCAAACAGCTGTATCATTAAAAGTATCTGGGATTGAGCTATATAAAGAAACCTAATACACATATCCCTTTGACATATATCCAGCATTGTTTCCATGAATGAGAGCATTCTTGGAACTTCTTTTTGGGGTTAGCAAACAGCTGTATCATTAAAAGTATCTGGGATTGAGCTATATAAAGAAACCTAATACACATATCACTTTGACATTTCACCTCCTTCAAAGTCACACACTATATCCAGCATTGTTTCCATGAATGAAAGCATTCTTGGAAATTCTTTTTGGGAGTTAGCGAACAACTGTGTCATTAAAAGTATCTGGGATTGAGCTATATAAAGAAACCTAATACACATATCCCTTTGACATATATCCAGCATTGTTTCCATGAATGAAAGCATTCTTGGAACTTCATTTTGGGGCATAGAAAACAGCTGTGTCATTAAATGTATCTGGGATTGAGCTATACAAAAATCCTAATACACATATCCCTTTGACATTTCATCTCCTTCAAAGTCACACACTATATCCAGCATTGTTTCCATGAATGAGAGCATTCTTGGAACTTCTTTTTCGGGTTAGCAAACAGCTGTATCATTAAAAGTATCTGGGATTGAGCTATATAAAGAATCCTAATACACATATCACTTTGACATTTCATCTCCTTCAAAGTCACACACTATATCCAGCATTGTTTCCATGAATGAGAGCAATCTTGGAACTTCTTTTTGGGGTTAGCAAACAGCTGTATCATTAAAAGTATCTGGGATTGAGCTATATAAAGAATCCTAATACACATATCCCTTTGACATTTCATCTCCTTCAAAGTCACACACTATATCCAGCATTGTTTCCATGAATGAGAGCATTCTTGGAACTTCTTTTGGGGTTAGCAAACAGCTGTATCATTAAAAGTATCTGGGATTGAGCTATATAAAGAATCCTAATACACATATCACTTTGACATTTCATCTCCTTCAAAGTCACACACTATATCCAGCATTGTTTCCATGAATGAGAGCATTCATGGAACTTCTTTTGGGGTTAGCAAACAGCTGTATCATTAAAAGTATCTGGGATTGAGCTATATAAAGAATCCTAATACACATATCACTTTGACATTTCATCTCCTTCAAAGTCACACACTATATCCAGCATTGTTCCCATGAATGAAAGCATTCTTGGAAATTCTTTTGGGGTTAGCAAACAGCTGTATCATTAAAAGTATCTGGGATTGAGCTATATAAAGAATCCTAATACACATATCCCTTTGACATTTCATCTCCTTCAAAGTCACACACTATATCCAGCATTGTTTCCATGAATGAAAGCATTCTTGGAAATACTTTTTGGGAGTTAGCGAACAACTGTGTCATTAAAAGTATCTGGGATTGAGCTATATAAAGAAACCTAATACACATATCCCTTTGACATATATCCAGCATTGTTTCCATGAATGAAAGCATTCTTGGAACTTCATTTTGGGGCATAGAAAACAGCTGTGTCATTAAAAGTATCTGGGATTGAGCTATACAAAGAATCCTAATACACATATCCCTTTGACATTTCATCTCCTTCAAATCACACACTATATCCAGCATTGTTTCCATGAATGAGAGCATTCTTGGAACTTCTTTTTCGGGTTAGCAAACAGCTGTATCATTAAAAGTATCTGGGATTGAGCTATATAAAGAATCCTAATACACATATCACTTTGACATTTCATCTCCTTCAAAGTCACACACTATATCCAGCATTGTTTCCATGAATGAGAGCAATCTTGGAACTTCTTTTTGGGGTTAGCAAACAGCTTTATCATTAAAAGTATCTGGGATTGAGCTATATAAAGAATCCTAATACACATATCCCTTTGACATTTCATCTCCTTCAAAGTCACACACTATATCCAGCATTGTTTCCATGAATGAGAGCATTCTTGGAACTTCTTTTTGGGGTTAGCAAACAGCTGTATCATTAAAAGTATCTGGGATTGAGCTATATAAAGAATCCTAATACACATATCCCTTTGACATTTCATCTCCTTCAAAGTCACACACTATATCCAGCATTGTTTCCATGAATGAGAGCATTCTTGGAACTTCTTTTTGGGGTTAGCAAACAGCTGTATCATTAAAAGTATCTGGGATTGAGCTATATAAAGAATCCTAATACACATATCACTTTGACATTTCATCTCCTTCAAAGTCACACACTATATCCAGCATTGTTCCCATGAATGAAAGCATTCTTGGAAATTCTTTTTGGGGTTAGCAAACAGCTGTATCATTAAAAGTATCTGGGATTGAGCTATATAAAGAATCCTAATACACATATCACTTTGACATTTCATCTCCTTCAAAGTCACACACTATATCCAGCATTGTTTCCATGAATGAAAGCATTCTTGGAACTTCTTTTTGGGGTTAGCGAACAGTTGTATCTGGGATTGAGCTATATAAAGAAACCTAATACACATATCCCTTTGAAATTTCATCTCCTTCAAAGTCACACACTATATCCAGCATTGTTTCCATGAATGAGAGCATTCTTGGAACATCTTTTTGGGGTTAGCAAACAGCTGTATCATTAAAAGTATCTGGGATTGAGCTATATAAAGAAACCTAATACACATATCCCTTTGACATATATCCAGCATTGTTTCCATGAATGAGAGCATTCTTGGAACTTCTTTTTGGGGTTAGCAAATAGCTGTATCATTAAAGTATCTGGGATTGAGCTATATAAAGAAACCTAATACACATATCCTTTTGACATATATCCAGCATTGTTTCCATGAATGAGAGCATTCTTGGAACTTCTTTGGGGTTAGCAAACAGCTGTGTCATTAAAAGTATCAGGATTGAGCTATATAAAAACCTAATACACATATCACTTTGACATTTCATCTCCTTCAAATCCTTGCCCACTATGTCAATTGTTTCCATGGATAAGCATTCTTGGAACTTCTTTTTAGGGTTAGCAAACAGCTGTCATTAAAAGTATCTGGGATTGAGCTATATAAGAATCATACATGTCACTTTGACATTTCATCTCCTTCAAGTCCACACACTATATCCAGCATTGTTTCCATGAATGAAAGCATTCTTGGAACACTCGGGTTAAGCGAACAGTTGTATCTGGGATTGAGCTATGTAAGAAACCTAATACATATCCCTTTGACATTTCATCTCCTTCAAAGTCACACACTATAACATCCAGCATTGTTTCCATGAATGAAGCATTCTTGGAACTGTAGGGTTAGCAAACAGCTGTATCATTAAAAGTATCAGTTGAGCTATATAAAGAAACCTAGCCACATATCCCTTTGACATATATCCAACATTGTTTCCCATGAATGAGAGCATTCTTGGAACTTCTTTTTAAGGGTTAACCAAGCAGCTGTATCATTAAATATCTGAGATTGAGCTATATAAAAACCTAATACCACTATCACTTTGACATTTCATCTCCTTCAAAGTCACACACACTATATCCAACATTGTTTCCATGAATGAAAGCATTCTTGGAAATTCTTTTAAGGTTAGCAAACAGCTGTATCATTAAAAGTATCTGGGATTGAGCTATAAAGAATCCTAATACACATATCCTTTTGACATTTCATCTCCTTCAAAGTCTACACTATATCCAGCATTGTTTATGAATGAAAGCATTCTTGGAAATTCTTTTTAAGGAGTTAGCGAACAACTGTGTCATTAAAGTATCTGGGATTGAACTATATAAAGAAACCTAATACACATATCCCTTTGACATATATCCAGCATTGTTTCCATGAATGAAAGCGTTCTTGGAACTTCATTTAAGGAGCATAGAAAACAGCTGTGTCATTAAATGTATCACAAGTTGAGCTATACAAAAATCCTAATGTACATATCCCTTTGACATTTCATCTCCTTCAAAATCACACACTATATCCAACATTGTTTCCATGAATAGGAACATTCTTGGAACTTCTTTCGAGTTAGCAAACAGCTGTGTCATTAAAGTATCTGGGATTGAGCTATGTAAAGAATCCTAATACACATATCTGCTTTGACATTTCATCTCCTTCAAAGTCACACACTATATCCCAGCATTGTTTCCATGAATGAGAGCAATCTTGGAACTTCTTTTTAGGGTTAATAGCTTAGCTGTATCATTAAAAGTATCTGGGATTGAGCTATATAAAGAATCCTAATACATATCCCTTTGACATTTCATCTCCTTCAAAGTCACACACACTATATCCAGCATTGTTTCCATGAATGAGAGCATTCTTGGAACTTCTTTTTTAAGTTGTAAACAGCTGTATCATTAAAAGTATCTGGGATTGAGCTATATAAAGAATCCTAATACATATCCACTTTGACATTTCATCTCCTTCAAAGTCACCTATCAACATTGTTTCCATGAATGAGAGCATTCTTGGAACTTCTTTTGGGGTTAGCAAACAGCTGTATCATTAAAAGTATCTGGGATTGAGCTATATAAGGAATCTAATACACATATCCAGCATTTCTCCTTCAAAGTCCACACTATATCCAACATTGTTCCCATGAATAGAAAGCATTCTTGGAAATTCTTTTTGGGGTTAGCAAACAGCTGTATCATTAAAAGTATCTGGGATTGAGCTATATAAAGAATCCTAAGCCACATATCCTTTGACATTTCATCTCCTTCAAAGTCACACACTATATCCAGCATTGTTTCCCATGAATGAAAGCATTCTTGGAAATACTTTTGGGAGTTAGCGACAACTGTGTCATTAAAAGTGTCTGGGATTGAGCTATATAAAGAAACCTAATACCTGTCCTTTGACATATATCCAGCATTGTTCCATGAATGAGAGCATTCTTTGAACTTATTTTGGGGTTAGCAAACAGCTGTATCATTAAAAGTATCTGGGTTGAGCTATATAAAGAAACCACAATACACATATCCTTTTTTTGACATTTCATCTCCTTCAAAGTCACACACTATATCCAGCATTGTTTCCATGAATGAAAGCATTCTTGGAACTTCTTTTGGGGTTAGCAAACAGCTGTATCATTAAAAGTATCTGGGATTGAGCTATATAAGAATCCTAATACACATATCACTTTGACATTTCATCTCCTTCAAAGTCACACACTATATCCAGCATTGTTTCCATGAATGAAAGCATTCTTGGAACTTCTTTTCGAGTTAGCGAACAGTTGTATCTGGGATTGAGCTATATAAAGAAACCTAATACATATCCCTTTGACATTTCATCTCCTTCAAAGTCACACTATATCCAGCATTGTTTCCATGAATGAGAGCATTCTTGGAACTTCTTTTGAGGTTAGCTAACAGCTGTATCATTAAAAGTATCTGGGATTGGGCTATATAAAAAAGAAACCTAATACCACATATCCCTTTGACATATATCCAACATTGTTTCCATGAATGAGAACGTTATGGAGACTTCTTTGGGGTTAGCAAACAGCTGTATCATTAAAAGTATCTGAGATTGAGCACATATAAAAAAGAAACCTAATACACATATCACTTTGACATTTCATCTCCTTCAAAGTCACACACTATATCCAGCATTGTTTCCATGAATGAAAGCATTCTTGGAAATTCTTTTAGGAATTAGCGAACAACTGTGTCATTAAAAGTATCTGGGATTGAGCTATATAAAAACCTAATACACATATCCCTTTGACATATCCAGCATTGTTTCCATGGACTGAAAACGTTACTTGGAACTTCATTTTGGGGCATAGAAAACAGCTGTGTCATTAAATGTATCTGAGATTGAGCTACAAAATCCTAATACACATATCCCTTTGACATTTCATCTCTGTTAAAGTCACACTATATCAACATTGTTTCCATGAATGAGAGCATTCTTGGAACTTCTTTTCAGTTAGCAAACAGCTGTATCATTAAAAAGTATCTGGGATTGAGCTATATAAAGAATCCTAATACACATATCACTTTGACATTTCATCTCCTTCAAAGTCACACACTATATCCAGCATTGTTTCCATGAATGAGAGCAATCTTGGAACTTCTTTGGGGTTAGCAAACAGCTGTATCATTAAAAGTATCTGGGAGTTGAGGCACATAAAGAATCTAATATTTATATCCTGATATTCATCTCCTTTAGTCCTTTTATATCAGCACCTGACTTACATGAATGAGGCATTCTTGGAACTTCTCTTTTGGACAGCAACAGCTGGTAGCCATTAAAAGTATCTTGGGATTGACTATAAGAATCCTGTTACGCCATCATGACATTCATCTCCTTCAAGTCTACCTATATGTTGCTTACTTGAACAGGCATTCTTGAACTTTCTTTGGGGTAGCAAACATGTCATTAAAAGTATCTGGGATTGAATATATAAAGAATCCTAAACACATCACTTTGACATTTCATCTCCACTTCAAAGTCTGGCACTGTATCCAGCATTGTTCCCATGAATGAAAGCATTCTTGGAAATTCTTTTTGGGGTTAGCAAACAGCTGTATCATTAAGTATCCACAGGATTGAGCTATATAAAGAATCCTAATACACATATCCTTTGACATTTCATCTCCTTCAAAGTCACACTATATCCAGCATTGTTTCCATGAATGAAAGCATTCTTGGAAATACTTTTTGGGAGTTAGCGAACAACTGTGTCATTAAAAGTATCTGGGATTGAGCTATATAAAGAAACCTAATACATATCCCTTTGACATATATCCAGCATTGTTTCCATGAATGAAAGCATTCTTGGAACTTCATTTTGGGGCATAGAAAACAGCTGTGTCATTAAAGTATCTGGGATTGAGCTATACAAAGAATCCTAATACACATATCCCTTTGACATTTCATCTCCTTCAAAGTCACACACTATATCCAGCATTGTTTCCATGAATGAGAGCATTCTTGGAACTTCTTTACGGGTTAGCAAACAGCTGTATCATTAAAAGTATCTAGGATTGAAATATATAAAGAATCCTAATACACATATCACTTTATTTCATCTCCTTCAAAGTCACACACTATATCCAGCATTGTTTCCATGAATGAGAGCAATCTTGGAACTTCTTTTTGGGGTTAGCAAACAGCTTTATCATTAAAAAGTATCTGGGATTGAGCTATATAAAATCCTAATACACACTTATCCCTTTGACATTTCATCTCCTTCAAAGTCACACACCTATATCCAGCATTGTTTCCATGAATGAGAGCATTCTTGGAACTTCTTTTTAGATTTAGCAAACAGCTGTATCATTAAAAGTATCTGGGATTGAGCTATATAAAGAATCCTAATACACATATCCCTTTGACATTTCATCTCCTTCAAAGTCCACACACTATATCCAGCATTGTTTCCATGAATGAGAGCATTCTTGGAACTTCTTTTTAAGTTAGCAAACAGCTGTATCATTAAGTATCACAGAGTTGAGCTATATAAAGAATCCTAATACACATATCACTTTGACATTTCATCTCCTTCAAAGTCACACACTATATCCAGCATTGTTTCCATGAATGAAAGCATTCTTGGAAATTTCTTTTGAGGTTAGCAAACAGCTGTATCATTAAAAGTATCTGGGATTGAGCTATATAAAGAATCCTAATACACATATCACTTTGACATTTCATCTCCTTCAAAGTCACACACTATATCCAGCATTGTTTCCATGAATGAAAGCATTCTTGGAACTTCTTTAGGGTTAGCGAACAGTTGTATCTGGGATTGAGCTATATAAAAGAAACCTAATACACATATCCCTTTGAAATTTCATCTCCTTCAAAGTCACACACTATATCCAGCATTGTTTCCATGAATGAGAGCATTCTTGGAACATCTTTTTGGGAGGTTAGCAAACAGCTGTATCATTAAAAGTATCTGGGATTGAGCTATATAAAGAAACCTAATACACATATCCTTTGACATATATCCAGCATTGTTTCCATGAATGAGAGGCATTCTTGGAACTTCTTTGGGGTTAGCAAATAGCTGTATCATTAAAAGTATCTGGGATTGACTATATAAGAAACCTAATACACATATCCCTTTGACATATATCCAGCATTGTTTCCATGAATGAGAGCATTCTTGGAACTTCTTTTTGGGGTTAGCAAACAGCTGTATCATTAAAAGTATCTGGGATTGAGCTATATAAAGAAACCTAATACACATATCACTTTGACATTTCATCTCCTTCAAAGTCACACACTATATCCAGCATTGTTTCCATGAATGAAAGCATTCTTGGAACTTCTTTTGAGGTTAGCAAACAGCTGTATCATTAAAAGTATCTGGGATTGAGCTATATAAAGAATCACAATACACATATCACTTTGACATTTCATCTCCTTCAAAGTCACACACTATATATCCAGCATTGTTTCCATGAATGAAAGCATTCTTGGAACTTCTTCCCGGGGTTAAGCGAACGGTTGTATCTGGGATTGAGCTATATAAAGAAACCCTAATACACATATCCCTTTGACATTTCTCCATCTCCTTCAAAGTCACACACTATATCCAGCATTGTTTCCATGAATGAGAGCATTCTTGGAACTTCTTTTGAGGTTAGCAAACAGCTGTATCATTAAAAGTATCTGAAGTTGAGCTATAAAGAAACCTAATACACATATCCCTTTGACATATATCCAGCATTGTTTCCATGAATGAGAGCATTCTTGGAACTTCTTTTTGGGGTTAGCAAACAGCTGTATCATTAAAAGTATCTGAGTTGAGCTATATAAAGAAACCTAATACACATATCCCTTTGACATATATCCAGCATTGTTTCCATGAATGAAAGCATTCTTGGAAATTCTTTTGGGAGTTAGCGAACAACTGTGACATTAAAAGTATCTGGGATTGAGCTATATAAAGAAACCTAATACACATATCCCTTTGACATATATCCAGCATTGTTTCCATGAATGAAAGCATTCTTGGAACTTCATTTTGGGGCATAGCAAACAGCTGTGTCATTAAAAGTATCTGGGATTGAGCTATACAAAGGATCCTAATACATATCCCTTTGACATTTCATCTCCTTCCAAGTACACACTATATCCAGCATTGTTTCCATGAATGAGAGCATTCTTGGAACTTCTTTTAAGGGGTTAGCAAACAGCTGTATCATTAAAAGTATCTGGGATTGAGCTATATAAAGAATCCTAATACACATATCCCTTAGAAATTTCATCTCCTTCAAAGTCACACACTATATCCAGCATTGTTTCCATGAATGAGAGCATTCTTGGAACATCTTTGGGGTTAGCAAACAGCTGTATCATTAAAAGTATCTGGGATTGAGCTATAAAAGAAAACCTAATACACATATCCCTTTGACATATATCCAGCATTGTTTCCATGAATGAAGAGCATTCTTGGAACTTCTTTAAGGGATTAGCAAATAGCTGTATCATTAAAGTATCTGGGATTGAGCTATATAAGAAACCTAATACACATATCCCTTTGACACTTATATCCAGCATTGTTTCCATGAATGAGAGCATTCTTAGAACTTCTTTTGGGGTTAGCAAACAGCTGTATCATTAAAAGTATCTGGGATTGAGCTATATAAAGAATCCTAATACACATATCCTTTGACATTTTCATCTCCTTCAAAGTCACACACTATATCCAGCATTGTTTCCCTTGAATGAAAGCATTCTTGGAGACTTCTTTTCGGGGGTTAGCGAACAGTTGTATCTGGGATTGAGCTATATAAAGAAACCTAATACACATATCCCTTTGACATTTCATCTCCTTCAAATTCACACACTATATCCAGCATTGTTTCCATGAATGAGAGCATTCTTGGAACTTCTTTTTGGGGTTAGCAAACAGCTGTATCATTAAAAGTATCTGGGATTGAGCTATATAAAGAAACCTAATACACATATCCCTTTGACATATATCCAGCATTGTTTCCATGAATGAGAGCATTCTTGGAACTTCTTTTGGGGTTAGCAAACAGCTGTATCATTAAAAGTATCTGGGATTGAGCTATATAAAGAAACCTAATACACATATCACTTTGACATTTCATCTCCTTCAAAGTCACACACTATATCCAGCATTGTTTCCATGAATGAAAGCATTCTTGGAACTTCTTTTTGGGGGATAGCGAACAGCTGTGTCATTAAAAGTATCTGGGATTGAGCTATATAAAGAAACCTAATACACATATCCCTTTGACATATATCCAGCATTGTTTCCATGAATGAAAGCATTCTTGGAAATTCTTTTGGGAGTTAGCGAACAACTGTGACATTAAAAGTATCTGGGATTGAGCTATATAAAGAAACCTAATACACATATCCCTTTGACATATATCCAGCATTGTTTCCATGAATGAAAGCATTCTTGGAACTTCATTTTGGGGCATAGCAAACAGCTGTGTCATTAAAAGTATCTGGGATTGAGCTATACAAAGGATCCTAATACACATATCCCTTTGACATTTCATCTCCTTCAAAGTCACACACTATATCCAGCATTGTTTCCATGAATGAGAGCATTCTTGGAACTTCTTTTTGGGGTTAGCAAACAGCTGTATCATTAAAAGTATCTGGGATTGAGCTATATAAAGAATCCTAATACACATATCCCTTAGAAATTTCATCTCCTTCAAAGTCACACACTATATCCAGCATTGTTTCCATGAATGAGAGCATTCTTGGAACATCTTTTTGGGGTTAGCAAACAGCTGTATCATTAAAAGTATCTGGGATTGAGCTATATAAAGAAACCTAATACACATATCCCTTTGACATATATCCAGCATTGTTTCCATGAATGAGAGCATTCTTGGAACTTCTTTTGGGGTTAGCAAATAGCTGTATCATTAAAAGTATCTGGGATTGAGCTATATAAAGAAACCTAATACACATATCCCTTTGACATATATCCAGCATTGTTTCCATGAATGAGAGCATTCTTGGAACTTCTTTTTGGGGTTAGCAAACAGCTGTATCATTAAAAGTATCTGGGATTGAGCTATATAAAGAATCCTAATACACATATCACTTTGACATTTCATCTCCTTCAAAGTCACACACTATATCCAGGATTGTTTCCATGAATGAAAGCATTCTTGGAACTTCTTTTCGGGGTTAGCGAACAGTTGTATCTGGGATTGAGCTATATAAAGAAACCTAATACACATATCCCTTTGACATTTCATCTCCTTCAAAGTCACACACTATATCCAGCATTGTTTCCATGAATGAGAGCATTCTTGGAACTTCTTTTTGGGGTTAGCAAACAGCTGTATCATTAAAAGTATCTGGGATTGAGCTATATAAAGAAACCTAATACACATATCCCTTTGACATATATCCAGCATTGTTTCCATGAATGAGAGCATTCTTGGAACTTCTTTTTGGGGTTAGCAAACAGCTGTATCATTAAAAGTATCTGGGATTGAGCTATATAAAGAAACCTAATACACATATCACTTTGACATTTCATCTCCTTCAAAGTCACACTATATCCAGCATTGTTTCCATGAATGAAAGCATTCTTTGAACTTCTTTTTGGGGGATAGCGAACAGCTGTGTCATTAAAAGTATCTGGGATTGAGCTATATAAAGAAACCTAATACACATATCCCTTTGACATATATCCAGCATTGTTTCCATGAATGAAAGCATTCTTGGAAATTCTTTTTGGGAGTTAGCGAACAACTGTGACATTAAAAGTATCTGGGATTGAGCTATATAAAGAAACCTAATACACATATCCCTTTGACATATATCCAGCATTGTTTCCATGAATGAAAGCATTCTTGGAACTTCATTTTGGGGCATAGCAAACAGCTGTGTCATTAAAAGTATCTGGGATTGAGCTATACAAAGGATCCTAATACACATATCCCTTTGACATTTCATCTCCTTCAAAGTCACACACTATATCCAGCATTGTTTCCATGAATGAGAGCATTCTTGGAACTTCTTTTGGGGTTAGCAAACAGCTGTATCATTAAAAGTATCTGGGATTGAGCTATATAAAGAATCCTAATACACATATCCCTTAGAAATTTCATCTCCTTCAAAGTCACACACTATATCCAGCATTGTTTCCATGAATGAGAGCATTCTTGGAACATCTTTTTGGGGTTAGCAAACAGCTGTATCATTAAAAGTATCTGGGATTGAGCTATATAAAGAAACCTAATACACATATCCCTTTGACATATATCCAGCATTGTTTCCATGAATGAGAGCATTCTTGGAACTTCTTTTGGGGTTAGCAAATAGCTGTATCATTAAAAGTATCTGGGATTGAGCTATATAAAGAAACCTAATACACATATCCCTTTGACATATATCCAGCATTGTTTCCATGAATGAGAGCATTCTTGGAACTTCTTTTTGGGGTTAGCAAACAGCTGTATCATTAAAAGTATCTGGGATTGAGCTATATAAAGAAACCTAATACACATATCACTTTGACATTTCATCTCCTTCAAAGTCACACACTATATCCAGCATTGTTTCCATGAATGAAAGCATTCTTGGAACTTCTTTTGGGGTTAGCAAACAGCTGTATCATTAAAAGTATCTGGGATTGAGCTATATAAAGAATCCTAATACACATATCACTTTGACATTTCATCTCCTTCAAAGTCACACATAATATCCAGCATTGTTTCCATGAATGAAAGCATTCTTGGAACTTCTTTTGGGGTTAGCGAACAGTTGTATCTGGGATTGAGCTATATAAAGAAAACCTAATACACATATCCCTTTGACATTTCATCTCCTTCAAAGTCACACACTATATCCAGCATTACTCTGTTGAAATTGCTATCTCTGGAACTTTGGGGTTAGCAAACAGCTGTATCATTAAAAGTATCTGGATTATGAGCCATATAAAGAAACCCAATACACATATCCCTTTGATACATATCCAGCATTGTTTCCATGAATGAGAGCATTCTTGGAACTTCTTGGGGTTAGCAAACAGCTGTATCATTAAAAGTATCTGGGATTGAGCTATATAAAGAAACCTACTACACATATCCAATTTGACATTTCATCTCCTTCAAAGTCACACACTATATCCAGCATTGTTTCCATGAATGAAAGCATTCTTGGAACTTCTTTTGGGGAGAGCGAACAGCTACATTAACAAGTATCTGGGATTGAGCTATATAAAGAAACCTAATACACATATCCCTTTGACATATTATCCAGCATTTCCATGAATGAAAGCATTCTTGGAAATTCTTTTTGGGAGTTAGCTAACAACTGTGTCATTAAAAGTATCTGGGATTGTTTTATATAAAGAAACCTAATACACATATCCCTTTGACATATATCCAGCATTGTTTCCATGAATGAAAGCATTCTTGGAACTTCATTTTGGGGCATAGCAAACAGCTGTGTCATTAAAAGTATCTGGGGATTGAGCTATACAAAGAATCCTAATACACATATCCCTTTGACATTTCATCTCCTTCCAGTCACACACTATATCCAGCATTGTTTCCATGAATGAGAGCATTCTTGCAAACCTTCTTTTTTAAGCTAGCGAACAGTTGTATCTGGGATTGAGCTATATAAAGAAACCTAATACACATATCCCTTTGACATATATCCAGCATTGTTTCCATGAATGAAAGCATCTTTGGAACTTCATTTGGGCATAGCAAACAGCTGTCATTAAAAGTATCTGGGATTGAGCTATACAAAGAATCCTAATATATCTTGATACTGCATTCTTCAAAGTCACACACTATATCCAGCATTGTTTCCATGAATGAGAGCATTCAAACTTCTTTTGGGGTTACAAACAGCTGTATCATTAAAAGTATCTGGGATTAAGTTTACAAAGAACGAATACACATATCCCTTTGACATTTCATCTCCTTCAAAGTCACACACTATATCCAGCATTGTTCCCATGAATGAAAGCATTCTTTGAAATTCTTTTGGGGTTAGCAAACAGCTGTATCATTAAAAGTATCTGGGATTGAGTTTATAAAGAATCCTACCACATATCCCTTGACATTTCATCTCCTCTGTAAAGCTGCTATTTATATCCAGTATTTGTTCCATGAATGAGCCATCTTTGAAATTCTTTTTTTTGGGGCTATAAACAGCTGTATCATTAAAAGTATCGATTGAGCTATATAAAGAATCCACACATATCACTTGACATTTCATCTCCCTTTCAAAGTCACACACTATATTCCATTGTTTCTATGAATGAAAGCATTTTGAACTTTTGGGGTTAGCGAAAATATTGTATCTGGGATTGAGCTATATAAAGAAACCTAATACACATATCACTTGGATATTTCATCTCCTTCAAAGTCACACACTATATCCACATTGTTTCCATGAATGAAAGTACTCTTGGAACTTCTTTTGGGGGATAGCGAACAGCTGTGTCATTAAAAGTATCTGGGATTGAGCTATATAAAGAAACCTAATACACATATCCCTTTGACATATATCCAGCATTGTTTCCATGAATGAAAGCATTCTTGGAAATTCTTTTGGGAGTTAGCGAACAACTGTGTCATTAAAAGTATCTGGGATTGAGCTATATAAAGAAACCTAATACACATATCCCTTTGACATATATCCAGCATTGTTTCCATGAATGAAAGCATTCTTGGAACTTCATTTTGGGGCATAGCAAACAGCTGTGTCATTAAAAGTATCTGGGATTGAGCTATACAAAGAATCCTAATACACATATCACTTTGACATTTCATCTCCTTCAAAGTCACACACTATATCCAGCATTGTTTCCATGAATGAGAGCATTCTTGGAACTTCTTTTGGGGTTAGCGAACAGTTGTATCTGGGATTGAGCTATATAAAGAAACCTAATACACATATCCCTTTGACATTTCATCTCCTTCAAATCACACACTATATCCAGCATTGTTTCCATGAATGAAAGCATTCTTGGAAATTCTTTTGGGAGTTAGCGAACAACTGTGTCATTAAAAGTATCTGGGATTGAGCTATATAAAGAAACCTAATACACATATCCCTTTGACATATATCCAGCATTGTTTCCATGAATGAAAGCATTCTTGGAACTTCATTTTGGGGCATAGAAAACAGCTGTGTCATTAAAAGTATCTGGGATTGAGCTATACAAAGAATCCTAATACACATATCCCTTTGACATTTCATCTCCTTCAAAGTCACACACTATATCCAGCATTGTTTCCATGAATGAGAGCATTCTTGGAACTTCTTTTTCGGGTTAGCAAACAGCTGTATCATTAAAAGTATCTGGGATTGAGCTATATAAAGAATCCTAATACACATATCACTTTGACATTTCATCTCCTTCAAAGTCACACACTATATCCAGCATTGTTTCCATGAATGAGAGCAATCTTGGAACTTCTTTTTGGGGTTAGCAAACAGCTGTATCATTAAAAGTATCTGGGATTGAGCTATATAAAGAATCCTAATACACATATCCCTTTGACATTTCATCTCCTTCAAAGTCACACACTATATCCAGCATTGTTTCCATGAATGAGAGCATTCTTGGAACTTCTTTTTGGGGTTAGCAAACAGCTGTATCATTAAAAGTATCTGGGATTGAGCTATATAAAGAATCCTAATACACATATCACTTTGACATTTCATCTCCTTCAAAGTCACACATTATATCCAGCATTGTTTCCATGAATGAGAGCATTCTTGGAACTTCTTTTGGGGTTAGCAAACAGCTGTATCATTAAAAGTATCTGGGATTGAGCTATATAAAGAATCCTAATACACATATCACTTTGACATTTCATCTCCTTCAAAGTCACACACTATATCCAGCATTGTTCCCATGAATGAAAGCATTCTTGGAAATTCTTTTTGGGGTTAGCAAACAGCTGTATCATTAAAAGTATCTGGGATTGAGCTATATAAAGAATCCTAATACACATATCACATTGACATTTCATCTCCTTCAAAGTCACACACTATATCCAGCATTGTTTCCATGAATGAAAGCATTCTTGGAACTTCTTTTTGGGGTTAGCGAACAGTTGTATCTGGGATTGAGCTATATAAAGAAACCTAATACACATATCCCTTTGAAATTTCATCTCCTTCAAAGTCACACACTATATCCAGCATTGTTTCCATGAATGAGAGCATTCTTGGAACATCTTTTTGGGGTTAGCAAACAGCTGTATCATTAAAAGTATCTGGGATTGAGCTATATAAAGAAACCTAATACACATATCCCTTTGACATATATCCAGCATTGTTTCCATGAATGAGAGCATTCTTGGAACTTCTTTTTGGGGTTAGCAAATAGCTGTATCATTAAAAGTATCTGGGATTGAGCTATATAAAGAAACCTAATACACATATCCCTTTGACATATATCCAGCATTGTTTCCATGAATGAGAGCATTCTTGGAACTTCTTTTTGGGGTTAGCAAACAGCTGTATCATTAAAAGTATCTGGGATTGAGCTATATAAAGAAACCTAATACACATATCACTTTGACATTTCATCTCCTTCAAAGTCACACACTATATCCAGCATTGTTTCATTAATGAAAGCACTTTGGAACTTCTTTTCTAAATAGGCTAACAAGCTGTATCTGGGATTGAGCTATATAAAGAAACCTAATACACATATCCCTTTGACATTTCATCTCCTTCAAAGTCACACACTATATCCAGCATTGTTTCCATGAATGAGTATAGCATTCTTGGAACTCTCTCTTTTGGGGTTAGCAAACAGCTGTATCATTAAAAGTTATCTGGATTGAGTTGTAAAGAAACCTAATACACACCTTTGACATATATCCAGCATTGTTTCCATGAATGAGCATATCTGGAACTTTTGGGTTAAAAACAGCTGTATCATTAAAAGTATCTGGGATTGAGCTAGTATATGAAAACCTAATACACATATATCACTATGACATTTCATCTTCAAAGTCACACACTATAATCCAGCATTGTTTCCATGAATGAAAGCATTCTGAACTTTTTGGGGGAGAGCGAACAGCTGTGTCATTAAAAGCATCTGGGATTGAGCTATATAAAGAAACCTAATACACATATCCCTTTGACATATATCCAGCATTGTTTCCATGAATGAAAGCATTCTTGGAAATTCTTTTTGGGAGCAGCGAACAACTGTGTCATTAAAAGTATCTGGGATTGGAGCTATATAAAGAAACCTAATACACATATCCCTTTGACATATATCCAGCATTGTTTCCATGAATGAAAGCATTCTTGGAACTTCATTTTGGGGCATAGCAAACAGCTGTGTCATTAAAAGTATCTGGGATTGAGCTATACAAAGAATCCTAATACACATATCCCTTTTACATTTCATCTCCTTCAAAGTCACACACTATATCCAAGATTGTTTCCATGAATGAGAGCATATCTTTGAACTTCTTTTTAAAGGAAACAGAATCAGGGCCAGGTCTGTGGGATTGAGCTATAAAGAAACCTAATACACACATTCCTTTGACATTTCATCTCCTTCAAAGTCACACACTATATCCAGCATTGTTTCCATGAATGAGAGCATCTTTAAACTTCTTTTTGGGGTTAGCAAACAGCTGTATCAGCTGTTATTCTGGATTGAGCTATATAAAGAATCCAATACACATCACTTTGACATTTCATCTCCCCAAAGTCACACACTACATTCAGCATTGTTTCCATGAATGAAAGCATTCTTGGAACTTCTTTTTGGGGTTAGTTAAACAGTTGTAGTTTTGGGATTGAGCTATAGAAGAACTGAGAATGACACATACCCTTTGAAATTTCATCTCCTTCAAAGTCACAACACTATATCCAGCATTGTTTCCATGAATGAGAGCATTCTTGAACATCTTTGGGTTAGCAAACCAGCTGTATCATTAAAAGTATCCAGATTTGTTTAAAGAAAGAAACCTAATACACATATCCCTTTGACATATATCTGTATTGTTTCCCACAATGAGAGCATTCTGAACTTCTTTTGGGGTTAGTAAACAGCTGTATCATTAAAAGCATTCAGATTGAGTTTAATAAAGAAAACCTAATACACATATCCCTTTGACATATATCCAGTATTGTTTCCATGAATGAGCATTCTTGGAACTTCTTTTTGGGGTTAGCAAACAGCTGTATCATTAAAAGTAATCTGGGATTGAGCTATATAAAGAAACTAGTACACATATCACTTTGACATTTCATCTCCTTCAAAGTCACACACTATATCCAGCATTGTTTCCATGAATGAAAGCATTCTTGGAACTTCTTTTCGGGGTTAGCGAACAGTTGTATCTGGGATTGAGCTATATAAAGAAACCTAATACACATATCACTTTGACATTTCATCTCCTTCAAAGTCACACACTATATCCAGCATTGTTTCCATGAATGAGAGCATTCTTGGAACTTCTTTTGGGGTTAGCAAACAGCTGTATCATTAAAAGTATCTGGGATTGAGCTATATAAAGAAACCTAATACACATATCCCTTTGACATATATCCAGCATTGTTTCCATGAATGAGAGCATTCTTGGAACATCTTTTTGGGGTTAGCAAACAGCTGTATCATTAAAAGTATCTGGGATTGAGCTATATAAAGAAACCTAATACACATATCCCTTTGACATATATCCAGCATTGTTTCCATGAATGAGAGCATTCTTGGAACTTCTTTTGGGGTTAGCAAACAGCTGTATCATTAAAAGTATCTGGGATTGAGCTATATAAAGAAACCTAATACACATATCACTTTGACATTTCATCTCCTTCAAAGTCACACACTATATCCAGCATTGTTTCCATGAATGAAAGCATTCTTGGAAATTCTTTTTGGGGTTAGCGAACAGTTGTATCTGGGATTGAACTATATAAAGAATCCTAATACACATATCACTTTGACATTTCATCTCCTTCAAAGTCACACACTATATCCAGCATTGTTTCCATGAATGAAAGCATTCTTGGAACTTCTTTTTGGGGTAAGCGAACAGTTGTATCTGGGTTTGAGCTATATAAAGAAACCTAATACACATATCCCTTTGACATTTCATCTCCTTCAAAATCACACACTATATCCAGCATTGTTTCCATGAATGAGAGCATTCTTGGAACTTCTTTTTGGGGTTAGCAAACAGCTGTATCATTAAAAGTATCTGGGATTGAGCTATATAAAGAAACCTAATACACATATCCCTTTGACATTTCATCTCCTTCAAAGTCACACACTATATCCAGCATTGTTTCCATGAATGAAAGCATTCTTGGAACTTCATTTTGGGGGTTAGCGAACAACTGTGTCATTAAAAGTATCTGGGATTGAGCTATATAAAGAATCCTAATACACATATCACTTTGACATTTCATCTCCTTCAAAGTCACACACTATATCCAGCATTGTTTCCATGAATGAAAGCATTCTTGGACCTTCTTTTTGGGGGTTATCGAACAACTGTGTCATTAAAAGTATCTGGGATTGAGCTATATAAAGAAACCTAATACACATATCACTTTGACATTTCATCTCCTTCAAAGTCACACACTATATCCAGCATTGTTTCCATGAATGAAAGCATTCTTGGAACTTCTTTTTGGGGTTAGCAAACAGCTGTATCATTAAAAGTATCTGGGATTGAGCTATATAAAGAATCCTAATACACATATCCCTTTGACATTTCATCTCCTTCAAAGTCACACACTATATCCAGCATTGTTTCCATGAATGAAAGCATTCTTGGAACTTCTTTTTGGGGTTAGCAAACAGCTGTATCATTAAAAGTATCTGGGATTGAGCTATATAAAAAATCCTAATACACATATCACTTTGACATTTCATCTCCTTCAAAGTCACACACTATATCCAGCATTGTTTCCATGAATGAAAGCATTCTTGGAACTTCTTTTTGGGGTTAGCAAACAGCTGTATCATTAAAAGTATCTGGGATTGAGCTATATAAAGAATCCTAATACACATATCACTTTGACATTTCATCTCCTTCAAAGTCACACACTATATCCAGCATTGTTTCCATGAATGAAAGCATTCTTGGAAATTCTTTTTGGGGTTAGCAAACAGCTGTATCATTAAAAGTATCTGGGATTGAGCTATATAAAGAATCCTAATACACATATCCCTTTGACATTTCATCTCCTTCAAAGTCACACACTATATCCAGCATTGTTTCCATGAATGAAAGCATTCTTGGAACATCTTTTTTAGCAAACAGCTTGTTCATTAAAAGTATCTGGGGATTGAGCTATATAAAGAAACCAATACACATATCCCTTTGACATATATCCGCATTGTTTCCATTGAAAATGAGCATTCTTGGAATTCTTTTTGGGGTTAAGAAACACTTGTATCATTAAAAGTATCTGGGATTAGAGCTAAATGAAACCTAATACACATATCCCACTTTGACATTTCATCTCCTTCAAAGTCCACACACTATATCCAGCATTGTTTCCATGAATGAAAGCATTCTTGGAAATTCTTTTTGGGGTTAGCGAACAGTTGTATCTGGGATTGAACTATATAAAGAATCCTAATACACATATCACTTTGACATTTCATCTCCTTCAAAGTCACACACTATATCCAGCATTGTTTCCATGAATGAAAGCATTCTTGGAACTTCTTTTGGGGTAAGCGAACAGTTGTATCTGGGTTTGAGCTATATAAAGAAACCTAATACACATATCCCTTTGACATTTCATCTCCTTCAAAATCACACACTATATCCAGCATTGTTTCCATGAATGAGAGCATTCTTGGAACTTCTTTTGGGGTTAGCAAACAGCTGTATCATTAAAAGTATCTGGGATTGAGCTATATAAAGAAACCTAATACACATATCCCTTTGACATTTCATCTCCTTCAAAGTCACACACTATATCCAGCATTGTTTCCATGAATGAAAGCATTCTTGGAACTTCATTTTGGGGGTTAGCGAACAACTGTGTCATTAAAAGTATCTGGGATTGAGCTATATAAAGAATCCTAATACACATATCACTTTGACATTTCATCTCCTTCAAAGTCACACACTATATCCAGCATTGTTTCCATGAATGAAAGCATTCTTGGACCTTCTTTTTGGGGGTTATCGAACAACTGTGTCATTAAAAGTATCTGGGATTGAGCTATATAAAGAAACCTAATACACATATCACTTTGACATTTCATCTCCTTCAAAGTCACACACTATATCCAGCATTGTTTCCATGAATGAAAGCATTCTTGGAACTTCTTTTTGGGGTTAGCAAACAGCTGTATCATTAAAAGTATCTGGGATTGAGCTATATAAAGAATCCTAATACACATATCCCTTTGACATTTCATCTCCTTCAAAGTCACACACTATATCCAGCATTGTTTCCATGAATGAAAGCATTCTTGGAACTTCTTTTTGGGGTTAGCAAACAGCTGTATCATTAAAAGTATCTGGGATTGAGCTATATAAAAAATCCTAATACACATATCACTTTGACATTTCATCTCCTTCAAAGTCACACACTATATCCAGCATTGTTTCCATGAATGAAAGCATTCTTGGAACTTCTTTTTGGGGTTAGCAAACAGCTGTATCATTAAAAGTATCTGGGATTGAGCTATATAAAGAATCCTAATACACATATCCCTTTGACATTTCATCTCCTTCAAAGTCACACACTATATCCAGCATTGTTTCCATGAATGAAAGCATTCTTGGAACTTCTTTTTGGGGTTAGCAAACAGCTGTATCATTAAAAGTATCTGGGATTGAGCTATATAAAGAATCCTAATACACATATCACTTTGACATTTCATCTCCTTCAAAGTCACACACTATATCCAGCATTGTTTCCATGAATGAAAGCATTCTTGGAAATTCTTTTTGGGGTTAGCAAACAGCTGTATCATTAAAAGTATCTGGGATTGAGCTATATAAAGAATCCTAATACACATATCCCTTTGACATTTCATCTCCTTCAAAGTCACACACTATATCCAGCATTGTTTCCATGAATGAAAGCATTCTTGGAACTTCTTTTGGGGGTTAGAGAACAGCTGTGTCATTAAAAGTATCTGGAATTGAGCTATATAAAGAAACCTAATACACATATCCCTTTGACATATATCCAGCATTGTTTCCATGAATGAAAGCATTCTTGGAACTTCTTTTTGGGGTTAGCGAACAGTTGTATCTGGGATTGAACTATATAAAGAATCCTAATGCACATATCACTTTGACATTTCATCTCCTTCAAAGTCACACACTATATCCAGCATTGTTTCCATGAATGAAAGCATTCTTGGACCTTCTATTTGGGGGTTAGAGAACAGCTGTGTCATTAAAAGTATCTGGAATTGAGCTATATAAAGAAACCTAATACACATATCCCTTTGACATATATCCAGCATTGTTTCCATGAATGAGAGCATTCTTGGAACTTCTTTTGGGGTTAGCAAACAGCTGTATCATTAAAAGTATCTGGGATTGAGCTATATAAAGAAACCTAATACACATATCACTTTGACATTTCATCTCCTTCAAAGTCACACACTATATCCAGCATTGTTTCCATGAATGAGAGCATTCTTGGAACTTCTTTTGGGGTTAGCAAACAGCTGTATCATTAAAAGTATCTGGGATTGAGCTATATAAAGAAACCTAATACACATATCCCTTTGACATTTCATCTCCTTCAAAGTCACACACTATATCCAGCATTGTTTCCATGAATGAAAGCATTCTTGGAACTTCATTTTGGGGGTTAGCGAACAACTGTGTCATTAAAAGTATCTGGGATTGAGCTATATAAAGAATCCTAATACACATATCACTTTGACATTTCATCTCCTTCAAAGTCACACACTATATCCAGCATTGTTTCCATGAATGAAAGCATTCTTGGACCTTCTTTTTGGGGGTTATCGAACAACTGTGTCATTAAAAGTATCTGGGATTGAGCTATATAAAGAAACCTAATACACATATCACTTTGACATTTCATCTCCTTCAAAGTCACACACTATATCCAGCATTGTTTCCATGAATGAAAGCATTCTTGGAACTTCTTTTTGGGGTTAGCAAACAGCTGTATCATTAAAAGTATCTGGGATTGAGCTATATAAAGAATCCTAATACACATATCCCTTTGACATTTCATCTCCTTCAAAGTCACACACTATATCCAGCATTGTTTCCATGAATGAAAGCATTCTTGGAACTTCTTTTTGGGGTTAGCAAACAGCTGTATCATTAAAAGTATCTGGGATTGAGCTATATAAAAAATCCTAATACACATATCACTTTGACATTTCATCTCCTTCAAAGTCACACACTATATCCAGCATTGTTTCCATGAATGAAAGCATTCTTGGAACTTCTTTTTGGGGTTAGCAAACAGCTGTATCATTAAAAGTATCTGGGATTGAGCTATATAAAGAATCCTAATACACATATCACTTTGACATTTCATCTCCTTCAAAGTCACACACTATATCCAGCATTGTTTCCATGAATGAAAGCATTCTTGGAACTTCTTTTGGGGTTAGCAAACAGCTGTATCATTAAAAGTATCTGGGATTGAGCTATATAAAGAATCCTAATACACATATCCCTTTGACATTTCATCTCCTTCAAAGTCACACACTATATCCAGCATTGTTTCCATGAATGAAAGCATTCTTGGAACTTCTTTTGGGGGTTAGAGAACAGCTGTGTCATTAAAAGTATCTGGAATTGAGCTATATAAAGAAACCTAATACACATATCCCTTTGACATATATCCAGCATTGTTTCCATGAATGAAAGCATTCTTGGAACTTCTTTTTGGGGTTAGCGAACAGTTGTATCTGGGATTGAACTATATAAAGAATCCTAATGCACATATCACTTTGACATTTCATCTCCTTCAAAGTCACACACTATATCCAGCATTGTTTCCATGAATGAAAGCATTCTTGGACCTTCTATTTGGGGGTTAGAGAACAGCTGTGTCATTAAAAGTATCTGGAATTGAGCTATATAAAGAATCCTAATGCACATATCACTTTGACATTTCATCTCCTTCAAAGTCACACACTATATCATGCATTCTTGGAACTTCTTTTTGGGGGTTAGTGAAAAGCTGCGTCATCACACTCTCTCAGATTTCCTTGATATCTTGAAGTTTAGTTCCTTTGAAATGGGATTTGATTTTTGAAGAGGAGAAAGTCATAAGAGTGGAGATTGGTGGAATATAATGGTTGTCAGATCAGAAGAATGTTGTGCTTGGCTAAAACATGTACCCAAGCCATGGCCACATCTCTGTGATGTGATTAGTTGACCATATTCTACTTACTTTCCTTTGAAGTACATCTAAAAACAAGTTAGCACTGATTAAAATGTAGCTGGACACATCAATTTAGCATTTCATTACATTCGAAGTAGTCCCCTTTCTGAGCCACACACTACATCCAGCATCGTTTTCATTTGAGCTTCTTTTCTGGAATAGTGAGCAGCTGCTTTATTGCATTCTCTTGGATTTCATTGATGCAATAAAATCTTCCTTTCACATTTCATTTAATTTTTGAAGAGGAAAATGTTGCAAGTTGGTGAGATATGGAGATTGATAGACCTTAATATGTTGTACTTGGCTAAAAACTCCTGCACAAGCCATGATCACTGATAGAATCTCTGTTGTGTATGGACATGATCACACTCTCCTTTCAAGTATTGCTATAAAAAAGAACAACAAAGTGACAACATTATAACTTATTGTGTATGAGCAACAGAGTTCAAGATCAAGCAGTGTCAAGTGGCTTCTCTCTCTGTACTTTAGCTTGATTACCATGCTAACAGGTTCAATAATTTTTGATCAAATCTCACATACAGGGTGATATGGATGAATTGTCTAAATTATACAAAAATAAAAATGACACTGACATCTAATTTTAACGAATATATTTACCAAAATTACACAGAAATATCTTCAGAAACTTCTGCAACTCTCCAAGACAGTCTCCTTGGTTAAGGTGGTGAATGTTACTATAGTCCTTATCTTCAGTTTGCAGTCTGGGGAATTAAGTGGCCAGACATAAGCTGTGATGAGGTAACAGAAATGGTCTTCTGCTTGTGTGGCATGGTGCAGAGTCCATTTGCCAGTTATAGGGTCTTTCAACAGCCAAGCTCTTTCCTTAGGGCAGCATTAACTCCTCAAGTCACTTGATATAGGTCTCTGTGTTGATTCTGAAGCCCTGTAGGAAGATGAATAGAGGAATAATGTTGCCATCACTAGTGAACACTCCAAACACTGTGATATTGACTCTGTATATCACCTAACTGCACTGTTCTCAGGTTGACACCCAAACACTCTGAAATGTTTGCATTAGAGCTACTGGAACAAATGCCAAGCAGTACAGCATGCTGTTTGCAAATTTATGGCAGTGTGAATTGCATCATGATGTTGTTTTTCTCACAGACAGTGCCCAACTGACCCTACTATACTGTGTAGTAGATAAAATCAAAAACAAACAACTTTACCAATGCACCCTGTAAAAGGTGAAGAATGAAAATATACACATAAACATCAGCTATAATTGTGCATTGAATAAAAATCACTAAAGAAATACCAGTTCTGAATTTTAGACTGAAACAATTTTTTGCATCCAAGATGTCTAGATACCCAGCTCAGTCAATGTCCTTCAGTTTACCAGTGCTTTTCTTTTATTCCTGTTCTTGTAAAATATTCTGCAGTGTTACAACAGAGGATTTGTAATGGAAGGTGTAATGTAAAAACCTGGATGCAAATTTACTGTAGAACATTTGAGAAATCTGTGCACTTTCTATACATTTTTGCCTTAGTAAATTCAGTCAGTTAAGTGCCAAATGTGAAACACGCTTGGGCAATCATGTCTCGAAAGAGAAAGGACTGACTGGGCAGAAGATTATCCCGTAGTAGGTTGCCATTGCTTTCTGCAGTAGACTGGTTGCCAGCCAAGGCTATAGAACCCAATCTGTCCTATTATTTAACCCATAACTGGAGGGAAGAGACAGATTAATACCTTTCCCAAGGGTATTTGTGTGTAAGTTAGCTCAAGGAATTCAATTGGAATTTGAAATCAGCTCCCTGAGTTGTTGTTCCGAGTCAATATCCACTGCACCACAACGCACATCCCAGAACATAGCAGAGAGAAAAAATGTGAAATATCAAAATCTTTAATACCTTTCCTAAGGGTATTTGCGCGTAAGTGAATGCAATGAATTCAACTGGAATTTGAACACGGCTCTCCGATTTCTCGTTCCGAGATGATAGCCACTCTTTCTCTTTTAATTAAAGTAACATTTTCAAAAATTGATTTTTGAGTAATAAAAGTATTACATAGAACTTTTTTCTATTTTTACTTTCAATTATCCAACATTGTTCTGATATAGAAAAATTTATATATCATAATTTTTCTTATGCATACCAGGTTCAAATATAATCAGAACCTAAAAATATGTTATGGGTACTAAAATGTTCTCAGTTTGATCCACTTTCAAAATTCTGACAACACGAATACTAATCACAATATAACACATTGTTAAAACATCAACTATTGACCTAGAGAAAAAAATTCATATTGCTTATCTGAAGGAAAGACATGTGAAGTGAACTTCTTATCGACTTTGTCATTGCTTAAAGTTTTGAGACAATCAGCTAAATGCCATATGTTATACATGCTTGGGTCAGAAAAATCCCAGCATCATCATCATCATCATCATCATCATCATTTATCCATCACACCCAATGGTGCATAGGGCAGCAACTTTTTGTTGCTGTTTCTGTAACAAACTGTATTTTTCCGGGGCAGGGTTGTTAGCTCTGCACCCAACCCCCAAACCTGGAGGACCGGTGGACCATTCTTGGTCCTTACGTTTACAGCACCTGGTATTCCCATATGGTCACCCATTTAAGTACTGACCAGGTTGATGTTGCTTAACTCTGGTGATTGAACGAGAACTGGTGCATTCAACACGATATAGCCATAGACAAGATTTCCCAGCAGTAGGTTGCTATTACTTTTTACAATAAACTAGTTGCTAACCAAAGTTATAGATCCCAATCTGTTCTGCAATTTCACCCATAGGTGGAGAGAGAAGTAATGGAGTAATACCTGTCCAAAGAGTATTCGTGTGTAAGTGAATGCAGCAAATTTAACTGGAATTTAAACTCGGCTCTCTGATTTCTTGTTTCGAGCTGATATCTACTGTACCACAATGAACACCCTCAGAGCCTTGAATACTTTGTAAAAAAAGCAGTTAAAGCTTAATTCCTAAGCTCCATACTAAAATAAATATATTTGAATCCTTTACCTGAGAGCCAAACACCATCTAATTGCTCTTAATAGTTGGCGGCTGCATCTCTTTAATCTTCATCCTTAATTTGCATATAGCTGGAAGGTGGTCACTTCCCAGTTAGCATTTCAATAGGTTTTGAAGAGCAAAACAAGAGATTAAAGACTAATAGGACAAGAATTCATGGTATTAGAAGCTTCACCAGAGTTCTTGGAGAAAAATGGCAGGAGAGGATTTATAACAAGCAGGAAAGCAGGAAGCACCAGTGCATTTCTTGTGGAGTTTGAAGAGAACAAGAACCAGTTCAGGGACACATTTCTTTAAGACAATTGTGGAATCTACTTAAATTTTTAGCCGATAGAAGTTATCACAATTTAGTATAACCTAAAACTTAATCTAAATTTATTTATAAATGGAACTTTGTCTCTGTGTGTGTGTCTGTGTGTGTGTGTGTGTGTGCGTGTCTGTGTGTGTGTGTGTGTGCGTGTCTGTTACCTATAGACTCCAAAATGGCTGAACCAATTTTCTTGAAAATTTATACAGTTGTACTATAAGCATCTGCAAGTGTTCTTAGCTAGGTTTTGTGCCGAGATACCCCCGATTAATATCAAATCTCGATAATCGAAAGAATCGGGTTATAGAAGGAGTGGTCATATTTTAATCAAATTTGATACGCTCATAGACAAAGACATAAGAAACGATATTCAGAAGTTTCAAGGTTGCAGTTCTTACAATAGTCAAGAAAATTTGATATCGATACCAACAAATCAAAATTTGACTTACATCCATTCATTTTTCTTTCAGTCGACAGTTTCGATTTAACTGGAAACAGCTATTGCTTTTTATTCTTTTGTACGAACATCCAAAGAGTCTGAGCTCCAGGACCATGGATTAGTTTTAAAGCTTTCATTACACCCGAGCAATGCTGAGCTGTACTGCTCGTAATTAATAGTTAATAACAGATTCTTAAGTTCCATACCAAAATAAATATGTTTGAAGTTAACCCTGTACTTAAAACCTCCAAGTTTAGTGCATTACCAACATTTTAAATGCTAATCTTTTTGTATGGATTGTGTCTCTTCAAGATGTAGACAATCATAGTCATCACCATCTTCCTGTTCCTTATGACTTTTAATACTTTTTGTTTTGTTATTTCTCCCAAAAACTTCACTGCCATCCTTTTACAAGCCCATGCTATGTCTTGCACTGTTTTCCCTTGTCTCTATTTCCCTCTATCCACCCTGTGAGTATCAGATTCTGCAAGCTCTCCTTCCTCATTACATGTCCCAGAAAATTTAACTGTCTTTTCCTGATGTTAAATATAACTTTCCATTTTGTTTCCATCTTCTCCAAAACTTTGTCATTGCTCATATGTTCAGCTCATGGTATCCTCAACACCCTTCTGTTGGACCACATTTCTATTGCTTTGAGTATTTTCTTCATCTTTAAGATGATTGTCCAGAATTTGCTGTCATATAGGAAGACAGATATCCTATAATAGTCTAGTACTTTTTCCTTTGTTTCAAACAAAATTTTCTTGTCTCTCAATATTCTACTTAACTTTTGGAATGCATCCTTAGTGTTGTGGGATCTCCCCTTTGTATATGATAATAGACTCGACTGAGTATACATATACTCCTTCCTAGAGAGAACAGCAGTTGAGAGTTATAGAGAGATCCGTGTGAGTCATCGGAGCATACCGGAACTGATACGAAAGTTATCGAGAGATACCAAAGTTACCCAGACAGTACTGCATCAGAAGTCAGAATAGCTTATGAGCTCCACTCAGCTACAATAATATACGTGGATATACTATTTCCAACAACTTCACTTCCAGGCTTGTATATATTTATTTTGTACTAATAGTATTCCTGGACTTACTGACCTGAGTTCAAGTTTGTATATTACGTTCAATATAACCTACTTTTCTATCTCAATATCTGTTTTTGTTGTTTATTATTTTGTGCAGTCCTCCCTCAAAATCCACAACACTTAGCAATGCCGATATGCCTTTGGATCGTAGTGTTGCACCTTCTATACTCTGTTAGAACACTTCACTGCTATTTAAATTTCTGTACCTGCTTGATTTTAGTATCCCCGACATGTAGTTGGCATTTTGGGGTCCTCTTTTGCTGATGACAATGCATTCAGTTTTCATGTAGTTTATGTTTAACTTTTTCTTCTTGTTTTCTTTCATTACGTTCTGTAGGTGTATGATAAAATTTGTTTGGCCTTGAAAAATATTGCATCATCAGTGATTGCTTCAGATTTTTATCATGCCCAAACACTATTGCAATAGATGCTACTCCAAGGAAGTGTACAAAAATTGTAATGCTGCTTGAACACACTGACAAGCCTCATAGAGATATTGTAGATATTATTGGTGTCAGCCTTTCAACTGTCAGTCCTGTCAGCAAGGCAAATAAACAATCTGAAACCATCAGTCTAAAACATAAAGGAAAATACAGTAGGAAGAGAAAACAATACCAAGAGACAACATATACACTACCTGCCATAATTATTAGGCCACCCTGGTGTTTTAATAAATGATGTATTGCATACTATTTTTTAGTATTTATTGCCAAATGAATAACTGTTAATGAAAATAGAATGTTTTTTTTTTATACTGCACATTAATATGTGCATCAAATGAATTTATAAATATTTAATAATTATCTATATTGCAGTTTCATCAATGAAAGAAAGATGAAAATTTAGGGTGATTTGGACAAGTTCATCTTTGCTTCCTTGCCTTGTAAAAATTTATATTTTTCATTTTGAAGGAATTTTCACAAAATGGAAAAATAAAAGCCTTTAAATATTTAGATGAAGGAATAAATTGAAGATTTATTCAAATATAAAGAATATAAATATGTTCTTGTGAAGATAATTTCAGGCAAGAGGAGTCAGATACTGACTGGAACAGTGCAAGGACTTAATCATGTTTCCAGTATCTTTAGCATTCTATTGTATATATGAATTCTACTTGATGTCTGGGGTGAGTTTGCGTCCTAATGTGATGAAAGCTATAACTTCTCAGTTGAGAAAATAATGAAAACTTTTAAAAAAAATAACAACAAAAATATAATTTGGCTTTCATATTTTAAATCCTAGCACTATTATTGTATTTAAAGAAAAAAAATTCAAACTATGAATTCATCTTTTAATAATTACCAAAATTTACTTTTGTTTTTACAGATAAAAAAAAAGTTGAAATTTAACTATTTCTTATAATCTATCAAATTAATTGGATGAAAAAGATCAGGAGTTAACCAAAATACAAATAAATAAAGATAAATATAGTTTCATTTTGTGATATAGATTTTAAAGTTTGTTTAACAGTAAAAGTTTTAGAATCATATGACAAAATTGATTTTGGAAATGCAAAACTGGTTTTTAAAAATATTAAATATTTTCATTGTGACACTATAAAAGAAATTAAATTAATCAGGTGTCTATGTTTGGTCTTACACTCTTTTGTATTTGATTATATTTATTAAAGTTATTTTCTAAATATAAGCAGGTGGTTTGATGCTAGTACAAGTTCTGGATTATTCTAATCTTCTTTTTCATTATGTGCTGTGTCTTTTCAGGATGTAGGCGATCACGGACCTCCACTTTTCCCTACTTCTTTTTGCTTTTAACACTTTTTTTCTCTTGATCTCTTACCCAAATCCTGCTCTGCCATTCATTTGTTCAAGCCCATCAAGTATGTGGCTTTCCACTGTCTTTTTTCCCTCTATCTATCTTGTGAGTATTATATTCTGATATATCCCGAAAAGGAATACAGTGTAATTAGATCAGTTGAAGAATGGTACTCAACACCAGGAATAAGGTATAATGGATTTATTGTACTAAGGTGCAATTAACAATAATACACAGACAGGCAAGCAATGGGTTAGAACAGAATAGACTATCAAATAGTGAATGCCTTCACCTAAGACCTTCCAATATTTATTTTTGTAAAAATACAAAAATTGTGGCACAAGGCCAAAAAGGGAGGGGTAGAAGGTGGTACTCACTTAACTATCCTATACCTAGCTAAACATTATCACAACCCAATCATACATTACAATTTACACATTCACCACAAAAACCCATCCATCACCTCCTAATACTTGATACACCACAATACCACATATTTACTAAAGGCACCTAAAAAAGAGGAAACAAACCCATGACAATAAAAATGTATTTATAAACAATATAATATATAATTTAAAACATTTAATGAAATGATGGGAGGGGGACAAACCCAAAAACAAACTTAAAATACAACAAATTTTTGAAACTAAAATAATAAACAATGTTAGTAAAACCCGTCAATCCCAGAAAAAGGGTAGCCACTGTATTCCGCCAAACAGCAAAATCAAGAAGCACATTTGCTAAGGGAGTGGTGTGGGGGTAAAATAATTAATCGAATGCGAAAATCAAAGGCTAAACCTGCCGAGATGAAAAGGAGGACAAAACAAACTGGGAAGGTTTGGAATCTTGACTTGGATCATAACAAAAGAGAAAGCCAGGTACAGGCTAGGAACACATTCATTCACATTAACTAAGTACACAAAAGAAAGCTGCCTTAACCAGGGGAGGGTTCCAAAGGAATCCACCCCGATGTAACCAGCAGATCTAAAAGAGAAAATCAAGGCTAGCCCCATTCACATGAACCAGGCTCATCACATTTACCCACTTTTTGCTGAAGTTTGTCGAAGTGAAATGTTTCCAATCAGTTCTAATCCTTATTTTGAGCTAATGCTCAAAATATCCGATCAGATCCTGATGTGAAAGACACTGACCTCACAAGACTTCCTCCATTCACGTCATCCAAATCACCATTCAACCTGTGGCTAGCAGCGAGAGAAACACCATATGCTTCATCCCAGAAAACAGGGGCAACACATTGTCACAGGCAAATGCATGATCAATGAGCACAAAATCTTGTGGCACAGTCTCATAGAGAGCGAACCTGCAAACAATGGTAGAAGGTGTGCAAAGCTGTTTCTTCCCATCCAAGGTTGCAGCAATCACAATCTGGCAAATCCGCCAGGCCCCATATGAAGGCAATGTCATTGACAGGCAACAAATTCTGAGCCAATCACCAGGTCAGCAAAAACTCAGAGTTGCTGAGATAATCAGTACCAGGCGCCCAGGACCAGAATGAGCGAAACACATCCTCCAACAAGCGGAGCACATCACGTAATGAATCCTTTGCAATGCCCTCCACTAACCCATGATAGAAGACTCTCTTAGGCTGTGAAAGGTCACTGAACCATGGAATGGCCTGCAAGGTCACCAGACATTAAAGGAGAAAACTTTATCACCCCTGAGGCATACGGCACCACTTCCGGATGGGAGGAGTGATAGTAAGGCTAGAGAACATGTCCCTCACTATCCCTGCCAGCAATGAGTCTTCTAAAATTACTCACCTGAGAAAAACCAACCTTGACGCAACCTTGTGGCCCATCAGGTACAGCATTCCCAGACCCCCATGACACGGACATTGGTAACAGACATGTTTGTCGGCATAGTGTTTGCGTCCTCTTCACAGAAAGGAGAATAGCAAACACTTGATCACCTCCCTATGCCATCTGCAAAGTGGAAGTACTGACAACCGGTAAAGGATAATGGGAAAGACATATGTACCACACGCCTCAGGCAAACCCTTTAAGGACAAATTCCTTTGACACCAAATCTCAACCAACATGCCGATCTTAGCCAGTACTGCTGACCAGTTTTTCTCCAACTGGAGGTCAGGCCCAAACCACACTCCAAGAATGTGGTCAGGGTCATCCATCCAGTCGAAGGGCCCCGGGTGGGTAACACCCTTCCAGGCACCTAAACGCAAAGAAGGCGGCTTCTCCCTCCAGTGAGGAAAAAAAGAACCACCAATGACTACAACAGCAACTACAACAGCAACTACAACAGCAACAACAGCAGGAACAGCAGCAGAAACAACAACAGCAAAAAATGGAATGTGAGGAGATGCCTCTTCTACGTTCATCATCATTGAAAAGAGGAAGAGAGGAGGAGGAAGAAGGAGTGACCAAGAAAGGAAAAAAAGAAGAGTGTGGCAGGGCGAAACGGCCCATTTTAACAGCCAGAACCCAGTCTGCCCTGGCATCGCTCGTCAGAACTGCCCCTTTTGAGGGGAGGAGTAAATCTGCCTTTCAAATTAGACACATCTCATCTTCTTCCCCAACACCTTCCTCTAGTCCAGACACCCCCTTTTCCCAACCAGAAAAACTCCTCAACCCTCCTCTAATGCAGATAAACCCTCCCTGAAACCTGAAAAGAAAAACAGGATAAATATTTTTAAACACACAGACGTGTGTAAAATAGAGAGATATTGGAAAGGGATCTTTCTTCTCTAAAGAAAGCCCTTCTTAAGCCCCTGTTTAAATTGTCCTCGATCGTCAAAAAAACTTCAGCTGTCTTTTCCTGATGTTAAGTACAAGTTTCCTTTTCATTTGCATCCTCTCCAAAACTTTGTCATTGCTTGGTCCATGATATCCTTCATCATCCTTATATAACCCAAATATGTCAAGGTTACTGAGCAGTTCTAACAGCTCTTCATTAGATACTTTATCAAACACTTTTGCATAATCTATTAAGCACAAGTACAACTCCTGCATTCATATTGCTCTGTTTGATATCATTCAAATATTTTTTTAAAAAATGAGGGAATTTCCATGAGTATTTTATATTATGAAACTCACATGGAGTTTATTTAATCATTAACTTAAGAATTAAAATTCATTAGAAAATTCAAATAGAAAAATTAAGAAATTATTATGGGTATTTTTACTTTATTATTATGTTGGTATTGCACATTAATGTCATCAATGAAATTCTATTCTTGAGAACTGATGACAACACAACTCACAATGCAAGAACTTTTTGGAAAATCCTTGCATAGTAAATAAGGCAGTTTTCTCGAGGTTTACAATCTTGGTCTCAATTCCAGTTTTTCCCAAGTGCTTTTTCAAGATTCTAGACGGTGCATCCATTGCTATATGAATTACTTCAACAGGCATGATACATAATTTTTTTTTCATTTCCCTAGCCAGATCCTGATCATTTTTATATTTTCAGTATCTTTGGAATTCACTCTTGTATCAAAGGGAACAGCAAAATCAATAATTTGGTACTTTCTAATTTTCTTATCTATCACAATAAGATCAGGTTTTTGTGCTTCAATGACATGATTTGTCTAGACAGAAAAATCTCATGTTATTTATATTTTGTCTGATTTCTGTTGTATACACATTTTTTTCTGGGTCCCAACCAGTGACCAAAGGTGAAACATAGCATCATAACATTTTCCTTTGCATATTTTTCTGTAAAAAGAACAACCTACAATGCATGCATATTTTAGAAAGATAAAGCTATTTTTAGTTTCTGAGCTACGCATGCAAGAACAGATTTTATTCTTTAAGACAAGGGCTGTCAGAGATCTAGTCAATGAATATATCAGACCAGGGTCCAAACAGAAATGAAATTATTTATTTCTTCATGTAAAACATTCTAGAAATTTCTACTTCAAGATCCTATTATTTTCATAATTTTTTTGAAAATTTTCATTGCTCTGCAAAACTTTCATGTCAATAGTCAGTTAAGTCCCATACATGATACACGCTTTGGGCGATCATGTCTCGAAAGTGACATGACTGACTGGGCAGAAGGTTATCCTGCAGTAGACTGGTTGCCAGCCAAGGCTATAGAACCCAATCTATCCTATTATTTAACCCATAACTGGAGGGAAGAGATGGATTAATACCTTTCCCAAGGGTATTTGTACATAAGTGAATGCAAGGGATTCAACTGGAATTCAAACACAGCACCTCGATTTGTCATTCTGAGTCAGTATCCACAGCACCACAAGGCACATCCCACATGTCAATAAGAAAGCACATGTTTTTGTGGTCTTTGATCACTGTGTTTGAGTAGTTAGCTTTGATTACTGCCTTTTGTTGTGTGTGTGTGTGTGTTTGTGCATTTTATATTTTCCAGTACTGATATTGGCCCACTGTTTATATTCAGTAGATGCTAATACTATGCAGCCTGATACAGTATATTTTTGTATATTCATCACAATCTGAATTTTGAAACAACACAATTTTTCAGTATATTTGCTTAATAAATGTGTATTTTAGTGCAATGTTGTTATAGATATCGATTCAGAATGTGAAATTGGAAAACTGAGTTTGAATTCTAGTTGAATTCTTTGCATTTACCTATACTCAAATATCTGAAAAAAAGTATTAATCCATTTAAATATAGGTTAAATAGCAGAGCAGATTTGGCTCTATATCTTTGGTTGGCAAACAGTCTACATCATAGAAATAATGGCAAATTACTACTGTAATATAACAATCTGGCCCCACCTGAAGAAGGCTGATGCAAGCGAGGGTGTTTCCGGTCGTTGAAAGGAATGGATGTCGTTTGACCTTATTTCCGGCAGCAGTGGAAATAACTACAGAGGCAAACAGAACAGGTGTCTCTGAGAATTACGTGGGCGTGCGTGGGCGAGGCAAAACCGGAAGAAAAAGTCCCGGTTCTGGAAGATTATAAAAAGACCTCGGCACATGGATTCGCCAGTAGAGGAGCAACAGAGATTGGCCGGTGAAGAGAGAGACACAACAGATAAGACTACACTCCCGTCAACCCATTAGAAGCGCGCTCTCTCAATTCTCTGTTCCCTATGCTACACGGTTCATCGTCATTAATAAAAATATAACTTTATATTTTTATATATATGCGTGTTTGTTGTTTGTCGATATATAACACTACAAGAAGATCTTCTGCCTAGTCAGTCATGATTTTAAAGAGTCATGATTGCTCAAGATGTATATAACACTTAACTGACTGACTAAGTTTCTGTCTAATAAGAACTGTGCAGCAAGAATAAAATTTTCAGTTTCAGCTTTTAATCATGCATAACACTATAACTGATGGATATGTGTCTTGTCTACATCACTTTGTTCGGCATGGGTAACGTATTCATCATGAAGAGGTATATCTTATCATCATTTCTGTCCATTGTATTTATATTCTTCTTTAGGTTATTTGCTGGAGCACTTGTTGGATTATGGCTTACTTCTTTATCCACTTAAAATTCTCATTTCAATTTGCTGGCTTCATTTATCACAGAATAAAATTTTTCATTTCTTTCATGTTCTTTGTCACAGAGCATCATCCAGTCTTCGGTAATTTCTAGGCATCTTTGACGGCCAATTGTCATATTGTAAAACAAGTCTTCCTGAACCAAATCTCTGCCTCCTTTTGATCTGGTTATATTCAGCATCAGCATCAAGATAGTGAGGAGCTTTCTTGTTTTGAAATCCATTCACTTAATATCATCTGTGGTCCAGTTAAGAATGTTGAAATTGTATTACATCAGAGGAACAGCCAAAGTGTTTATGGCAGATGTTTTGTTTTATGAACACCATTCACTATTCAACACCAGACGTAAACACGTGTAGGACTTTTTTATTAATTTCTCCTTAACTGTAATATGCTGCATTCCATTTCCTAAACTAATCAATTTATGCTTAAAAATTTGGAAATTCTAAAAATGTGATTCTACAGAAGGATGATGTGAATATCATGGATCGAGCATGTAAGCAATGATGAGGTCTTGGAAATGATGGAAACAAAAAGGAAATTAATACTGAGCATCAGGAAGAGACAGCTGAAGTCCCTGGGACACGCAATGAGGAAGGAGAGCTTGGAGAATCTGATACTAACAGGCCAGATAGAGGGTAAAAGAGACAGGGGAAAGCAATGGATAACATATTTGAAGGACCTAATCAGGTGGATGACAGAATGAAGATTGCACGGTGTAACAGGAGACGGCATGCTCAGAGCCACCACAGATAGGGAAACATGGAAAGCCATGATTGCCTACGTCCTGAAGGGACAGGGCACATAGAAGAAGAAGAAGAAGAAGAAGAAGAAGAATACTAATCCCAACACACAACAGTCTAGAAAAAATATTGATTTCAAAATATAAGAAAAGTACTGAGAAACAAAAAAATATTGTTATAAACAAACAAAAGATTGCTATCTTCTTTATAGGGCAGTGAATGCTGGACAATCTCACTAAAAAATCAAGAGAAAATGGAAGCAACACAAGGTGGTTCAACAGAAGGATACTGAGACTTCCATGAAAGAAATAAGCAAGCAACAAAGAAAACTTAGAGAAAATGGCAACAAAAAGAATACTCATACTTCAAATCAGGAAAATAAAATGAAAACTACAGGATCTCTAAGACAGGGTAGTAATTAAAAATAAATGCACTAACCATTAATCGCAAGAAGATAGAAAGTATGGCCAGTAGCAAGAGAAAGAGCCCAATAAGCAAGCTACAGACATTTAGAAATTTGAAAATTCCAATACCAAAACCCGAACATACATTGGTCTAGAAAAAGATTAATTACAAGAAATAAGAAAAGTGTTGAGAAACAGAAAAAAATTGCGAGAATCAAAGACTGCTATGTGATATTTAACTTCTTATTGGGCAATGAATGCTAGACAATCTCACTAAAAAATAAAAATAAAACTGGAAGCAACAAAATGTGGTTCAACAGAAAGATACTGAGACTTCCATGAAAAAAATAAATAAGCAACAAAGAAAATGGCAACAAAAAGAATCTTCATACTTCAAATCAGGAAATAAAAGCTGCAATTTTTTGGATACATAATGAGAAAGGATGGCTTAGAGAATTTGAAAATACACAAGGCAAGCGAGATAAGACATAGTGAGTAAGCAACAAGCAAGTTTCAAAGAAAATGATAAAATGACATAAAAACATTTATACATAAAATCTGAAATTTCTTGCACACATAATGAGGAATGAGGGCTTAAAAAACTTAACCCTCACAGGGAATACAGTGGGTAAGAGAGACAGAGGAAGGCAGTGAGTTAACTACCTGACAACCCTATGTGAATAGATGTTGGAATTGAGTCTTAGGAAAAGGGGAAAGATTGTTAAGGGTGATTTTTTTTTTTTTTTTTTTTTTTTTTTTTTTTTTAATCGTATCACCCCGAGCAAGGTGGTAACGCCACTGATGTGCAGGGGGCTACATAATAGTGAAAAGATTAGAAAAGAGAAAGCCAGAAACCACATCCTAAACAGGGAACAAGGGATGAGCCTCTTCACCTGTTCAATAGACGTGAGTGGAGTGTGAACCGGGCAATAGATAGATCTATCTACTCCAATTAAGATAGATCTAAGGGAAAGGAAATTTTTTAAAGTCACAATCACCCATGTCTTTTCAGAGATATTGCATATAGAAGAAGAAGAATTATTTACTTGCTTTAAAATAAATCCCACTGGAATGTAGATCCTTGACTTTTGTAATTTTTGTCAGAATTTTAAGTCAGTGATATTGTATTTGGTCATGTTTGCTTGTTTGTTTGTTTGTCTGTCTGTCTGTCTGTCCATGCTAAAGATATCTCATGACCCTCTGAATGGATTCAGATGAAACTTTCAGGACTTAGTTGACTGTCATAAAGTGGTTAGATTTTGTGTTTGTTCTAGTATAAAATAAAGTTTATAGATTATTATTATTTTTTTTACTAATATTTTTTATACATTTCACTGGTCAAATACTGAACCACCTCTCCTGGATTGCTTTATGTCATTACATTTTGTGAATGCACTATTTTTTCCAGTAAAATATTATTATGTATAATATAAATTTAATATTTATTATCTAAAAGCAAAAAAAAAAACAGCACGGTCAAGTTCATTGTAGTTATTCTCATTTTAATAATCATCTCTTGCTAAATCTATAAGATGATTGATTTTGGTTTTGCCTTGACAGAGTTTTATGATGTTTGATACTCTTGTTATTATTATGAATATTTGTTTTTGATTTGCTATTTTCTTTAATCATTCACCAAGTTTTTACCTAAGTCCTAAGATAAATGCAAGTTTTTGATAGGTGGTTGTTGAAAGTGTTTTCCTAAATATATGACAAGATACACTAGCAGAATCATTTGTATCTAAACTTATTTATAAATGGAACTTTGTCTCTGTGTGTGTGTGTGTGTGTGTGTGTGTACGTGTGTGTCTATGAGTGTGTGTGTCCCTTACCTATAGACTCCAAAACGGCTGAACCGATTTCCTTCAAATTTTACACAGTTGTACTATAAGCATCTGCGAGTGTTCTTAGTTAGGTTTTGTGTCGAGGTACCCCCCATAAATATCAAAAATCGATGATCGAAAAAATCAGTTTATAGAAGAAGTGGTCTGATTTTAATCAAATTTGATACACTCATAGACAAAAACATAAGAAATGATATTCAGAAGTTTCAAGGTTGCAGTTCTTACAATAGTGCAGAAAATCGATAATATATATATATATATATATATATAAAAGACAAGATGTTTGTGTGTGTGTTTGTTTATCTGCCTGTATGTCTGTATTTTTTTCAGCCCTTTTATTTTAGTTTTTGCTTCGGATTTGGCTCTAAGTAGGTATAATTGTAGTTCTTAGTCTCAGCCATGATACCATTTACTCAGAGGACTTATTTAGCCTTCAAAATTCAGTTTACAACGAAAAAACTTATTTGATATTGATACCAGGAAATCAAAGTTTGACTTACATCCATTCATTTTTCTTTCAGTCTACAGTTTCACTTTAACTGGCAACAACTATTGCTTTGTGCCAATGTCCAAAGAGTCTGATCTCCAGGACCATGGATTATTTTTAAAGCTTTCATTTCACCTGAGCAATGCCAAGCTATACTGCTGGTTTCATATAAAATGAATCTATTGGGGTTATTAACTGTATGTACCTGTATTTATCATTCCTTGTACTTCTATAACTACTAGAATATTGGAAACTGATAAGCAACTCTGTGGTGCTGAACAGGATATTTACTGTATCTTCAGTCAATATGACAAAATATTTACAAGTTATCACTTCCTATCAATTAAGAACAGAAAACCTGAAAACAATATTTCATGTAGCATCAAGACATTTATTATTATTACTATTATTTTTAATATTATTTCTTCAGTATTTTTGTCATGCTTAAATTTATTTATCTTGACTCATATATACAATCTCATCAACAATGATGACAACCAAAACTGAAATTTTGAAAAAGGTTACAATGTCTTAGAAAATGGCACCACATTTGGCACCCCAGCAGCTTGGAAAGTTCATGAACCCTAACAGAAGCAAAAGTAAAGGTTAACAAAAATTCTGATTTGAGCTGTTCCTATAAAGCAGCATTGTATTTGTTGTAAATTTGAGATAACAGGAGGCAGTTCAGGAGTATGTTTTTTTAGACAACTTCAGGGACCCTGTTGAATGCTGGTTTTACTTTGGAGATTTCTAAAAGAGTTTTTGTAAATTTATGAACAGTGCTCATTGACAAAACCTTTTGTATTTCAGATAAATATAAATTTCCCTGGAATGTTACTGTGTCTATCAGTATTAATTATTTCTAGTGCCATATAACTATTATATGGTAACTGACAAGCACAACTGAGGTACTGAACAAGATCATTGTTGTAGCCCATCTGAAATGACAAAGAAAAACTTGTTCACATTAACACAAACAATTAAAAAATTAAATGTCTAGTGTAGTATCAGGACATTTATTGTTATTATTATTACTTCTTTTTAATTTGCTATTCGTGGTAATCTTTTATCAAGTCTTTCATCTTAGATTTAAGTTAAATTCAAATTATTGGAAGAATTATACTAAACATATAAACTGTGGAGTCTGTTTAGTTTTTCAGAAGGAAAACTGAATAAAACCATGCAACTGAAGGTGTTAATAAGTGCTGATTTAAAATGGCTTCTATGTTCTTCAGTCTTGAACGTTACCTCTCAGTAACAGCCTTATATATTGTGCCAGGCAAACCATGGATGGACTTTCTTCATATGAATAACTTGTGTGACCACTATGAGGACACATGAAAATAAACTAATAGATAAAATAATAACAAAAAATAAAGAATTTCATTTTCCAATATGGCAAAAAGAAAAAGTGAAACAAAAAAAGTGTTTCCGGTTACATATGAATTTTAAGACCCCACTTCTGGAAAAGACTATGATTGTTATTTTTCACCTTCCAACCATTGAGTTCAGATGTGTTTGGTAGCTGTGCCAATAAATAGATGATTTTGACACCTTCACTTAATGTCAACCTAACTTGAGGTTGACCTTTCTCTACACATTCACATCTTTGTACTTACAAGTGTCAATAAATTTAGAAATTACTTTTTTCTACTAAAGTGATTGGTTAGACACTCATACTCAAAATCTTTTATCAGCACCTTCTACATGTCCATCAGGGAAGAATCAGTCTGATGTTGAAAAATTAGCCACTGGATCTTCACAGCTCACCAGGATGAAGCCACCCTTAACACTGGTCCACCACAACTACTATCACCAGAGTGTGAAAGAAATTATATAGACAAGTGAAGAATATAAAGAAAATGTTTCTATTTTACACTAAATAAACATTAAAAAAGCATAGTAAAGATATCTTCCAAATGTGCCATGAAAAAAATAATCATGAAAGAAAATATTTTGACCCAAACAAATTAGCAAATATCTGATGATATATCGTGAAACAAAAGTGCCTAAAAGATGCAAAATAAATAGAAATTACATCAGGAAATGGGTGCAACATCAAATAAAACGGGGAAGAGAATAATATTTAGAAAATACACAAAGAACAGCTGGAGACTGAATCTGAAGGTGAGAACACCGATTTGTCTGATGTCGGCTTGATAAGTACCAACAAATCAAATGAAGTTGAGAATGAGGTATATAACTGAAGGGGATCAAGAAACAACCGAATATGAAGGAAAAATATGCAGATGCTATGAAAGGAAAAATAATTGAAAATCTAGTGAGAGTAGACTATACTGATATGTCTGCAAAAGAGCCTCTTTTTGAAAGTCAGAAATAAGCATAAGTTTAAACATACAATTTCTGCTGGAAATTATTGCTTTAAGAGAAATATGCAATGCAACAAAACCTAATTTGACTGAACTAAACCAGTTGATATTTGCATCTGAAAAAGTTCTTCAGTCAAAGTGAGGAATAAACCAGAAAAACAAGAAATTCAGGTCACCAAATAATAAACCAAGATGGAAGTTAAACATTGAGAAAATATAAAAACAATGGGAGTAGAAATATCTATTTTGTAAGAACTTTGTAAAAATAATGAACTAAAATCTGCTAAAATGTTTAAAGTTAAGAGAAAATATCAGCTGCAAAGTAAAGAACTATAAACTTTCCAAGTGAAAGAAGAACTGATACAAAAAAACTGAACTAATGTGCAACATCTCCGTAGGCTCAAGAAAAGCAAAATATTCTATAGACACAACAAGATATTTGAAACAAATTCTAAGAAATTTTACATAGAAATAGGAAGCCAAACAGTTACCATAAAGAAAGCACCACTGGAAAGAGAAATAAGCATATTCTGGAACGACATATGGAGAGATGACAAATGTCACAATAGGGATGCTAAATGGTTAAAAGATATGGAGAAAACTACAGGAACCATCCAAGAATAGCAATGGCAATATATTACAAGAAATGAAATAAAATATTCTAATGAAATCTGACAAAAGAAAATCGCAAGGAATTGACAAAATTCCAAATGTCTGGTATGAGATTTTCTCTATTTACTTGTGTCATTTTGATATCAGGAGATAATAAAATGAAGCTTTAGCTCATAAAAATAAACCCAGAATGGTTCTCCCATAGTGTCACATAATGGTTACCAAGAAATAATGAGAAAGAAAATTATCAAAACCAATTATCTATTACTTGTTTTTCAACATCTTATAAGTTGTTAACCTCCATATTCAGCACAAGAACATCACAAAAAAATAATAAATACTCTGTTGAGAAAATAGTTTGTTATGGAGACTCATATGGCTACAAAGATCATTTGCTTATAAATAGGATTCTTGAAAACACCCAAAGTAGAAAATTTTCAGTGTATCATGGACAAACTACAAAATGGCCTTCAACAGCATCCACCAACAATTTTCTGAAAAATAATATGTTATTCTGAAAGACATTCTAATAATGTGCAATTATTAAAGATGGCTTTGAGCAAATGAAACCTCTAAGTTTTAATGATGATCATCTTTCTTCAAAACTCATGAACAGGTGTTACACTTGGTTGGTTGATTAGTTGTTTTATGGCATGTCTTATGTTATATGACTGGTCATTTATTGCCAACTAAATTTTATTTATTTATTACTGGTAATACCTTTTTCTTTCAACAATTTATTGTTGTTGTTTTTATATAAGTTTTGTGTCTAGTAATACTTTTTTCTTTTCAAGTATCAAGATTCATTGAGATTTGTTTTTAAGAGCAGGGTCCCCAAGTCCTACCCTGTTATTTAACCCATAACTGGAGGGAAGGGATGGATTAATACATTTCCCAAGGGTAACAGTGCTTACATGAATACAGGATATTCAACTGGAATTTGAACTCAGCTCACTGATTTCTCTTTCCAAGCCGATATCCACTGCACATCTGTCACTAAACACTTACAGTATCTGGTATTCTCAAGCAATCACCCCTCTATGTACTGACCAGGCTCAATGTTGCTTAACTTTGGTGATTGAGCAAGAACCGGTGTATTCAATGGGATATGGCTGTAAGCCAGGTGTTACAGAATGACAAATGAAAAACTGTATCAAATAACAGGAACTATATATGTGTAGTATGTACACTACCTGTCATAATTATTAGGTCACCCCATTTTTTTAGATGATGTATTTCATACTATTTTTAGTATTTATTGCCAAGTGGATAATTCTAAATGAAAATAGAATGGTTCTTTTTATTATTACTTTGCAAAATTTTACAAGGCAGCCAGGAAGCCAATAAGAAGAGACTAGCATGGGGAAGAGAGCCTGAAATCTGAACACCAGAACAGTTCATTTGATGCACATGTTATTGTGCAGTATTAACAAAGAACCATTCTATTTTCATTTAGAATTATCCACTTGGCAATAAATACTAAAAATAGTATGAAAATAATTCTTTTTTTTAAATCTGGGGTGGCCTAATAATTATGGCCGGTAGTGTAGTCCTTCAACAACATTCACCAACAATTGTAAATTTTATATAAAATAATATCATTCTCAGAGACAGATCTGTTACTCTTACTTTCTAAGAGTGTGCAATGATTAAAGATGGCTTTCAGCAAATGAAGCCTGTCTGTGTTTACGAAAGCCATTCTTTTTCAAATCTTATGGACAGGTGTTACAGAATGACAAACAAAAAACTCTACTCAATAAAAAAAATCACATCTGTGTAGCATAGATAGACTACAAAATGGCCTTCAACATCATCCACCAACAAATGTGAATCTCATACGAAATAATGTCATTCTGGAAGATGGATCTGTTACTTTTGCATTAATAGTGTGCAATGATTGAAAATGGTTTTGAGCAAATGAAGCCTCTAGGTTTTAGTGAGGACCATCCTTCTCAGATCTCATGAACGTATGTTACATAATCACAAGCAAAAACTGATCCAAATAACAGAAACCACTACACATCACCTGAGGACTTTCAACAGTAGTAAAACTGAAAATGCATAGTAAATGAATTCTAAGAGAAAATAATGACAAAAAGTTAATAAGGAAATTATCAACACTAGAAAATGAACATAAATTCATGAACTTAATAAACATTTTTCTGGAAATTTGTTTTATTCTAATTGTGTGTATCTAAATAGAGACATGAAAATTAAACATGTACTTTTTAAAGGAGTTTCTTTATCTTCTTTTCATTTTTGTTTGGCATTAATTTCTTTATGGAAATCATTAAGCAATACAGGATATGGGTCTAAGAGCAAAGATCAAAAAGATAAAAAAACTAATTTATCTGGATGACATGAAAATATATGCAAGAAATGATGATGAACTGAAGTGGCTTTTTAAGTATTTTAACAATATCAATAATATAAAATCAACACAAAAACTGAAAGAAGAATAAAAAAAACTAGTCCAAAAGCAAATAAAAGAAAGCTGGAATCAAAAAAACATATAGCCAACTCCTTCTTTGGAATATTGATGCAGATCAGTTCAGAGGCTAAGAAGTTCAGAACATAAGGGTGAGACTAATGGTTTTATTCTTGTTGTGCCAGACCAGAATTCTGCTTATATGCAACAAGCAAGCAAAAATCTTGCATAATAGTACAGATTCAAAATGTAGGTTCTGTAGCCAATGCATTAAAACTATTGATCATCTCATCACAAGAAGCTCAATACTCACACCCAATAAGTAGAGAAACAATCATGACAAGGAAGGTTAATATCTTCATTGAAAGATTTCTCATTACTGTGACATAAAAAAGATTTCTCATTACTGTGAGATGAACAAGATTTTGAATTAGTATGAGATAAAAATTATTTCTCATTACTATGGGATAAAAAACATTTCTCATTATTATGGGATGAAAAATGTTTCTCATTACTATGGAATAAAAAAGGTTTCTCATTACTATAGGATAAAAAAGATTTCTTATTACTATGGAATAAAAAAGATTTTTCATCACTATGGGATAAAAAAGGTTTCTTATTACTATGGGATAAAAAAGATTTCTCACCAGTATGGGATAAAAAAGGTTTCTCATTACTATGGGATAAAAAAGATTTCTCACCAGTATGGGATAAAAAAGATTTCTCATTACTATGGAATAAAAAAGATTTCTCATTACTATGGGATAAAAAAGGTTTCTCATTACTATAGGATAAAAAAGATTTCTCATTACTATGGAATAAAAAAGATTTCTCATTACTATGGGATAAAAAAGATTTCTCATTACTATGAGATAAAAAAGATTTCTCATTACTATGGGATAAAAAAGATTTTTGATTGATATTGGATAAAATGATTTTTCATTACTTTGGGATAAAAATGTTTCTCCTTACTATGGGATAAAAAAGGTTTCTCATTACTATGGGATAAAAATGATTTCTCATTACTATGGGATAAAAATGATTTCTCATTACTATGGGATAAAAATGATTTCTCATTACTATGGGATAAAAAGGATTTCTCATTGATATGGGATAAAAAGGATTTTTCATTACTATGGGATAAAAAAAGTTTTTCATTACTATGGGATAAAAATGATTTCTCATTACTATGGGATAAAAAAGGTTTTTAATTACTATGTGATAATAACAACTGGTATGAACATCATCATGAATCTGTAATTGGGAAAGCAGATGCGGTTTGGATTTTTTTATCAACACATTTCAAACAATACAAAAAAAGTTCCCCAGACATTATTATCAGAATAAAGAGAAAATGTTTGTCCACTGATTGACATGAGTGTACCAAGTAACAAAAACATCTCTGTGAAGGATTTTAACTGAGACTAAATAAAAAAAAAACAGCCTGGAGATGGAAATAGAAAAAAATATGGTACTTAAAACTAAGTCTGTTCCTGCTGTGTTTGGAGCTTTGGGTATGATGAAGAAAGGAACTAAAGAGCAAATCCAAAAAATGTCTGGTGCTTCATCTCTTCAGGAAATTAAAAATATATTTCTTACAAGCACATCCTTTATACTTCAAAGAGCTTTCTCTATTTATTTTTTTAAACAATTTTCTTTTGTTTAATTAATTAAAAATGACAAAGAATCATGCCTTTCATTTGTTTTAGGTCATTGCTTATGATTTAGCATGTGATTATGAAGCAAATAAACATAAAAAATATATTTTTGAATAACAGTCAAACATGATCAGACAATAAAATAATAATAACAATAATAATACGATAATCAGGCAATAATAATAATATTGATAGGCTACCAATATTAATAATAATTGCAATAATAATATCACATGATCAGATAATAATAATAATAATAATAATAATAAAATAATATCATATTTAGGCAATAATGATAATTTATAAAAAGTAACCAACATTAATAAAAATTATAATAATGATATAACATGATCAGATAATAATAATAATAATAATAATAATAATAATAATAATAATAATAATAATAATAATAATAAAAAATTATAACAATGATGATAATAATAACAATAATAATAATAACAAAATAATAATTGGAATGAAATTTAATTTGAATAAATGTGCTAAAGCTACAGTTTTACGAGGAACATTACAACAAACATCCTCAATTATCTTAGACCCTGCTGTAACAATAAAAGATTTAGAACAAGAAGAATTTTATAAGTACCTAGGTGTAAATGAGAGTGAAAGAATTCACCATAAAAAATGAAAAAATAGTTCGTAAAGAGTACTATAGAAGGCTATGACTGAATTGAATTCTCAGAACATAATTTTGGCCATTAATAACCTTGCCATCCCAGTGGTCAAATATAGCTTCACCATCTTGAACTGGACTCTAAACGATATCAGACGAATGGATTCTAAGACAAGAAAGCTCCTTTCTAAACATAAGATGCATCATCAAAAGGCTGATGTAGACTGCCTATACATACCCCGTAAAGAAGGAGGAAGAGGTCTTATTCAGCTAGAATTGTCATAAAAAGACAACTATTGGCTTACTAACATACATAGAAACAACAAAGGACTGGATGATACAATTAGTCAATCACCATTGAAACAGAAAGAAAAAATATTCAATAATGAAATACAAACAAGATTTACATTTAGTAGACTCTGTAGAAAAGCAAAATAGAAGCCAAGAACCAACTATTGCAGCAAAAAATATGGAAAAGAAAGCCAAGGATAAAGCTCTTGAACAGAAGAAAAAACATTGGCTAGACAAACCTCTGCATGACCAATATCCAGAACGTGCTAATAAACCCAATGTTGATAAAAATAATACTCATCAATGGTTATGTGCATCTGAATTAAAGTCTGAAACTGAAGTCTTTATTCTTGCTGCGCAAGACCAAAGTCTTTTCACTAGGAACTTTCAGGCAAATATTATACATAATAATGTGAATTCAAAATCCAGGTTCTGTGATATATACCAAGACACAATAGACCATCTAATCTCAGGATGTCCTGTACTTGGCCCAAATGAATACAAAATTGTTACGATAGAGTAGGGCAAAATTTACACTGGACAATGTGCAAACAGTATGAAAAATATGTAAACAAACACTGGTATGAACATCACCCAGTACCGGTTACAGAAATAAAAGATGTCACCATTCTATGGGATTACACCATCTATGCAGACGGAGAAATTGAAGCAAATAAGCCAGATATTATTGTTAAAAGTCAGAAAATAAAAACTTGCCTATTAATTGATATGGCTTGTTTAGCAGATTGTAATATAGCAACCAAGGAATTCAAAAAACTGTCAAAATATAAAGATATGGAAATTGAAATAGAAAAAATGTGGAAATTGAAAACAAGAATCATGCCAGTGATAGTAAGTGCACTTGGAATGATAAAAAATGGAACAAAACAACACATTGCAAAAATCCCTGGAAATCCCAGCTTAAGAGATATACAAAAAATTGTCTTGTTAAGTACAGCCAACACACTAAGGAGAACTTTGTCTATGTAATGCTAGGGATGTTAGGGGAGATAAAAAAAAACATGAAATGGAGCTATAACAACATACCACAACCTGCCTTAGGTCTTTCTGCATACTTGGTAGGTAGTGCAACCATAGCAGAAATCGAAATATGATGAAAAATGACACAATAATAATAATAGTTACCTAAATGATTACTTAACATCAATAATAATCATTCAATAAGTATATTCTGGAATGACATATGGAGAGATGACAAATGTCACAATGGAGATGCTAAGTGGTTAAAAGATATGGAGAAAACTACAAGAACCATCCAAGAATAGCAATGGCAATATATTACAAGAAATGAAATAAAATATTTTAATAAAATCTTACAAATGGAAATCACAAGGAATTGCCAAAATTCCAAATGTCTGGTATGAGATTTTCTCATAATTATTAATAATAATAATACTTATCTCACATGATCAATCCATAACTTGATAAGTACAGCTCACAGACTGTGAAGAAACTTGTCAATCTAATGTTAGTGATGATATCAGAATTAGAAAAACAAATCATGAAATGTAGCCATAGAAACACACCACTACCTGCTTTGGGTCTTCCTGTAGTCTTGGTAGGTAGTGTAAGCATAACAGAATTTAAAACATAATGATGATAAAATCACAATAATAATCAGTTAATAACAATATTAATAAAGATAATATAACATGATCCATTAATAATAATACTAATCAGTTAATAATAATAGAGAAATAATAACTATTCAGTTTGTTATTTCTACAATCCCACCTATGAATATTTTAATTCTGCTGGGAAAAATTAAATTTATTTTAAAACGAAAATAAATCTTTGTTTCTTTATCAACCAATTTTCCTAAAATCCCCAAATGAGAACAAAAATCAATATAATTCACTGTTTCTCCTTTTGTTTCAGTCATACTTCATTAACAGAATAAATTTATTTGTTTTTTAGTCAAGTAAGATAACATTTTTGTGAAAAGTTCATAATGAATATCCATTATTTAAAAAAGAGAAATTGTCACTGTTTTCTGAAGAAATTTAGCCCAAATTTCTTTCATTACCAATTGCTATATTCTGAAATGTCATTAATCAAATGAGAAGCCAAATGTTAAAGAGTAAATATTAATTGTGTGATTATGACAAATCTCTTAAAATCTTGGTGTAACTAGAGTGTTATATTTTTAGGAAAAGTAATATGAAAAACATCCAAAGAAGCAAAGATAAATTCTCATGGATATCTTTTGAGTTTAATTCTAATCAAGTTGCTAGAAATGGAAATCAAGAAAAAAAATTCAGGATAAAAAAAGATAAAAATTGTGCCATTTGTCTTGATGTCTTATGTTCAAGTTTTTCTATTTTTTATGACACCTATTTATCAAATTAAAATGTCATAAAAATAGCATAAATATTATACTCCACAAAAATGATCAGAATTCATTTTTAGATATTCATTAATAATTGTCTTCATCAAATAAGTAAAATTGCTATTGTTTCTGATCTTCATTCAAACAATTCTGTATATTTCCCATAAAAATATTTCCTTGGCATCAATAAAATCTATTTATTTCATTCTTCTTTTTGTTTTGGTATCTTTTTCTTTAATCATGTTTCCCCAAGCTAGGCAATAAAGACACTAAGATGAAAGTGGTTACTGAGTGTAAGAGAATGAGAAAAATAAAAGAACTATTAAGTAGAGAGAACAATAAAAGAATGGGAATTAAGAAGACAGCAGATAAAAATTGACATTGCATATAAATTTTTGAACATCAGAGTTAACTGGAAAGCAAGAAACTGGAAGAGATTTCTACAAACAAGAGAAACAAACAAAACTGTTAGTCCAGAACTCACAGTTACATTTAGCCATTTTCACTATAAAATGATGAGACATTGCCACTAATTTAGTCTTTTTTTTCTATGTGACATATCCCTTCAGGACGTAGGCAATCATAGCCTTCCACATCTCACTGTTCCTTGTAGCTCTTAACTTTTCTTCTCCTCTTATACCTCCCAAACCCTGCTCCACGATCTATCTGCTTAAGTCCATCAAGTATGTCACGCATTGCTTTCTTCCATCTTTCTTTCCCTCTATTCATCCCATGAGCAGCAGATTCTCTGTAACCTTTTTCCTCATTACATGTCCCAGAAACCTCAGCTGTCTTTTTCTGATGCTAAGAATAAGTGAGGTGGGGCCGGTGAGCAAGTTAAATCATTGAGAGGAAAGGTCTCTTGATGACACCAAATTAACTCACATATAAATTCGAGAGGAAGACATTCAAAAGAAATTCATTGAAATCATGTGCCATAGAGAGGCTCAATGGAAGTATCATTAGCATGAGAAGCATTACACATTCCGCTCACTTCAGGTGAGTTTCAATTACTTCAGGTGAGTTTCAATTACTTTTCAAGTTATTTCCTTCTTTTACCTTTCCTTTTTGTTTCCATTCTCTCCAAAACATTGTCATTGCTCACATTTTCAGTCTATAGTATCCTCAGCATCCTTCTTTAGAACCACATTTTGGTTACTTCCAGTCTTACCCTCATCTTTGATGAGATTGTTTTGCATTCAAGGCCATATTGAAGGACAGACATCACATAACAATTTAGTACTCTTTCCTTTGTTTCCATAAAAATTTTCCTGTCTCTTAATCCTCTACTCAACTTCTGGAATGCATTTTTGGCCATTTAAATTCATATAATCTTGGTAAGGGAAACCTAATCAGAACAATAACCATGAAAATATTTATAGAAATGATATGTCTAACACATCACTCAATATGTCTCGGAACTAATTCATAAAACAACAACTTTTATGCAAAATTCAACTTTATTCATCAACATACTCTCCTTCTAGTGTGATACACTGATTCTAATGCTACTCTAACGATTCAATGCCTTTTTTGTAGAACGATTTGTCTTTGGCCCTAAAATACATCTCAGTTTTCAATATCATTTCTTCATTGGAGCCAAATCACTTTCCCTGGAGCATTCTTCTGAGGTCTGCAAATGGCCAGTAGCCATTGGGGCCAAGTCTGGAGAGTAGGGTAGATGCAGAAGCAATTCAAAGTGAAATTCATGTAATTTGGCCATCTTTGCAATCAACTTGTGACATGGGGTGTTGTCTTGGTGAAAGGTCATTTTTTCTTCTCCATTTGTGGCCATTTTTGGTGACTTTTTCCTTCAAATGCACCAATAATCCTATATAAATCTTGCTTTCTGATGTTTGCCTCTTTGGTTGCTTTGGATGGCTTTCAACTGTTGCTGTCCACTCGACTTGAATCTGAAGTGAAGAGGTGGATCCATGTTTCATCCATTGTCACATATTTACGCAAAAATTCTTTGTTATTGCATTGAAACAGTTGCAAAGAACACTCTGGATCATCAACGCATTGTTGTTTTTGATCAACTGTGAGCAAACGTGACACCCACTATGAACACAGATTTCTGATTGACACATTTTCATGCAAAATGGTGAATACACTGCTTTTTGATATGTTCAACTCCTCTGCTATCTCACACAATGTCTTTGAGCAAATGAAGCCTGTAGGTTTTAGTGAGGACTATCTTTCATCAAATCTCATGGACAGGTGCTACATACTTACAAATAAATTACTGATCCAAATGACAGAAACCATATAACATCAGATGAAGATTTTCAACAGTGGCAGCAACTAAAATGCATAGTTCATGCAATTTGAAGAGAAAATAATGATCAAAATATTAACATTCCACACAATGTTAAGGAGGAACTTTCCCCATCAATACTGGAAAGGGTGATAACAGCTCCTGCAGTTGAGAAATCACATCATTTGATGATTTCAACAGCAGCACTAAGTAAAATGGATATCACACATGACTTGAAGACAGAATAAGGACATCATCAGGATGTTGGTTTTCCACAATACTGCACACAAAAGGTTGGGAAGAAAACTATTAATAGTTTCCTTCTCAAACTTTTCTGATAAAAGCTAATGAATTCAACAAACTTATTTTCCTGAAATTTGTTTTATAAGAAGTTGTTTGTAAGTTTCAACTGATGGTAGCATCAGCTCAAGTTGTAATGGCTAATATTTTCATTGGTAATATTAATGCTCTATGGCTAATATTACCATTGGTAATATTAATACTCTATGGCTAATATTATCATTGGTAATATTAATACTCTATAGCTAATATTACCATTGGTAATATTAATACTCTATGGCTAATATCACCATTGGTAATATTAATACTCTATGGCTAATATTACCATTGGTAATATTAATACTCTATGGCTAATATTATCATTGGTAATATTAATACTCTATAGGCTAATATTACCATTGGTAATATTAATACTCTATGGCTAATATTATCATTGGTAATATTAATACTCTATAGGCTAATATTATCATTGGTAATATTAATACTCTATGGCTAAGATTAGTAATATTAATATGGTAATTACTGATATTACCATTGGGAATATCAGTATGGTAATGACTAATATTACCATTGCTAATAATAATGTGGTAATGATAATGTTTGATTTGGGTTATTTTTTCATTAACACAGTATGATTTGGGCAAAAGTAAAACTTGGCTGGCAGTTACTAGGAAATCAGATCCTGTAGCCTACAGGCTGTTACTCAGAGACCCCTGCACTAGATGAGTTGTCCAATGCAGTAATTCATCTTTTGTTATTTGAATATCTGCTCTTAATACTCTTATATTTATGCCTAAGATGCTTCTCTTCTATGTACTATAAATCTTGAGGGCATCAGCAATCATGGCTTGCCTCAACTTACAATCCATGCTCTTAATAAGGTTTAATTTTGCACAATCCTTCTCAGTCCCAGATTTGCTATCCATTTCTTCAAAGCTTATTAGGCAGGCTACTTACTCACTGCTTTACCTTCAATATGTCTAGTGAGTGTCAAATGACCTTTCAGTGTCAAATGTCCATAGAGTGTCAAATGACCTGTGAGTGCCAAATGTCCAGTGAGTGCCAAAAAACCTCCTTTCTTTATTATGATAGAGAAATTTCAACAGTCTCTTCCTGGTTTTATGTAAAAGAATCCTTTTGTATCCATTATTTGTAAAACTTCCTTATTAATCAAATGTTCACTCTATGATATTCCCAGCATTTTCTGTGGAACAACAATTCCATAACAAATTCAATATTATAGTATCCTTTATCCAAAATTTCAAAATCTGAAGTTTTTGAGGGTTCTGACATGACGTGACACAAATGGAAAATTTTAGAAAGCACTGAGAAGGTTCCTAAGTAATGTGCAACGGTTGAAAGTGACCTCATCTGCCCTGGGTGGGTGTTTCCCAGCCCAGTTATACAGCCTACATTAGAGCCAGTCTTTTGTTAGAAATTTTCAAAACAGCACCTTTGTCCATGGATTACTTACCAGATGTTTGGGGCTATTATTAAAAAGTCCTGCAGTTAAATATTTTTTGTAAGTAGTGATCATGTTTTTGTACACATACAGAAAGTACAAAACATTATTTTTACATGAAATTTCACCACTTTGAAATCTGAGTGAACATTACAAGACTAGTGTCCTTACCTGTACCTGTATGCAAACAAAATTTATTAAATTTTATGCAAAACTCTTTTTCAAAAATATTTATTTATATAAAACTACTTTCAGGATATATGTATAAGCAGTGTTATATTCCCAAGCTGCCCCATTTTATAGATACTATATACAAATTAAATAGCCTGTATTCCAAAATCCTGAAAATATATGAAAACCAAAGCACTTCTGGTCACACGAATTACAGATAAAAGATTCTCAACATGTACTGAATATTCGGTGGCAATTTGAATACACCCAAACTGGTTCTTATATGAAATTTTCCTGGTAATCTTTTGTGAGATTACAGTATACATACCCAAATGAGTGACTTTGAATGAGAAGGTTGAATATTTTGGGGTAACATCTTGAAAATAGTTTTCTAGAATTTGCTTGGTATAGGAGATTAAGCATAAAATAATAGTGTAATCACTGAAAGGAAATACAAAAAGTAGGTATTCAACGGATAAATTTGAATATCTTTTATTGATTGATTCATTTTTCTATGGATTATCAACCTTTTGATAGTTAATTAAATCCAGAAAATATTTTAACATGTAAGAAACTTTTTCTTTTAAATCTTATTAAGCCATAGCTTTGGGGATAAGTGGTGGATTCATATCTTTCCCAAGGATATTTGCATGATAATGAAAATGACAAACCTGACAGGAATTGGAACTTTTTTTTTCAATTATCATTTTCAATCCATTATCCATTATGCCACCTACACTACCGGCCATAATTATTAGCCCCCCACCCGTTTAAAAAAATGATGTATTTCATACTATTTTCAGTATTTATTGCCAAGTGGATAATTCAAAATGAAAATAGAATGGTTCTTTTGTTATTATTACTTTGAAAACTTTTATAAGGCAGCAAGGAAGCCTTTGCTTTAGACAGCTAAAAAGAAGAAGAGACTAGCATGGGGAAGAGAGCACAAAAACTGAACACCAGAACAGTTCATTTGATGCACAAGTTATTGTGCAGTATTAACAAACCATTCTATTTTCATTTAGAATTATCTACCTAGCAATAAATTCTAAAAATAGTATGAAATACATCTTTTTTTTAAAATCTAGGGTAGCTTAATAATTATGGCCAATAGTGTAGGTCTGCAAGCTTACAGTGACTGATATTTCCAAGCAGTCACCCATCTAGGTACTGACTATGCATAAATTTTGCTTTTTAATTTCTATTTTTGTCTTCAGAAATTTAATTAAATCAACTTTTCACTGTTAGCTGCTTGTGGTAAGTCAACTGGGATTCAGTCCATTTTTCAGTCTGTTTTTCTGTAATTTTTTGGAAATTTTTTTTTTTGTTTTTTTGTTCGTCTTTGATTTTTTTTTTTTGTCACTTAGTTTGTGTAAATTATTTTGCAATTCTAGGTTATTTTTGACTTAAGATAAATAATATCATGGTTCAATTATTTCCATTAGTTTTGTCTTGTAGAAGAGTTAAATTTCTGTCTTAGACATTCAATTCGTAACTGTTGGCCAGGAATGGCGAAGCCCGAACCATTGCATTGGATATATCTAAGGCATTCGACAGAGTTTGGCATGCTGGCCTTCTATGTAAACTGCGGAGCTATGGTATAACTGGACATTTGTTTCAACTAATCCAGTCATTCGTCTCTAACCGCACAATGAAGGTGGTATTAAACAGACATGCCTCCCAGAACTACCATACAAACGCAGATGTCCCCCAAGGCTCCATCTTAGGTCCTACACTCTTCCTGATATACATTAATGATCTCCCTGATTCCATAAGAGCCCAAGTAGGTTTGTATGCCGATGACACCGCAGTTTACTCTCACCTCCTACAAAAATCTGGTGTAGGCGTCAAAGCAAACCTCGCAGCCGAGATTGAAAAAGACCTCTAATCCATATTGGACTGGGGTAAGAAATGGTTAGTAAATTTTAATGCTTCTAAAACGAAGCTACTCTCAATTAACCATCATCGACAATCTCACCTACCTCCCATTAACATGGACCAGGCTTGCCTCCCAGAGAGTAAAACACTACGCCTCTTTGGTCTCACACTTTCTGCAGACCTCAAATGGAATGACTATATCGAATCCATTGCTAAATCCGCTGCTATGAAAGTCGGTTCTCTGTGTAGGGCCCGGAAGTTTTTTCGTCTAAATCTATCCTGCACATATATAAATCTACCATCCACCCGTGCATTGAATACTGCTGCCATATCTGGTCGGGTGCCCCTGCTATTCTCCTCGGGCTTCTCAGTAAAGTTCAGAGAAGGGTCTGTAATGTGATAGATACCGACTTGGCAGACCGCCTGCAGTCTCTCTCCCACCGACGCGACGTGGCTTCCCTGTGTCTCTTCTATAAATACTTTCACGGCTTCTGCTCCGATGAACTTAGATCACTGGTGCCCCCTAAATACGAATTTGCATGAGATACTAGATTAGCAACTAGATCCCACCTATTTACAGTGAAACCGATAAAATGCAACCGCCACTTCTACTCCAACAGTTTCTTTCCTCGCACTTCCAGACTGTGGAATTCCCTTCCACACGATTGCTTCCCCGACGGCTACAATCTCCAGGAGTTTAAATGTAAGGTCAATAGACACCTCCTAACACACTAACCTGCTCCTATTCTATCAAACACTCTTCCCATCTGCCCAACCCTCATCCTCGGTATCCTTACTCATCTGTCACCTTCCTCCTGACATCCCCTATGTCTAACCACTCCTTCTCTTTACCTTCCCCTATGTAGCCCCATGCGCAATAGTGACAGTGGAATGCCTTGCTTGGGGTGAAATGATTAAAAAAAAAAACATCATTGATCATATGTGACCTGATGTTTCAGCATGATATTGCTGTAAGCTGTAAATATCTTTCTTTTGTGATGTCAATGGCTCTAGCATAAAGAGTTAAGCATAAAATTAGACGTTTCATTTCAGCTGTTTTAGTGCAGAGAAGAAAATATACTTGATTTGATTAGTGGTTGAAACTTTGTCTCTAAATAATGTATTCCAAAAAACAAACCTCTCCCCAGACAACAAGAAGAAAAGCAAGAACTGAAAACATTGCATCACTTTCCAGGTGAGCATATCTTTTGTAATATGCAGGTGTTTCAAATTGCGTCACAAACCAAACATTTTTCTGCTTATATCCATATTTGTTGATATTACTTTTCCCACTTCTTTACAAGCATATAACTGAATTCCTTTGTCTTTCTGTAGATATAGACCTTCACTTGCAAGAAATTAATTTTTTTTTGCATAATAATTAAATGAACTGAGTGGCTACATAAAAATGTGAAGGGGCTTAAGTCAAGAATATTTCTTTCCACACATTTCTTGATACTCCACACGGAGATTATTTAAAAAGGGCTTAAGACCCTCCAAAGATTTATTATCAATGGGAGTAATCTTAACAATTTAAGATATGCACTTGACACTCTGATGCTTGCTGATGCTGAAAGAAAATTACAGGACCTCTCAGACAAGGTAATCTTTGAAAAAAAAGCACTAACACTTAATTGCAAGAAGATAGAAAGTATGACCAGCAGCAAGAGAAAGAGCCCATTGAGCAATCTACAGATATTTAGAAATTTGAAAATTCCAATACCAAAACCCGAACATACATTGGTCTAGAAAAAGATTAATTACAAGAAATAAGAAAAGTGTTGAGAAACAGAAAGAATTTGAGAGAAACAAAGAAAAGACCGCTATGTGATATTTAACTTATAGAGCACTGAATGCTGGACAATCTTACTAAAAATCAAGAGAAAATTGAAGCAACAAAATGAGGTTCAACAGAAGGATATGGAGACTTTCGTGAAAGAAATGAGTAAGCAACAAAGAAAACTTAGAGAAAATGGCAACAAAAAGAATCTTCTTACTTCAAATCAGGAAATGAAAGCTGCAATTTCTTGGATACATAATGAGAAAAGGTGGCTTGGAGAATTTGACACACACAAGGCAAAAGAGATAAGGCATAGTGAGTAAGCAAGAAGAAAGTTTTAAAAAACATAAAAATTTATACTTAAAATCTGAAATTTCTTGCATACATAATGAGGAATGAGAGCTTGGAAAACTTAACCCTCACAGGGCATACTGTGGGCAAGAGAGACAGAGAAAGTTTAGTGAGTCAACCACCTGACAAGTCTGTTTGAATAGATGTTAGAATTGAGTCTTAGATAAAGAGGAAATATTGTTAAGGGTCATAAGGGAAAGAAAATTTTTGAGTGTCACAATCATCCATGCTCTTTTAGGGACATTGCATATAGAATAAAAAGAATCATTTACTTGCTTTAAAATAGATCCTGTTATAATGTATATCCTTGTCTTTTGTAATTTATGTCAGAATTTTTCAAATAAGCCATTATTTTTATTTTTAAGCAAAATTGTAGATGTAATTATTCCATTATTTTTCAACACTTAGGGATGAGCACAATTTAAGAAAAGAAAAAGAAAAGCGAAGACATAGTGTTTTACAATATTCAACAATATTTTGACAGTACCAGACATACTGTGATCTCTCTTTCTTCAGCTATGTTTAAAGTTTGTATACAAGTATAAAAATACGGCATTTACATTACTCAGTGTGTTGTCCTTGTCTTTATTACTATGTTTATGATATTTCAAACATTGTACGCTCCAGCTTTCTTCAGATGCTAGAAATTTTGAACCAAACCCTTTATTTTAATCACTAGGGTATATCATTCTCATTCCATGTGCAATGCCACTTCAATGTAGTTATCTCCCTTTAACTTTTTTAGCTATTTGTTCACCACTACTGTAGCCAGGTACCGAACTCGCAACACTTTGGGTCAAGTCAGTAGAATGAATCAACACTTATATCCACTGGGCCATGTGTGTATAACAATCTACAAGAGTTCATAAATCTTTGTACAAGTGTTGCTTGTCTGAATAAAAATAGTTGTACTGGTAACCAACGTGTAAACATGAATGAAACACAAAGTCAAATACAACCTCCCACAATTGGTAACTGCAACATGACATGAATCTGCACAGCTGGGTTTGAGTTTGAGTTTGAGTTTCGTTTTATGGCATATCAACACCACTGTGGGTTATTTAATGCTAAAAGAATATTTTTTTAATGTTCAGTTATAGTGAGAAGGTTGATCTAGTCAGATTTTGATTAACTTTTTTGTTTGTTTGTTTAGAAAACTGAAGATGATTCAAAGATGTATTGCTGGTAATCATTTTATCCTTCAAAAATGCATGATGGCAATAATTTTTTTCCTTCAGAAATGTCTTATGGTAATAAATTTTTCCTTCAAAAATGTTTATTTTTCTATAAAAGTCTATTTTTGTGTATATATTTCTATAAAAGTCTATTTTTATACTTTCATAGTGTTTTGACCCCAGTATGGGGGTTAACTATTTGCCCATAGCTGGGGTTCTAACAGGTGCTACCACTCTGGGTCAGGGTGGACCTGGGAACAACAGCAATTAAGAGGTGGTTCCATGCTCCTCACAACCTCCCAATCAGAGGCCTTGCTGCCAGATGAAGTTTACCGTCATATGCAGGACCTCTTCGTAACTACAGTAATTTGTTAAAAATTGAGAGACAGTTAGCCATATTCTTTATCTACCTGTCATGCACATGTACAAAAAAGAATTTTCAACAAAAATAATTTACTCTTACAAATTTCTAATTAAACTTGATATAAAGAGCAAAACAATAAATTTCAAAGCTATGTGACATACAACAATCTGGACAAGACTGTTTCCATGTCAGCTAAATTTTTTTTAGCATGTGTAAAAAGATCCCTAATAGACATTACAATTACTACTACAACTACTAATGGTCTGCAAGTTGTCAGTGTTCTTTTCAACTTTGCTGTTTTGCTTAACTTTTCATTACGGCAACTAACAGACTATGTTGGAAATGCAATATTTCAATGGCCCAATATTTTACCTGTTAAAAAATGAGATTTAAATTTTCCCCTTATTTCTACATTAGAGTTGCTTTATTATAATTCAACAACGGAAAACACATCTTGTGATAATGTGAAAGTTTTTGACAAATAACATTGAAAACACAAAATGGTAATTCATCATGAGCTCACCTACACAGATAACAAACTCCGAGCGAATATAAAAAAACAACAATTTGCAATCCCAACCAAAACCAATTTTATATATATATATATATATATATATATATATATATTACTTTTTGACACACACACACATATGCGCACCCCCTCTTATCAAAAAGAAACAAAAACTAAATCCTTGACTTCATACTTATGTTTAAAAAATTAAAAAATATAGATATTAGCATTACCCCTTTGTGTTTAAACACAAAAAAAGTAAAATAGACATTTTTTTAAACTGTCACCCTTGCCACATAATTGATGAAGTAGACACAACAGCAATGGCTGTCATCAAAATACCAGCATTTATGGAAACATCCACAGTTAGCTAGTTTGATATTATTGAGGGCCAGTTCTGCCTGTATAAAATAACAAACATGGAAACAAAATTTTACAATATGATTTGAGACCTGCCACCTGAACTGGTAATTAAAATCCAGGTGTCCATTTTATTTTTTAAATTATGGGAACCTGAAAGAAGCCGTCATCAAAAGTTATGAAAAAATAAAGCGAAAACTTTTTTGAAAAATTGATAAATGACAAGTGTATGACAGGCAGGTTCTCTCACTAGCTGAGAGAATTAATGGCAACAGCTGATGAAGTAGGAGGGGAAGAAGACTTTGTCAGGCACTGTTTCACACAAGCACCGCCCTCAACAATAACACCAGTGATAGTTGCTGCTAAGAACTTGACATTAAAAAAACTGCTGATGACCTTTTGAAATTATGAAGACAGATATAAATATATATATATATTTTTTTTAATCATATCACCCCGAGCAAGGCGGTGAATGATACAAAATGACAACAAACCCCGACACTGAAATACATGATGAAGTAATTCTCTTCTATGTGCTCTGTCCCTTCAGGTCGTAGACAATCATGGTTTTCCCCGTTTTCCTATCCCTGGTGGCTCTGAGCATGCCTTCTCCTGTTACTCCATGCAACCCTCGTTCCATCATCCACCTGATTAGGTCCTTCAAATATGTTATCCATTGCTTTCCCCTGTCTCTTTCTCCCTCTATCTGGCCTGTTAGTATCAGGTTCTCCAAACCCTCCTTCCTCATTGCATGTCCCAGGAACTTCAGCTGTCTCTTCCTTTTGCTCAGTATTAATTTCCTTTTTGTTTCCATCATTTCTAAGACCTCATCATTGCTCACATGCTTGATCCATGATATTCATAGCATCCTTCTGTAGAACCACATTTTAGTTGCTTCAAGTTTTTTCTTCATCTTTGATGATATTGTCCAGCATTCACTGCTATATTGGAGAACTGACAGCACGTAGCAATCCAGTACTCTCTTCCTTGTTCCTAGCGAAATTGTCCTGTTTCTTAATACCTTACTCAACTTTCGGAATGCTTCCTTTGCCATGCCAATTCACCTTCGGATCTCTGTGTCGCACTTTCTGTCTTCTGTTATAACACTTCCCAGATATTTAAATTTTTGTACCTGCATGATTCTAGTATCCCTGATCTGTATTTGGCATATTGGGCTGCCGTTTTTACTGATGACCATAAGACCCTAAGTATGCTATGAATACCACTATTTTATTAAAAAATTGGAAACATGCAAACCATTGTGCCAATCACCAAATAAAGCAGCCTGTAAAACAATCGAATTCTGAATCAACATCACCAGTCAAAGGACTTATGTTAAATGAAGAGTCAAGTTTGGAAAACTTTTCAGGCAGACTGCCATTTCAACCAGTGATTAGCTGCTTTTTGAGATTGCAACTCTGATTGAAAAGAACCACACTGAATTTTGATACTGACGCTTCAGTGACAATACTTACCCAACTAATATGCCAATGGGCTTTGACTAAACTCAACACCAATCTATTCTTTGCCAATTGATAAGATAGCCAATGTTAGGAGAAATGTGTACTGACATAGACTTTCCAGAACTTTGTATGTCAAAGGAAAGTGGGTCAGAGGAAAGAAGACAGTAACCATTCTAACAAGCATGTGTCAATGGATCTCAGCATAGGAACTGGGAGAGATAGTGAAAATACCAATCATGCTACAAGCTACAAACGATGAGAAACTGTGGGGAACCATGATCATCCACATCCTGCAGGGGCATGGCATATAGAATATTAGAAACTTTGACAAAAAGTAATGTGTTTCAGTGTTTAGCATAAGGACTGGGAGGGATAGTGAAAATACCAATCTTACTATGAGCTACAAATGATAAGAAGTTGTGGGGCACCATGATTGCCCACATCCTGCTAGGGCATGGCATATAGAACAATAGTAGTAGTGGGGTGCTGTTTGTAGTAGTAGTAGTAGTAGTAGTAGTAGTAATAATAGTTTCATAAGTAGCATTGTTTTGTTTGTTCATTTTGTTTGTTTGTTTAGTGACATGCCTACTCCACATGGGTCATTTAATGCTGAAACTTAATTTTTTTCTGAGTATTAGTCATTTCTTTTACAAATATGTATTGCTGGTATTTTTAATATAATTTTTTATATTTCATAGTGCTTTGACCCTAGTTTGGGAAGAGAAAAACTTATGCTCATAGCTAGAAACCTAACAGGTGCTATCACTCCAGATCAGAGTGGACCAGGAAACAACAGGAATTAAGAGGTGGTTTGACATTTCTTTAAAACTCCCAATCAAAGACCTTGTTGTTAGATGTAGTTTATCAACATAACCAGGATGAATATGTAACTTTAGAAAGATATCTAATGTCTTGAAGCTTAAGAGTGGATGTAAGATTTTAAAACAATATATTTTGTGGTCTACTTGTTTTCTAGATTTCTCTCTTAGAATGCAGGTGATATTTTTTCTCATACAGTAGTTGTTTTAATAATAAACTTGTTACTTGTTTTGTCTCAGCTGAAACAGTTGATGTGTTTATTCAAACTCAAAAACTGACAGCAACTGCACATTGATTACAGTATTTTTGATTTATAGTTTTTAAAAATAAATATTTGATTATCTGGAAGCACAAACATCCTTTTTTCCTGATATATCAAATATATGCAAAAGTTTCCATTGTCATTTATTTAAATAGTAAATGGTTTTTATTGTGCCTTCAATACTGGGTATACCTGATATTTCATTTCGTTTGCTGTGTTTTTGATAACGAGCCCCATTGGTCTACTACTCTGTGAATGGATCCATTAGGTATGCTTCATTGAAGAGATTCCTGCCGGTTTTACCTCCATAGATAGTAATGGTTGTTTGAGCTTGTAAAAATAAAGACTAAATTTCAAATGCCAAGTTCCATAATAGACTGAATCAGCCTGCCACATTTGGTTGACTTTTATTTCCAACACTGTGATCTCATATAAAATGTTATCAGATCTTAGGTAAACAAAATCACCATTGATGAAAACTGACAAATATTTTTTTTTATCAATATAACTTGAATTCTTCTTGTGTGGATGATGCTGCAACCATATTCATATATTGTATTTTTTTAATAATAATTTCACCCCAAGAAAGGTGGGTCCGCCACTAGTATGCTGGCTGTAACAGTGAGAAAAAAGATTTGAGTCCAGATGTTTTGATGAAAGGAAACAATATGAATGGAATTCACAAAGACAAATGAAGGCAATTGACATTGCATTTAAATTTTAGGAGATTGTAACTATCAGAGAAGTAAGTAAACAAAGGGAGTTTGAAAGATTTTGTTAAGAACCCTAAGGTGATCAGCAGGGACACCCAACCAAATGTGGCAGCTGTATTCAATACACAAGCAGATGGTAGATTTATACATGTGTCATATGGATTCAGACAGAAAAAACTTCCTGGCCCTACACAGTGAACCAAATTTCTTAGCAGCAGATTTAGCTATGGATTCGATATAGTCATTCCACTTGGGGTCTGCTGAGAGAATTAACCCAACAAGGCACAGTGTTTTGCTTTCAGGGAGGCTAGCCTTTAATAATTTATTTTATTGTTGGAATAGAAGTGACAGTTACATTTCATGATTTCAACAGTAAAATGGTGGGATCTAGATGCCAGTCTGGTAATATGCTTAAATTCATGTAGACAGAGAACTAAGGAAAAAGATTATCAGAGCAGTTGCCATAAAAATATTTGTAGAAAAGAAGGAGGGAAGCTGCTGTTCTGGTCTTTTGTTTCTTTTGATGCTTTGGAGATTGTCCTTTAAGTAATGAAACATCCTCATGTTTACTTTCTCATCAGAGAATCTTTTCAAAGTTAAAATTATTTGTAGTCTATTCATTTATTCTGAAAAGTGATGTTCATTCTTCAGAAACAGTTTCTTTTGTAAACCAGTTTTTTTAGTCATATAATCCATTTTATAATGCTGCCATATCCACTTTGGTGCTCCTACCTTATTTTGTGAGATTCTTGACAAAATTCAAAGAATTCTCTGTAATGTAATCAATACTTACTTGGCAGCTTAACTTTAGTCTCTTTCATAATGGCATGACATAGCTTCCCTCTGTTTTTTCTACCAGATTGGCAACAAGGTCACACATATATATACAACTATATATATATATATATATATATATATATATATATATATATATTTTCTGTCTTTATTGCTCTACTTCGTATTGAACGCTTTAGTGTTAGGGTTTTCATCTTGGGTTTTTTCTTTCTTACGAGTATTTGACTTTTTGTTCATGTACTTCATTTGTTTCTTTTTTTACTTCCTCTTATTGCCTCCAAGTTCATCCTCAGTGGGTTGTTCAAGATGATTTAAATTATAGCTTAATTAGTACTAGTTTTGGCAGAGTTAGTTCTGTTACTATTGGTATTGTAATTACTATAGTTATTATATATATATATATATATATATAGTATGAAATGTTCAGGAGATTTAACAAACAATATTTCAATTTATTTGTTTGAACATTATTTTTAATAGCTACTCATATTTGAGTATCTATTACAAGTAACATTCAGACAAATAGTTAATATATATATATATATATATATATATATATATATATATTTATATATATTTTAATTCAGATACTTTAATCCAAGTGAAAAAAGCAGGAAGGTAAATTCCAAAAACTCCTCCAGTTTCTGAAAGGATTTTTCTGTTGCTGAGGTGATGTGTTTTCCCTCGTGGGGATTTTCATATCGAAATGGTCATTCAACATCATTGAATTAATCCTTTTTTAATTTATATATATATTAGTTCAATCTCTGATGTATTTTCTTCATTTATACAAATTTAGTTCAGTATCAACAATTTACTTTTTAATTATTTCAAAATTCATTTTTTTGATGTTCCAGATTATTTTTGTTCCAGTTTCTTATTTTAAAATGTATTTTCTTGTGTTTGAATATTTTCAAATAGGATTAGCCATTATCAAAGTTAAAACCACAAAAAATTCTATTTTACATCTAGCTAGTTCAAGCTCAGTGCAACCATATAACTAAGATCTCCCAATATAACAGTTTCTTGTTTGATAGTCTCTTGTATAGAGTTACTTGTGATGCATTCAACATAGATGTCCAGAATGGCTCTGTAACATCTCATTTCTAATGATTGAATTCTTTGCTGTAGTTCTGCTGTTAATGTCCAAATGTCCTTTGCATATTCTTCTTCTTCAAGTACCGTGTCCCCTCAGGATGTAGGAAATTATGGACTTCCAGTTGCCTCAGTCCCTTTTCACTCTTAATATTTTCCCTCTTGGTATCTCTTCCAAACCCTACTTCACTATCCATTTGCTGAAGCCCATCAAATATGTCTCGTGCTACTTTCCCCTGTCTTTCCTCTATCCTTCTTGAGAGTATAAGATTCTTCAAACCTACCTTCCTCATTGCATGTCCTAGGAACCTCAGCTACCTCTTCCAGATGTTAAGTACAAGTTTTCTTCTCATTTGCATCTTAACCAATACCTTATCATTGTTCTTATGCTTGGTCCATGGTATCCTCAGCATCCTTCTGTAGAATTACATTTCTGTCACCACAAGCCTCTCCTTCATTCTTGAAGATATTATCCAACATTTGCTGCCATACAGAAGTACAGATATCACATAGCAGTTCAGTACTCTTTTCTTTTTTTCCAATGAGATTTTCCTGTCTCTCAGTTATCTGGTTAGCTTTTGAAAGGCATCTTTGGCTATGCCAAAGCATCTTCAAATCTCAGTGTTGCACTTTTCATCCACCGTAAGAAAGCTTCCCAGGTATTTAAATTTTAAATTTTGCATATAGTAATGTGATAAGATTACTCTAACTTTATGAGTAGACTGTTTTAAGTAATTAAGCCTCTTCTTGATATGTCAGTAAATCAGATAATTATTCCAGACAATTTGTATATAGTGAAAAGGCAGAAAAAGCATTGATTACCTTAGAGTAAAGTGATATGATATTTCTCCATAATTTCCTTGTCCTATGTTTTTTTACAGTAAAACAGACTGATTCATTTCTATTTGTAGATAGTAGTTTTAAACAAGGTTTGTCCGCTTAATTTCACATCCACTTCCTGTTCTGCCATTCATTTACACAAGCTTATTTGGTTATTTTACTCAGTGGTTTCTTCTGTCTTTCCTACATTCAATATGCCAGATGAGTATAAAATTCTATGAGCTCTCCATGATTACTCTGCCTTAAAGTGGTGGTATTGTATTTGGTCATGTTTGCTTGTTTGTGTGTGGTCAAGATATCTCAAGGCTGACTGGATAGATTTGGATAAAACCTTTAGGGATGATTGGTTTTTATGAATGACACAAACTGATTAGACTTTTGGGGTTTGATCCAGAACAAGATAAAGTTTCTGGGTTATTTTCCATTTTTTTAATAATATTTAAATTTTTCTTTTCAAATACCAAATAAGGAATTACAGTGGCTTGCAAAATTCTAAACCCCCTTTGGAAATTTATATATTTTGTATAATTTAACAAGGAACAACACATTTTTTTCAAAAAACATAATTTTTGTATCAAAGGAAAGTGTGATGGATCTGCTTATTATTTAACAATCATTGGAACTGAAAAATGTGTTGTTCCTTGTTAAATTATACAAAATATATGAATTTTCAAAGTGTGTGTAGACTTTTGCAAGCCACTGTACATCCCCTAGATCAGTTTGAATACTGAATTACCTCCCTTGTTTCAGTTTAAGTGTGGATTTAATTTTGAGAGTGGTCAAGTTCATTTCAGTTATCCTTTCTCATTTTAATAAGCATTTCTTTTTAATTACTGAGATAATATCGGTATTGCCTTGGCAAAGGTTTGCAGTCTTTGACTGCTCTTTCTACTTAATATTGTTATCATTATTGCTATTATGTATCCTAGACATTTCGGTTGTTTCTTTCGGATTTGAAGTAAAAGTGTTCTTTTGTTCTATTTTCTGTACAAATTTCTTGTTACTCACAAACTCCATCTAAGGTATTCTAATTATCCTTCTTTAGAATCCTATCACTGTACAGACGAATGCTGAAAATACCAGATTAACAATGAGGAAGTTTTAAAGAAAATAGAACTAAAAAGGTTACATATTTAGAATCAGAAAGACTTAGCTGAAATTTCTGGGAGACATGGTAAAGAAAGAGGGCTTGAAGAATTTGGCACTCACAAGGCACATTAATTGTGTATGCCATCAATGGAATTCTCACCATCCTTCTGTAGAACAACATCGCTGCACATAAGAATTACTGAGAATACTAGGTAAACAGATGTGCGTTGTGGAGCAGTAGATATCTACTTGGAACGAGAAAATGGGGTGCCGAGTTCGACTTTCAGTTGAATTCTTTGCATTCACATACACACAAATATCTTTAGGAAAGGTATTAATTCATCTCTTTCCCCCAGTTATGGGTTAAATATCAGGACAGATTGGGTTCTATAGCCTTGGCTGGCAACCAATCTATCGCAGAAAGTAATGGCAACTTACTGTGGGATAAACTTCTGCCCAGTCAGTCATGTCTCTTTCAAGACATAATTGCCCAAGTGTGTATCACGTATGGCACTTAACTTACTGACTAGGTAAACAACGAGAAAGTTTTAAAGGAAATGGAAATAAAAAAAATCAGAAAAATGTAGTTAGAATTTCTGGTATACATGGGAAGGAAAGAGGACTTAGAGAATTTGGCACTCACAGGAAATGCAGAACAACAGATTCACAGAGAGAAAATGCATAATAAGCTTTCATAGATGGTTGGCAGAACAGGGATTTAGAGATATAGAAGTGAAATAATTTACTAGAAAGAACAGGAAGTCATGTCACCACATCATGAAGGAACACATCCGATAGAAGAAGAAAGAAATTTGGAACTTCATGCTCATCTTGATTGTTTTGCTTATCATACTCTGGCACTTAGTGAACACGCTAAATACAAGATTCACAGATGAAAACAGTAATTAAGTTACCCAATGTGCTTGTATAAAAGGATAAACAGTGAGCGGGTGGGATAATAAAACATTACTTAGACCTACAAGGATAGGAACTTGTGGAGAATTATGATCGTCCACATTTTAAAAAACAAAGCAGATAAAAGATTAAGAATATTCTATTAAATTATGATATATTTGTTGGTTAGTTTTTTTCAGTTCAGCAGTTTATCAAAAAATTTGGGATATTTGATGCTGAAATCTAAATATTTTGAATGCAATTTTTTCCGATATAATCACTGATTTAGTGATACAAGCCTTACTAATTAATCCATAGTTAGGAAAATAAGATTAGATTCTGACCTTTTCCAAAGATTATTGTGTATAAGTGAATATCACAAATGCATCATCATCATCATCATTTGTCCATCACCCCCAGATGGTGCATAGGGCAGCAACTTTTTGTTGCTGTTTCTGTAACAAACTGTTTTTTTACGGGGCAGGGTTGTTAGCCCTGCACCCAACCCCCAAACCTGGAGGACATATCACAAATGCAATGGTTATTAAAGCTTGACTCTCTTATTAACAATTCAGGGCCATTAACCATTACACTTGAATTCAGTTCATTCACTTATGTGCAAATACCTTTCGGAAAGGTATTAATCTATTTGTTCTTTCTCCAGCTATGGATTAAATAGCAGGACAGATTGGGTTCTACAGTCTTGGTTGGCAACCAGTGTACTGTAGAGAGTAATGGCATCCTACTGTGAGAAAATCTTCTACCTGCTCAGTCATGTCTCCTTTGAGACATGATCACCCAAATGTGTATCATGTATGGCAATTAACTGACTGATTAATTACACCACCAGCACATCCAAGCTTATAAAACCTGATATTCCTAATCTATCACTCATCTAGATACTGACCAGGCTTAATGTTGCTTAAATTCAGTATTCGTATATCAATTGGTGTTTCAATGTGATGGGGCTGTAAGACTTGATATGTTGTCACATAAAATGAAATAATAAAAAGTGAAAAAAACTGTCCTGAAGGAAGAACATTGCAATTCTTTGGTAAGGAAAAGTTCAAAGTTCTTCTGATGTAACTACTGGAGCATCAGAAATATGGTTAATAGCAATACTAAAGTTTTCATGCAGTTGATTTGACAATGTCTCTTAGAAACAATGAGGACATTATTGCACACGGTAACAATGTGTTTTCTTAGTCGATCGAGAAAGGCAATATCATTTGAGGTTATTTTTGAGTCAGGAATAACACACTACAGCTTTGTTCTTTTACTTCATGGTTGGTTGTGTAGAGACATTTCAAGACACTTTTAGATGTACTGTATATGAACTGAAGCATGATACGTATAATGTATTTGTAATAGAAGACGCAACTTTGTTATGGGCTGCAGAGAAGCACACCAAGAATGATTATTTGTGGACCGGCTCCATCGACCATTCAAAGTAGTTACAGCGATAGCTGGAAGTAGAGAAATAGGTGAGAATTAGTTCTGCTAATGGAATAAAAGATTTAGCTCAGCATTACTATTCCTCATTTGATATGTCCATACACATATTCAGGATACAGTCATTGGTGTGTAAGATTGCCGAGAAGAGAAACTGAGGAATTTTCTAGCCTAACACAGCAGAAAGGCCACTAAGGTGAAAACAAAGTTACAAAAGAGATATAAAATCATTGAAATGGTGGGAGGTTGCAAAAATAAACTTACAGAGGTGCTATTTTTGGCGTTGAATGAAAAAGAATGGAGATATTCTTTTTATCCATGTTCTATATTGAAAACAAGTGAATATTAATGTTACTGTATTGGGACAGTTTTTCTCTCAAGAATCTATCATACCTGTAACTCTACCATTCACCCATGCTTAGAATATTGCTACCACATATGATCCAGTGACCCTTAAGCTCCTTGATAAAATTGAAAGAAGAATCAGTAATATTATCAATCCTGGTCTGGCAGCTTGGCATTAGTCACTTTCCCACCACTGTAAGGTTACCACTCTTTGCTTTTTTTATAAATACTTTTATGGTAATTGCTTGGATGAACTCTTCTTCATGGTACCTAGACTTTTTGAATATAAGTGCAGTATTAGACTGATGCTGAGATCTCATTAGTTTATGGCTGAGCTGGCTAGATATATTCATACATTCTTGCACTTATTTCTTGTTGATCGCCTTTCTGGCTCCATGCTTTCTAGCCAATTGTAATAAAAATTTAAATGTGATATCAATTGCTATATACTGTCTTCTTGATTACTATTTTCTCTTTCAATTCATTATTAATGTTTCTGCTTCTAATTCTTTTATATCCAGTAAACCTTTATGTCTCAGTGGCTTTACTGCCTTACTTGATTAAAAAAATAATTCTTTTTCTTTCTCTTTGATTCATTGCAATTTTATAAGTATAGCATACACAGAAATATGTGTTGTGGTGCAGCAGATATTGGCTGGGAACAAGAAATTGGGAAGCTGAGTTCGAATTCCAATTGAATTCCTTGCATTCACTTATGCACAAATACACTTTGGAAAAGGTATTAATTTGTCTCTTGCCTCCAGTTATGGGTTAAATAACAGGACAGATTGGGTTCTATAACCTTGGCCAGCAACAAGTCTACCAGAGAAAGTAACGGCAACCAATGGTGAGATAATCTTCTGCCCAGTCAGTCATGTCTCTTTTGAGACATGATCACCCAAGTGTGTATCACAGAAAAATAGTATTATAAAGGTGTATGGTTTGGGATAGAACCCCACACCAAGCAAGCACTAAGTGAGATGGTCAGCTTTTTTTGTTATTAGTGTAGGTTCGGACATTGGTTGCAGCACATTTTGCTCCAACAATTTCTCTGGACCAGACTAAAATCTCTTAAGTCTACCGCAGAAAGTAATGGCAACAAATGGTGAGATAATCTTCTGCCCAGTTAGTCATGTCTCTTTTGAGACATGATCGCCCAAGCATGTATCACGTATGGCATTTAACTGACTGATACACAGAAAAATAGTATTATAAAGGTGTATGGTTTGGGATAGAACCCCACACCAAGCAAGCACTAAGTGAGATGGTCAGCTTGTTTTGCTTTTACTGTAGGTTCGGACATTGGTTGCAGCACATTTTGCTCCAACTACTTCTCTGGACCAGACTGAAATCTCTTATTGTGGCACTAATTCATTGTACTTAACCCTTCGAAGCATACAAACTCACATCTGTGTTTCTCTTGCTAGGTAAGTGTTTCTATCTAAAACTCTACAAGGGAAATCATTTTTGTTGGGTCTATCAGGAGCCATTTACATTTTGCCTGATCAGGAGCCCAGAATATAAACTTAAGGGTAATTAACTCTTTAATGCTGAATTAAGATTTAAATTGATAAAGTTTTTTTTCTTTTCATTTTTCACCTGATCAGTCAGTTAAGTGCCATACATGATACACACTTTGGTGATCATGTCTCGAAAGAGACATGACTGACTAGGCAAAAGATTATTCCGCAGAAGGTTGCCATTGCTTTCTGCGGTAGACTGGTTGCTGACCAAGGCTCTAGAACCCAATCTGTTCTGTTATTTAACCATAACTGGAAGAAATAGATGAATTAATACCTTTCCAAAGGGTATTTGTGTGTAAGTGAATGCAATTCCTGATAGCATTTTATATATTTTTGAAATCTGTCTGTACACGGATATCATTTCTCAAAATATAGATCCTAAACTTATATATAGTCAAAGAATATTGATCCTAAACTTATTATACATAGTCAAAGAAAGTTTTTCACCAGGGAACACACAGATGTTAATGCAGAAAATGAACCATAGAATTTACATCTGTTATGTTCTATTACTACCTTCATAAACTTCGAATTTTTTATTCTTTCAGACAACTTTCTTCATATTCACTTTCTTTACCCCAATGTTTCAGTCATTGTGCATGTGGGGAAAATAAGTTAAAAAGAAAAAAATCGGTTTATTGTTTGCATACACAGCTAGCAATTACCACACAATTATACCAAATATAGGTTTTATTTTTTCACTCATTCATGTTATATAGGAGTGCATACACACATAGCAAAAAATACATAATGCAGATTAAATAAAAATAGAGTCCTGAAATATAGCACAGACACACTCACTTGTTTCTTACCTTCTTTGTCTTTCTCTAACTTTATCTTTCTGTTTCTCTCTCTCTCTATATATATATATATGACACACACGCATGCACTTACACACAAATATACAAACAGTTAACGTTGAAATGCTACAGTGCATAGGGAGGGAGAAGGAATATCGTCTTGATATTGTGAGGGCAACTAACACATCACTCAATAAATTCCAAACCTAAAAGAAAAACTTTTAGACAAAGTTTGACTTTATTCTTCAACCTTCTAGGTTGATACACTGATACCAACATTTGTCTAACAAGTCGATGCTTTTTTGTAGAATGATTTGTCTTTATTGGAGCCAAATCTTTTTCTCTGGAGCATTCTTTTGAGATCTGCAAACAGTCAGTAATCACTGGGGGCCAGATCTAAAGAATAGGGTGAATACAGAAGCAGTTCAAAGTGCAGTTCATGTAGTTTTGCCATTGTTGCGATTAACTTGTGACACAGTACGTTGTCATGGTGAAAGATCACTTTTTTTCTCCATTTGTGGCCTTTTTTGTCAATTTCTTTCTTCAAATGCACCAATAATGCTATATTATATTCACTATTGAAGGTTCTTCTTTTTTCAAGTTAATTGGTGAACAAGACGCCTTTCCCATCCCAAAATGTAGAGACCAAAATCATGTATGCTGATGTTTGTGTCTTTGGTCACTTTGGACAGCATTCATTTGTTGCTGTCCACTCAGCTGACTGCTGATTTTACTCCAGAGTGAAGTGAAGTGGTTTCATCCGTTGTCACATATTAAAGCAAAAACTTCTTCTTGTAGCAGTGAAACAGTTAAAAACAACACTCTGAATCATCTGTGATACTACCGCAGGCCAGACTGCTGCCCTCAGGCCAGATCCTGGTCAAAACGACACCAGATGTGACGCCTCAGGCCGAGATGGCCGTCTGTTCAATGTGACGCTTGTTCTCGATGACGGTCGTGACGTTCCCAGTTGTGAAACTGCCACCCAGTTGCGACGATCTCATCCAATGATGTCGCCACTAAAGCTGTGTTACAGGACGTCTTTTGCAACAATGGGCCACTGTCCCATGTTGTGATTAGATCCCAGAGGTCTTGTCTTGCAATCTTAATAGTCGCCTCTTTTAGCCAGTTCGGACACTGGTATACACTTGTGGTTTGAAAAAAATAAACCAAAAAAAAAATAAAATAAATGAACGAAGTTGAACATACCTGGAGAGCTACGTAGAATATCTTTATATAAAGAAAAAACAATGTCTTTCTTTTCCCAAGAATACAGTTGTTGAAAATGATATTTACAACAGAGAGAGAAAGTTCGCCAAAAAACATCATAGCTTCCAATCGTTAAATGAAATGTTTTGTCTAAGTTTCGTTAGTGTTGAAATGTAAAACAGCAAAGTTCTTTCGGGTTCTTGACAGAATCTGATGGAATGTGCCGAATCAGAGCGGCCACTGGTGGAGTGTGTGGGGGTAATGACGGTGGTGGCGCTCTACCCGGAATCTGAGTTAACTCACTCTCCAACTGAACTTTTCGTGTCGAGCATCTATTTTTATAACCAATTTCAATCCTCACAGCCTTTGGCCAATGAAAACCGGTCTCCACCCATTCGATTTGCGGATGTCATAGCTCGAACAATGAGATCATGCCAACTCACACCGAACCGAATCCAGCTCCGGTCACTTCGGACTGTTGGGCTAAACAGTGGCCTTGGCCCTCGGGTGACCTTATCAAATTACTCTGACACTTGTTTTGTCTACGCATTTTCGGATTAGTGGAATCAACATTTCAAATCTAAGGGAAATCTATATGAACATGATAAGATTCAAAATTTATACAATCATGAAAGACAAGAAATGATTATTTTCCCAAAATAATCAAATTTTAATACTCCCCTGTTTTTAGAAGCGCTTGATGGTACTACAATTATTATTATTTTTCTTCCTAAGCTCACATCGCATGACGCAATAAAACATTAATAATATCACCAATATCAATTTCTCTCTTTGTTGTTTTAAACCAACCAAAGGAAAGTATCCCTGTGGGAGAAGGGAAAACATCACTGTTTGAGATAGTGTCACACATCAACACGTTGCTGTTTTTGACCGAATGTGAGTAAATGCAGCATCCACTTTGAACACAGCTTTTTCATTAGCAAATATTCATGCAAAATGGGAAATACACTGTTATCTGATATGTTAAACACCTTTGCTATCTCATGCAACTTCAATTTATGATGCGCTTGTGGATATTTTTGCTGTTTTCTGAGATAGCTACCAAATTCGGATAACCTGAGAGTCTGTACAACTGCGTTTAAATCAGCATACCACCTCATGACCATTGTTCCAACAAAGCAGCATCTGAATAACACTCATTGCTTTGCTTGAACAGTATTTTTTCTATCAGAAAGCAATGCTTTATCAACAAATGAAATTCAGATTTTTCCATTATATTAAAAATTTGCAACAGTAGCTTCACTTAAATAACTGTAATTTGTAAACTAATAATCTGATTGAGCCCAAATTTTGTCACATGCCATTTGAAGGTTAGTACTTAATAAAAATCATATGGATTATTTATTAATGTTGCTATCTATATGTCAAGTCCAAGACATATTGAGTGATGTGTTAAAGTTGCACATGTGGAATGTAGTCAATGATAGCTGTGACTGTAAACTTGAAGAGATGTACAACATTTTACAAAAAACTGCAAAACTCTGTCATATGACTTCTGAGCAATAAATACTTGAAATGCTACTGGGACTTGCAGGCTCACAGAAATAACAAATTAAATCCACAACAGCTGCTATATACCGGAGGACCTAAGCAGATCAATTTTAATAGCACTACCAAAGAAGCCAGGTGCAAAGGAATGTGAACTCCACTGAATAATCAACTTAATTAGTCACATCACAAAACTCATCATCCAGATTCTGATGAAAAGAATGTGCAGCAGAATTACCCCAGAGATTAGATAGTGTGTCTGTCTTAAAGATACCAAAACAAGCAATGCAATATTCATGCTCATAATGCTATCTGATGCATGGTATGGTGGTCCAGTGGATATCAGCTTGGAACAAGAAATCGAAGAGCCAAGTTCAAAATCCAGTTGAATTCATTGCATTCACTTACATGCAAATACCCTTGGGAAAGGCATTAATCCATCTCTTCCTTCCAGTTATGGGTTAAATAACAGGACAGATTGGGTTCTATAGCTTTGGCTGGCAACCAGTCTACCGCAGAAAGCAATGGCAACCTACTGCGGGATAATCTTCTGCCCAGTCAGTCATGTCTCTTTCGAGATATGATCGCCCAAGTGTGTATCATGTATTGCACTTAACTGGCTGAATGCTATCTGAAAGAGCAATAAAAATGCAGGAGGACCTTTATCTGTGCTTTATAGACTATGTGTTTGGCAAAGTATGCCATAAAGACTTGACAGATATGCTCAACATCCTCACCATTTTTGGAAAAAGTGTGACGATAATCAAGAATATATATTGGCAGCAAACCACTTGTATACCGATAGGAAATGAATTCAGCAGAAATAGAATGGTATATTTTCTCAACGGGTCTATTCATCTTATTCAGCCAAACAATTCTGAGTGAAATAAAACACTTGCCAGGATTCATCATTGGTGGCCAACAATGTAAAATACATGGATGACACAGTGCTGATAGCAGACACAGAAAGGAGAATGCAGGACCTCCTACAAAAGGTATAAAGAGAAAGTTAGAAGAAAAAACTAAGCATAAACTTCAAGAAATGTGAATATATGATACGTGATACATGCTTGGGAGATCCTGTCACTTTTATTCGATGACTGACTAGGCAGATTTTCCCACATAAGGTTACCATTCCTTTCTGTGGTAGACTGATTGCCAACCAAGGCTACAGAATCTAATGTCCTACTATTCAACCCATAGCTGGAGGGGGAAGAAATGAATTAAAATACAAGAAAAAAATCAGTCATATCCAAGGATAATAGAATAATGAGTAGTTTCAAAATAACTAGAAAATAGGAAAAATTTAATATAACTTTTTTAATAAATTTCTTTTACACCTAATTTTAAGTAATCAATATTTATTAGCAATTTAGTTGGCTTTTTACCCTGTATTTGAATTTCAGTGAGGTTTTAGGAAAATCACCCTGGTAGTGTGCAAAAGTGTTAGGACAGAGGTTATATTAAATTTATTTTGATGCCTCATAAAAAATAAAATAGTTCTTGTCCTAATACTTTTGCACAGTACTGTATTTTTTTCTCAAAATGCTCATATCTGCTGTTTCATGTCTAAAACATAAACAACTAGGATTAATTGATGTATTTTTAATCCACTTTTTTTTTTACTCTAAGCATTATATTTGAATTAGATGCACCAATTTTATTTGTATTTGAAACAGTGCACATTATGTCTATTGGTCTGCAGATTTGAGAAATCTGTAAATCCTTATACTGGATACAGTCCTATCTTCACTTTTAAGGAATGCACACTTTTTCACACAGATATTTTTCTTGAAAACCCCTTAACTGAAACATAAACAAAGCAACTTTTTAAGAAATATTTGATTTATTTTTAAATAGTTAATATTAGTACAAGTGCATGCATATGTGTGTTTGTGTGTGTGTGTGTGTGTGTGTGTGTGTGTGTGTGTGTGTGTGTGTGTGTGTTAATTAATATACATATTATCCTAAATCTATAGCATGACTCAGAGTTTTATGCTCTATCGATTGTGATGATTGCATGAAACTCCATGTCATGCAGTACACATAGGATAGTATGTATATTTATTAATATATACTTTAAAGCTCTATTATATTAAATTGAGCACTGTTTTATTAACACCATAAATATATTTCTCTCTCTCTCTCTCTCTCTCTCTCTCTCTCTCTCTCACACACACACACACACACACACACACACACACACACATTATATATATATACATATATATATGTATATATTGCCATCTATATACAAGCCTGTTTTGCTGTATCACAGCTCATCAGTGTGGCTAGACATCCACCTTGCTTATGGCTGTGATCAAAAATAGACAGATCTGCTGTCAGTCGGAGTCTCTACTCCCTAAGCCATAGGCACATGGAATGAGAGAGGGGAAATTTTAGTGTGTTATATACATGTGGTTTATACACACACCAGTCACCAGGAGAACTCAATTCATTACTGAAGAGTAATATATATATATATATATATATATATATAATTTATTTTGATGGGCAAACTATAATCTATTTTGATGGGTAAGGTTTTTGTACCTGTCTCATCAGATTGTAAATTACAAATGATTTAATTTTGTCAGAATTTTCTAAAAACAGGAAGTCAAGCTGCATGACAGGAAAATTTATTCTCCTTGAAGGCATAAGTTGTAGAGGCGAGAAAGTTAACTTTCGATCAGTTCAGTGCAACATTTGAAAGAATATAGTAACAGCAGACATAAAAACACATATCCACACACACACACACACACACACAAACGCACGCACACACACACACACACACACACACACACATATATATATATATATATATTTTAATTCAGATACTTCAATCCAAGGGAAAAAAGCAGGAAGGTAAATTCCAAAAACCCGATCCTAATTAATATTAAAAATTTTATTTTAATATTAAAAAATGATACAGGAAGAGAGCTCCATGTAATAAAATATTACAGAGCAAATATAAATTAAAAAAGGATTAATTCAATGATGTTGAATGGCCATTTCGATATGAAGATCCCCACGGGGGATTACACATCACCTCAGAAACAGAAAAATCCTTTCAGAAACTTGAAGATGAAGATCCGTGGGGATCTTCATATCGAAATGGCCATTCAACATCATTGAATTAATCCTTTTTTTAATTTATATATATATATATATATATATATAATAACAAGACCGACTCTGTAAGTATCTAAATCCTAAAATTATACGGAAATAAACTTTGAGGACAACAAATAACAGACAGAATCTAACTCCGTTACTGTCCGTCGCTATAAGGCGTTGGACAAGAGGGGGAAAAAAAGAAAACTGCGGAATACAGACAATACATATAATACCCCGCAGAAAAGAAAAAAACCCCAAATGGAACCAACCACAAAGAAAGAAAAAGTGCTCGATACAGAACTAACCAAAGCGGAATAACAAAGAGGAAGCAATGTAGAGTAAAGACACGTAAAAATCACAGATGCCAAAACCTACCTGCGTTTCTACACAACGGCACACTGACGAGCCGTTGTGTTAAACTGCGGTAGGTTTTGGCGATCTTGTGATTTTTTTACGTATAGATATATATATATAATATCAGTGATATTCTTTTTTAATTTCTGATCAACAAAGACTACCATGAGTCATAAGAAAAGTATTGCCTCAAATGAAAGACAAACAAAGTATAAAAAGATAGTAACTGATGGGATCATAATGTTGTGATTGATAACAAAGTTGAACTAAGCTAAAAGAAAAAAAGGGATGGCGTCCTAGGTATGACAATCAATTACAACTGGGGATAAAGCCTCTGATCGAAAGGTTTTGAGGAGCATGGAACCACCTCTTAATTCTTGGTGTTCCCAGATTTTCCCTGACATGCAGTGGCAGCAGCTGTTAGGGCCGCAGCAAATAGCAAACCTCTGCTCTCGGGTCAAAACACAATGAAAGTATAAGAATATATTTTTCATCAAAATGCCAGCAATATATTTTCATAGTAAAATGAATCACCAGCAATATATTTTTTATAAAAGAAATTACTAATGCTTTGAAGAAAATTAAATTTTACCATTACAAATTTTACCCACAAGGAGTTGATATGCTGCTAAAAAAACAAACAACAAATAAAAGGAATGCAAATGTGTGTTTGAGTGCAGGTTTTAGAGTGTTTGTATGTGTGTATATGTGAAGTTGAGTGTGAATGTGTCTGCACATATGTGTACATGCATATGTGTGCAGGTGTGTATGCATATGTGTGTGCAGGTGTGTGTATGTGTCTCTGTGAGTGCAGGCATAGGAATATGTGTGTATGCAGGTATATGTGAATATGTCTACACATGTGTGAATGTGCATGCATATGTGTATGTTTGTGTTTAAAAATGACCAAAAAAAAATTTTAAAAATAAATACTTTAAAGTTAATCCATTTCATAACGGATTTTGTAAATATATATATATATATATATATATATATTTACAAAATATAATATATATTTACAAAATATATATATATATTTGCAAAATCCGTTATGAAATGGATTAACTTTAAAGTATTTATTTTTTTATTTTTTTTTTATTTTTATATACTTCTTTATTTGTTTAAATATTATTTTTTAATTAATACTCATATTTGAGTAGATACTCTGTATTTTATAATTAAACAGTATATTTATTTATATCTACCGGCTTGAATAAATGAGAAACCTTGTCAGGAAAATAGACATCTTCTGGCAAGATTTAAACCTGCAACCCCTAAGAGAAACTGCCAATTGATCTGACCTGTCCTAAACTGGTCAACCACAAAGGATTTGCAGTTACACAAAGCCCAAAATTATTCTTTGAACAAATACTTTACTGATTTTTTGTAATATTTGTATCTGCTCTGTTTTATATCCCAAAATTTTTAAATAAATTGTATTTGTTTACATTAGGATATTATTATGAAAAATCAGTAAAGTATATGTTTAATGACATTACTTTGTACTTTGTCTAACTGTAACTCATTTGTCGTCAAGCAGTACAGAACACATCAGATCAGTTGACGATTTCACCTAGGGGATGCATTTTTGAATCCTGCCAGAAAAGCCATATTTTCCAAACAAGATTTCTCAATTATTCAGGCCAGCAGATATAAATAAATGTACTGTTTAATTATAAAAGAGTATCTGCTCAAATAATAGTATCCATTAAAAATAATGTTTAAATGAATATATATATATATATATATATATATATATATATATATATGTATATATAGTCATCTGCAGACTGATCTGTTTCACTATATCACAGCTCATCAGTACAGTTAGACTCCGATTGCTTTTAACCCAGGATTGAAACCCGACCAAAGTGGCATCAGTCGGCGGTTCTACCTCTGGGACATGGGTGCACAGTAGAAGAAGGCAGACTTTTTAGCATGTATATTATCATTATAATTATATATATATATATATATATATATATTAAAAAAAATCAGAGAAGTAGGCAAAAGTTCACTTCTAAATGTGGAGGTCTGAATCATCAGCTGCAGGAAGTTTTTTTTAAGAAAAGGCCATAAATATCTTGTTCTAAGACATTCAAGGCATGCATTTTCTAAACTTCTTGTAGATCAGTAGAAAAAGAAATTTACTTGCGAACAAACATTTTATTACATAACAGAGTTTCAAAATGATTTGTTCATACAGAATCTGAGGTGATTATTTTTATTCCTTTACTGGTTTGTCCATTCAAATTTGCTTTGAATTCTAGAGACAGGGAAAATCAGGTGAGCAACCATTTTACTTCATAGACTGCATGCATTAGGCTCAAATGAGATTTGATTTTCCCCTAGTCAACAGAATTCACACAAGTATCAAAACTTTATACTTAATACAATATGGCTTCTGACTGACAATCCTGGCAATTTTTATTTAGATATTCTTTTCTGAAAACAATGATTCATTGATTGACAGATCAAATGTCTTTACTATCTGAATAACTCATCATGGCTATATATAAAACTCAAAGAACAGCCAGTAACCAAAAACTATAGTAACAAAGTTAAAATATTTACTACAGTTTTAAAATAGCAAATACACTTGGGAACATTTTTGAAAAAGTTTTTCATTGTTGTGCATTTCACAGTTGTTCCATTTTCTAATTAGTCAGCCAACATATTTGTGTTCCATCTGTCTTGAGGCTTATAGCTACAATATATTGAAATACCAGTTTCTGTACAATCAAGATAGTTAAGCAACATCATTGTGGTGCAATGGATATCGGCTCAGAATGAGAAAACGGGGAGTCGAGTTCAAATTCCAGTTGAATTCACTGAATTCACTTACACACAAATACTCTTAGGAAAGATATTAATCCGTCTCTTCCTTCCTGTTATGGGTTAAATAACAGGACAGATTGGGTTCTATAGCCTTGGCTGGCAACCAGTCTATCACAGAAAGCAATGGCAACCTACTGCGGGATAATCTCCTGCCCAGTCAGTCATGTCTCTTTCGAGACATGATCGCCCAAGTATGTTTCACATATGACACTTAACTGACTAACTGAACTCATCCACATGCAAAAGATTAAAAATAATGGTGGCATTACTAATAAAAAAGAGAAATCCTACACTTAATAACATCATTTATGAACATGGTAACAATGTGCTTATCGTGTTTGGAACTTAACATACACAAGAATATATGCATAAACATTCCACATATTTATTTATAAGTAAAGCAAAATTAATTCTTGATAATGGCTAAAAGTATAGCCAAAAGCACTAGAAAGTACAAAAGCTTTGGATAATTCTTATATAATTTGAGTTCTGAAAAGAAAAAAATATTTATATTCTCAAAATTGTACTACACATTAAGTTTTTTATTTTGAAAGGCCTTCTTAGACATATATGAGAGTTTTTTAGCAGCTCTTCATATTCCTTTCACCATTTTCTTGTGTTAGTTTTTCTATTTATTAAATTTAATTTCCATTTTTATACATATAGTCTGATGACAGTCTGACAATACCCATCTTTGAATAACAAACAATGAATAGAGTTGACGTTTTTAGTTTCCAACAAATCTTCACAGACATAAAAAGCTCTAATCAGTAACAAGAAAAGGCAAAAACTGACGGACAATTTTTTATATTTTTCATAAGTGATTAGTTTTTTTGTGAATAGGTATTTTGAGACTTTTACACCTGTCCAGTTAAGTGAATCAGCAAAAGGAAAGTATATAACAGTATTCTTTAAAGATTTCCTCATTAGTAAAGCAGGAATATCAGGTACAGGATTTTTTTTTTTTAATCATATCATCCCAAGCAAGGCAGTAACACCACTGATGCGCAGGGGGCTATGTAAGCGTGAAAAGATTGGAAAAGAGAATGCTGGAAACCACATCCTAAACAGGGAACAAGGGATGAGCCTCTTCACCTGTTAAATAGATGTGGGTGGCATGTGAACTGGGTGATAGTTTAGTCTATCTACTCCAATTAAAAAAAAAAATGAAAAGAGTGAAAAGATTGGAAAAGAGAAAGCCAGTAACCACATCCTAAACAGGGAACAAGGGATGAGCCTCTTCACCTGTTCAATAGATGTGGGAGGAGTGTGAATGGAGCAATAGTTTAGTCTATCTACTCCAACTGAAAAAAAAAAGAAAAAAGAAAAGAATGAAAAGATTGGAAAAGAGAAAGCTGGAAACCACATCCTAAACAAGGAACAAGGGATGAGCCTCTTCACCTGTTCAATAGACGTGGGTAGTGTGTGAACCAGGTGATAGTTCTGTCTATCTACTCCAATTGAAAAAAAAAAAAAGAGAAAAGAAAAGAGTGAAAAGATTTGAAAAGAGAAAGCCGGAAACCACATCCTAAACAGGGAACAAGGGATGAGCCTCTTCACTTGTTCAATAGACGTGGGTGGAGTGTGGTGTATAAATTGAAATTTAGAAGATTGATGACATTTCTTTTTCTCTATGTATTATGTTCACTTATACCACAGACAATAATATCAATAGTAATTGGTCTTTTATCCATTTACACAAACCTATCAAGTGGGCTATTTGAGTCATCCTCTTCTCCTCTTGATTTCAATGTTTTCTGGACTATTAAATTCTCAGAGCAAGCCTTCAGAACTTTGGAGTGTTCATGGCTCTCCCCAGTTTTCTGTCTTGCTCTCAGCAATTCTTTCCCCTTTATGACCCCACTTTCTCATTGTGACATTTTCCCTCCATCAATTTGCACAAACCTATCAATTAGGTTACTTTCTGCTTTCAGCTGTTTCTCTTGCTTGCAGTGTGTCCGGTGATTATTAAATTCTCAAATCTATCCTTCAGAACTTAGGTGACCATAGCCCTCAGAACTTAGGTGACCATAGCCCTCAGAACTTAGGTGACCATAGCCCTCAACAACTTAGGTGACCATAGCCCTCAACAATTTAGGTGACCATAGCCCTCAGAACTTAGGTGACCATAGCCCTCAACAACTTAGGAGACCATAGCCCTCAACAACTTAGGTGACCATAGCCCTCAGAACTTAGGTGACCATAGCCCTCAACAACTTAGGTGACCATAGCCCTCAGAACTTAGGTGACCATAGCCCTCAGAACTTAGGTGACCATAGCCCTCAACAACTTAGGTGACCATAACCCTCAATAACTTAGGTGACCATAGCCCTCAACAACTTAGGTGACCATAGCCCTCAACAACTTAGGTGACCATAGCCCTCAACAATTTAGGTGACCATAGCCCTCAGAACTTAGGTGACCATAGCCCTCAACAACTTAGGAGACCATAGCCCTCAACAACTTAGGTGACCATAGCCCTCAGAACTTAGGTGACCATAGCCCTCAGAACTTAGGTGACCATAGCCCTCAACAACTTAGGTGACCATAGCCCTCAACAACTTAGGTGACCATAGCCCTCAACAACTTAGGTGACCATAGCCCTCAACAACCTTCTGTCTTGCTCTTAACAATATATTTTCCTTTATAACCCCTCTTCTCTTTTTATTTGTTCCTCCAGCCATTTAAGCAATTCCATCAAATGGATTACTTACTGCTCTTCTATGCTTCAGTATATCTTGTGAGTATTAAATTCTCAAAGCTATCCTACAGGAAGTAGATTATCATGGCTCTTCACAGCTTCCTGTCTTCACTTGTTTTAAACAATATATCCTTTTTTTTATACTTATACAACAATATCATAAAAGCAATAATATCTGTTTCATGATGCCTATTTCTCTTTTGTATAAACTTGTCAATTATTTTCCAAACATTTGCTATGAGTATTAAATTTATAAAGGCGTACTTCAGGATTTTTGTGATTCATGGCTCTTTACTATTTTCTCTTGCTCTCAACAATACTTTCCCTTTATGATCTTTTAGCTTTGTTGCATTTTTTTTCCTCTGTCCATTTACACAAACCTGTCAAGCGGGTTGATTGCTGCTTACCTCTGCTTCTCTTGCCTTCAAAGTGTCCTGAGTGTATTACATTCTCAGATATTTTAGGGAGTTCATGGAACTTCACAGCATCCTAAAACAAACTCTAAATTTTCACACATCACAATATTTTCTCAGGGAGGGTTCTACATCTTGAAGACCTATTGGGACTTAAACTCAACTCAGACTTCAAGTGGAATTTATGCGTATGATCCATTACTCAAGATACTGAAAAAATTGTTGGTTCCTGTTCTACTCTCACTGTGAAAATGCAATGTAGATTGTAGTTACCTTTCTAATTTACCCCTGAAGATAACCATATAAAAGGTTAAAAGCATATGGGTTAAAAAATAATATGGCACCTACTTCAATGAATTTCATCTTAATATCAAGAAACTAATTAGACAACTGGAAAGGATTAGCATTGTGGTGATACCAACCGAGCAAAAGCAATGGACCGGATGTTTGCACTCTCACGACCAAAAAGCAAATGACCAAAACTAGTCGGTGTGCAGCCGTATTGACACAGATGTTCTGGTTGAAAACTAAAAATTAATTAAATATTAAATTCCAGTTCACACACCTACGCGAATTTTATTTATCGGCCAATGGGAAGCCCAGAATCAAATACAAGTGTGAATTCCCAAATGATCTGCTGCAATCCAAAAATAAGATATAAAAAGTCGATACAGAAAGCATCGCCAGACTGACCCAGACAGACACACATGGACAGACCCGAGAGAGACGAGAGTAATTAGTATCTCCCCTTATCTCCTCCAACGTCAAGCGGCTTACTATGCTCGCCTCCCTTACCTATCTTTTCCTTTTTCACTGTCGCAAAACTACTTCCTGACCAAAGGAGCGGATACATCAAAGACATTCCTTACTTACAATGCTCCCACATACCTAAGCATTAATTCTCTTTTCAGCATTTTATTGCCATGAACATTTTAACATCTGTTGGACCCATATTTAAACGATTACTAGAATTGTAAAAACCTTAATTGATATATGTATATCTAAAATGTTATTTTTCAACTCAGTTTGCTTTTCTTGATTTATATTCTTTTTATGATTTATAGCGGTTTATCTACAATGAGGCCAAATTCCATTAATCTGCAACAATATACAACTACTCTATAGTATAAAAATAAGTAGACAAAATATATCTATATTATTCAATGAAACATGTTTGAATGAAGATATCTTGGTGCATCCATTTCTAGACATCTACAACAACATTCCTGCTTATATTCACAATATAAAAAGTAATTATCAATAACACAACTATCTTACACCAAAAAAACAATAAAGGCAAACTACAGATCCTCAAAGCAATATTCATTAAAAACTTAAGCTGTCAATTAACAGAATCAGCTATGAATACTGTAGCAATATTCTAAAATGTTTATAAAAAGAACAGTTTTTTTTTTTGCTTTAATACATGCATGACCAATTACAACATAAAAAAAATTAATTTTGGATAATTTTCACATTCTAATAAATGTTAAGCAATTTGTCAACTCGTATATTTGAATCAAGAAGAAAATTTACAGTAATTTTTAGCAAAACAGTTTTGCAGTTATTTTTTGTTACCACAACTCACACCCCTAAAAATGTTCTCAGAAGGAGATTGAAAGTACTTGGGAACATTGAGAAATGAATAATAAAATCATCTGTCAAAGTTACAACTCATTTCTTACATCTTTCAATTATAATATGCGAAAGATTATACATGAGTATAAACGGATTTTATTAAAAATAGGCAGACACAGTGTTTGCAATTCATTTAATCTGCCATGTCTAAAAAAAAATTTACTGCTTAAACACACAAATTATAAATTATATAATCCAGCAGCTCATCATAACAACATTACCTAGCAATTTAAACGTACCCTTGTGGAAAGGTAAATTGAAGCGACTCATGACAACTTAGCAAGTCTCAACAAATGGAAACAAGAAATACATAACATATTAAAAAGAATTACCAACTCTGAACAATTTAAACAAATATTAAATAGACTAAGAGAAATTACTAACAAATTGGAATGTAAACATAAGTTAAAAATTCAAGAAAAATCAATACATTATATAAAGAAACTATATACATCCCGAATAACTTTGAAAGATTTATAAACATTTCTGATTATGAATTAACTGACAACCAAAAAGAATGATTTAACCTCAAACCTAACTGACATATATACAAAAAAATATAATGGACGACATAAAAAAGTTGAGATTGAGACACTATACCAAAATATAATTAAACTCCAAGAATGGCAGCTAATTACTACAGAACCAGAACTCTGTGATTTACTTAGGGCAGAATCTATAAAAGAAACACACGATAAAAAGATATATTCTTCTAAACTCATAAAGACTTCACTGAAAATTGCTGCAAAAGAATTGCACAACCATCTAGAAATTTTTTTTTTTTTTTTTAATCATTTCACCCCCGAGCAAGGCAGAAACGCCACTGATGTGCAGGGGGTTACATAAATGTAAAGAGATTAATTACAAAAGAGTGAGGAGTACAAGCTAGTTAGAAAGGAACAATAGAAAGCTGAGAAAGCAGGTGCAATGACAGGTACATGGGCGGAGAGAAAGGGAAGGTTATACAGGGGAGGGGAGAGAGCTAGAGGCCAGTGGTTAGTTGGTGAGTATTAACTTTGCTTTTAAATTTCTGGAGGTCGTAGCCGTCAGGAAAGCAAGAATACGGGAGTGAGTTCCACAGGCGGGAAGTGCGAGAGAGGAAGCTGCAGGAGTAGAATTGTCGTCTGCGTTTGGCTAACCTGACTGTGAATGGGTGGGACCCAGTTGCCAGTCTGGTTGAACGGGTAAACACCTGTTGAGGAGGCATCAGTGACTTAAGCTCATCCGAGCAGAAGCCATGAAAGTATTTATAGAAGAGACAGAGGGAGGCCACATTTCGACGATGGGAAAGTGGCTGCAGACGAGTCGCCAGATCAGTACCTATCACATTACAGACTCTCCTTTGGAGCTTGTCAAGAACACTGAGGAGAACGGCAGGGGCACCTGACCATAAATGGCAGCAGTACTCCATGCACGGACGGATGGTTGACTTGTATATATGCAGGATGGATTCAGGTGGAAAAAACATCCTGGATCGACATAGTGACCCAATCTTCTTAGCAGTAGATTTTGCTATGGATTCAATATAGAGCTTCCATTTGAGGTCAGAGGACAGGGTAAGTCCGAGGAGGCGTAGTGTATTACTCTCCGGGAGAATCATCTGGTCCATGCTTATGGGAGGCAGAAGAGGTTGCCTGTAATGGTTGACGGACAACAGTAGTAATTAAGAAAGATTATAAAGCTAACATCTTAGTTGTTTTAAACAAGTCTGACTACAACTCAAAGATAAAACAGTTACTCGATGATCCCACCAAATTTTAAAAACTTACCAATAACCCTACCACTCAATTAAAAGCAACAATTAAAAAATTAATGACAGCTAACAATGCAAAGCAAGACAATCTAAAACTTACCAAAATAATTGGAGACTATAAACCCAGATACATTAATGGTTCTATCAAAACACACAAGCTTATCTTGCCATTAAATCATTGATACAAATATTAAAAATGGACAAATCTAATAATGAAACAATAGAATCACTTGATGTAGAAAATTTATTCACTAACATTCCTGTTAGAAAAACCATTGACACTATTATAAAAAACATATATAAAATAATTCTCTGCCCACACTGAAAATTAAACCTAAAATACTAAAAATCTACTTTTAACCTGTACCACCAAAGTTTCATTCTATAATTCACAGGCAATGTTTTCTCTGTTAGGAATCATTACATGTAGGAGTTAAAAAAACACAAAATTTTTACCAAATCCAGACAATTAAGGTGAGGGGATTTTTAAGGGATTTTTACACCCACATTTAACCAGATGATAAGTCCTAAGTTAAAGCAGAATTTCCTAAAATTAGTTGAAAAACGCTTCCCTAAAAATAACTCCTCAGCAAAATTTTTTACAGAAATACTCTGAAATTGACCTATAGCTGTACAGATAACCTTGAGAAGATCATTACAAACATAATAAAAGAACTGTAAGCAGATATAATAACCTAAAATAATCAACAACATCCTAAAAAATTAATGATCTCAACAACAATGATCGCAGTTGCCAAAAATGTATTAACTGTCTATTAGAAAATAAATGTCTAACTAACACTGTAGTCTATCAATGCTCTATTTCTACCATAGAAAATCCAATAGTAATAAAATTTTATATTGGTTGTACCAAGTATTGTTTTAAAACCTACCATTATTTCCATATGTTATCTTCTACTTATTATTGGTAATTAAAAGATGCAAAAAACCCTACCATAAAATAGAAAATATTAAAAAAAAAAGAACTCGTAAATCTCTACATGAGCCATGTTTTCTATGTTTACCATAACAATTTAATCATAATCTAAACAATATTCATTTGAAAACAAAAAATTATTGAATATTACTCATCGTATAAATTAAATAGGCATTTAAATTTTATATATATATATTTATATGTATATATGTAATTATTGTTATTATTATTATTAGATTAGAAGTAAAAACATTCAATGTTTTTTGATAAACTCTCCAAGTTGACCTTTGGTAAAGAAATTCCAAGTTGATCATTGAACATGTGTACTCCTAATCTAATTATTATTATTGCACTAGTCTATACTGAGCAATTTATTGGCAGATATTCTTTAAATCTGATATAAGTTGAATTATATAATTTTCCTGATATTATATGTTAGCATTAATCACAAGCATTTTATTTAATTCTATATACATACATACATACATACATACATACATACATACATATGTGTGTGTGTGTGTGTTTCATTAAAGATGACTGATTAAGTTTTTTATTTAATTTTTCTTGTGTTCATACAAATGCCCCTTAAAGAACTGCATTTCTGATCAAACTAAAATCATAAATAATTACATTAGTCTCACTACAACATACAATTTTCATTATACCTGACCATAGCTTGACTAGGACTCATTTAAACACATGCAAAAACTGATGGAGTGTATCAGTAGAAGAAGTAAAATGAATAAAAAAAAGACAAGAAGAAAAACTGTACTTAACTGACATGTTTCATCCTCTGAGTGACTTTATCAAGACAATGTAGAGCTTATTATGCTACACATGTTTATATGTGCAGAGCCAAGGATGTTGTTGGTTTACCAAGGTTTATAGATTAGAGAATGTTTATTAGGTGGTTGAAAGGTTAGTCAAATTATGAGGAAGGAACAATGATTCCTAATTCAAAGTTTTTAAATGAATATTGTTTGGATTATGATTAAATTGTTATGGTACACTATATATATATATATATATATATATATATATATATATAGGTACGTATATTTTGGCAGCATCTTTTCTTTTAAACAAGTTGTGTTAAACAATAGAGACAACATAATCTTATATATTTTCTTTTGAATTTTTTCATATTTTCTGATTAATTTTTTTATTTCCAAATATTTATTTGTAAAATAATTGTCCAAAGGTTGGTCTAGTATTTATGAACTACTGCCTCTGAATTTAAAACAAATTTCATAAGGTTTATTTATTTTCTTTTAAAATGTTGTAACACTTTTCCTGCTACAAGGCAATATTTGATTTTCAAACTGTAATATAGACCCTGATGATGAATCATGATGTTCGTAAGTACTAGGACAACCTTTGGACAATTTTTATAAAAATATAATTTGGAAATAAAAAGCCTAATCAAAAAATATGAAAAAATTCAAAAGAAAATATGTAAAACTATGTTGTCCCTATCGTTTAACACAAATTGTTTAAAATATATATATATATATATATATATATATATATATATATATACACGCTACTGGCGATAATTATTCGGTCACCCCAGTTTTTAAAAGGAAATTATGTATTTCATACTCAGTCAGTCGGTTAAGTGCCATATGTGATACACACTTGGGCGATCATATCTCAAAAGTGACATGACTGACTGGGCAGAAGATTATCCCGCAGTAGGTTGCCATTGCTTTCTGCGGTAGACTGGTTGCCGACCAAGGCTATAGAACCCAATCTGTCCTGTTATTTAACCCATAACTGGAAGGAAGTGATGGATTAATACCTTTCCCAAAGGTATTTGCGTGTAAGTGAATGCAATGAATTCGGCTGGACTATGAACTCGGCTCCCCGATTTCTCGTTCCGAGCCGATATCCAATGCACCACAATGCACATATTTTTCTTAAAACATTGTTTAGGTTTTAGGCATCTTTTCTTATTCCAATTTAGAGTTTGGTATCACATTTGCTGTCAGTTGTTAAAATACCTTCAAGTTATTTGAATTTCTGTCTTCTATGCGCTGTGTCCCTTCAGGATGTTGGCAGTCATGGTTCTCCATAATTTCCCATCCTTTGTAGCAGTTAATAATTTTTTTCTTGTTTATATCTCCTAAAAAATGGTCCTGCCACCTACTTAAGCAAACTATGTAGATAGGCTATGCATTATATTCTGCTACTGCTCTTGCCTTCTATATGTCCTGTGAGTGTCAGTTTTTCCCAGTGCCTTTTCTCGTTATATGCCTTAGAAATTTCAACCATATCTTCCTGCTGTTAAGTATAACTTCATTGTTGCTCACATGTTTGACACCTGGTATCCTCAAAATCCTTCTGTAGTACCACATTTTTATTGCTTTAAATCACTTCTTCATCTTTAAGATGATTGTCTGGCATTAACTGCCATATAGGAGGACTGATATCACATAGCAATTCAGTTCTATTTTCTTTATTTCAAATTAAGTTTTCTTTTTTCTCTCTATTTTTTCAAATTTCAGTGTTCTGATTTTCATCCTCTGCTGATACACTTCCCAAGTATTCAAATAATTGTCAGTCAGTTAAGTGCTATACATGATACACACATAGGCGATCATGTTTTGAAAGAGACATGACTGACAGGGCAAAAAATTTTCCCACAGTAATTTGTTATTACTTTCACCAGTAGACTGGTTGCCAACCAAGATGACAGAACCCAATCTGTCCTGCCATTTAACCCAAAGCTGGAGGGAGAAGAGCTGGATTAATACCTTTTCTAATGTGACAAATACAACTGAAATTTGAACTTGTCTCTCTGATTTCCCATTCCGAACCTATGTATGAATTTACTCAAGCCACTAGATTAGCAAACCAATAAAAATGTAAACACAACTTTTAATCTATCAGCTTCTTTTCTCACACTTCCCACCTATGGAATTTCTTTCCTTTTACTTGCTTTCCAAACAGCTACAATCTCTAAGAATTTAAATGTAAAATCAATCGTCATCTCCTACCTCACTGACTAGCATCCTCTCTCATGCTCCTTTCTCCGTCCACTCTACTCTCGTCAGTATTCTCATTCTTCTCTTACCCACAATCTGACGCCCCCATAACCTGTCCCTCTTTCTCATAACTTTCTCTTATGTAACCCCCTGTGCACCAGTGGCAGTAAACTGCCTTGCTTGGAGCAATATGATGATAAAAAAAAAGTATCAACTGTACTTATTTGATTTTAGTATGTCCATTTAGCAGTTCACATATTGGATTGTACCTATTTCTGACAACCATACATTCTGTATTCTTGCAATTGAAGTTCAGTCAATTTTTGCATCTCTAATTCATAGCTTGCATGTTGGGTTACTGTAGGAATTCTTATAGCTGCTCTATTTATATACGCCTCTATGTTGGTAAATTAATAATTTCTCATGGTAAGCTGCTATGAAAAGATGAATTTGTTATCTTAAATTCTTCTTGGCTAACTTTCTTTATGATTACAATGCTATCAACTGATGTTTTTCTTTGTTCTCATTTTCTTGACTCAGATCTGTCTCAATCTGTGCCAGTTACCATTTATCAACTCCTATGTAATATCTTAAGATCTGGAATTTGATAAAGCATTTTACGCAATGTCTATTCTTTGGCTTGCCTGAGAAAGACATCTGTCTTACAGATGCTAACACAAATGGAAAGCATTTAACCTTTACATTATAGACTTTGTGTGATTTCTTTGATGTATCAAGTTTGATAAGAGAAAGAAGAAACTTAAACAAAAGATAAATCAATACCTAAAAATTGTGTGTGTGTGTGTGTGTGTGTGTGTGTGTGTGTGTGTGTGTGTATGTGATAGATAGATGGTATTATTATTATCTTTTTTTTTATCAGGAGACGTGTGGAGGCTTATATGTAAGTATAAAAAAGATGTTACCTAGTCTTGCATTCTGAATGGATTTTATCTTAAAGGAGATAGAAAGTATTATTTAATTTTTAAGTATACCATGTGTGAATGTGCATGTGTGAACACACGTGCATGCATGTGTGTGTATATGTATATTTTTACCTGCTCTCATATTGTGGATGACTTTTATCTATGAGAACACAAAGTACTATTTAATTATATAAATATATTAGTGTGTGCATGTGTATGAGTGTGTGTAAGTATTTGATCAAGCATGTCTGTGTGTGTGTAAGTGTATGTGTGCATGAGTGCACATTATTCATTTAAATAAGTATACTACTGAATGGGTTTGTGTATATATTTGTACATGTGTGCTTGCATATGTATATTTATATTTACTGATGAAGTATGTGTGTGTGTGTGTGATTTTTATTTATTCTCATAATATGGATGACTTTATTTTCCCACAAGGCAAACAGAATGTACTATTTATTTTAATGCATGTATGTGTAATTTTTTACCTGTTCTCATATTGTGGTTGATCTTTCTTTTTGTGCTCCAAGCAGCTAGACAGATTTTACCATTTATTTATATAACTAGACAAATGAAAGGATCAAATAAGTTTTTGCCTGTTGATTATTCTTCAACTGAGACAGGCAGATATTCATATAAATAGACAATGAAGTTTGTATTGGCAGTCATTATTGACATTTGTGTCTTTTTTAAGATCAAAGCTTTTATTTAGTTTTCTTTAAAAAAAAACAATTATTTTTATGAATATATTTTAACATACAGACTTCTTTAAATATTAATACAAAACAAAAAAGATATATAAAAAAAAATTGAGTGCATGAAAAAAAGTTTTTCTTTGCATAATTCTTTTTATAGACACAATGTGAAAATTTTTGCATTATTCTATAGCTTTTTCCTTTCTTGTGATTTCTCTTTTTAAAATTATATACACACAAACTCCACCTGTCCTACCAGGATTCATTATATGCAGCCATAATCTAAACAACATAAGATATGCAGATGACTCAATGTTGATAGCAGATTAAAAAAAAGAAACTACCGAATGCAATAAAGTAAAGTGAAAAGAAAAAGGATGTGCATTGTGGTGCAGTGGATATCAGCTCAGAATGAGAAATCAAGAAGCCGAGTTCAAATTCCAGTTGAATTCGTTGCATTCACTTACACACAAATACCCTTGAGAAAGGTATTAATCCGTTTCTTCATTCCAGTTATGGGTTAAATAATAGGACAGATTGGGTTCTATAGCCTTGGTCGGCAACCAGTCTACTGCAGAAAGCAATGGCAACCTACTGCAGGATAATCTTCTGCCCAGTCAGTCATGTCTCTTTTGAGACATGATTGCCCAAGCGTGTATCACGTATGGCACTTAACTGACTGAAAAGAAAGGATCTACAGATGTCAGTAAAATAATAAGCCCGACATGTAGATTACCAAATCAAACAGGTACAACCTCTCCAATCTCTGTCCTTTTTCAGGCCACAAGGCTAACACACATTTCTTAAAACTCAAGACACTTCTTTCATTTTTCAACTATATTATCTGGACACTCATTAAACTCATGTACAAAAAACACATGAGAAAAGCTGTATGCAATTTTTTTTAATAATCAAATCACCCCAAGCAAGGCATTTTACTGCCACTGTTGAGCAGGGGGTTACATAGGAGGTAAGTTATGAGAAAGAGTGACAGGTTACAGGGAGTGTCAGGAAGAAGGTAGGAGAAGGATGAGAATACTGATGAGAGTGAAATGGATGAAGAAAGAAGTATGAGAGAGAGAGAGAGAGAGAGAGAGAGAGAGGGAGGATACAAGTTAGTAAGTTAGGAGATGACTATTGACGTTACATTTGAATTCTTGAAGATTGTAGTTGTCAAGAAAGCAAGTAAATGGAAGGGACAGGTGGGAAGTGCAAGAGAAGAAGCTGCCGGAGTAGAATTTGCATTTACAATTTATTGGTTTCACAGTAAATAGGCAGGGCCTAGTTGCTAATCTTGTGGCTCGAGTAAATTCATGTATAGAGGGTACCAGTGAGCTAAGTTCAACTGAGCAGATGCCATGAAAGTATTTGTAGAAGAGACACAGAGAAGCCACATTGTACTGGTGAGAAAGTGACTGTATCCATGCTGCCAAGTCAGGATTGATCACATTACAGATTCTCCATTGCATTTTGTCAAGGACCCATAGGTGTATAGCAGTAGCACCCGACCAGATATGGCAGCAGTAGTCAATGCATGGGCGGATGGTAGATTTTTTATATGTGCAGGATTGTTTCAGATGAGAAAAACTTCCTGCACAGAGGACCAACCTTCTTAGCAGCGGACTTAGGTATGGATTCTATATATTTATTCCAATTGAGGTCTGTTGTGATAGTTAACCCGAGGAGGTGCAGTGTTTTACTTTCAGGGAGACTAGACTGATCCATGTTAATGGGGGGTAGGAGCGATTGCCTGTGGTGGTTAATAGATAGCAGTGTTTTGGAAGCATTGAAATTCACAAGCCATTTCTAACCCTAGTCCACCACGGATTGGAAGTCCTTTTCAAGCTCAGCAGTGAGGTTTGCTTTGTCAGCCTCAGCAGATTTTTGATTGAGATGAGAGTAAATTGTACTGTAGTCAATATATATGCCTACTTGAGATCTTATTACATCAGGGAGATTGTTAATGTCGATAAGGAAAAGCGTGAGACCTAGAATAGAGCCTTGAGGGACACTCGCATCCATGTGATAGTATTGGGAGGCATGTCCATTCAATACTACCTTCATTGTGCGATCTGAGAGGAATGACTGGATTAGATCAAACAATTCTCCAATTATAATGTCACCCAGCACCTTGCATAGAAGGCCAGCATGCCAGACTCTGTCAAACACTTTGGCGCTATCTAGGGCAATAGTTTGGACTTCACTGTTATTGTCAAGAGCCAGGTGTATATACTCAGTGATGGTCGTGAGGATATCAGCAGTAGACCTGGTGAAGCAGAAACCATACTGTTTGTCAGAAAAGAGTCTGCGGGTTGTGAGATGTTGTACCACCTCACAAATTCTTTATCTTAATATTTTGTCTATATTTGAGTAACATTTTACCCTGACTCACAATTTTGCTTAATATTACTTTTTAACAGGGAATGGAAAGTGCAACACCAAAATCAGAAGACATATTGGAATAGTGCAAGTTGCCTTTCAAAAGCTAAGCAAAGTATTAAGATACAGAAAAATTTCATTAGAAAAAATGAGTACTTTATTAATGTCAGTGAATGCTGAATAATCTCATAATAGAAGAATACATTTCAAGCAATAAAAATGTGGTTCTACAGATGGATGTTGGGAATAATATGAACTAAGCATGTAAGCAACAACAATGTTTTAGAGAAAAGGAACACCCTGTAAGGAGCATCAGCTATTCTTGTAAAATGGCTTTGTGCCAAACATAACCAAGCCCACTACATTTTAAAAATCAGAAAGTTAAACAAAAGATAAAAGGGTCTTGTTTGTATTATTAAGTTTAAATTTATTTAATGCGAAGAATGAAATTAATTTTGTTGTTTAGAAATAATGTTTATTTCTGTATAAATGTTTTCTTTTGAATGTTTGTTTAAGAGTTCAGTTTGCTTAAAGTCAACTGAAATGGATTTGTGAAGAAAAGACAAGTTTATGTTTTGCTGTGAGTGTGTACAATTGCTAGTAGGTGAATAAGTTCATCCTGATTGTGAATGAAAATGTAAATGATCACTTTGTTCCTCTTTTTATTTTGTTACTGTCAAGTAATGAGGAAAGGAGATAATCATTTAGTGTTGTGCAAAAAAACTGATGTGCGTTGTGGTGCAGTGGATATCGACTCGGAACGAGAAATCGGGGAGATGAGTTCGAATTCCAGTTGAATTCATTGCATTCACTTACGTGCAAATACCCTTGGAAAAGGTATTAATCTGTCACTTCCTTCCAGCTATGAGTTAAATAACAGGACAGATTGGGTTCTATAGCCTTGGCTGGCAACCAGTCTACCGCAGGAAGCAATGGCAACCTAGTGCGGCATAATCTTCTGCCCACTCAGTCATGTCTCTTTCGAGACATGATCGCCCAAGCGTGTTTCATGTATGGCACTTAACTGACTGAAGAAACTGATAATGTGAAAAGTAGGTCATCAGAACTTGGAATCAGTCAGATGACTCATAGCTCTCTGTAATGTTCTTTCTTTCTTTCTTGTAAGCACATGAGTAAGTATATATGTATATGTGTATGTGTATAAGTTCTTAACTCATTGTATTTTAATGTGCAATTAACAACTGATGGACTTTTTTTCTGGACTTAAAACTCAGGAACAAGTCACAATCCTTAAAATATTTAAACAAATTTGGGCAGTTGTGGTTAAAAGTTTGTAAAATTATAGTTTCTTCTGGTTTGTAGTTTATTCCCTCAATTGGTGTCCTTTAGTCAAACATTCCAATAATCACATTGTCTCCTGTTGGATACAGGAGTAACCATTCTTCTTGTCACTTCGGTAAGCCCATTTTATATCCGCATTGACAGCCAAAATTTACATATATAAAAATGGACTCTTGAAAGAGAGTATCCAACTCCAGGATCTAGTGTTTTAAATGCATAACCTAAGAAGCTGCAATTTTTCTTTTTAGAAAAGTTTACATGCAAGTCACATTTGAATTCATTTTTGTCCTGAAGGTAAATCATTTTATCTAGCATTATACAGAGTGTCCATAAAGCCCGTGTGCACTTTAACAAAGTTATAACCTCATTTGTATTTATAATAGAAATAATCTTTAAAAAATGTTTTAAAGTTTAACATACTTAGTTTTAAGTATAGTTATTAAATAATACTTTACCACAAAATTTGCAACAATTTTTAGATAAGTAAAAATTATAAACTGCAAAATTGTATTACCCTTTGTATTTCTAATGATGGAGGATATGTGGAAACTTAAATAAAATTTCAATAAAACCTAAAAAAATATAGATTTACTTCTTTCTAACCCTTTTTAAAATTATTTCTATCACAGAAAAAATAAAGCTATTAATTTTTTAAAGTGCACATACACTTTATGGACACCCTGTATTGTCTGTTGCAAAAAAATATACACAGCTTATGCTTCTTTGTTCTCTGCGGTAGTTCCCTACAGCATTACAGGTAAATATTATTTAATTTCCTTCTAATTTCAAAGAAGCTATTTTTGAGGCCCACTTTAAAAAATGTCTTAAAATTACTAGAATCTCAATGCTGAATGTAGTATTGAATAGTATTAATAATAGTAATAACAACTATAAAGGAAAAAAAGCATGAAAATGTCTCTGCAATGAGATGGCCAATCATAAGGACTCCAGTATTAAGGTCAAAGAAATTAAAAAGCTTAAAACATACACCAAACTCTGGACTGAGTTTGCTAGAATGTGAGGCATTCAGGCCACAAATTTCATACTTATCATAGATGCACTGGGGACTGTACCACTTAAATCAGAATAAAGCCTGGTATATCATCACTTCAGAAGTTTGCACTTCTTGGTTCTATAAATATTCTGCAAAAGGTGCTATCTTGATAGAGAACACTCATAATGTGAGATCTCTAGTTGAAAATAAAAAAACTGTGCAGAAGATACAATAATAATAATAATGATGCCATTCCAACGTCTATATAGAATAATATTAATAATCTTAATAATAGAAACATATCTTATGATGCACCAATTCTTCAGCTAAGAATCAATTACATGAGTTGTGTAAATAAACCTGTGTAAAATGGGTAAAAAGACAATGCATTTGATACAATTGTTCCAGTAATATGATTTTTTATAAATATTTTCACCAAATTTTACACCAGATAAAATTATGAAACTGGTAAGAATATATTAAGAGATAAATGTATTTCTCTTGAAAATTACAATGTATAGGTGTGTGTGTGTGTGTGTGTGTGCATGTCTGAGCATGCATGTATTTCAATGTGTGTGTGCATGTGTGCATGCAAGCATGTGTGTGAATGTGCATCTATGTGCATGCAAGTTTATGCATATGTGAGAGTATGAACACATGTGCGTGTATGCGTGCATGTGCATGTGTGCATGTGCATGTGCATGTGTGCATGTGCATGTGTGCGTGCATGTGCATGTGTGTGTGTAAGCGGATGAAGAAAAACTTTCCTTAACTTGATCATAGATCTCTTGGTCTTTTCAAAATTCTGCATACTTATTTTTTATCATTTTATGACAAGACAATATGATTTTATACTTTTTGGTATTATTGATATTATATTATGTATATGTAAATATATTGCTAGACTAAAGATAAATAAATATATATATATATATATATATATATATATATATATATATCTTCTGTCTTTTTAGTTTCTGTTTTTATTGTTCTTGCTTCTTAATGATTTCTCTTTCAATTATTCTTTCATACTCAGTAACCACCTGCTTCTTAGTAGCTTTGTTACTTTGGGGTAAAATAATTATATATATATATATATATATATATATAAGATATTCATATAAAATAGACAAGAAGGTCTTTATACATTTGCAATAATCATAGTTATTTGTGCCATGGTCAAAGCATTTGAGTTTAAAATAAGTACATAATACATTCAGCAATGAATTAGAGCACTCTTAATTACTAGTGTGTGTTTACATGATATATCACATGCTAAAAGTCTGCCTTCTTCTTCTACTGTGCACCCATAGCTTAGAGGTAGAATTGTTGACTGATGACAATTCAGTCGGGTTTCAATCCTGACTAAAAGCAATTTGATGTCTTACTGTACTGATGAGCTGTGATACAGCAAACAGATCTGTCTGTGGATGACTATATATGTGGATGACTATATATATATATATATATATATATATATGTAAAAAGTGTATGTATATAATTATAAATATCAATATATATATATATATATATATATATATATATATATTGTATATATGCAATTTATTATATATATTATATTGTTTACATATTATTATATATGCATGGTACTAATTTAAAAGTGCTCAATATCAGTGATAGAGCAGACATATTCATAGAGATAGCTGTGAGTTTGTAACCCTGGGTTTCACACTCTTGCGATCATCAGACAAACTGATTAATTTTTTAAAAAGTTGGTTATATATGAAATCAGATTTCCCCCACTTCCACAATAATACATGAATATACACAACCCTACATATAACCAACTTTTTAAAAAATTAATCTGTTTGTCTGACGATCGCAAGAGTGTGAAACCCAGGGTTACAAACTCACACCTATCTATCTATCTATCTATCTATCTATATATATATATATATATATATATATAAACATGTTTTGCTAAGTCTGTAGAAAAATTCTGTCTGTTTAATTTTTTTTATGTTTTTCCAATTTCCAAATAACATATCATATGCCAGATCCAAAATTATGTTTAAACTGCCCAAAATTCATGTTCTGTCCTTGTTTTCTTTAAGCATTTTTAACTATCTCAGTGATTATTAAGAACTACCAGTATGTAAGATAGAACCCACTTCTTGACAATGACTTAGATAGACATTCTCAATCTATTACAGCAGCAATACAAATAATTTTATTTTAATACTTCTTGTCTCATTTTTCATTCTCCTCCACCAGCAATACTTTGTTGTTTTTGTTTGTTACCTTTGCAATGATATATAGTATATATCAGTATATCCTGTTACATTATAAACATATAATGTCATTGTTTCCAATATTCTATTACACTGTAAATATCTAATATCTTTGTTTCTTATATCAAATTAAGTTATAAGTATATTATATCATTCTTTTGTTCAGTCATCACTGAATATATCATTCAGATTGATGCATGTAAGTCTGTACTAAATACATTACAGCATATGAAATTATAAATGTACTTTTAAAAATCAATACAAAGTTCATACAATACAGTTTATTTTCGTAAGATAATCTTTAATCAATTTATCAATTTCTTCTCATGGAAATCAAACAGAATGAACATCTGTTATTATATTGTGCATAAATTTGCATATGATATGGGGTAAGAAATGGCTAGTAAATTTTAATGCTTCTAAAACGAAGCTACTGTCAATTAACCATCATCGACAATCTCACCTACCTCCCATTAGCATGGACCAGGCTTGCCTCCCAGAGAGTAAAACACTACGCCTCCTTGGTCTCACACTTTCATCGGACCTCAAATGGAATGACTATATCGAATCCATTGCTAAATCCGCTGCTATGAAAGTCGGTTCTCTGTGTAGGGCCCGGAAGTTTTTTCCGTCTAAATCTATCCTACACATTTACAAATCTACCATCCGCCCGTGCATTGAATACTGCTGCCATATCTGGTCGGGTGCCCCTGCTGTTCTCCTCGGGCTTCTCGATAAGGTTCAGAGGAGGGTCTGTAATGTGATAGATACCGACTTGGCAGACCGCCTGCAGTCTCTCTCCCACCGGCGAGACGTGGCTTCGCTGTGTCTCTTCTATAAATACTTTCACGGCTTCTGCTCCGATGAACTTAGATCACTGGTGCCTCCTAAATACGAATTTGCACGAGATACTAGATTAGCAACTAGATCCCACCCTTTTACAGTGAAACCGATAAAATGCAGCCGTAACTTCTACTCCAACAGTTTCTTTCCTCGCACTTCCCGACTGTGGAATTCTCTTCCAAACGATTGCTTCCCCGACGGCTACAATCTCCAGGAGTTTAAATGTAAGGTCAATAGACACCTCCTAACACACTAACCTGCTCCCATTCTATCAAGCACTCTTCCCATCTGCCCGACACTCATCCTCGCTATCCTTACTCATCTATCACCTTTCTCCTGACATTCCCTATGTCTATCCACTCCTTCTCTTTACCTTCCCCTATGTAGCCCCATGCGCAATAGTGGCAGTGGAATGCCTTGCTTGGGGTGAGATGATTAAAAAAAAAAAAAAATATAAAAAAAAACTCTATGAATAAATAGACTGTTTTTAATCATTTCACCCCAAGCAAGGTAATAAAGCTAATAAGACGCAAGGGGTTGCTGATTGTGAGAGAATACAAGAAAACTTTTAACGAGAGAGTACAGTAAAAGAACAAGAATTAAGAACAGGAATAAATATTTGAAGATCAAAGTTAACTGAAAACCAAGAAGCTGAAAAAGAGTTCCACTAATTTGAGATGTGCAAGAGAAGAAACTGTCAGCATAGAACTTACGGTTACATCTAACCATTTCAGTCGTAAAATGACGAGAACATGCTACCAATCTAGTACTACACATGAATTCATAAAGTCTATCGAAACAATTACCATGAAAATATTTATAGAAAAGACAGAAAGAAGCTGCATTATAGTGGTGGGAAAGTTACTGAAGCTAAGATGCCAAGTCAAAACCAATAATATTGCAGATTTGTTTTTGGATTTTATCAAGAATCTCTAAATATATTACAGAAGCACCAGATTGGATGTTGTAACAAAGATTAATAGTAAAACTTAAAATGTTTTTTAATCAACTCAAAATATCCATTTGAAATGTCAGTCAAAACCTTCATTTTAGACTATGTGACATGTTCATTCATGATGTGGGCCATCATAGTTCTTCTCAACTTCCACTGTAGGTCTTAATAAATTTTATCTTTTTTTTCATCTTTCCTAAACTCTGTTCTGGTGTCTATTTTTTTAAGTTCTCTAGGTTATACATTGTCTTCCTCTATCCATCTTGCCTTCAGTGTGTTCTATGAGGATTAAATTTTCCAAACCCCTTTCCTCATATGTACCCTAGAAATTTCAACTGTCTTTTTTTGATGTTAGGTACAAGTATCCATTTTGTTTCCATTTTCTTTAAAACTTCATTGTTGCTTATATGTTCCATCCATAGTATCCTCATCATTCTTTGGTAGAACTACATTATTGTTACTTTAAGTCTCTTCCTCTGTTAGGACATTGTCCAGTATTCACTGCCATATAAGATAACTGATCATGTGTACAGTTTCAAGATTTTCAATAGAAGGAATTGAATAAAGAAAGCAAATTGGTTACACACCTAAAAGTGGTTATATTCATTTTGTTTATCGGTTTTTGATCTGTGATAATGTGCATCACATGGTTTTGAATTGTTTCGATTTGAATTGAAAATTTTTATGACCATGTCACACAATATAAACTATATAAAATGTTTATGAGTAATGTAGATAAAGTATATATTTAAGTATGGAATTTTCTTCTTCTTCTTCTATGTGAAATATCCATTTATAATGTGGACGATCATGGCTCTTTTCAACTTCCATAGTTGGTCTTAATAAATTTTATATTCCTTAATTTCTCTTAAAACCTGTTCTGTTGTCTATTTACTCAAGCAATATAGGTAAATAATACATTATGTTCATCTATCCATCTTGCCTTCATTGTGTTCTGTGAGTATTAAATTTTCCATGCCCTCTTTCCTCATATGTACCCTAGAAATTTTAGCTGTCTCTTTCTGATGTTAAGTAAAAGTGTCCCTTTAATTTCCATTTTCTTTGAAACTTTATTGTTATTCAAATGTCCATAGTATTCTCAGCATTCTTTGGTAGAACTACATTATTGTTACTTCAAGTCTTTTCACCTGTTAAGACATTGTCCAGTATTCACTGCCATATAAGATAACTGATCATGTGTACAGTTTCAAGATTTTCTATAGAAGGAATTGAATAAAGAAAGCAAATTGGTTACATACCTAAAAGTGGTTATATTCATTTTGTTTATCGGTTTTTGATCTGTGATAATGTGCATCACATGGTTTTGAATTGTTTCGATTTGAACTGAAAATTTTTATGACCATGTCACACAACATAAACCATATGAAATGCAGACAAGTAATGTAGATAAAGTATATTTTTATTTTAGTGTGGATTGGTATTCTTGTTGTTTTCAATCTCGTCGTCTTCTTTATCTATGTACCATAACAATTTATGACTCTCCACAATATTCTTTCTTTTGTTGCTCTTGGTAAATTCTGTCTCCTTACTATCTCTTTTAATATGTGTTCTACCAAAAATTTATACAAGTTTGCTAGGTAGTTTATTCACTGCTTTCTTTTGTCCTTTTGTCTTTAATATATCCAGTAAATTTAAGCCTTTTTAAGCCATCTATCCTCATTATGTACCTTAGAAATTTCAACTCTCTCTTTCTGATGTTAAGTAAAAGTATCCCTTTTGTTTTCACTTTCTTTAAAACTTCATTGTTGCTCACAAGTTCGGTCCATTGTATCCTCAGCATTCTTTAGTAGAACTACATTACTGATACTTCAAGTCTCTTCATCTGTTAAGACATTGTCCAGTATTCACTTCCACATACAAGGACTGATCATCCGTACAAACAGTTTCAAGACTATCTATAAAAAAAACTGAATAAAGAAGGCAAATAACTTATACGTTTAGAAGTGATTATATTCATTTTCTTTATTGGTTTTTGATCTGGGATAATGTGTAATATAGCAATCTGGCCCCACCCGAGGAAGGTTGATGCAAGCGATGGTGTTTCCCGTCGGTGAAGGGGTCGGCGAACGACAAGACAGGTGTTTGAGAAATACATCCTGTCGGGGCCTGGAGCGGATGTCGTTTGACCTTATTTCCGACAGCGGCGGAAATGACTACGGAGGCAAACAGAACAGGTGTCTCTTGGAATTACGTGGGCATTGCGTGGGCGAGGCAAAACCGGAAGGAAAGTCCCAGTTCTAGAAGACTATAAAAAGACCTCGACACACGGATTCGCCAGCAGAGAATGGCCAGTGGAAGCAGAGGGACACCACAGGCAAAAACTACACTCCCGTCGACCCATTCTATGTGCGCTCTCACTCTTCCATTCTCCGTTCCACACGGGTTCGGCGTCAAGAATAAAAATATAACCTTATATTTTTATATATGCGTGTTCTCATTATTTTGTCGTCGTACGGCGATATATAACAAATGCACATCACATAGTTTTGCAATGTTTCAATTTGAACTGAAAGTTTTTAAGACCATGTCACAATATAAACCACATAAAATGTATATAAGTAATGTAGATAAAGTATATCTTTATTTTAGTGTGGTTTGATATTCTTTTTGTTTTTAGTATAGTTTTTTCTTCTACGCATCATAAAACTTCATGATCTCCACAACTTCTTCTTTGTTGCTCTCTATAAATTCTGTTTCTTTACTATCTCTCCTAATATGTGTTCTTCCCAAAATTTATACCAGTTTGTTAGGTAGTTTATTCACTGCTTTTTCTTTAATTATGTCTAGTAAATTTAAAATTTTCTAAGCTATCTTCATTATGGATGCAAGAAATTTCAACTGTCTTTTTCTGATGTTAAGTATAAGTGACCTTTTTGTTTCCATTTTCTTGAAAACTTTATCATTGATCACATGTTTAGTACATAGTAGTCTATGTATCCTTCAGTAAGATAACATTTTTGTTGGAAATATTATCATAATTAAATTTATCAGGTCAGTGCAAAATTTTTTCTGATTTAAAATTTCATCTTGAAAATGAAAAACTGTGTGTTTTGAGAATCTTTATTCATAACAATAATGACCTTTGCTTTCTATAAATTGATTCCATCTGTCAACAAGCTTATAATTGCCTCGCTTGTAAAATTCTTTAGGTTTTGATGTGAAATATGAATCTAACTCATGTTCAATCTCCTCTCATGATGTTAACCTAAGGTCATATAAATGGTTTTGTAATCCTTGAAATAAGTGATATTCCAAGTGAGCTAGGTCAGGAGAATATGCAGAATGGGGCAAGATGGCACTCCTCATCACCTGTGACAAGCCCACCCAAAAATGGTGTCTGAAGCAAGAAACACATTATCGCAGGTTCTCTGGAGAACATAGGTAAGTTGCAGAAAAATATGAATGATGATTTAGTTATCTGAAAGAAAAAGTTATAAATTAATCATGGTGATATGTTTAAGTAATAACAATATGCATAAAATAAATTACAATGATTTAAAATGACCCTTTTACAAACCAGCAAAAACTTTCACACAAACCTGTTAGAAGGAGATAGTTGGAATTTCTAGGACACATAATGAGGAAAAAGGGTTTTGAAAATTTGATATTCACAGGACAGATTGAAGGAAAGACGGAGAGAGAAAAGCAATGCATAATCTACCTAAGAAGCTTGTATAAATGGGTGGCAGAGATCAGAAAAGATAACAAAAAGACAAACTTATTAAGAGCTATAAAGTACAGGAAATATTGGAGAGCCATCACTGCCAATACGCTGAAGGGGCACAGTACAAAGAACAAAAAGAAAAATAATGAAGGTATCTATCTGTTTGTAAAATATTCAAATATCATGTGATATATGTTTCTATCTATGTTCCACCATAAATGTATTTGTTTCACTTCAAGTACCTTGGTACATGAATAAGTTTTAACATATAAGGAAACTGAAACTACAATATGCTGCAATAGAGGCAGTTTTTCATAACACAAGTTGCTACAGAGCCAAAATATTAACCTATAATTTTTCATAACACAACTTTTTTTATTGTATCACCCTGAGCAAGGCAGTAATGTCACTGATGTGCAGGGGGCTTCATAAGAGTAAAAAAGATTAGATAGGAGGAGAGTGAATAGAAGGATGAACCAGTTAGAAAGGAGCAAGAGAAGGATGGGAATACAGGTGTGATGACAGTTGCAAAGATAGAGAAAAAGGAAAAGATATACAGAATGATGTAGAAAGAAGTGGTTAAGAGATGAGTCATATAGAGCCTAAAAAAATTGTAATTCTCATAAAAATATTGTGTGGTACCAAACTTGTTCAAAATATAAAAACAGTCAGTTACTTTATAAGATGAAGGGTTAAGAATGGTTTTGTGTGAAAGTAACCTGTAGGTCTTAGTGAGAATCATCCTCTTTTGAAACTTGTATTCTGGCATAACAAAACTGTACTTTACCAAATAATAAAAACTACATCACTTAAGGACTTTCACCAGCAGCAAAAGATAAAATGGACAGTTCATTTAACTCAAAGAGAAAGTAATAACTCAATCAAGATTTTGATATTTCTCATTTTTTCTCTCTGTTATGTTCTGGGATGTGCATTATGGTGCAGTGGATATTGACTCGGAACAACAACTCAGGGAGCTGAGTTCGAATTCCAATTGAATTCCTTGAGCTAACTTACACACAAATACCCTTGGGAAAGGTATTAATCTGTCTCTTCCCTCAAGTTATGGGTTAAATAATAGGACAGATTGGGTTCTATAGCCTTGGCTGGCAACCAGTCTACAGCAGAAAGCAATGGCAACCTACTGCTGGATAATCTTCTGCCCAGTCAGTCATGTCTCTTTTGAGACCTGATCACCCAAGCGTGGATCGCGTATGGCACTTAACTGAGTGACATCACTTAAGGACTTTCACCAGCAGCAACAGTTAAAATGGACAGTTCATTTAACTCAAAGAGAAAGTAATGACTCAATCAAGATTTTGATATTTCACATTTTTTCTCTCTGTTATGTTCCTTCGGGACATAGGGGATTATGGCTCTCCACAAGCATTTTTTCCCATAAAGCCTCATTATGTGCCTGAGGATTTTTTATGCATGTCTTCTTTATTATTCATGATCAGTCTCCATATTTCTGCACATTTGTCATTAAGCCATTCTTGTTTAGCCTGTCTGCTTTTGCTTCTTATTTCCTTGAGTAGTTTTCTGCTTGTAATGAGGCTGTTTTTTCAATGTTCAGCTCAATCCCATCAATTGGAGTCAATAGCAATCTCCTGTGATGGTTTCAGTCAATTTGAGCGGTTCATAATAAACAACACCTTGCTGATTCAGCCAAATGCAGGGCAGAAGTTGCAAATCATACATATTATCTTAATGTATCTAATTTTCATTGACAATCATAATATGATGCAAAAAAACTTTTACTTGCACATGTGACAAGAGGCTGTTTGATGTCTCTTAGTTCAACTTGTACAGAATTTATTGTCTTTGCTTTTGAATCATTCCTAATAGTTCATGTGTTTCAAAACACTTGTTTTATTAATGACTAATGATTCTGCAAGTTCAGCTTGTGCTTAATGTAAATTTTCATGAAGTAAGTCCTTTAAGTTTTCACCTTCAAATTTTTTCAGTGTGCCAGAGTATTCCTTATCTTCAAATTTAAAATCATTATTTTTTAAACATCTAAACTAATCTCTGAATCGGTCAGTGTTTCCAACACAGCCTGGTCACCATAAGTCTCAACAAGAATTCTGTGTGCTTCAGTTGCAGATTTCTTTTGAATAAAGTACTGCAGTAAAACTCCCTGCAAAACACAGCAGTAAGCTGACTTTAACATAAGACAATATGTATATTTATTAATATACATATAAATGGCTTTGTTCATACTACATTGAGCATTGTTTTATCAACACCTGAATAATAATATTATACATGTGCGTACCCCCATATGTATATTTATTAATTTTTGTAAATATATATATATATATATATATATATATATATATATATATGCCTGTGTGTGTGTGTGTGTGTGTGTGTGTGTGTGTGACAATATATATAAATATATATTTTCTAAACATATGCTGTTAAATATAAGAGACAATGAATGTCTATTATGTTTAATCATGAGCCATTCTAAACGTATTTTGGCTTTAATTTCAGTAGAAAATAAAGACAAAATTCTCCAACATTTGGATAATTTTTATTAATTTGCTTCTAAGCTTTCGGCTCACATGACCCATCTTCAGAGAGATTACTTAGACTGTAATACAATAACATCCACAAAGCAAATTAATAAAAAATTATCCAAATGTTGGAGAATTTTTGTCTTTATTTTCTACTGAAATTAAAGCCAAAATATGACATTTAGAATGGCTCATGATTAAACATAATAGACATTCATTGTCTCTTATATTTAACAGCATATGTTTAGAAAATTATTTGCTGCCTCGATACACTAAATATATGTATATATATATATATATATATCTTCTATAGATCTGTGAATTATTTCTTTTCCATCTATCTTTCTATCTACTCAGATCATATTTCCAAATATGTCATCCACACGTTTTTATATCTCTCTGTATTTGCTCATACATATTTCGATATATTTAATGCAAGAAGTCAATAGAGCAACTGATCTATTCCATTGATATATCTGTCTGTAAATATTTCCAGCTACTTATTGGCATTCATTTGTAAGCATATCTGTTTCAGTCAGCTAACTTCTCCATCTTTTCTCATATAACATTTGTCAGACAAAACAATAATCTATTTACAAATATATTCATGAATTTTTCTTCTTATTCAAAATACTCTGAGAATGAAAAAAGAAAAAAATTTAATTTGCAGTCAGACTATAAATATTAAATGTAAAAATGATCAAAATTTCTTTGTTCAGTGACTATTTTTGATGACAGCTCAACATAAAAGCACAAAGAATTCATTGTGACGATTATGATTAGAAAATACTTAATACCAGATGCTACAAAATTCTTCAAAATCTTTCCAAAGACGACAGGCTGTAAGAGATTCAAATTGGAATTTCTGAATTTGGAAATTTCCCATAGACAGGTACACCAACAATTGATTGAAAACAAAGAAAGTATTTATATCCATAGAATTATATGAAATTATTTGTTTGAACATTATTTTAAATTGATACTCATATTTGAGTAAATATTCTCTTTTTAATCAAACAGTATATTTATATATAGAATAAATTTTGTATGAAAATGTGCATCATTCAGCAGGATTCAAACCTGCAACCTCCTATTAATATAAGGGAAGCCACTAAATGATCTGGTGCATCTTAGACCACTTGACCACAAATGATAACATAGTCTAAACAAAGTCAAATCAAGCCTATATAACACAATTTTCGATTCTACGCAAATAACCATCTTTGCTCTGAAATGTATCGTAATGTCAACAAATGTAAACATACAATGTTATGGAAAATCCTAAAGATTAACAAAATAGTTTTAATGACTGACATATTGAAATTATTTGTTTGAACATAATTTTTAATCGATGCTCGGATATTCTATTTTTAATCAAACAGTATATTTATATATTTATTTCTACCGACCTAATTATTTATGATATGGAACTATATATTTTTTACCTCGAATATTAAAAGTAATAAGTTTTGCAAGTAAGAATAGAACACTAAATATTTAAAATATCTATGAAATCATAAAGAACAAGGCTTCTGCTCTAATGAGCTTCTTTCCTTGGTGCCTTGGTCGCATGAATTTATTCATGCTAGCAGATTGACAACTTTTTTGTGCAGTTTATTTCTAGTCCTTTCTTGTTACTTTCTTCAGCTACCTTCTGTAGGAGGTCTTGTAGTTTCCTTTCTGTGTCTGCTATGGTCATCAGTAAAGACGGCAGCCCAAAATGCCAAATACAGGTTGGGGATACTAGAATCAAGCAGGTACAAAAATTTCAATACCTGGGAAGCGCTATAACAAAAGACGGAAAGTGTGACACAGAGATCCAAAGGTGAATTGGCATGGCAAAGGAAGCATTCCAGAAGTTGAGTAAGGTATTAAGAAACAGGACAATTTTGCTAGAAACAAGGAAGAGAGTACTGGATTGCTACATGCTGTCCATCCTTCAGTGAATGCTGGACAATACCATCAAAGATGAAGAAAAAACTTGAAGCAACTGAAATGTGGTTCTACAGAAGGATGCTGTGAATATCATGGATTGAGCATGTGAGCAATGATGAAGTCTTGAAAATTATGGAAACAAAAAGGAAATTAATACTGAGCATCAGGAAGAGACAGCTGAAGTTCCTGGGACATGCAATGAGGAAGGAGGGCTTGGAAAATCTGATACTAACAGGCCACATAGAGAGAAAAAAAGACAGGGGAAAACAACAGATAACATATTTGAAGAACCTAATCAGGTGGATGACAGAACGAGGATTGCATGGTGTAACAGAAGAAGGCGTGCTCAGAGCCACCAGGGATACAGAAATGTGGAAAGCCATGATCGCCTACGTCCTGAAGGGACAGGGCACAAAGAAGAAGAAGAAGAAAAAGAAGAAGAAGAAGATTAGCAACTTGCATGACCTTTTTACAGTCAAAAAAGTCAAATGCAACTGCTTCTTCTATTATATCAGTTTCTTTTCTTGTATTTCTCATTTGTGGAACTCTGTTCCATATATTTGCTTCCCTGATTGCTACAATCTCCAAAAGTTTAAGTGCAATGTCAATTGCCATCTTTTATTTCATTGATTCCCATCTTTCTCTTATCCTTTCTTCAACATCCCCTGTACCTTGTTCTTTATTTTTTCCTCCTGCCCTTTTTTCTCACTGTAACCCCCTGCACACCAGTGGCAGTACTGCCTTGCATGAGGCAAAACAATTATAAAAAATACTTATAATCAGAATCAGGAAGAGACAACTAAAATTCCTTGGATATATAATGAGGAAGGAGGGTTTGGCAAATTTAACCTTCACAGGGCATACTGAAGTCAAGAGAGATAGGCAGAAGGCAGCCAACTACCTACATGACAAGAGTTTGTGAATGGATGGATGAAAGACTTAAAAAAATAGAAAATTTATGGGCCACATGTGATCGGAAGTTTTTGAGAACCATGACCCCCACCATATCTTGAAGGTACATAGGATATATATAAAAGGAAGAATATATTTGAGTAGGTGTTGGCATGTTCTCCTTATATATTGGTTTTAAACAAAATTTGTCACCTTTTTTAATTTAATTTCAACAACAATATTTAAATATTTGTATGAACCTGTGATATGTGTTGTGGTGTAATGTATATCAGGTCAGAATGAGAAATCGGAGAGCCGAGTTTGAATTCCAGTTTAATTTGTTTCATTCACTTAAGCACAAATACCCTTTGGAAAGGTATTATCTCATCTCTTCTCTCTCCAGTTATGGGTAGAATAGTAGAACAGATTGGATTCTACACCCTTGGTTGGCAACTAGTTTATTACAGATATAAATGGCAACCTACTGCAAGAAAATCTTCTGTCTAGTCAATCATGGATTGAAAGAGGTATCATTACCCAAGTGTGTATCATGTATGGCACTTAACTGAATGACTGATGAAACTTTATTCAATCATTTATATGTCATTTTGTTCAACTGTCTCTTGTCATCTTTGAGGTTACTTCATGATTCTATACTCCAGGAACTTAGTATTTTTTATAGGATAAACTGTTCCTTCTGTTTTTCACAGGTTTTCTGAGAATCAAAATTCTTCCTACAAAAGGAATACTGTAGGGATCACTATAAATGATGATCTAAAGATGTGACATCAGGTGAATATGCAATGTGTAGTAGAACATCAAAGTCAAGTCATACCAATTCTTGTTGTGCTCACAAAAAGACAAAAGGTCTGGCTTTGTTCTAATGGAAAACAACACCCTTTTTCAGTATAGAGTACTAGACTGAATACTTTTAGTCAATTTCTGCTATTAATCAGTCCAATTAGCAACAGATATTGTCTGAATTCAGCATGGAATTTTTTGAAAGCAACTTGCAACATACAATACCCTTATAATTCCACCACAGCATCACATTCTTTAGATAGGTTGGCTTCTTTAATAGTTAATGATGAATTGTTTTTCCAAGGAATTTTCACTCTTTTTCAAAGTTATTATGCACTTCAAAAATTGGTAATTTTTTATTCATTTGGTCAGAGAATTTCAAATGCAAATTTTTGTCATTAAATTTTTTTCACATTAAATCATAAGGCATTTACACATTATAGATATTTACACATCCAAGTATTTTTATCTGTTTTACAATAATCATGAGATGTATGGATAATCTCCGTGATATCCTACATTTTTTACCTGTTTTATGTTTAATTAGCATTTTGATTTGGTCATCATCAAAGCCTGCAGACCTACCAGAACATTCTTTGTCTCCAAGATCAAATTATCTACTTCTGAATCTTATTATTTATATCAATCAATGAATAGAGGAAAAGAATAAAGGAGAAAGTATTGTTGAGAGCAAGAGAAAACAGGAAGCTGTGGAGAGGGATGACCATCTGCAAATTGTAGTTTAGGTATGGTTGAAATATTTTATGTCACAATATTTTTTTTTATTTTTTATTTTTTTTAATCATTTCACCCCAAGCAAGGCATTCCACTGCAACTATTGCACTTGGGGCGACATAGGGGAAGGTAAATAGAAAGAGTGGTTAAATATAGGAAATGTCAGAATGGGGGTGATAGGTAGTTGGGAGGATGGGAAGAGTGTGTGAAAGAATGGAAGCAAGTTATTGTGTTAGGAGGTGTCTACTGACCTTACATTTAAACTCCTGGAAATTGTAGCCGTCGGGGAAGCAGTCATGTGGAAGGGAATTCCACAGTTGGGAAGTACGAGAAAAGAAACTGTTGGAGTAGAAGTTGCGGTTGCATTTTATCGGTTTCACTGTAAAAGGGTGGGATCTAGTTGCTAATCTAGTATCTCGTGCAAATTTGAACCTAGGGGGCATCTACTTCTGAATCTTATTATTTATATCAATCAATGAATAGAGGAAAAGAATAAGACAGTGAAAGTGAGAACATAAAGGTGAAAGTATTGTTGAGAGCAAGAGAAAACAGGAAGCTGTGGAGAGAGATGACCATCTGCAAATTGTAGTTTAGGTATGGTTGAAATATTTTATGTCACAATATACTTCATCTTCTTCATGTGCCATGTCCCTTCAGGACGTAGGCGATCATGGACTTCCACTTGGCCCTGTCTCTTGTCACTCTCAATATTTTTCCTCTTGCTATCTCTCCCAAACCCTGCTTCGCCATCCATTTGCTCAGAACTGTTCAGTAGTTCTTGTGCTGCTTTCCCCTGTCTCTCTTTCCTTATATCCATCCTGTAAGTATAAAATTCTTTAGGCCCTCTCAATATTTTTCCTCTTGCTATCTCTCCCAAACTCTACTTTGCCATCCATTTCCTCAGGCCTATCAAGTCGGTCACTTACTGTTTTCCCCTGTCTTTCTTTCCTTCTATCTGTCCTGCGAGTTTTAAATTCTCCAGGCCTTCTTATCTCGTTACATGTCTCAGGAACTTCATCTGTCTCTTCCTGATGTTAAGTATGATTTTCCTTCTGATTTGCATCCTCTCTAATGTCCCATTATTACTCACGTGCTCAGTCCATGTTATCCTCAGCATAATGAGAGCCACAAAATATAAGAAGGTTAGGAGAATTATTTCTCTCACTTTTTGGAGAGAGATGACATATAAAGAGAAAAGGCAAAAGCTGCAACTGATGATGTAACTACAATTTGTTTCAAATATATTGAGTGTTGTGCTCATAAAGAAATTGTATATATAAATGTTATGGTACCCTATCTATAGGAATGGATACTTCCTCCATCAATGTAATAATAACCTGCATGATTTCTGGGGATGTAGCTGTCTAGAGGCAGTCTAGAGGCAGTAACTACAATTTGGTTCAAATATGTTGAGTGTTGTGCTTATAAAGAAATTGTATATATAAATGTTATGGTGCCCTATCTATAGGAATTAACTCTTTCTCTGCAATAATAACCTGCATGACTTCTGTGGATGCAGCTGTCTAGAGACAGTCTAGAGGCAGTCAAGATGCAGCATAACTCTACCGTTTGGACTTACACTTCTTTGCTAACTAGTAACACTCTTACTTGTATATATGTTCTGTTATTCTTATACACTGTTTGAACCCACCTTCTTGTTTTTCATGTCTTTCTTCCTGACCCAAACAGGCCACCACAACTTGGCAATGAAAATTTCGCCACAACAACTCCACAGCAATAAATGTAAGGGGTTTAATAGGAACATCCACTTAATAAAGCAACATATCTGCGGGGGAGGCAGAATGCAAGAAATTGGTTGTTAGTGACCTGAAAATTGTACAGTTTGGTTTATATACTTTATCTCACTATATATTGTTAGCAATAAGACATGAAAGTACCCAAGTAGGTGCAAATTATTAAAACATTACATCCAGATATTTTCAGACTGTTGTCTATCTTCTGCCTTGTTTATCACTGATTATTCTCAAGTAATCTCATTTGATTTATTGCTATCAATCTCATTTGTTCTCCTAGACTGTGGAGGCTTGTTTACTGACCTCTCTCCAGAATGAAACTTTAAAATGAACTTTGTCACATTTGAGCTTAATAAATCTTTTTGCTGCAAGAGATTGCATTGCATCAAAAATAGAAAAATATGCCAGATTTGTTACTCATTTTCATCTGTTTTCAATGTTTAAATCAAGAACAAAAATGAAGAAAATTTGACAAAAGTATTTTAGAAAATGCTGACATAGCACAATGTAATGAAATTTTATTGTTCTTAATATAATTAAAATTGTCTAATAGAATGCTTTCCACCCCCCAATCAACATGGCTGATGCTAATCTCCAGGAGAGTGACCCATTGTGCCTTCTTGGGTTAACTTTTTCCCACTGACATTAAGTGAAAAGATTATATGAAAATGATTACTAGGTTTGCTCTAGAAAAGTTAGTTTACTGTGTTAGGCGAGATGATTATTTTTACTCAAATCTATTTTGCTTATTCATAAGTCTACCATTCATCCTTGCTTTGAATATTGTTACCAAATATTGTTTAGTGCTCTTGCTATCTATTTAGATATCTGTGACCAGATCTAAAGAAGAATCTGCAATGTCATTGGTTATAACTTAGCATCTTAGTTTCAATCAATTTTCCACTGCCATAGCTTCCCTGTGCCTTTTCTATAAATACTTTCATGGTAATCGTTCTGATGCACTTTACTTTATGAAAAAATTGTACATATGGGTTGCACATAATTACTTTGAGATATTATGGTAGCTGTAGCAAGAATGGTAAGTAAGAATGTGTTATTTCGGTGTAAGGAATATTTTTGGTGAGTATCATGGCTAGCTAAGTTTAAGATAAAGCAGACTGGAGACCAGCCTTCCCAAAATTCCCCTTTTTGGCCTTGTGCCAGATTTTTGTATTACTCAAAATAAATATTACTTTCCTTTCTGGTTTGTGAAGGTTTTATTACTAATAGTATTTTGTTTAGTTTCTTTTATGTAGATTGTATTCATTTTAAACATTTATTGGGGTTCATTTTTAAATGTTGTTATTTTTATTCTCTACCCAACAGACATATGTTACATAGAAAAACTAGTTAGGACTACATAGAGACTCAGAGGTATTATGGTGGCTGTAAAAAGAATGGTAAGAAAGAATGTGTTGTTTTGAGGTAATGAATTGTGTGATGTGTTTGGGTCAGTAATTGTGGCTAGCTAAGTTTAAGATAAAAAAACAAAAGACAAGCATTCCCTTACCCAAACTTTTGCCCGTGTGCCATATTTTTGCATTACTCAAAAGAAATATTACTTTCTTTATAGTCAGTCAGTTAAGTGCCATACGTGATACACGCTTGGGTGATCATGTCTCAAAAGAGACATGATCGCCTGGACAGAAAATTATCCCGCAATAAGTTGCCATTGCTTTCTGTGGTAGACTATATGCTAGCCAAGGTTATAGAACCCAATCTGTCCTATTATTTAACCCATAACTGGAGAGAAGAGACGGATTAATACCTTTCCCAAGGGTATTTGTGCGTATGGTACCTAGTATGAACGTCACATTGTGCTTGATTGGCAGCACGTGAGTAATAATGGGATGTTAAAGAGGATGCAAATCTGGAGAATTTAAAACTCGCAGGACAGATAGAAGGAAAGAAAGACGGGGAAAACAGTAAGTGACCAACTTGATAGGCCTGAGCAAATGGATGGTGAAGCAGGGTGTGGGAGAGATAGCAAGAGGAAAAATATTGAGAGTGACAAGAGACAGGGCCAAGTGGAAGTCCATGATCGCCTACGTCCTGAAGGGACATGGCACATGAAGAAGATGAAGTATATTGTGACATAAAATATTTCAACCATACCTAAACTACAATTTGCAGATGGTCATCTCTCTCCACAGCTTCCTGTTTTCTCTTGCTCTCAACAATACTTTCACCTTTATGTTCTCACTTTCACTGTCTTATTCTTTTCCTCTATTCATTGATTGATATAAATAATAAGATTCAAAAGTAGATGCCCCCTAGGTTTCTCAAGGGTATTTGTGCGTAAATAAATACAAAGAACTCAACTGGAAATTGAACTCAGTACCCCAATCTCTCCTTTTGACTCAATATCCACTGCACCACAATGCAAAACGCTATAGGCAAACATTTAACCCCACTCTTAAATTGGAGTCAATATACCATGAAGTATAAAAAAAGTTATACTAAAACTACCAGCAATACATTTTTATAATAAATATAAAATCACCAGTGTGAAGATAAAAAAGGTACTTATCTCTCATTGGTTGAGGCAAGACATGTGGTCACATGACAGCTCCTTGGTGATGTCACTCCAGATAGTGACCCAAGAGCTAGTCAGTCAGTCAGTCAGTTAAGTGCCATATGTGATACACGCTTGGTCGATCATGTCTTGAAAGAGACATGACTGACTGGGCAGAAGATTATCCCACAGTAGGTTGCCATTGCTTTCTGCGGTAGACAGGTTGCCGACCAAGGCTATAGAACCCAATCTGTCCTGCTATTTAACCCATAACTGGAAGGAAGAGACGGATTAATACCTTTCCCAAGGGTATTTGCTCGTAAGTGAATACAATGGATTCAACTGGAATTCGAACTCGGCTCCCCGGCTTCTTGTTCCGAGCCGATATCCACTGTACCACAACACACATCCGCAGTTAGTCAGTAAATGGAAAGGTTGTTCTCAAACTGCCTGGGTCCTTTCCCTGCAGCTTTTCTTTGCTGGAATATATCTGAATTCTGCTTTATCCCATGAGGATATAGATGAACCCAGGCTAAATTTGCCTCTCCCTGCAGCTTGTAGGCATACCCCACTGGAATATAAATGTACCTTACCACACAGGAAGATCTTTCTTTTGTTCCTCCTTATACTTTGCTTTGTGTTAGATATATATGATATATATTTCTCCACATGTTGACACTTAAATATATTGTTTGAACATTATTTTTTATCGATACTTGTATTTAAGTAGATATTCTGTTTTTAATGAAACAGTATTATATATTTATTTCTACCAGCCTGATTATTTACGATAAATTTTTATTATGAAAATGTGTGCTATTCGGCAGGATTCGAACCTGCGACCCCTCTCTATATAGGGGAAGCTACCATTTGATCTGGTAACGTCTTAGACCTCTTGACCACGAATAGCCTCCAGTCTAAACAAGGTTTTTATCAAGCCTATATAACACAATTTTTGATCTATCATAAACAAACATCTGCTCTGAAATGTATCGTAATGTCAACAAATGTAAACATGTTACAGAAATCAACGAATTTTAACGAAACTTGTTTATAAGCAACCGAAAATTTGAAATGAATTGTTTGAACATTATTTTTTATTGATACTCATATTTAAGTAGATATTAAATATCGATAAAAAATAATGTTCAAACATTATCTAATCTTTTTACTCTTATGTAGCCCCCTGCACATCAGTGGCATTACTGCCTCACAGAGGGATACAATTAAAAAAAATATATATAAATGTCTCTATGTGAACTAGCATTTATTCATCTAATTTCTCTTTCTACCTTACCATTACACTAGTGACCCTGATGCAATTTATTAACTTGACCCACATGAAAAGATATATATTATTAGATCAGCAATACATTTTTGTAATAGAAATGACTAATACTCATGAGAAAATTATATATCAGCATTAAAAGACCCATGAGGAGTTGATATGCCACTAAATAATCATTCCCACCATCATTCCTTCAGTATGTGCCAAAGCAAAAACTGAAATACATAGATAATTTATTTTTGTTAAAGTTTCTAATATTCTTCTCTTTGTCATGTTCTTCCTTCAGAATGTTGGTGATCATTGACCTCCATAATTTTCTTATGGTCACATCACATTGAATACACCAGTTCTCATTCTATCACTGAAGTTAAGCCACATTGAGCTTGGTCAGTACTTAGATGGGTGACCGCTTGAGAATACCAGGTGCTGTAAGCATTTAGTGACAGATGTGCATTGTGGTGCAGTGGATATCGGCTTAGAAAGAGAAATCGATGAGCTGAGTTCAAATTCCAGTTGAATGCCCTGCATTCACTTATGCACTGGTACCCTTGGGAAAGTATTAATCCATCCCTTCCCTCCAGTTATGGGTTAAATAAGAGTGTAGGACTTGGGACCCTGCCCTTAAACAAATCCCAATGAATATTCCTCCAAAAGGAAGAAGTCGGCTCAACCCGAGTAGGGTGAATGCAGCTTGCATACATAATTTCCTGTGCTTTGTAGGACTTTAAAAATTTTCTATTTTTGTTATCTCTCCTACACACTGTTCTGTCATCCATTTACACAAGTTCATTAGAAAGGCTGTGCATTGTTTACCTTTATTCCTCTTGCTTTCAAATTGCCATGTGAGTATCAAATTTTCCAACCTCTCTTTCCTCAATACGTGCCTATAACATAAGCAATTGAAAATTAGAAAATTGTGTCCCTTTAAATGTTTTATCAATAGAAGCTGAAATGGTGGAATAAACAAATTGTATTAACACATGTGTCTGAGTTAAATTAATAAAACCTAGTATTTGTCTATATTTCTGAGATGAGGTAGTATTTACAGTATTTACATTATTTGGACTATTGTCCTCATCTTTGTTGCCATTTGTACAATGTTACGGTCGTTGTATGCTCTGGTGGATATAGGGTCCTTAAGGATACATGGCTCAGTGGATATAGACGTTGGTTAGTTCCTGTGACTTGACCCAGAGTTGTGAATTCAATACCAGGCTACAGCAGTGATGAACAATTAACTTATAGGGTTAGAGGTAGATAACTCATGACTTCCAGAAGAGGCATTACACAAGGAATGGAGTTCATATACCCCAGTGATTGTAATAACAGTTTTCGTTCAAAATTCCTCACACATGAAGAAGGCCAGAGCGAACAATGGCCAAAACATTGTACAAATTGCAACAAAAATGAGTACAATAGTCCAAATAATGTAATTACTGTAAATAACCCTAATACAAAACATAACAGTAACAGCAATGAGTAATATTCAGTGAAACAACTACCCTAAAATATAAGATGCAAATACAAATACCACAAAAGTGAGTACGTCACAATAATTACATAAATTTTGCTTTCTTATTTTAAAAGTAAAAAAGTGTGGAATAAATGGCAACTTCATGTATCCCATTTACAACATTCAGTCACTTAAGTGCCATACATGATACACACTTGGGCGATCATGTCTTGAAATTGACATGACTAACTAGGCAGAAGATTATCCCACAGTAGCTTGCCATTATTTCTGCAGTAAACTGGTTGCCAGCCAAGGCTATAGAACCCAGTCTGTGCTATTATTTAACCCATAACTGGAGAGAAGAGATGGGTTAATACCTTTCCCAAGGATATTTGCATGTAAGTGAATGCAAGAAATTCAGCTGGAATTTGAACTCAGCTCCCCGATTTCTTGTTCCAATCCAATAAATACTGCACCACAATGCATATCACTATTCTAATGAAAACAAACATGAAGCTTTTAGAGAATGGGTCAACTTCATGTCTTCATATTTCATTGTCAACAATGTGGAAGAAAAAATGAAACATAATTACATTCTGTTAAGTACAAGACAAAAAAGGCGGGAAATAATAAAAAACGCACAGCTAATGACTGAGAAAAAGTGATATCAGAAACTATTTTCAAGATTTTTGAGACTCACATAATACAAAAACCAAACAGTTGGTTCAAATTATTAGAGTTTACCCCAGTTCAACCGAATGAAGAAATAATTGATGAGCAATAGGGTAGACTGCAGATAAAAGCAGAAAGATTTTGGTGTGAACAAGGAAGAAAAAAGACCTGGAACAGTTAATAAAAGAAGTGGAATATGCAAACAAATGAAGAAACGTTATAAGTAAAACAAATCTCAAACAGAACATAGTTACAAAAAACTAAGAGCATACAAAGCTACAACTAAACACAACACATGTTATAGTAATTAGAAAACTGGAACATGTAATGAATTAGCAAGTGTACAAGAAGTGAAAAAGAAGTACCAGATAGTGTACAAAATATGAAAAAGAAGTACCAGGCAGTGTACAAGATGTGAAAAAAAGTACCAGACAGTGTACAAGTTATGAAAAAGAGTTACCAGACAGTGTACAAGGTGTGAAAAAGAAGTACCAGACAGTGTTCAAGATGTGAAAAAGAAGTACCAGACAGTGTACAAGGTGTGAAAAAGAAGTACTAGACAGTGTAAAAATGTGAAAAAGAAGTACTAGACAGTGTAAAAGATGTGATAAAGAATTACCAGAAGGTGTACAAAATGTGAAAACGAAGTACCAGACAGTGTACAAGGTGTGGAAAAGAAGTACCAGACATTGTACAATGTGTGTAAAAGAAGTACCAAACAGTGTATACAAGATGGGAGAAAGAAGTACCAGACAATGTACAAGATGCAAAAAAGAAGTACCAAACAGGGTACAAGATGTGAAAAAGAAGTACCAGACAATGTACAAGATGTGAAAAAGAAGTACCAAACAATGTAAAAGATGTGAAAAAGAAGTACCAGACAGAGTACAAAATGTGAAAAAGTCATGGTAAATAAGAGAGGACTGTTAGGCTTACAACAAAGAATGCAGAAGATGCCATGGTGTACAATGTTTTGAGAAGTGTTGCCCCACAAAAAGCATTAACAACAAAATAGAAACCCTAGTCCACATAAAATGAAAAAAGGAAGCCCATATACACCCAGCAAACAAAGTCTACACTAATGGTATGAAAAAGAAAAATGTGAATGCTACACATAAAACAAAATAGGGACTAGACCAAGAAGACAACCTATATTTATATAAAATAAAAAACAGAGACAACATACTTAAAAACATTGACAGCAAAGTTGTATTTGCCAACATAGACTGAAGAAATACATGGAAAAAGTCACAAAATGAAAATAGACACTGGGACCAATAGTAATATACCATTAGGAATATACAAATAAATGTACCCTAGAACATTGACAAAAAAATAATGACAGACCTACAAGTATAAAAATGGAGATAACTAGCTTATGGCCAATAAATGGCAGCAAAATTTTACAATACAGTACAATATTACTCAAATTAGACATAAACTCAGCAATTATCCAAGCCAAATTTTTGTGTGTGAAATGGCAACAATATTAGGCCTAAGACCATATGTAAATTTGGGCTTGGTGCAAATCCTCTCCTGCCCCGCATAAGCATGGATCGAGCAAGTCTCCCTGAAAGCAATATACTGTGCCTGCTCAGCCTTACCCTATCTTCTGATCTCAAGTAAACTCATTACATTGAATCAATATCTAAATCCACCGCTAGGAAGGTTGAGTCACTGTGTCAGGCCAGGAGGTTTTTTCCGCCTGAATCCATCTTGCATATAGACAAATCAACCGCCCATCTGTGCATAGAATACTGCTGTCATATATGGTCAGATACCCCTGCTGTTCATCTCATGTTCTCAACAGACCCCAAATGCACCGACCTATCAGCTTGACTTCAGCCACTTTCTCACCTGCGTGAAGTGGCTTCCTTTTGTCTGTTCTGTAAATATTTTAGGGGCTTCTGCTTCGACAAACTTATGTCACTGGTGCCTCTGCCATAGAAGCTTACTCATGCAACCAGACTGGCAACAGGGTCCCACCCATTCACAGTTAGATCAACCAAATGCAGCCGACAATTCTACTCCAACAGCTTCTTTTCTCGCACTTTCCTTCTGTGGAATTCTCTTCCATATTCTTGCTTTCCTGACAGCTACAACCTCCAGGAATTTAAATGCAATATCAATACCCATTTTTATCTACTTGACTCCAGTTCTTTTTACATCACCCCGCATATCTTCTTTTCCTTTCTCTCTACCTTTGCAACTGTCTTCAAACCTGCATTCCCATCCTTCTCTTGCCCTTTCTCTGACACCCACTGTAACTGGCTTGTCTTTTTCTTTACTCTCCTCTTATCTAAACTTTTACTCTTATGTAGCCCATTGCACATCAGTCATGTTACTGCCTTGCTTGGGGTGAAATGATTGGAAAAAGAATCAACTCTAGTATGACAATAGTAGAGAAAAAACAATAGCAAAGCATAGAAAAGTTTGCAATGGAATAACCTGATAGATTTCAATGTATCAGAAACTTTCCAGAAAAACAAAATATTTACATTGTTGAAAATGCTACACCAATAGTTCAAGCTCCAAAATAATAACCATCTTGAAAGATGACATGAAGAAGGAATTAAACAAAATGGAAGACATTGGTATGATCACAAAAGTAAACAAACCAACAGACTGAGTAAACAGAATTGCATGGAACAGAAAGAAATGCGGTGAATTATAAATATGCTTTGATCCACTAAACAAATGCATTTTTTTTAATCGTATCACCCCGAGCAAGGTGGTAACGCCACTGATGTGCAGGGGGCTACGTAATAGTGAAAAGATTGGAAAAGAGAAAGCCGGAAACCATATCCTAAACAGGGAACAAGGGATGAGCCTCTTAACCTGTTCAATAGACATGGTTGGAGTGTGAACCGGGCGATAGATAGATCTATCTACTCCTATTGAAAAAAAAACAAAGTGAGAAGATTGAAAAAGAGAAAGCCAGAAACCACACACTAAAAAGGGAACAAGGGATGAGCCTCTTAACCTGTTCAATAGATATGGGTGGAGTGTGAACCGGACGATAGATAGATCTATCTACTCCAATAAAGATTTAAGAGAACAAACTGCCAAACTCTAACTCTTTAAGAAATTTCTCAAAAATTGGCTGGTGCTAAACATTTTATGAAATTAGATGCAAAATTTGGATACTAAGCAATATATCTTGAAAAAGAATCAAGTTTGCTCACATGCTTCAATACACCTTTTGTTAAATACAGATATTTAAGAGATTCTTTTGGTCTTCAGCTGTCACAGGCTATATATATATATATCAACAAAAAATGAACCAACTACTGGAAGATTGGGAAGGAGCCATTGACATATCTGACAGTATCTGTGTATTTGACAAAACAATCCAAGAGAAGAACCGTGTATACAGCCAGAAGATTTGGTTTAGTTTTTGATAAGCAAAAATGCAAAATAAGACAAAAGCAGAGAAAATTTTATAGTCTTATTTGGGATGGAAATGGTTCTCACTCAGACCCATAGAAATGTGACAAAATCAAATCAAACCTATGCCTGAAAACCAAGTATTTCAGCAATTCCATTCAGGATCTAATACCTAAACTCTTTCATAGCAGAACTTAGTTTCAAAACAGCTCTACTGAGATCACTACTCAAAAAGGATACTGAATAGATAAGGATGCAAAACACACAATAGCTTTTCAAGAGTTCAAACATTGTGTTCATGAAAACCTCTGTCTAGTTTATGTCAAACCTAATGCAAAGACTACAATTCAAGTAGATTCAAGCATGTTAGGCCAAGGGGCAATATTAATCAATGATAGCAAAATTGTTGCAGTTGCTAACTGATGCAGAATCAAAGTATGCAAATATAGAAAGAGAAATGCTTGAAGTTGTGTTTGGTTGTGAAAGATTTCACAAAAGCATATACATATATGAAGAAAAATTTCAAATTAAATAAAACCACAAACCATCAGATAATATACAGAACAAAAACATTGCATAAGCAACCCAAGATTATTAAGGCTACAATCATATAATGCAGAAATTATATACAAGTCAGGTCAGTTAAGTGCCATACGTGACATATGCTTGGGTGATCATGTCTTGATAGAGACACGACTAACTGGGCAGATGATTATCCCACAGTAGGTTGCCATTACTTTCTGTGGTAGACTGGTTGCCAGCCAAGACTAGAACCCAATCTGTCCTGTTATTTAATTGGAGGGAAGAAAGGGATTAATACCTTTCCCAAGGGTATTTGAGCGTAAGTGAATGCAAGAAATTCAACTTGAATTTGAACTCGGCTTCCTCAATTTCTCATTCCGAGTCAATATCCACTGCACCACAACGCACATCATGTCAGGTAAAAAAATGAAAATGCCAGATTACTTATTAAGAATAACGCTAGCATAAGCCAAATAAATTAACAGATATAACAATAAATACTGTTAATATATCAGATAGATTTACAAGAAGCTACTGAATAAGATGAAGAGCTGAGAATTCTAAAACAAATGATAATAAATGAATGATCAAAGGATGTGAAAGATACACCAAAACTAATAAATTATTGGTCATTAAAAGAATGTTTGTCAGTACAAGATGAATTAGTGACTAAAGGTAAATGCATGGCCATACCAAAAAGTATACTAAACAATTATAATTCAAAGAATTCTTGATGTACACCAAGGAATAGAAAAAAGTTCATCTAAAATCAAGAAGTAGTGTTTATTGGAGAGGAATAAACAAACTTATTGAAACATTAGTAAATCATGGTCAAGCAGTCTAAGACGTTGCCAGATCAAATGGTAGCTTCCTCTATGTAGAGAGGGGTCGCAGGTTCGAATCCTGCCGAATGACACACATTTGCATAATAAAAATTTATTGTAAATAATCAGGCCAGTAGATATAAATATATAATACTGTTTAATTAAAAACAGAATATCTACTTAAATATGAATATCGATAAAAAATAATGTTCAAACAATTCATTTCAAATTGTTTGTTGTTTATAACCAAATTTCGTTAAAATTCGTTAATTTCCGTAAACATTAGTAAGGACATGTGAAATATGAGACAAGCAACAGTGAAAGAATACCAAAGAGAAAATGAGACCATTTTAATATATCACAGATTTGACTTCAATGGTCAAAAGATTTTACTTGTTGCTGACCAATATAGCAAAATGTCATTTATCAAGACAATGAAAACCATCACAAATGTAAATTACATTGAATACATCATAGGCCAAAGCTATAGAACCCAATCTGTTCTGCTATTTAAACTATATCTGGAGGGAGAAGTGACAAATTAATACCTTTCCCAAGGGTATTTGCGTATAAGTGAATGCAACAAATTCAACTAGATTTCAAACTCAGCTCTCCTATTTCTGACCCAATACTGCTGCACACTCTGTTCATCAGAATCTGGATGATGAAGTTTGTTATGTGACTCATTAAGCTGATTGTTTGGTGAAGTTCACATTCCTTTGTGCCTAGTCTTTTAGGTAGTGCTATGAAAATTGATCTGCTTAAGTTTTCCAGCATATTACCACTGTTATAAATTTAATATATTATCTCTATAATCTTGTCTATGCCAAAATCATCTAAGGCTGTCAGTATCTTTATTACAATACCATCTGGTTCTGCTGCTTTGTTGCTAGTTAATTTAGCCAGTGCAGCTTACACTTTAGTCTTTAATTATATATATATATATATATATATATATACGCTCTCACACTCTGATTGAGCACTCTGAAAGAATGGTAGACTTTGAAAAACAGTAGCTACTCTGGCGTGTACGCATCGCTCATTCTAAAATGAATTAGAGCACTCTAATTATTGGGTGTATATAATGATAATATATGCGCTAAAAATTCTGCCTTCTTCCACCGAACGCCCATAGCCCAGAGGTAGAATCGCCGACTGACGCCAATTCGGTCAGGTTTCACTCCTGGGTTAAAAAGCAATTGGAATCTATCCGTACTGATGAGCTGTGATACAGTGAAACAGATCTGTCTGCGGATGATAATATATATATATATATATATATATATATATATATATAATTAAATTATACAGAAGTTTAATTGCATTTGTTTACATAATGTCCAATCTGAGCAGATATAAATTGTTATATAAAAGAAATCAGAAAAACATCTATTTAAAAAGATTAAATTTAATCTTGTCCACCATGATCTTTTGTAGTCTAGTGGTAAGACATGTCAGATCCAATAAGAGCATGTCTCTGCTACTGGGAGTATGCAGTCTCAATTCCTGCTGAAAGATAGATATTTTCCAAATAAGATTTCTTGAACAATTTAGGCTGGTGGAAGTTATATAATGTACTGTTTAATTATACAAATAGACTATCTAGTCATATAGAAGTATCCATTAAAAAATAATGTTAAAATTCAAATATATATATAATTAAGAGAATTCATTTTTTTCAGAAAAAATGCTGCCACTAACAGTCAAGAGTGTTTTTGAAAAAAAGATTTTACATAGAAATTATGTAAATTATGTGATATTATTTTGGAACAAACAGCATTTCAAACAGGAAATATTCTTAAATTATTCACATAGGATTTCTCAATGTTTTTTATGTTTGGACAAATGTTTTATTTATTTATTAAAATAGATAAAAAAAGAACTTTTTTTTAGATGTAACAAATCTGATCAAATTCAGACCAAGAGAAGTGTGTTTGCATTTTTACAAATAAATGCAAAATATACACAAATTAAATACCCAAACTGCTGTCCAAAATCTGTAAAACAGAAATGGTTTCTGTGAAGAAAAACGACATAGCAATTGTTGACTTTTATTTCTTGGATGAGTAATGTCAAGGCACATGTGAAATGACCAGTAAAACAACGAGAAAATTGGAAAATGTAACAGTAATCTGTTGAAAATTCTGTGACCTTTTAGCTAACATACTGTCTTTCAGAAAACATGTTGAATAAATAGCTTTATATTGTATTCTAACAGACAAATTTTATCAACTGTAATCGCAAGTCTAATGTATAAAACTTTATAAACATTATTTATTGCAATTTGCAAACAAATATATTTGCTCTACAAAGAACATCAGTAATATAAGTGAGGAGAAGCATCATCAGCAACAAAGCAATATGAGTGAAGAAAAGCATCATCAGCAACAAAGCAATATGAGTAGAAGCAGCATCAGAAAAAAAATCAATATAAATGAACAGAAGCAGCATCATCAACAAAGCAATATAAGTAAGCAGAAACATCAGCAGCAGCAAAACAATGTAGCCATGTATACATATCATTAGCAACAAAGCAATATAAGTAAAGCGAAGCATCATCAGCAACAAAACAATGTAGGCATGTACACACATCATCAGCAACAAAGCAATATAAGGGAGTAGAAGCATTGTCAGCAACTAAACAATGTAAGTATATACATCAACAACAAAGCAGTATAAGTTAGAAAATGCATCATCAGCAACAAAAGATACATCAGCAACAAAGTGAGTCATCATCACTAACAATAAAGAAAGGTGAGTACAAATCACATTAACAATAAAACAAAATAAGTGACCACTTTAATTGATTGATTGATTTCTTTTTTGGTGGCTTATTTAAAAGCCATAAAAAGATTTCAGATTATAAGGAATTTTTGTTAGGGAATAATAATGATTTTCAGCTAGAAATCCTACTAATTAACTCCTAGCTGGGGAGAAAATTTGTGGATTCATACCTTTCCTAAGAGTATTTGCACATAAGTAAATATAACAAACATGGTTGAAATTTGAACTCTGAAAGCAGAGTTGCATTTTGAATATTTCTGGTATTCCTAAGTGGTCTCCCATCTAGGTACAGACCAGGTTTAACATCTCTTAGCTTTGGTGATCATACAAGAATGGGTATTTTACTATGTTATGGTAAAAAGCTGAAAGTGAGACCTAGCCAAATAAAAAATAACTCACCATATAACGATCTAACAAGATTTTATAGAATATCATTGAAATTGATCTATACCCTTCATCAGTTACAAAAATAATGTTACTTCCAGCAGATGTCATACTTCTCAGAGATCTTCTTTGCATAAGTGTTTTTTTCTATTCTCATAAAACACCTAAAGTTAAATAGAAAATTTTCAAACAAGCTAGAATCTTTAGATTGTTGAACAAACCATGCTTCTTCTGTCTGCAAGAGAAAATGAAAATTAAGTTTTTTAATAGTGCCTTATTATTAAATCAAATATTAAATTTTAAACATATTAGAGTATTAACTTTACAATCCTGCTAAAATCCTCTAACTTATAATCTTTCTTCTTACATTACATTAACTTATTATTTACATTATATTACCATTTATAATCTATTCTAGTTTTAGGTAGGATAACTCAAGGTAATGTAATGGTTAGCAAGCTTGTCTCACTAGAATCATTACAACTGAGTAGTGAGGTTGATCCTCACTGAGTATCCCTTACTTTCGCTTTGTGCCACATCTAAGTGGCGCTTAGAAAATCAGGGCACCTCAGCCTGGTGTAATGGTTAGCAAGCTTGTCTTGCTAAAACCTGTTACAACCGGGTAGTGAGTTTCATCCTCACTGGGCACTCCATACTTTCAGCCTTGTGGCACATCTAAGTGGCACTTCGAAAATCATCTATTCTAGTTTTAGGTATTATATTGTATTCAATAATTACTGATAATATGCTTAGCCATGTATTAGCATTTTATATTTATTTTTCTTTCTCATAATGTACTGATAGTAGTTTCTAATTTAATATTTATATATGTAGAGTTTAATATTTATTTCTTATCAAAATTTATAATATGAAGTTAGTTTAATTTAGTCTTTATATTGCTATTTAACATACCTTTTATTTTACATTCTAAGACATCTGCAGATAGACCAAAAGATATTATTTGTTGTGATCTGTAGCACACAAAAAAGTAAGTTTTTTTTTAATCATTTCACCAGAAATAAGGTGGGGCCACCACTAATGAGTAGGGAGTTACAGTGAGAAAAAAGACTGGGTACAGTGGGTATTGAAGAAAGGATAAAAGATGAATGGAATTAAAGACGATAGAAAATAGGAATTACCGTTGCATTTAAATTTTTAGGGATTGTAGCTAACAAAGAAACAAGTAAATGGAAGGGAGTTCCACAGGCAGAAAATATGGGTAAAGAAACTGTTGGAGCAAAAGTAGTGTTTATATTTAACTATTTTGATGGTAAAAAGGTGGGACCTAGTTGCTAATCTAGTAGCTTAAATTCACACGGATGTGGCAACAGGAATAAAAGATGTCATAGCAGTTGTTATGAAAATATTTATAGAAAAGACAGAGGGAAAGAAAGTGACAAAAGTGACAAGATGCCGAATCAGGACCAATTACATTGTGGATCCTTCCTTGAAATTTGTTGAGAACCTTGAGATGAATAACAGGAGCACCTGACAAGATATGGCAACAGTATTCAATGCACGGATGAATGGTAGATTAATAAATGTGCAAGATGGATTCTGTCAAGAAGAACTTTCTGTCCTGACCCAGAGACCCTTCCTAGCAGTAGACACAGCTATAGATCCATATAGTTTTGTCTATAAACTTAGAATAATTCTTTACATTTCTTTTAGCAGACTTAAAAAGATCTAAAATTTTACTGCCCAACATTATTTACATCACCACCATTGTTTTAATATGAATGCTTGTTATCCATTTTTATGAAGTATTAAACTTTATTCAAGCTGTCTGGATTATCCAATGTAGCTCTACATACATCACTAAAAATTTATTTTGAAAATTCATTTTTCATTTATTGCTTACCCAATTTACCATATAGTGCTGCTGATAAGATACATTTTTTCACTATAATATATCCAAAATGCACTCTATGTCCAATAATTCAAAAAGATATAAGTTTGGGATGAGCATCAGGTCCTAGTTAAGCCCTGTATTCAATTTAAAATTAGTGCTTCATTTTTGTTTAGTATGAAATTTTCATGATTCATGAGGATTTCAGGCTTCAATAAGGTTAGGATTACTATAGTATTGTGCATTCTAATTTCTTTTTTAAGTATTACATTCTACATAGTTACCATAAATTTGATGTTTCTTATTGGTCTGTGAAGAATTTGTCATGATTAGTCAAGTTTTCATGCTGAAATATGGTGTTCCATGAATAAAATTGATAATAGTGGTAGTGGTTGTCTAGCATAAGGAAAACCCTTTTTTTACAATTTCTTCCTTCAAAGTTTTGTGGAGAGTGGTGGGTGCATCAAAGCATTTTTTTAATCATTTCACCCCAAGCAAGGCAGAACCGCCACTGGTCTGCAGGGGGTTACAGAAAGGGGGAGTGATGAGAAAGAGGAACAAGTTAAAGAGGAGTCAGAGAATGCGTAAGAAAAGTATAAGAATACAGGTGTGAAGAGGGCTGCATAAGAATGGAGTGGAAAGGAAGAAGAACATGATACAAGGGTTCTTAGGGAAAGGATGTGAGTCAAGAAGATAAGAGATGGCAACTGACTTTGCATTTAAATTCTTGGAGATTATAGTTTTCAGGGAAGCAAGTATATGGGAGAGAATTCCACAGTTTAAAAGTGCAAGCAAAGAAGCTGCTAGAGTAGAAATTATAAACATCAATATATGGTACATGTTTCTTTTGTGACATTTACTTAAAGGTGTTAGTTTGGTTGCTTTCATGCCTTTAGCCTATCTTCTTAACCTTTTATCCTCTGTTTTTTTTAAACACTATATTCTCAGAAATATCTCTTGCATATTACCTTTCTAGTTTTATTCAGGTCTTTCTTTTTGATATTCATAACACCAAATTTTTCTCGTTCTTTTCTTGCAAATAGATTTTGTTTCTTTTTTTTTATTGTTCTCTTATCTCTATTCATTTTTTTTTACAATTTCCTATAGTGTATTCCTATCACTCAATAACATTTCAATGTCTAGTTTTTCTTTGGAGCTTATATCTGTCTGATGACCTATTGCAATCAATACATCATCTTTTATGTGCCACGTCCTTTCAAATTGTTGGCGATCATTGCTTTCTACAATTTCTACTTTCTTAAGTAACATTTGACTCTTTACAATCTCTCTTTTCATTTGTTTTGCCATTCATACACACATACTCATTATATAGGTTACTCAATTTTTCTATCGGCTTCTCTTGCCTTTCTTACATTCTGTGGTTGTTACATTCTGTGTCCTAGAAGTGTCAAGTCTCATTCTGATTGTAAGGATAAATTTTGCCGTTGTTTCTATTTTACATAAGACTTCTTCATTGCATACATGTTCTGCTTATAACTTTCTTAGCATTGATCAGCAGAACTATATCTACATCACTTTAAGCTTTTCTTTATGGAATGCAGAATTAAAGAGACAAGTTTCAATTTGACCTGAGTTCATCACATTCATGTATGCACTAATACCTTCACTAAACATATGCATCCATCTCTCCTCCAATTATGGACTAAACAGTAGATAATTCTTGGCTCTTTAGCCTTGGTTGGCAACCAGCCAAGAAGAACAACAATTCTGCAAAGCACATACTATATATGTCTAATGTAAGTATTGTGGAGATTCAATAACTTTATGACCCAGACTTCTTCCAGCCTTATCTGGTTGATTATTTCATCTGAGAGAATATTCTTTATGAAGATAAATAACAGTTATTGTACCATTATATATATTCTTTGTTGTCCTTCTCCTAAAGTGGTTGTCAATCAAGGCTGAGGTGCCAAGAATTATATACTGTTTAACCCAAAGATGGGGGTATATATGGATTCATACATTTTCTGAGTGTCAGTTAAGTGCCATATGTGATACACACTTGGGCGATCATATCTCAAAAGAGACATGACTGACTGGGCAGAAGATTATCCCACAATAGGATGCCATTGCTTTCTGTGGTAGACTGGTTGCCACCCAAGGCTACAGAACCCAATCTGCCCTATTATTTAACCCATATCTGAAGGGAAGAGATGAATTAATACCTTTTTCAAAGGTATTTGTGCATAAGTAAATGCAAGGGATTCAACTGGAATTCGAACTTGGCACCCTGATTTGTCATTCTGATTCGATATCCACTGCACCACAATGCACATCCACGCACCACAACGCACATCTGCTTTCTGAGTGTATTAGTGTTTAATTAATATATATATATATATACTAATTAATATATATATATATCTCATGTTATCATATGGGTGTTCAGAAAATATAATGGTTATTGATGTAGAAAGTAAAATTGGTGTGCTGATTTCAAATCCAGATTGAATCATTTTCATTAATTTCATACTTCTTTTTCTTTATATTACGTGTACTTTCAAGATGTAGGCAATCAATGACCTTCACTTGCACCTATCTTTTGTCACTCTTAACACTTTTCTTTATCCACTTGCACAAATCCTTCAAGTATGCCTTGCATTGCTTTCTCATGTCTCTCTTTCCGTCTTTCCTTCCCGTGACCATTAAAATCTCCAAGCCCTCCTTCCTGATTACATTTCCCAGAAACTGCAGCTGTCCCTTTCTGTTGTTAAGTATAGATTTCCTTTACATTTGAATCCTCTGCAAAACCTTGTTATTGCTTATATGTTTGGTTCATGGCATCCTCGGCATCCTTCTGTGGAACCACAATTCTGTTGCCTTGAGTCTCTCCTTCATCTCTGAGAAGATTGTCTTGCATTCTACCATATAGAAGAACAGATATCACATAACAGTCAAGTGCTCTTTGTTTCCAACTAAATTTTCCTGTCTCTCTATACTCTGCTTAGCTTTTGAAATGCACCTTTGGTCATGTCAATGCATCTTCGAATGTCAGTGTTGCACTTTCTGTACTCTGTCAGAACATTTCCCAGGTATTTAAATTTCATACTAATACTCATGAAAAAGTATGAATCTAATTCCTTCCAACTATGGGTTAAATAGTAGGTACAACAGATTTGGAGAATGAAAATTCTGAATTCAGAACTATGTTCAAGAGTGACAGTTTGTGTCAGGTTATCTTTGACTTACAAACATCCACTGCTACTGTAGTTACAACATAAATGGTGCTCCAAAATCTCTAAATAGGTTACAGGGCTTGCGACAGTGATTTTAACACTGTATCTTGAAAATTTGCCAATGTTTATTGTTGAATTCAAATTCTATTGCATAATATAATCTTACTTCTATTAACACTTGCACTAAATTAAGCAATATTAAAGAGTTTTTAAGATAAAAATATAAAAAAAAGCTATTTTCTTTTTACCCCAAGTTTTATATCTAAAATTTGCTATATTTAATAGATTTATGATAGATCTTCCTTTGTTGTTTATCATCCGTGGTTTGAATAAAATATCAAACACCTCATTTGTTTCTTTGTAGTATTTCATTGATATGAGCACTTAAAAAAATTCCTTTCTTTTTGCTATTTTGGGGTTGCATAAGAGTGAACGTGATTGATTTCTGAGATTATCTTTACAGTTTATTTTTTAAAAGTGTTGAGATTGTGCAGAGAACAGCTGTGAACTGTACACAAAGGGAAAAGTTCTAAAATTTTGTTAAAATTTTTGCTTTTCCTTCCAGCTGAGATTCAACTTTGTTATCTTGATTTGTTTGTAGAAATTTATACATTGCAAAAAATGCAATATCTTTGTTTTTTGTCTAATAGTACAAAAGAAAACTTAATAATGAAATGATACTCACAAAGCTCATATATACACTGTTGTCCTTCTGTTCACAACTTTAAGAAATCTTTCTTTCACTTGAATTTAAGAACAAGAAAATCAACTATAGCAAAAGTCTTAGGCACTATGTCTTCCAAACTATTATGGTGTATCTAAGTAATCTTTTTAATCTTTTAATAACCATTAATTTAACAGAGGATGGAAAGTGTGATATGGAGATCCAAAGGTGCATTGGCATGGCCAAGGATGCATTTCAGAAGCTGAGTTGCATTTTCAGAGACAGGAAAATTTTGCTGGAAACAAAGAAGAGAGTACTGGAATGACTCTCTTTTATTATGGCAGTGAATACTGGACAATTTCATCAAAGATGAAGAAAAAACTTAAAGCAACCTAAATGTGATTCTACAGAAGGATACTGAGAATATCATGGATAAAGCACACAAGCAATGACAACTTTTTGGAGAGGATAAAAACAAAAAGAAAACTGAGACTTAACATCAGGAAAAGACAGCTTAAGTTTTTTGAACATTTAATGAGGAAGGAGGGCTTGGAGAACTTGATGCTTATGAGACGAATAGAAGGAAAGAGGGACAGGGGAAAGCAGTACATGACATATTTGATGGACTTGAATGGATGGGTGGTGGAGCAAGGGTTGAGTGGAACAACAGGAGACGAGATATTAAGAGTGACAAGAGATAGGGAGAAGTGATCACCTATGTCCTGAAGGAACATGACACAAGAAGAATGTGTGACACTGAAATCCAAAGACATATTGAGATAGGCAAAGATACATTCCTAAAGCTAAGCAGAAAGCGAAGAAACAGAAAATTGTATTAGAAACAGATAAAAAATACTGAAATGGTCAGTGATATCAGTTCTTCTATAATGGCACTGAATGCTGGTCAACCTCCTCAAAGATGAAGAAGCAGCTTGACACAAAATAAATATGGCTCTACAGAAGGATGCTAAGAATATTATGGACTGAACATGTGAGCAGCAATGAAGTTTTAGAGAAAACGAATACATGTAATAAATGTTCTTACTAGCAAACCTCAAGTGGAATGACTATATCAAATCTATAGTGAAATCCACTGCAAAGAAGGTTGGTTCACTGTGTAGGGCCAGAAAGTTTTTCCCGTCTGAATCTAAACTGCCCATATATATCTACCATCTGCCCGTGTACTGAATACTGCTGCCACATCTGGTGCCTCTGCTATTCACCTCAGGGTTCTTGAAAAATCCAATGGAGAATCTGTAATGTGATCAATCCTGACTTGGCAGCTCAGATGCAGTCACTCTCTCACCAGCATTATGTGGCTTCCTGTGTCTCTTCTACAAATACTTTCACAACTTCTGCTCCAATAAACTTACCTCACTGGTGCCCCCTATGTATGAATTTACTCAAGCTACTAGACTAGTGACTAGGTCCCACACTTTTACTGTGAAACCAATAAAATGTAAATGCAACTTCTACTCTAGTAGGTTCTTTTCTCACACTTCCTGCCTGTGGAATTCCCTTTCTTATACTTGCTTCCCTGACAGCTACAATCTCCAAGAATTTAAACATAAGGTCAATAGTCATCTCTTATCTCACTGACTCACATCCTTTCTTTCATCATCTTTCTTCCATCCACTCCACTCCCATCACACCAGTCTTCTCATCCTTTTATTACCCTTTTCCTGACTCTCTATAACCTGTCTCTCTTTCTCATAACTTTCCTCCTATGTAACCCCCTGTGCATCAGTGGCAGTAAAACTGCCTTGCTTGGAGTGAAATGATTGAAAAAAGTAAAAAACGGTTTAAACATGGTTATGAGATGTTTATTTTCTTTTTCTTGGTCCAGAAGTTTGTTACAATGGTGGTGCTAAAGTCATTCTTGTGCTGGGATGGAACAACCAAAGAGAAAGCTTGACTTACTTCATATGTGGAAATTCTTTGAAAACACATTCAGTTGCCATAGTGTGGAAAGTGAGATAAGAGTTCAGTTGTCATTGGAACAGAGAAACTAAAGGAATGTAATTACCATGTGTTACTACATCTTGGAGTAACAGTGGAAAAATGAGTTAGGTAGTAAAATGTTTGTCTATTTATAGGTTTAAACCAGTGCTTCTAAAAAGAGTTTGACAAAACCAAGTGGTGTATGTTTAGTTTCTTTAGTTTTAGCATCATGAAAAAAATATATTCTAAAATGAAACTCCTATCTTTCAATCACCACAGGCAATCTCTCCTGCCTCCCATAAGCATAGACAAAGCAAGTCTCCCTGAAAGCAATATACTGCGCCTCCTCTACCTATCTTTCGACCTCAAGTGGAATCATTACATTGAATCAGTAGCTAAGTCCAATGCTAGGAAACTTGAGTCACTGTGTCAGGCCAAGAAGTTTTTTTTCCGCCTTAATCCATCTTGCACATACACAAATCAACCATCCAATCGTAACATGGAATACTGTTGTCATATCTGGTCAGGCACCCCAGCTGTTCATCTCAGTGTTCTCGACAGGCTCCAAAGGAGAATCTATAATGTGACTGGTCCTGACATGGCAGCTTGACTCCAGCCACTTTTTGTGGCTTCCTTCTGTTTCTTCTACAAATATTTTCATGGCTTCTGCTCCGACAAACTTAGGTCACTAGTAACCCCCTCCACAAGAATTTACTCATGCAACCAGACTGGCAAAAGGGTCCTACCCTTTTACACTTAAATCAACCAAATGCAGGCAATAATTCTACTCCATCAGCTTCTTTTTTCACACTTCCCCCTTGTGGAACTCCCTTCTATATACTTGCTTTCCTGATGGCTACAATCTCCAGGAATTTAGTTTTAATGTTAATTCCCATCTCTCATCCATTTAACTCCAGTTTTTTCTACATCACCCCACGTTTCTTGTTCTTTTTCTTTCTCTCTACCTTCACAACTGTTTTCACTCCTGTGTTTACATCCTTCTATTTCACTGACATCCCCTGTAACTGGTTCATCTTTCTCTTCAATCTCCTCCTGCCTAAAATTTTAACTCTCTTATGTAGCCCCCTGTGCATCAGTGGTGGTACTGCCTTGCTTAGGGTTAAACAATTAAAAGAAAAGTTTTTTTTTTCTTATTTATTACCTTCTCCTAAAGGCAGAGATATTTTATTCAGTCGCATTTGTTTGTCTCTCTGCTCATGGTCAAGATATCCTAAGCTTCACTGAATGGAATTAAATCAAACTTTCAGGGATGATTGGCCTCATGACTAGCATGAACAGATTAATGTTTAGAATTGATTTCATATGGAATAAAGCTTCTGAGTTATTTTTCCGTTTTTTAATAATATTTTTATACTTTTCTCATGGGAAATACTAAATTACTTCCCCTAAGATTTATTTGTTTACGGCTATATTGTGTTGAATGCACTGGTTCCCGTCCGATCACGGAAGTTAAGCAGCATCGAGTCTGGTCAGTACTTAAATGGGTGACCATTTGGGAATACCAGGTGCTGTAAACGTAAGGACCAAGAATGGTCCAGCGGTCCTCCAGGTTTGAGGGTTGGGTGAAGGGCTAACAACACTGCCCTGTAAGAAAAAACAGTTTGTTACAGAAACAGCAACAAAAAGTTGCTGTCCTATGCACCATCTGGGTGTGATGGATAAACGACAACAAAAATTTATTTATTTCACTAGATTTTCTGAAAACAGTATATTTTCCATAACAATATTATTATTTATAATATTAATTTCATATTTATTATCTGAAAGCAAAAAAATAAATAAATAAATAAATAAGAGCAGTCAAATTCACTGAAGTTATTCTGCATTTTAATAATCATCTGTTGCTAATCACTACGATGATGTCTGTGTTGTCTTGGCAGAGGTTTTCAGTCTTTGACTGCTCTTTTAATTCATTGTTATAATTTTATTTATCAATTTTATTTCATCTTTCCACACCTCAATTATATAATTAATATTTGGTTATTTGTCAATTATTGTCAAGCCCTTAGCTGTCAGTAAAGTTGTAAACAAATTTTCAGCACTCTACACCCTCGCCATGTTGATGACTGATAGTTTGAACTATCACTTGAGTGATATTTTGAACTATCACTCAAGAACTTCAATGCCGAAAATTTGTTCACAACTTCACTGACAGCTAAGGGCTCAACAACAATCAACATATAACCAAATAATTCAACAATGGTGCTCAAAAGGAATATGAATATCTTGAATAATTAATCTTAATTTATATATTAAAATGTATTGAAAGTAATTTAATCTTTTACAGACCTTTATTCAAAAGCTTATTTCATGTATATAGACATCTATGACTCCAATTTATTATGATCTATGAATGGCTGGAAAAGGTCTTGACAAATCAACAGCCAGCTAAACAAAGGTGATGGTCATTTTTAGGCATAACTTATAAGTGGCACAAGGCCAAAAGTATGTGGCACCCAGTAATTGATCTAGTGAGACATATTTGCTAACAATTACACTAAGTTGAAGTGCTTAAATAAATAGGACAGCTGAAGTTCCTGGGACACTCAATAAGGAAGGAGGGCTTGGAGAATCTGATACTAACAGGACAGATAGAGGGAAAAAGAGACAGAGGAAAGCAACAGATAACATATTTGAAGGACCTAATCAGGTGGATGATAGAACGAGGATTGCATGGTGTAACAGGAGAAGGCGTGCACAGAGCCACCAGGGATAGGGAAACGTGGACAGAGCACATAGAAGAAGAAGATGTTTCCAAAAAATCACCATTGAGAAGGCAACGCAAAACCACTTTGTTATTAATCACAAAAAAACTCATTGCTTTTAACAATCAAATTATGAAAGTACAAGGAACCAAATGAAAGGTGGAACAAGATTTAGGAAAGATAACAAAAAATAATATTCATTAAAAGCTACAAAGAAGAGAAAATTGGGAAAAGCCATGATCACTAACATCCTGAAGAGACAAAGTACATAGATTATTATTATTATTATTATTATTATTATTATTATTATTATCATATATTTGGCTATATGTGATGGTTTGGTTTGGTTTGTTTTATAGCATCAGCCTCTTGGGGTCATTGAATGCCGAAGTATTAGTTCCTTCAAAAACATATTTTTGTTGGTAACATTTTTCCTTCAAAAACGTATTTTTTTGGTAACATTTTTTCTTGAATAACATATTTTTGTTGGTAATATTTTTCCTTCAAAAACGTATTTTTTTGGTAACATTTTTCCTTCAAAAATGTTTTGTTGGTATTATTTTTCCTTCAAATATTTATATATATATATTTCTTAAAAGTCTAATTTTATACTTTCATTGGGTTTTCACTCCTGTTTGAAGGGTTAATTATTTGCCCATCGCTGGGACCCTAACAGGTGCTACCACCTCAGGTCAGGGTGGACCTGGGAACAACAGCAATTAAGAGGTGGTTCCATGCTCCTCACAACCTCCCAATCAGAGGCCTTACTGCCAGATGCAGTTTACAGTCATACCCAGAAGCAGTTACAAGTGAATATAATGTATAAACTCCATATATAAGACTAATGATGAGTAATTGAGTGAAAAATGGAAAAATTTTTTAAATTCAACAGGTTTTCTTCTCACTGAATAACATTTTATTATTGATGGGCTCATACATATGTAGGGGCAGGGAGAAAAATAGAAACAAATGTTAATTATTATTGTACATCAAGAGAAATGGTGAAAATATTGGAATGCTTAATTTCAAATTTAAATTTTAAATTTAAATTTTAAATTTAAATTTTAAATTTAAATTTTAAATTTCTGCCATCCGATTTGCCTCAATGCCCAACACAGGTGACCTCATTTAGTTTCCCAATTCTTGTGTATTTTTTGTTTTAAAATATTCCACATTTTAAAAGAAGCAGCTTTTGTTATGAAAAGTGTCTGCAATTTTTACTTAATGCAGTTTTAATTGAAAAAGAAGTAATTCATTAAGTATAAAATGTATGGAAAGTGCATAGATTCAGAATCCCCCAGGATAAATTTACATTTAGATTCATACGGCAGATTACATTTGTAAGGCTAGTTAATGTAAATAAATATTCTTTTACTTTTTAGATTAGTAAATAATAAAAGATATTGCTTGTTATACAAAAGTTAACATCAATATACAATATTTTTCATACTAAGAATAGCTAATAGTAATACACAATTTTTTGCAGTACACACATTAGTTAAAATTAATAACTTTATTTTGCTGTACTAAGGTTAGTCAATATTAATACACAATCCACTGAAAGTTGCTTTACATTCTTCATATTTAATTTCTCAGTTTTCAATTGCAAAATGTCCTATCAATATGTTTCTTGGTTAAAATTCTATACTTTATTCATTTAGACTAACACAAGTCTGCCAAAAATAGTACCAGGAGCTTATAAAATCTCATCAAAAATGTTGAAACTAGCAACAAGTTTACCCAGATCAACATATACCTGATGACAATGGCTGAATTGAGTTTGAGTTTTGTTTAATGGCATATCAACCTCTGTGAGTTATTAAATGCCAAAAAGATGGTGTTTTTAGGTTGTTTTTTTTTTAGTGTTCGGTTATAGTGAGAAAGTTGAGTCAATCAGATTTTGATGAAAAAAAATTTTATTTTTATTTTTTTGTATTTTAAAAAGCTGAAGATATCTTCTAGTTTTGTAATCAAAAATATAATGCTGGTAATAATTTTTTTCTTTCAAAAATGTATCATGGCAATAAATTTTTTTTTCATTCAAAAATGTATGTTTTTCTATAAAGTCTATTTTCATATATATATTTATATAAAAGTCTATTTTTATACTTTCATAGTGTTTTGACCCCAGTTTGGGTGTTAACTCCTCAAAACCTCCTAATCAGAGGCCTTGAAGCTGGATGCAGTTTACTGTCGTACCCAGGACCGACAATGACTGAAATACTGTGACAACAACAAAGATGAGGACAATAGTCCAAACATATTGTTTATAAAAAAAACTGTCTGCTTAAATCCTCATTTTTTTTTTCAATTTTGAGGCAATTAATTTTTACCCATGAATTTGTTTATGAAGACTTTTTATGTATCTTATTTTTACAATTATTTTTTTTTACTTACTTTTACTTACAACTGAGTAGATTTCTAAATACCATCACAAAAATAATAACAAAAATTGTATCTCTATCTTTAAAATGTTATTGTTTACATGAAAAAATTATATTTCATATTTATCTTAAATTGTCCTTTTATTTCAAAATATAATATATTTAATGTTTTAAAAGCATTTCCTTCTATCTTCCTTCTATTTTTTCTTTCAATGTTTTCTTGGTTTCTATTGGTAAGACGTTTTTTACTGAGGAACTCATATTTTCCAGTTTTGTTTTTAAAACGAAAACTTTCTTTGAATATTTGAACAATGTTAGAAAGAAAAAAATAAACAGGAAGTATAAAGACTGTTTTCTGAATATCTACAATCCACAGTGTACAGAATGTCTCAGAATTGTAAACATCTTTTCTTCCAATGGGATAAAGATGAAAATTTGCACATCATGTGCTTAGATATGGAGGTCCTGAATAATCTTTACTTTGGCACCTTAGAAGAAAAATAGTCTCTTCACAATTGCTCGAGTGTTTTCACTCAGGGCACACAAAAATTATCTTTGTTGGTATAAGATTTTTTTTCAAATCTGTTGCTATTTATTTACCAGTGTACTGGTGAATATATAGAATATGACTAAATACTGTGAATAGAAAAGGAAAATATATAATTTAATAATCTTATAAAAAAATGACATTTAATTTAAAAGCTCTTTCAAAACAATATTTTTGGTTTGTACATTGGGTGGTATTAACATTCTCTGATGTAAGTTAATTTAGTTAATATCTTGAGACTTCAAGGATTTCTTGTTCTAAAAACTACATATAATTGTCCGTGACTAAACACACATTTTGGTAAATATATTCCTACATTTGAAAACAATAGTTCTTATGATTTATTGTCATTGCAAATGATAAAATTATTAAAATTTGTCATCTTTTCAAAATAATATAATATTATTTTGAAAAGATATATATATATATATATATATATATATATATTTAGTTAATTATAACATAAATATGTTAAAATATCACTACAAAATTATCTTATCATGTAGTGTCAAAACAAAATAGCTACTTTTGTAGTGATATTATAACATATATATGTTATAATTTCTATATAAATATTATTAGCTTTACTTTGTATTGGGCACTTTTTTAAGAATAGTGTTTCTTTGGATATGTATGTATTTGCAATTATATGTTTAGATTTATATTCACCTTATAATATTATGAACTATCAATCATACATATAAACAAGGAATAATCTGTTAACATATTAACTACATACTGGTACATAGATATACCATGCATTAACACACCTGCATCTGAGCATTACCTGAACAGGAACATCTCCTATGCTGTTTATATGTAAATTCAACTAAGTCTTCACACACTCCTAACAAAGATTAACCCGAGAATTTTGAAATGAAATCAACGTGTTAAATCAACAATTAAAGTGAAAATTAATCAACAATTAAAGTGAAAAAATCAATTAATCAATTAATCAACAATTAAAGTGAAAAAATATAGCTTCAAACCCTATAATAAATATTTCCTCTATATTAAGATTAATGTGTTGTACACAAAAACAGAAAGAGAAATATATATAGAAACTTAGACATGATGGATTTGATATATAGTATATGATGATGTATGATGATATGTATATAGGTTGGCACTAAGATTTCATGATGTTGGATTTATTTAACTAAGATCTTGGTAATTTTGAAATGTAGTCAAGGTGTTAATTTAAACAGAATAATATAGCTTGACTATATAATAGTTATTTCCCTTCTCCCGTATTCTTGCTTTCCTGACGGCTACAACCTCCAGAAATTTAAATGCAAAGTCAATACTCATCTACTAACCACTGGACTCTAGCTCTCTCCCCACCCCTGTATAACCTTCCCTTTCTCTCCACCTATGTATCTGTCATTGCACCTGCTTTCTATTGTTCCTTTCTAACTAGTTTGTACTCCTCACTCTTTTCTAATTAATCTTTTTACATTTATGTAACCCCCTGCACATCAGTGGCGTTTCCGCCTTGCTCGGGGTGAAATGATTAAAAAAAAAAATATATATTAAAATTGAAGTATTGCATACAAAAAACAGAGAGAATTGTATATAGAAACTTACACACAATAGCCTTTATATATAGTGTATGACAGCATCAAAGAATTTAGACTCATTGCCAAATGTATACATTTAATACTAACATGCTTCTGATTCTACCTGTTATCTACTACATTCACAAGAGTCAGATCAGGCCAAAAATAGAGTACTTCTATCATATATGAGCAAAGGTGGCCCAGTCCTTACTTTCCAGTCTCAATAGGTCTAAAAACTATTAAAAATCTATTATTTAAATTAGATGGGTTTATATTTTATAATTAAAAATTTAAAAAGGAAATGTTGTATTAAAAATAGATGGTATTTATATCTTATATTTAAAATAAATTGGGATTGATTGTTTTATTTGATATTTAAAATAAGCAGAAGTTAATAGTATTTAAAAGAATATATATGTATTAAAATAAACAGACAAAAAGCATCTCCACATCCTTGTGGCTTACAAAATATTTTCCACCTTATAACTCCTATCTATCAGACAAAATGTTGCGAGCCTCTTTCTGCTCTTTTGTTATTTCCATGGAAAGTGTTCAGATTAACTACATTCCTTAGTTCTACCAGTTCTTAACTTCTAACCACAAAACATTGCAAGCCTCTTGCTGCTCTATCCTTATTTCCATGGAAAGTGTTCAGATAAACTACGTTCCTTAGTTCTACCAGTTCTTACCTTCTAACCACAAAACATTGCAAGCCTCTTGCTGCTCTATTCTTATTTCCATGGAAAGTGTTCAGATTAACTATATTCCTTAGTTCTACCAGTTCTTACCTTCTAACCACAAAACATGGCAAGCCTCTTGCTGCTCTATCCTTATTTCCATGGAAAGTGTTCAGATAAACTATATGCCTTAGTTCTACCAGTTCTTACCTTCTAACCACAAAACATTGCAAGCCTCTTGCTGCTCTATCCTTATTTCCATGGAAAGTGTTCAGATTAACTATATTCCTTAGTTCTACCAGTTCTTACCTTCTAACCACAAAATATTGCAAGCCTCTTGCTGCTCTATCCTTATTTCCATGGAAAGTGTTCAGATAAACTACGTTCCTTAGTTCTACCAGTTCTTACCTTCTAACCACAAAACATTGCAAGCCTCTTGCTGCTCTATCCTTATTTCCATGGAAAGTGTTCAGATAAACTACGTTCCTTAGTTCTACCAGTTCTTACCTTCTAACCACAAAACATTGCAAGCCTCTTGCTGCTCTATCCTTATTTCCATGGAAAGTGTTCAGATAAACTACGTTCCTTAGTTCTACCAGTTCTTACCTTCTAACCACAAAACATTGCAAGCCTCTTGCTGCTCTATCCTTATTTCCATGGAAAGTGTTCAGATAAACTACATTCCTTAGTTCTACCAGTTCTTACCTTCGAACCACAAAACATTGCAAGCCTCTTGCTGCTCTATCCTTATTTCCATGGAAAGTATTCAGATCAAATACGTTCCTTAGTTCTACCAGTTCTTACCTTCTAACCACAAAACATTGCAAGCCTCTTGCTGCTCTATCCTTATTTCCATGGAAAGTGTTCAGATAAACTACGCTAACCACAAAACATTGCAAGCCTCTTGCTGCTCTATCCTTATTTCCATGGAAAGTGTTCAGATAAACTACGTTCCTTAGTTCTACCAGTTCTTACCTTCTAACCACAAAACATTGCAAGCCTCTTGCTGCTCTATCCTTATTTCCATAGAAAGTGTTCAGATAAACTACGTTCCTTAGTTCTACCAGTTCTTACCTTCTAACCACAAAACATTGCAAGCCTCTTGCTGCTCTGTCCTTATTTCCATGGAAAGTGTTCAGATAAACTATATGCCTTAGTTCTACCAGTTCTTACCTTCTAAACGCAAAACATTGCAAGCCTCTTGTTGCTCTGTCCTTATTTCCATGGAGTGTTCAGGATAAAACTATATGCCTTAGTTCTACCAGTTCTTACCTTCTAACCACAAAACATTGCAAACCTCTTGCTGCTCTATCCTTATTTCCATGGAAAGTACCAGATAAACTATATGCCTTAGTTCTACCAGTTCTTACCTTCTAACACAAAACATTGCAAGCCTCTTGCTGCTCTGTCCTTATTTCCATGGAAAGTGTTCAGATAAACTATATGCCTTAGTTCTACCAGTTCTTACCTTCTAACCACAAAACATTGCAAACCTCTTGCTGCTCTATCCTTATTTCCATGGAAAGTGTTCAGATAAACTATATGCCTTAGTTCTACCAGTTCTTACCTTCTAACCACAAAACATTGCAAGCTCTTGTTGCTCTATTCTTATTTCCATGGAAAGTGTTCAGATAAACTATATGCCTTAGTTCTACCAGTTCTTACCTTTCTAACCACAAAACATTGCAAACCTCTTGCTGCTCTATCCTTATTTCCATGGAAAGTGTTCAGATAAACTATATGCTCAGCCCCACCAGTTCTTACCTTCTAAACACAAAACATTGCAAGCCTCTTGCTGCTCTATCCTTGCTTCATGGAAAGTGTTCAGATAAACTGTATTCTTTAGTTCTACCAGTTCTTACCTTCTAACCACAAAACATTGCAAGCCTCTTGCTGCTCTATCCTTATTTCCATAGAAAGTTTTCAGATAAACTACGTTCCTTAGTTCTACCAGTTCTTACCTTCTAACCACAGACAAGCCTCTTGCTGCTCTGTCCTTATTTCCATGGAAAGTGTTCAGATAAACTGTATTCTTTAGTTCTACCAGTTCTTACCTTTCTAAACACAAAACATTGCAAAACCTCTTGCTGCTCTATCCTTATTTCCATGGAAAGTGTTCAGATAAACTACGTTCCTTAGTTCTACCCGTTCTTACCTTCTAACCACAAAACATTGCAAGCCTCTTGCTGCTCTATCCTTATTTCCATGGAAAGTGTTGAGATTAACTACATTCCTCTAGTTCTACCAGTTCTTACCTTCTAACCACAAAATATTGCAAGCCTCTTGCTGCTCTATCCTTATTTCCCCATGGAAAGTGTTCAGATTAACTATATTCCTTAGTTCTACCAGTTCTTACCTTCTAACCACAAAACATTGCAAGCCTCTTGCTGCTCTATCCTTATTTCCCATGGAAAGTGTTCAGATAAACTATGTTCCTTAGTTCTACCAGTTCTGTCTTCTAACCACAAACATTGCAAGCCTCTTGCTGCTCTATCCTTATTTCCATGGAAAGTGTTCAGATTAACTATATTCCTTAGTTCTACCAGTTCTTACCTTCTAACCACAAAACATTGCAAGCCTCTTGCTGCTCTATCCTTATTTCCATAGAAAGTTTTCAGATAAACTACGTTCCTTAGTTCTACCAGTTCTTAACTTCTAACCACAAAATATTGCAAGCCTCTTGCTGCTCTATCCTTATTTCCATGGAAAGTGTTCAGATAAACTACGTTCCTTAGTTCTACCCGTTCTTACCTTCTAACCACAAAACATTGCAAGCCTCTTGCTGCTCTATCCTTATTTCCATGGAAAGTGTTGAGATTAACTACATTCCTTAGTTCTACCAGTTCTTACCTTCTAACCACAAAACATTGCAAGCCTCTTGCTGCTCTATCCTTATTTCCATGGGAAAGTGTTCAGATTAACTATATTCCTTAGTTCTACCAGCCCTACCTTCTAACCACAAAACATTGCAAGCCTCTTGCTGCTCTATCCTTATTTCCATGGAAAGTGTTCAGATAAACTATGTTCCTTAGTTCTACCAGTTCTACCTTCTAACCACAAAACATTGCAAGCCTCTTGCTGCTCTTATCCTTATTTCCATGGAAAGTGTTCAGATTAACTATATTCCTTAGTTCTACCAGTTCTTACCTTCTAACCACAAAACATTGCAAGCCTCTTGCTGCTCTATCCTTATTTCCATGGAAAGTGCTCAGATAAACTACGTTCCTTAGTTCTACCAGTTCTTAACTTCTAACCACAAAACATTGCAAGCCTCTTGCTGCTCTATCCTTATTTCCATGGAAAGTGTTCAGATAAACTATATGCCTTAGTTCTACCAGTTCTTACCTTCTAACCACAAAACATTGCAAACCTCTTGCTGCTCTATCCTTATTTCCATGGAAAGTGTTCAGATAAACTACGTTCCTTAGTTCTACCAGTTCTTAACTTCTAACCACAAAACATTGCAAGCCTCTTACTGCTCTATCCTTATTTCCATGGAAAGTGTTCAGATTAACTACATTCCTTAGTTCTACCAGTTCTTACCTTCTAACCACAAAACATTGCAAGCCTCTTGCTGCTCTATCCTTATTTCCATGGAAAGTGTTCAGATAAACTACGTTCCTTAGTTCTACCAGTTCTTACCTTCTAGCCACAAAACATTGCAAGCCTCTTGCTGCTCTATCCTTATTTCCATGGAAAGTGTTCAGATTAACTATATTCCTTAGTTCTACCAGTTCTTACCTTCTAACCACAAAACATTGCAAGCCTCTTGCTGCTCTATCCTTATTTCCATGTAAAGTGTTCAGATTAACTACATTCCTTAGTTCTACCAGTTCTTACCTTCTAACCACAAAACATTGCAAGCCTCTTGCTGCTCTATCCTTATTTCCATGGAAAGTGTTCAGATAAACTATGTTCCTTAGTTCTACCAGTTCTTACCTTCTAACCACAAAACATTGCAAGCCTCTTGCTGCTCTATCCTTATTTCCATGGAAAGTGTTCAGATTAACTATATTCCTTAGTTCTACCAGTTCTTACCTTCTAACCACAAAACATTGCAAGCCTCTTGCTGCTCTATCCTTATTTCCATGGAAAGTGTTCAGATAAACTACGTTCCTTAGTTCTACCAGTTCTTAACTTCTAACCACAAAACATTGCAAGCCTCTTGCTGCTCTATCCTTATTTCCATGGAAAGTGTTCAGATAAACTATATGCCTTAGTTCTACCAGTTCTTACCTTCTAACCACAAAACATTGCAAACCTCTTGCTGCTCTATCCTTATTTCCATGGAAAGTGTTCAGATAAACTACGTTCCTTAGTTCTACCAGTTCTTAACTTCTAACCACAAAACATTGCAAGCCTCTTACTGCTCTATCCTTATTTCCATGGAAAGTGTTCAGATTAACTACATTCCTTAGTTCTACCAGTTCTTACCTTCTAACCACAAAACATTGCAAGCCTCTTGCTGCTCTATCCTTATTTCCATGGAAAGTGTTCAGATAAACTACGTTCCTTAGTTCTACCAGTTCTTACCTTCTAGCCACAAAACATTGCAAGCCTCTTGCTGCTCTATCCTTATTTCCATGGAAAGTGTTCAGATTAACTATATTCCTTAGTTCTACCAGTTCTTACCTTCTAACCACAAAACATTGCAAGCCTCTTGCTGCTCTATCCTTATTTCCATGTAAAGTGTTCAGATTAACTACATTCCTTAGTTCTACCAGTTCTTACCTTCTAACCACAAAACATTGCAAGCCTCTTGCTGCTCTATCCTTATTTCCATGGAAAGTGTTCAGATAAACTATGTTCCTTAGTTCTACCAGTTCTTACCTTCTAGCCACAAAACATTGCAAGCCTCTTGCTGCTCTATGCTTATGTCCATGGAAAGTGTTCAGATAAACTATGTTCCTTATTTCTACCAGTTCTTACCTTCTAACCACAAAACATTGCAAGCCTCTTGCTGCTCTATCCTTATTTCCATGGAAAGTGTTCAGATAAACTACGTTCCTTAGTTCTACCAGTTCTTACCTTCTAACCACAAAACATTGCAAGCCTCTTGCTGCCCTATCATTTTTTCCATGTAAAACTTTCAGATGAACTACATTCCTTAGTTTCACCATTCCTTAATTTCGCTAAGGCTTATCATGTTATAAACATTTTTAGAAATTCACCCTCATTTTCTTTGTATTCCATTGGTCAAATGTAAGTTCTACTCCAGCATCTTCTTCTCATAAGCCACTGCTTTATGAAACCAACTCCCAAGAGGATGCTTCTCTTATCACTACAAAACTAAGTTCAAGTTTATGTATGGTTAACCATTATCTTTCTCACATATCCCCATAAACTGTGCCTCTTACTCTGTAAACCCTATCTTGAGTGGCCTTGTATGCAGTGAACACAAATGTAAAAAACAAAAACAAATCTATTACCTCAAAATTTATTCCAATATTTTTGGAAGTCAAGTGGTCAAAATTATTTTTTAATTATTTTTTACATCTTTAGTAAGGATCATATTTGAATTCTTTTATGAATTTGTCATTTTGGAGATCACATTTTTTACAAATTAAATGTGTAATGGATAATTTTCCATTAATCTAACTTTACATCCTGTCTAAAGTTATTAAGCAAATCATATAAACTTCAATAATTCAAATTTGGTTTTTAAAAAAAATTGTCAAATTTTAAGTAATCAATTTAGATGTCAGAACAAAGGTGAGTTAAATTTTTAGATAGTATCAATATATTTTATTAAAGCTATTTGATGTATTCAGAAAAATTGCTGTTTGATGTTATGAAAAAATAATTGCATTTTGCTTAAATAGAAAGTTAATGAAATTATCAAAACTTGACCAACACCTATAATAGAACAAATAACATATGATAAGTCTTTGAATCCTTTACATTTTAATATAGTGACCCTTCTTCTCAATTATCCATTGTTTTGTTAATTTTTTTTTTACCTTGTTAGGTACAATTTTTTACATGGTATATTTAATTTCTTCCCATAGCTCTGCTTTACTGTTGTATTGTTTGCCACCTTCTTATAATTTCATCTTCACATTTGACTATAGATTTTTTATTGGATTCAGATCAGGACTTGATGGTGGCCATTCCATTATATAAATCAAAGAATTCACGGGTCAGCTTAGATACATAAAAAGAAGCCTTGTCATGCATAAATACACACTTCACATTGAAACTGTGAAACTCACACACAGACAGATAGATGAAAACAGATTATGTTTGATAGGAATATAGATATAAATAAACTGAGATAGATAGACTGGTAAATATTAACCAAATAAAATAGATAGATAAACAAAATGTGATACATAGATATTGAATTTTTATTTTTTTAACATTATTATTATTTTTTTAATGAATGCTCATGTCTGAGTGGAAAATCTGTTTTTTATATATAAATATAGTCAAACAGTACATTTTAATTTTTTTGTGAGTCAATTGCTAAAGATATGTCTTATCTTAAAACAACATCTCTCTATTGCCAGAATATACAAGTATGCCAGAAGATAGATATTTTCCAAATGATTTCTCAAACAATTAAGGCCAATGATTAAGTTGTTGTGCAAAGAATGCGTCACTTTAACTGAGCAGACTTTAAAGTTTCATTTAAAGTAACAAATTCTTTGGCACTGAAACTATCCGCACTCTATCTCCACACCAATATCAAGCATTTTGTGATAAAAAAAATCTGTTTGCCAAAGTACCTTTAATCAGTAAAACTACTAAAAATGCAACAATCTTGGTGCCTAAAACTATCACAACTCAACACACTATATATATATATATATATATATATATATATATATATATATATATATGTATTGTTTACATTGTTTGGACTATTGTCCTCATCTTTATTGCTATTATTACAATGTTCTGGCTATTGTACACTCCAGACTTCTCCAGGTGCTAAGGTTCAAACTGAACATTTTATTACGATCACTGGGGTATATCATTTTCATTCAATGTGTGACACCACTTCAGGTAGCCATGTAGTTAACTTCCTTTAATTTTTTAACTTATTTGTTCACCACTGCTGTAGTCACTCTTTGGGTTAAATCACTGGGACAAACCAACATCTATATTCACTGTGTCCTTGAGGACAATATAAATAGTGAAAATACTACCTCATTTCAGAAGTACAGAGAGGTCTGTAGATAGATAGATAGATAGATAGATAGATAGATAGATTTGATTTGCTTAGTTTCTATGACTCATCTAATTTTATGGTTATTGCATTGTTAGAATATTTTTTGTGTGTGAATATAAAATTAATTTTTTAGAATAATAATGTTTTTCCAGATACAAGTCCTACAATTCAACCCAAAGCTGAGATAGATAGATAGATAGATAGATAGATAGATAGATAGATAGATAGATAGATAGATAGATAGATAGATTTTATCTGCAGTCTTTTCTTCAAAATCCCAGAAGTCTCCAAATTCTTTCGATGATAAGAGTTGGACTTTTGCCCAGCTAGCTTAACACAGCATTTTGTCCATAGATTTAATGCCACTCGTTGCCTATCACCCATGGCTGGCTGTGTCACATCCAGCAGTTTGTCTGCCGGGCAACGTGTTGATAAAAGCTGTATTAGAATTCTTTATATCAAATCTGTAAATCAGGCTTCAATCTGTTCCCACTTTGTAACTTTTACATCAAGTTTGGCACATGTCCAGATACCTGCAGAAGTTGCCAAATTTTATCAAATACAAAACAATGTCTTAGCCAAGCTCTATGCTTTAGCTGTTTGAGAGAAGACTTTGAAAAAAGAAATAATCAAGAAAAGACAAGAGTCTGTACAGATATATATATTGATAGGTATGGATAAAGAAAAAAACAACTACTGGCTGTTTGCAGACCACAGAAGAAAGGCTCCAAGAAAAGAGATTTGGTTCCAATAAAGAAGTGATATCAGAAAATAAGATGTATTTTGAGGCCAAAGACAAATTGTTCTATAAAAACGATATCAAATTGTTAGAGAAGTGTTGAAATCACTGTACCAGCCAAGAAGGAGACTATGTTGATAAATAAAGTCAAATTTGGCCTAACAGTTGTTGTTTTATTAGTTAGGCCTGGGATTTATTGAGAGATGTGTTATATATATATATATGTGTGTGTATATGTGTGTGGAAAATAAACAAAAAAAATATGTTCTATAAATACTTTCATGGCTTCTGCTCAGACGAGCTTAAGTCACTGATGCCTCCTCAACAGGTGTTTACTCGTGCAACCAGACTGGCAACTGGGTCCCACCCATTCACAGTCAGATTAGCCAAATGCAGACGACAATTCTACTTCTGCAGCTTCTTCTCTCGCACTTCCCGCCTGTGCAACTCGCTCCCGTATTCTTGCTTTCCTCACGGCTACAACCTCCAGAAATTTAAATGCAAAATCAATACTCATCTACTAACCACTGGACTCTAGCTCTCTCCCCACCCCCGTATAACCTTCCCTTTCTCTCCACCTATGTATCTGTCATCACACCTGCTTTCTATTGTTCCTTTCTAACTAGTTTGTACTCCTCACTCTTTTCTAATTAATCTTTTTACATTTATGTAGCCCCCTGCACATCAGTGGCGTTTCCGCCTTGCTCGGGGTGAAATGATTAAAAAATAAAAAATAAAAAATAAAAAAAGATCATAATATAACATGGAATATTGTAACAAAAAGTCCCACCTTACAATGGTGGTGATGACTGCAAATTTTGCCAAGAAGTAAAGTTATCCATATATTGTTTCCAGAAAAAAAATACTTACTAAATGAAAACCTCCGTGTTCTTGACAGGCCCCAAAGAAGAATCTGTAATGTGATAGTTACTGACTTGGCGACTCGACTACAGCCACTTTCCCACCAACGAGAAGTGACTTCCCTTTGTCTGTTCTATAAATACTTCCATGGCTTCTGCTCCAAGGAAATTAAGTCACCGGTGCCTCTGCAACAGGTGTTTACTTGTGCAACCAGACTGGCAACTGGGTCTCACCCATTTACAGTTAGATTAATCAAATGGAGACAGCAATTCTACTGCAGCTTCTTTTCCTGCACTTCCTGCCTGTGGAACTCACTTCCTTATTCTTGCTTTCCTGACAGCTACAACCTCCAGAAATTTAAATGCATGGTCAATTCTCATCCCTTAACTACTTGACCCTACTTCTTTCCACACTGTCCTGTAGATTCTTTCCTTTCTCTCACCTCCGCAACTGTCATCACACCTGTATTCCCATCCTTCTCTTGCTCCTTTCTAAGTGGTTCATCCTCCTCCTCATTCACCTCTAATTCTTTTACTCTTATCATAGCCCCCTGCACATCAGTGGTGTTTCTGCCTTGTTTGGGGTGATATGATTAAAAAACAAAACAAAAAAAATAACAGAAGTAATGTCCAAATGTAATCACACTTATACATACATATTATGATCTGGATGAAAGAGTTTTATGATCCTTAATTAGCTCCTCTCTAATTTTGAAAACTTTCAGTTGTTTAAAATTTTCAGTCACACCTTCGTAAAAATCCCTGTTGTACATATAAAAAAATGGAAAAACAATTATTATAAAACACTTGAAGATACCAAAAGTTTGAAACCTAAATTGTGGAAATATCTCATTTTCAGATGAAACATATTCAAAAGCTCTACAATATAAATGTTTTGAAGACTCTTTAATACCACTGAGCACTCTTCTAATTCAATTATGACCAAAAACTAATTATATATATATATATATATATATATATATATGAACAAAGGTAGAAAGAAACAATTGCTATCCAAATATACTGATATATATATATATATATATATATATATATATATATATATATATATTATGAATTGAATTCTTTCGGTGACTGGCATGTGTATACACTGCTTATACATAACATGCTAAAATTTCTCTTCTTTTAGGAGTTAGTGACTCCAACAGACACCAAATCAGTCAAGTTTCAATCCCAGCCAGAAGCAAGTGGATGTCTAGCCATACTGATGAGCTGTGATACACCAAAACAGGCTTGTATGTGGATACTGAATATATATATATATATATATATATATATATATATATATGATGTTTTTTCTTATGTGATTATAAATTGTTGTGTCAAATGCTTTGGTCACCGAAAATGTATTTCAGAAAACAAAAAGTGCTGTTTTTTCCATAGTTTAATAGTGGAATGATGTTTTTGGCAAGCAGGATTTTTTTCATAAAGTGCTCAATATGGAGGTAGAGATAGAGTATTAATAGAATCAAAATGGAGAAGTTGGTCACTTAACTGAGCAGACTTATACCAACTTTGAAGCTTTGTGAAGGCATTATTGTGATGTCCTCACTTTTTTAGGGATTTTGTCTCTTCACAACAATGCATAAGTGACAAATTATCTACATTTATATATATATATGTATTGAAATATGTTTTTTTAATTTTAACCATCATTCTGTACATTTTAAAAAAATTTTTATTATATTTTCCAAATGTTCAAGTAAGTTGCCTCTCCATAATTGTGGCTAACTTCTTCAAAGTTCATATTTTTGTTTGTTTTTTGTTTAACCAGCTGAGTCATTATGAAACACTAAATGTTGTTAGTCTAGTAGACAAGATTTTGTTGGCTATGTTTCTCTTTCCACGTTATGTTCCCTAGAAATTTCAACTCTTTTTCATATGTTAAGTATAATTTCCATTTTGTTTCCATTTTCTCTAAAACTTGTTAGGTAGGATATGCGTTGTTTTCCTCCCTTCCACTTGTTTTCAGTCTATCCTGAGAGTATCAAATTTTCCAAGCAATCTTTCCTCATTATGTTCTCTAGAAGTTTTCACTCATTCTTTTTTTTGTTAAGACCAAATGTTCTTTTTGTTTTCATTTTTTTAAAACTTGCTATGTAGGTTATACTTTGTTTCCCTTTCTCCCTCTTGCATTTAATCTCTCCTGCTTGTATCAAATTTTCCAATCCATCTTTTCTCATTATGTTCCCTATAAACTTCAACTCTTTCTTTCATATGTAAAGTATAAGTGTCCTTTTTGTTTCTATTTTCTCTAAAACCTTGTTGTTGTTAACATGATCAGTCCTGTTTCTTCAAGTCTCTTCTTCTATGTAAATGTTCCATTTTCTTAAAACTTTGCTTAGATTTTTGAAGGCATCTTTTGCTATCCCACTGCCCCTTCATATTTCAGCATTTCATTTTCTGTTTTCTTTTGAATCATGTCCCAGATATTTAAATTATTGTATTGTTTGATTCTAAATCTTCATTCAAATCATAATTGATTCAATTCTAAAAATTCTTTCAAAACATAACAAATCAAAATAACATTTTAGTCATGTAACATGCTGTCTTTTCTTGTTATTTTAAAATTAATCTAAAAGATATTGGCTGAGAAACGGACATCTGGAGTGGTTAATGAGTGTGAAACTTTGACATTATTCATGCCTTTTCACAATCAGTTCATGGTTATATACAACAATGCTCAATGATCCGTGCAGAAAAGAATAACGAATGAAAGACAGTAGTTGTAAGATTTTGATAAAGAAGAAAATTGTTTAACTCTTTTTAAATAATTTTCCCCATATTTATATACTATTTCTTTATTCAGTTAAACTACATTTAAGAGAAATCTTACCGCACACCTCAGATTTTTTAAACCCCAGCTTGTTTCAACCTCAAGACTTATTCAGTCAGTTAGTTAGGTGCCATATGTGATACATGCTTGGGTGATCATGTCTCTTTTCAACTGAAATTCAAACTGGGCTCCCCCATTTCTTGTTCCGAGCTGATATCAATTGAATGTGTATTCTAGTGCAGTGGATATAACCTCGGAACAACAAATTGGGGAGCTGAATTCGAATTCTAGTTGAATTCATTGCAATTGCTTATATACAAATACCCTTGGGAAAGGTATTAAGCTATCTCTTCTCTCCAGTTATGGGTTAAATAACAGAACAGATTGGGTTCTATAGCTTTGGCTAGAAATACAGTCTACCGCAGAAAGTAATGGCAACCTACTGCAGGATAATCTTCTGCCCAGTCAGTCATGTCTCGAAAGAGACATGATCGCACAAGCGTGTGTCACATATGGCATTTAACTGACTGGATGGCAAGACTTATTAGATATTTTTAAAAAATTCTAAACTTTCTGCATTTATTCTTGAGAATAGAAAATATTACCAACTGATTGATTATCTGTGTGTGTTTAAATTGCTTACCTATAAAACAATACTGTTATCAAATTTTTCCAAATACTTTAAAAAAGACGATATCATCTGTAAGTTTTGACAAATTAGTAGAATAGAAAATTAGCGAAATAGAACGCCTTCCTCATATCAAATATTCACATTGCCATCTTTGAAATTACTTAGTAATGCCAAGGCAAAAATAAAATTACAAGGATTTAACACCTTATTATTTTGTTTGAAATGTGATAACATTTTGCATAACTTTCTCCTGATAACTTTTAGCATACAGCAAGAAATTCTAGTGTGCAAAAAATAAACAAACTTAAAGAAAGAATTTGAAGGAAACCAATTAAGTAAATCCATTTACTCTTTCCAGCAAAAACACACAACAAGAATCTTCTGTTGCATTATAAATGAAGTTTGTAATTGTCCTCCTCCAAGATTACAGTCAGAAGAGAAAGATGTCTGGAAGAAAAGAAAAGTAAAAAACAAATAACCAAAACAACAAAAACAAATTGAAGCAATCAAGAAGGTGAGTCTGAAATTCTAATGGCATTGAGACATTTGGGAGATGGTATCAAATTCAATAATACTCAACTGTGGATATTATATTTTTGACTGATTTCACATTGACACTTAAATGTTAAGAATTTGGTATCAAAATTTATTAATAAAACTGATTTCACTTTGGTATTTAGATGTTAAAAACTTTGGAGAAAGTTTCAAAATTTAATAATATTCAACTTTGTTTGTTACATTTTATCTGATTTCATTTTTGCATTTATATGTTAAGAACTTTATAGATACTTTATAGATAACAAATTTGTTAATACTCAACTGAGGATTTTATATTTTGACTGATTTCCCTGATGATATTTAGATGTTAAGAACTTGGGAAATGGTATCAAAATTTATTAATACTCATCTTTGAACATTATATTTTTGACTAATTTCACAAAGTTAATTTTTTAAAACATTCTTTTCTTGTGTTATTAATTTTGAAAATTTCAGCCAGTTTGAGCATCAATGAAAAATAACAATTGTAGATGATACTTAATGAACAAAATAATGAAAATTTCAAGCAAATTTATTTCAATACAGGCTTGAATTCTGCATGGGATCAATTTGTACAAAGTTTACATTGTTCTCAATGGGATTTTTATTCATTCTTCTGCTAAAATACTCTCTAATTCATTCATTGGTGTTGGTGGGAAATATTGACTCCTCACTTTTTTTCTAAAATGAATCATAAATGTTGAATGATGTTGGGATCTGGAGACTGTGGTGGCCAGATAAGCTGTTCTACTTCACGAGAATGTTCCTTGTGCCATTAAGCTACAATTTTAACGGTATGAATGGTTGCATTATCATTCTGAAAAATGACATCTCCCTCTGGATCCTGAACCGTAGGATGAAGCATATCACTTAACATTCTTAAATAGTCCTGACTGTTGATTTAAAAAAAACTTATTTAAATAATGTCTGTAAAACATTATTTATTATTTTCTTCAGCAAGAAAAATGATGTACTAGAAATACTGAATCAACTTAAAAATAGACAAACTTTTGACAGTTTAATCAAATTTGCAAAATTATGTTTTTATAGTACTAGGTTTTTCCATTATTTTGTCCACCCCTATATATATATATATATATATATATATATATATATATATATTGTAACAAAGTTGTGGAACTCGTAGGTTGTTTAACCTGCTGTTCATGCATTTACTTTTATAAAGAGTGCTCGATATTTTAACAAACACAAAAGTTTCTACAATAAGTTCTTTAAAAAAAGTGGCTACAAAAACCAAGACATCCAATGTATAACAAACTATAACCATAACAGGAAAAATAGAAATAGAAAAATCATTTGGTACATACCTACTTTCAATCAAATGATAAACACCAAGTTAGGACAAAAGTTCCTGAACTTAATTAAAAAACACTTCCCCACCAATAACTCTCTTAGTAAAATCTTCAACAAAAATACACTTAAACTAAGCTACAGTTGCTCAAACAACCTAGAAACAATCATAACAAACCATATCAAATATATCCTAAATCAACACGCAGATCAGAATAAAATTGACTACCAAAATACAATAGAAGACAACAATAAAAACCTATGTAATTGTAGAAACCCCAACAACTGCCCACTACAGAATAAATGTAAAATAAACTCAATCTATCAATGCAACATAACATCAATTGAAAATCCCACTATAAATAAAGTGTATATCGGATCAACTAAGAACACTTTTAAGCAGCGCTGGTACATGCACTTAACTTCATTCAAAAACAACTTATACCGAAACCAAACATCCCTTTCTGCATACTTTTGGAAGCTAAAGGACTCAAAACAGAAACCCAAGTAAAATTACAGCTCATCAGTACAGCTTAAACCCAGGATTGAAACCCAACCGAATCGGCATCAGTCGGCGGTTCTACCCCTAGACCATGAGCGTCCAGCAGAAGAAGGCAGGCTTTTTAGCACATATAAACACGCCCAATAGCTAGAGTGCTCTAATTCATTATCGAATGAGCCATGCGTATATGCCGGGGTAGCCACTGTTTACAAAGCCTCCCACTCTTCCAGAGTGCTCAATCAGGGTGTGAGAGCGTAAATACTATAGTCATGTAATCATACATATCAACAGCAGAAGATTATCAGATCTACAACAAACTGATCTGTGGTTAACAACATCATCATCTGTGTTGAATCACTTCCAATATATATATTGCTTTCAAGACCCAAATAGATAATAAGCTTTAGGAGTCACATCAAAAGAATATGGCAGATAAACCAGATAAAACATTGCAACTATACCAATCTTCTTTCCATGTGTCAAATGATAATGCCATGCAGAAGGATGATACATTACACAAAGCGCCTGATGTACATATTCCCTTGGTCTTTCCAATATTTTGGAATATCTGTTCACATTAAGTTTCTGAGCATTCAGTATGAAATCCATGAGCATCACAACTTTGCATCTGATTTTGTCCCTCTCCCTTCTATGTGCACCCATTATTTCTTTAACAATGCCAATGATTACATTCATAAAGCAAAAATAAGTCCTGCAAAAGTAAGTTTTCCTGTTGTTCAACATTTTTTATACTTTTTATAAGCCATAGAAAATATGAGGATCATTTATAAACAGTAGAATTATGTAATGTCTGCAGGATAATACAATCTTCCTCATTAGGAATGGAAACTGAGGATTAATCAATTAACATGTGCAAACACATACAAAACTCATCACCAATTTATATATTTTTATAATCAGAATACTATGTGATGAGCTTCTCTAACCTTGCAAAGTTTAGAGAAGCCAAGAAAATCAATAGGTTGACTTGAAATATGTCATCCTAGCCACCATGTGTGTATCAATGCTTCACATTATTGTTAGTTAGCATAAAATTGCTGCTACATAGGCTGTTCACACCCTGGATATACCGTTCTTATAAAAATCAGTCTATATCCTTTTATGGACTATAGTTCATCTTTGTTATTCTTTCATAAATATGTTTATCTATACCATTTTTATATGTCAGTTTGTCTATATCATTATAGAGATCAGTTTATCTATACTGTTCTTACACATTGCATTTCAAATTATTCACAATGTAACACTTTCCCATCCAAAAACAACAGTTTAGAATTTATCAAAATTATCAGTAAATGATGGCAACATGCATATACATCAATATTGTAAAAATTGTAAGGTTCTAGAAAAAGGAACAGAATTTATGGTCATTTACCAAATTTACTTAAATTATTAGTGTGTCAAATTATTAATGAGGTGTAATAAAAACCATTGTAAACAAATTAAAATAACACTTTAATTGCTTCATTTACAGATTTTTATGGATACATACAGTAACTAAGATGAAATTAAATCAAAATAAAAATTAATCAGAGTTAAGAAATGATAGTGGATTTGGTTAATATGAGACATGTGATTTTTTTTAAATGACTTGGAAAAGACGCTGGTCTATTGAACACATCAGTTTCTGGATTACTTCTGATCTAATTTCACATGATACATTGACTGTTTCCTGCTATAAGTCATTTTTGCTTCTAAATTGGCATTCATTTTTTTAAAAAGTCACTTAAGAATGCTTCATAAGTTTTCAGTTAGGTTTAAGTCTGGGGAATGGGCTGGCCAGTTCATCTTCCAAGGTCCACAGAAGCCTAATTTTGGCAAGTAATCTGTAGTTTTATGTACTGAATATGTAAAAGCATTAACTTGCATAAATATGATGGTTCTACTGAAGGTGATTCTTTGCTTTTTTAGCCAAGATTCCAGGTGCTCTTTGAGGAAGGCTATATAAGCAGCTGCAGTTATTTTCATACCGTCAGGCACTTTCAATACCTCCAATAATACCAGCCCTCTTGTTGGCATGTCAAATCTTGATGATGATCTTGTCCAACCTATGCTCCAACTATCAGGGTCATCAAGTGTTACCCGACTTTCATGTGTAAACAGAACTTTCAAGAAATCAACCTTCATATTCTTATTTATCCATTTCAAACAGGTTTGAATATATACTTTTGTCAATCAAGGCTTTTTCACTGTTATAACTGATGTCCTGACCGTTTTCAGAAGACAATCGTGAGTACTTCTAGATATGTTACTTCTCTGATATTCCTGAAAAGTGCTCCACTGTTTAGGCCTTGGCTATTTAAGCTTCATGTTTCATTCATGACAAAGAACATTGAGAAACATTGCTCAAGTGATTCTAATTGGTTTTCTTACATACCTTCATAGGAGCTGCAGCAAATCTTTTCACAGTTTGGTGATACCTTCAAATTATTTTGGATATTTCTAATGTAGATTTGTCTTCGTAAATTTCAGATGTTATAATATCTTTCTCAGAAAGGGTCAAGTCACATTTGTGACCCATAATTTCATGATTATGATGACAGTCATTTATAATGTGAAACACTTATGCATCATGTTAATATTGCAAATGGACACTGTTTCTTGTTATCCAGAGCAATAGTTTTTATACAGTCTGCATTTATACCTAATTTCATTATACTGTGAAAATTTTGTTAAATTCCGACTGGTAGATCTTGAAGAAAATGAAAAAATGTTGCACCAATAATAATTTGAAACACAGTGTATGAATCAGATTGTTTATACCATTTTAAAAAGATCATTTGGCCTATATTATTCATATATAAATCAGTTTGTCTATGTCATTCATATCAGAATCAATTTGGCAATACAATTTTTATATAAATCAGTTTGTCTGTGCTATTATAGAGATCATTTTGTCAATGCCATTTCTATAGAGATCAGTTTGTCTATGACATTCTTAAAAAAATTAGTATATTTATGCCATTCTTTTAGAGATCAATTTGTCTATGATACTCATGTATAAATCTATTTATGCCAATATAAAACAGTTTGTTTATCTCATTTTATAAAGATCAGTTTGTCTATATTATCCTTATGTAAATTAGTTTGTGCATGCCATTTTATAAAAATCAATTTGTCTATACCATTTATAAAGATCAGTTCGTCTATGCCATTTTATAAAGATCAGTTTGTCTATGCCATTTTAAAGAGATCAGTTTGTCTATGCCATTTTAAAGAGATCAGTTTGTCTATGCCATTTTAAAGAGATCAGTTTGTCTATGCCATTTTAAAGAAATCAGTTTGTCTATGCCATTTTATAGAGATTGGTTTGTCTATGCCATTTTAAAGAAATCATTGTATCTATGCCATTTTATAGAGATTGGTTTGTTTATGCTATTTATAAAGAACAGTTTGTCTATGCCATTTTATAGTGATCAGTTTGTCTATGCCATTTCATATAGATCAGTTTGTCTATACCATTTTATAGAGATCAGTCTGTCTACACCATTTTATAGAGATCAGTTTGTCTATACCATTTTAAAGAGATCAGTTTGTCTATATCATTTTATAAAGATCAGTTTGTCTATGCTATTTTATAGAGATCGGTTTGTCTATAGTACTTTTACATCAATCAGTTTATTGATGCCATTTATTTATAAATCAGTTTGTTTATGCTATTCATACAGAGATTACCTTTATCTATATTATTTTTATATAAATCAGTTGATAACATTTTTATAAAAATCCAGCTGTCATTGATATTCTTATATAAAACAGTTTGTTTAAGCAATTCTCATAGAAATCTGTTTGTCTATGACACTCTTATATAAATCTGTTTGTTTTTGCCATTCTTATAGAAATCAATTTTGTCTACACCATTCTCATCAATATTAGTTTGCTATATTATTTTTATATAAATCAGTTTATGCCATTCTTATTGAGATCACTGTTTCTTTACTATTTTCTTACAAATCAGTTTGTCTATGTCATTCTTACAGAGATCAGAAACTAATTGTCATTCTTATATAAATCAGTTTGTTTATATCATTGTTATATAAATTTGTTTTTCTATGCTATTCTTACAGATATCAGGTTGTTGATGACAGTCTTATAAAAATCAATTTGTTTGTGCCATTCTTATATAAATCAGTTTGTTTATGATATTCTTATAGATATCAGGTTGTTACAGAAATTAACGAATTTTAACAAAACTTAGTTATAAACAACCGACAATTTGAAATGATTGTTTGAACATTATTTTTGATTGATACTCATATTTAAGTAGATATTCTGTTTTTAATTAAACAATATTATATATTTATATCTACTGGCCTGATTATTTACGATAAATTTTTATTACGAAAATGTGTGTCATTTGGCAGGATTCGAACCTGATATCTAGTAGATATAAATAAAAGAACTAGATAAGGATCGCAGGTTCGAATCAGGTTGTCTATGACATTCTTATATAAATCTGTTTGTACCATTTTTATATAAATCAGTTTTTTCTATGACATTCTCACATTAATTAGTTTGTTTATGCCATTTCATAAAGATCCATATGTCTATGACATTTTTGTAGCGATCAATCTGTCTATTCTATTTTATACAGTCTACTTCATCTTTGTTATTCTTTTATAAATATTTTTATCTATACCATTCTTATAAGATTCAACTTGTCTATGCTATTAATATAGGGATCAGTTTGTCTATGGCATTCTGATATAAATTCTTTTGGTGCCATTCTTTTATAAATTAGTTTGTCTGTATTATTCTTACTGAGATCAGTTTTATCTTTGCTATTTTCCCAGAGATCAGTTTGTTTATATTGTTCTTATATAGATCAGTTTATGTCATTTTTATAGAGATCAGTTTGTCTATGACATTCTTATAGAAATCTGGATTATGTATGCCATTCTTATAGTAATCAGTTTGTCTATGCCAGGGGTTTTCAAACTTTTTTATTTACAGACATCTTTATATTACAAGTTTTAGTCTAGGGACCCACTATAAATGATTGTGAAATTTATACATAAAATTTTACTAAAAAACAGCTTTTAGTTTTGCATTAATATAGTAAAAACTGGTTTTAAGCTTAGTTTAGACTTTAAATTTCACATGATGAGTTAATCCACAGACCCCCTATCTTATCTTTGCAGGACCCCTGTGGTTCACGGACTACAGTTTGAAAACCCCTGGTCTATGCCATTCTTGTTAAGATCATTATGTCTATGACATTCCTATAGAGATCAGTTTTTCTATGACATCCTTATAAAAATCATTTTGTCTATGCCATTTTTATAGAGATCAATTTGCCTATGATATTTTTTATCAATCAGTCTATCTATGCCAGTTTATAGAGATCAGTTTTTTTATCAGTTTATAGAAATCAGTTTGTCTATGCCATTTTATAGAGATCAGTTTGCTTGTTTAAAAAATGAAAAAAAACAGGTCAGAATGTTGTATGTCAACTTATGCACTTTTAGGAACTCTAGAGTCACTTAGATATGCGTTGCGAACATTTTCTTTTTTTAGAGATTTTTAAAAAGGCAGAACAGATTTACCTCTTTTTATCTTCAGTCTTAATTTACACCTTGGTCATTATTTTAGAACTTATTACCTTATTAACAGCATTAGGATTAAATGAATTTTATCTAATGTCATTAGATCTCATCATTTTTTTATATGTCTTCTTTCAATGTAGAGAAAAAACATGATTAATTTAAATTCTCTTTTGTTTGAACTAATTGACATACTTCCTTGAAAGTAAATGCTTGTACTTCATTGGTTTCCATTAAAATGTTTTTGTGGTATACAAAATGAGAAACCAAAGAGGGGAATAATTAGCTAAGAACAAAAATCTTTTTTCATTAATCCTATGTATATACAATGTTGTGTTTTCTCTTGCCTGGGAAAATTTCATTTTTACAACTTCCCTGCCAATTTCATTAACAAGCTTTCTATATAGACCTACATCTTTATGAAATGTTAAAAAATATTCATAATGGGTTTAGATTTATTCTCAATATTTATCAATAATAAAAAAAAATGATAAAATATTAGAACATGTTTGCTTTTAAATTAATAAAAGTATGTTTATATGGATCGTTGCATCTAGTTCTTATTAATTTATAGCTGACCTATCTAGATATAGCTGTAAGTTCTATGCTAACAGTTTCTTTTATCACTTGTGGATCTCCCTTCTGGCTTTATATTTTCTAACCAACTTTAACCTTTACCACTCTGCATTATTAGTATTACTTCCACTTCATTATTTTTCAAGCCTCTCAATTGAACTAACATTATTTTTAAATTTCACTCAAAGTTCTTTTCTGCTGTCTTAGCAGGATATATCAACACTACTATATAATTCAAACAAATTCCAATTTTCTACAACAAATGAAGTCACATACAGAGGCATAAAAGTTAATATGCAAAAACTGAAATGAGGTTTCAATTACTATCTATTGTCCTCCTGATTACTTTTTTCTCATCCCACTCATTATTAATGTTTCTGTTCTTAATTCTTTTACACCCTGTAACCCTTTGTATCTTAGTGGCTTTACTGCCTTGCATGGGGTGATAGTAATTTAAAAACAAAGGATAGATAGATAGATAGATAGATAGATAGATAGATAGATAGATAGATATTAACAGACTGGGATAGATAGATAGATAGATAGATAGATAGATAGATAGATAGATAGATAGATAGGTTTAAATCCAATGTCAGTCACTATCTACTGTCCTTTTGATTACTCTTTTCTCTTCTTGCTCATTATTAATGTTTCTGTTGCTAATTCTTCCACATCCTGTAACCCTTTATATCTTAGTGGCTTTACTACCTTGCATGGGGTGATACCTTTTTTAAAAAACGTGACAGACAGATAGATAGAAAGACATTAACAGACTAGGATAGATAGATAGATAGATAGATAGATAGATAGATAGATAGATAGATAGAAATCAATCCAATGTCATTTGCTATTTACTGTCCTCCTGATTACTCTTTTCTCGTCTTGCTCATTATTAATATTTCTGTTTCTAATTCTTCCACACCCTGTAACCCCTTGTTTCTTAGGAGCTTTACTGTCTTGCATGCGGTGATACTGATTAAACAGAAACCAAAGATTAAACACAACATTACATAAGAAAATGTACAGCACAAATATTTTTTTTTAATCATATCACCCCGAGTAATGCGGGAACGCTACTGATGTGCAGGGGGCTATGATAAGAGTAAAAGGATTAGAGGAGAGTTAGGAGAAGGACGAACCAGTTAGAAAGGAGCAAGAGAAGGATGGGAATACAGGTGTGATGACAGTTGCAAAGGTGGAGAGAAAGGAAAGGATCTACAGGACAGTGTGGAAAGAAGTAGGGTCAGGTAGTTAAGAGATGAGAATTGGCCATGCATTTAAATTTCTAGAGGTTGTAGCCATCAGGAAAGCAAGAATAAGGAAGCGAGTTCCACAGGCGGGAAGTGCGGGAAAAGAAGCTGCAGGAGTAGAATTGCCATCTGCATTTGGTTGATATAACTGTGAATGTGTGAGACACAGTTGCCAGTCTGGTTGCACGAGTAAACACCTGTTGTGGAGGCACCAGTGACTCAAGCTTGTTGGAACAGAAGCCATAGAAGTATTTATAGAACAAAGGGAAGCCACATCTCATCGATGGGAAAGTGGCTGTAGTCAATTTGAACTGCTTGGAAAACTTAATTTATTTAGGAGACATCTAAGAATAAGCTATTTTTTAGTAAAAGTTTATGTATAAATTTCATAAGCATTTATAGTGGGTCCTTAGACTAAAACTTGTAATATAAAGATGTCTGTAAATCAAAAAGTTTGAAAACCCCTGGCATAGACAAAATGATTACGATAAGAATGGCATACATAATCTGGATTTCTATAAGAATGTCATAGACAAACTCATCTCTATAAAAATGACATAAACTGATCTATATAAGAACAGTATAAACAAACTGATCTCTGGGAAAATAGCAAAGATAAAACTGATCTCAGTAAGAATAATACAGACAAACTAATTTATAAAAGAATGGCAACAAAAGAAACGATTTATATCAGAATGCCATAGACAAACTGATCCCTATATTAATAGCATAGACAAGTTGATTCTTATAAGAATGGTATAGATAAAAGTATTTATAAAAGAATAACAAAGATGAACTAGACTGTATAAAATAGAATAGACAGATTGATTGCTACAAAAATGTCATAGACATATGGATCTTTATGAAATGGCATAAACAAACTAATTAATGTGAGAATGTCATAGAAAAAACTGATTTATATAAAAATGGCACAAACAGATTTATATAAGAATGTCATAAACAAGCTGACATGAAATGAATTGTTTGAACATTATTTTTTATCGATACTCATATTTAAGTAGATATTCTGTTTTTAATTAAACAGTATTATATATTTATATCTACCGGCCTGATTATTTACGATAAATTTTTATTACGACAATGTGTGCCATTTGGCAAGATTCGAACCAGCGACCCCTATCTATATAGGGGAAGCTACCATTTGATCTCGTAATGTCTTAGACCTCTCGACCACAAATAGCCTCCAGTCTAAACGAGGTTTTTATCAAGCCTATATAACACAATTTTCGATCCATCGTAAAACAAACATATCTGCTCTGAAATGTATCATAATGTTAACAAATGTAAACACGTTATGGAAATCAACGAATTTTAACTAAACTTGGTTATAAGCAACCGAAAATTTGAAATGAATTGTTTGAACATTATTTGTTATCGATACTCATATTTAAGTAGATATTCTGTTTTTAATTAAACAGTATTATATATTTATATCTACCGGCCTGATTATTTATGATAAATTTTTATTACAAAAATGTCTGTCATTCAGCAGGATTCAAACCTGATATCTAGTAGATATAAATAAAAGAACTAGATAGGGGTCACCAGTTCGAATCCTGCTGAATGACACACATTTTCGTAATAAATATTTATCGTAAATAATCAGGCCAGTAGATATAAATATATAATACTGTTTAATTAAAAACAGAATATCTACTTAAATATGAGTATCGATAAAAAATTATATTCAAACAATTCATTTCAAATTGTCAGTTGTTTATAACTAAGTTTCGTTAAAATTTGTTAATTTCTGTAACAACCTGATATCTATAAGAATATCATAAACAAACTGATTTATATAAGAATGGCACAAACAAATTGATTTTTATAAGACTGTCATCAACAACCTGATATCTGTAAGAATAGCATAGAAAAACAAAATTATATAACAATGGCATAAACAAACTGATTTATATAAGAATGGAGAAACCAAAGATTAAACACAACATTACATAAGAAAATGTACAGCACAAATATTTATTTGAAATACAAGGAAAACTTAATTTATTTAGGAGAGATCTAAGAATAATCTTTGGCATTTGCTAGGAATAAACTGCCTGCATCATATAAATAGAAGTTGAATTTAAAAAGTACACAAAAAATAGAGAGGGATGTGAGACAAAGATTTTCAAACTATAGTGCAGGGTAATCCTAAGATCACTTAAGTTTTTACCAGGGTTTCTTCATAATATAATTAAATATGTAATTAAATCTTGCTGAGCTGTAAAAGTTTTTTAAGGCTGAGTAGTCCAAAGTACTTGTGGCAAGATTGGTTTGCCAAGCAACACTGCAGAAATATGAAGGAGAAATGGGACAAGGTAAGTTTGCAAGAATGCTGTAAAGCCATAACATGAGGGGAAAAAGGAAAATCAGGTATAGCTGACCACATATAGAGGAAAAAATGGAGATCACCACCTCCTGTAGGAATGAAGTTGAAATAACAAATAAAGAACACCATTGGAAAATACGTAAACTCAAGGAATGAGCATATAAGCTAGGCTACAAAAATCTCCTAAGCTAGTCATGTATAGAAATAAATACAATATAGGAGTTAATAATATTGAATGCTAGAGAAAACCAATTAAAAACATCAAGATTGGTATATAAGCTCTGGCAAAAAATGTTTACTGAGACATTAAGTTTATAAGACCTAAACATTCCTACACTGATATTCTCAATGCCATTGGTTGGATCCAGTGACTTGAACCAAAGTGTAGTGAGTTCAATAACTGGCTGCAGCAGAGGCAAACAAAAAATCTGAGATATCTGGAAGTGGTATAACTCATGAAATTTGAATAACCTTTCCCAGTGAATGAAATAAAGGTTCAGTCCAAATTTCAGTCAGCTAGAAATGGTCAAATGCTGGAGGATACAATGACCAAAGCATCATGAAAATAGTGTAAATAATGTAGTGGTAATAATAACATTAGTTCTTATAAGGAAACAATTATCATTCATTGACTGAGCAGCTTATACTGTTTTTGGTTAAAAATTTATAAAATCAGGAAATTAGGTTTCTGACATCTATGTGAATGTTTCAATCTGACCAGGCTATTTAAGAACATATTTGAGGTTTTTGGTGTTGAATGAAAATATATCTAGTTTTTCCTATTCTATGTTTAACTTACTGTTCTTCTTTAATAAATTTGTTATAAATAATCTACACTAGAGTTGTTTCAAGTGTATAGTTGTTGTACCACCAAGGTGACAGTACAATACCAGATGAGGTGTGCTGACGTATCTACAGTACAATATCCATGCAAATGGATATGAAGTACAAACAAGACAATACAGATAAGACAGAACAACAATAATTAGAAAGAGAGGAGAGGCTAAGTTGGTAAATAATCGTCAATGACACTCCCAATTCCTGACTGCTATTAATCTTTATTTACATGGCTATTTCTGCCCACAGACCATTCAATCTTTGAGAGTGCTACAGGGGTGTGAGCTGCTCTACAACAATAGTATTTCTTAATTGCGGAATTTTTATGACTGATTTCAGATATGTGCCATTACTGCTTTTATTTCAGTTCTTGATCATAGTGTCTGTTTTAAAAAGGTTTTTCTTGAGTTCGATTTCTTGGAATACTTAGTAGGGGATATTGATTTTTTGTTCAAGATAATTCTCATCTGAACTATGAATATCAATGTTATTGGCATAGCTCCATTCATCATCTGTACTTTGATTTTGGAAGGGAAAGCTGGATTGCTGTCTTCTATTGGCAAAATCATTTGTGAAGTAGTATGGAATGTTTAAATGTTCAGTGCCAGTCTCTTCATATCTGGTTTTGTTAATGTACAAAGCATAGTCTAAGAAAAGATTAAATATGCTGGTGCCCTCATTTTTTTTGTTTGCTATACTCCTGATAAGTTCACCAATATTTCCTGTATCAGGGTTCCTACCAGGCATGTAACATTCTATTGAGGTTACCAACGTTTCTCATATCAGTGTTCTACCCAGTCATGTAAGATTCTGTAGATTTGATATAGTTCCTCTATTAGTTTTGATATATTTAGTGCATTGTCAGCTTTGAAGGTGGTTTCTTATGAATGAGAAGAGAAATTCTCTATTGATGTATTCATTTGTTACTATGAGATCAACAAAGTAACTATAGAATTTCCTATTAGAGAAATAAACAATTTCTTGGAGTTAATGATGACATCATTGCATTCATTCTTCTATGTGCCCTGTCCCTTCAGGACATAGGCGATCATGGCTTTCCATGTTTCCCTATCCCTGGTGGCTCTGAGCATGCTTTCTCCTGTTACACCATGCGATCCTCATTCCGTCATACACCTGATTAGGTCTTTCAAATATGTTATCCATTGTTTTCCCCTGTCTCTTTATCCCTCTATCTGGCCTGTTATTATCAGGCTTTCCAAGCCCTCCTTCCTCATTGCGAGTCCCAAGAACTTCAACTGTCTCTTCCTGATGCTCAGTATTAATTTCCTTTTTGTTTCCATCATTTCTAGGACCTCATCATTGCTCACATGTTTGATCCATGATATTCGCAGCATCCTTCTGTAGAACCACATTTCAGTTGCTTCAAGTTTTTCTTTCATTCACTGCCATATTGAAGGACAGACAGCACATAGCAATCCAGTACTCTCTTCCTTGTTTCTAGCAAAATTGTTGTTTCTTAATACCTTACTCAACTTCTGGAATGCTTCCTTCGCCATGCCAATTCGCCTTCAGATCTGTGTCGCACTTTCCGTCTTCTACTAAACTGGATCATGAGAAGATGAATTTCAGGAAACAATAAGAGGCTAATTAATATGATGTACATGACTTTAGCATGATCAATCCAATTGAGAGACCTCTGTATGTTTGAGGGTCTTAAAGGCTTTCTCTTTCCATAATGTATAAATTCATGATAAACACCATTTTTGGGATATGCATCTTTGATTGCAGACTTTGTTTATAAAATAGAGGAACCTGTTATTGAATTTAGGAAAAAGTTAGCTATTTTCAAAAGTTCAGCCTCAATGTCAAATAGTGTTTTATTATTATTTAATATCTGAAAACTGGGTTTCAATTCCAGTTGAGGTTGGTATATTCCCTTGGGAAAAGTATGAATCCAACACTTATTTCCACAGTTATGGCTTAATTGTATCAATAAAATTCTTATCATCTCCCAAACATTCCGACAATTTAAAAACAATTCTGCTTTAAATAACCTTCAAGAGGTTAAAAATTTTAAAGATTTAATCAATGAATTTTTTTTCTTAACAGTTTTCTTAATTTCTACATCAGTAGGTTTATTATTGTTTTTGATTTGGTGATGAATTTTATAATGACTTGAATAATTTGACACAGATTCAAATACTGCCAGAAAGCATAAATTTATTCAATTAAGTGCAATACATGATACATGCTTGGATGACCAAATATCTTTTGGGACATAACTGACTGAGCAGAAGATTTTTCCACAGTCGGTTGCCATTACTTTCTGCAGTAGACTGGCTGCCAACCAAGGCTACAGAACACAATTTGTGCTGCTATTTGACTCATAACTGGAGAGAAAAGAGATGAATTAATATCCTTCCCAAACTCTTTTACTCATGAGTAAATGCAAGGAATACAATGGAAATTCGAATTCATCTCTCTGATTTCACATTTCAAGTTGATATCTACTGCATTAAAATGCACATAAGACTCTCAAATACACAGGCATGTACACTACCAGGCATAATTATTATGCAACCCCAGTTTTTTTTATAAGAAATGATGTATTTCATACTATTTTTAAGTGGATAATTCTGAATGAAAATAGAATGGTTCTTTTGTTATTATTACTTCACAAAATTTTACAAGGCAAGAAAGCAAAAATGAACTCATCTGAATCAGCCTAAATTTTCTTCATTTTTTATTGATGAAACTGCAGTATAGGTAATTATTAAATATTTATAAATTCATTTGATTATTGTGCAGTATTATTGTGCAGTATTAACAAAAGAACCATTCTATTTTCATTTATAATTATTCACTTTGCGATAATTACTAAAAAATAGTATGAAATACATCAATCGTTAAAACATTTTGGATGGCCTAATAATTATGGCCAGTAGTGTTGATCTAAATTTTACTTTAAAACACTGATCTCTAGTGAAATCAATGGTCCATTAAATATAATGTTTAAAGTAATAAAAAATAATGTAAGATTATAAATTAAATCCATTGATTCTTTTGAAATTTCTTTTTTGAATACATGCTGTGAGGGATCCAGAACAGAGATAAAGCATGCAGTGACAGATGTTGGTTTCTCCTGTAAGGGGACACAGGTTAAAACTCTGACAGGAATCATATTCTCTTTATTTATAAGACTTTCAAGTGCACAGCTGGGATGTCTACATAAATATATGTATCCACTAAAAATAACATTTAAGACTATAAATAAAATCCATTCATTCCTCACAAATATACGATGTAAATAACTATATATTAATGAAAATTTATGTTTGAGATCTGACTGAATAGTTCCTGATTAGGCAATAATGGTAATACATTTATTTATTTTTAAATGACAAATCATTAAATGTTATTAAATTTGCCAAATAAATTTTCATTTTAATTTATATTAGGATCTCAAATAAGTTCTTGCTGATTTTTTAAGGAAAAGTATTGTTTTATTATAGAATATGCCTTGCATTGGCCGGGAATGTGTGTTGTGGTACAGTGGATACCGGGGAGCCGAGTTTGAATTCCAGTTGAATCCATTGTATTCACTTACGCGCAAATACCCTTGGGAAAGGTATTAATCTGTCTCTTCCTTCAAGTTATGGGTTAAATAGCAGGACAGATTGGGTTCTATAGCCTTGGTTGGCAACCAGTCTACCGCAGAAAGCAATGGCAACCTACTGCGGGATAATCTTCTGCCCAGTCAGTCATGTCTCTTTCGAGACATGACCACCCAAGCGCATTTCACGTATGGCACTTAACTGACTGACTGAGTGTTTTATTTACAAATATTAGTAAAAAACCTGTCACTGTAAGTATTGCCCATTGTTAACCATTACTTTTTCCCATCTTTCTGGCAGCATTTGAATTCCATGTCAGAAAAAAGTTTTTTGATGCTGTTGACCCATTTTTTGGCATTTTCATAAAAATGTAAGTGCTGCTCAAGCAGGCTATGTATCATCAATTGAAACGAGTGATAATCAAACGGGACAACATCTGGAGAATATGGCAGGTGGGATAAGACTTCCCATTTAAGTGTTTCCAGGGAGGTCTTCACCTGATTTGCAGCATGTAGCCTAGCTTTGTCATGTTGCAAAATCACTTTGTCAAGTCTCTGTTTGTATGATGGCCATTTTTTCTTCAATACTCAGCTCAAGCAATCTTGCATGATGGTTTATGTCAGCTTGGGCAGCTCATAATAACCTATATCTGGCTGATTCCATCAAATGCAGAGTAGAAGCTTTGAACCATGGATCTTCAACTTTGCTACCTTTGTTCATGCTTAGCCAATCTTACCACACGATCTTCTATGTTTAGTGTCATTATAGTGTATCCACTTTTCCTTGATGATCATGATGCAAGAAAATTTTCCTTTTTTACTGCTGAACCAGCTGTTCATACATGACAAGATGTTTGATGTCTCTCAGCTTCAACTCTAATGGCACCAAATGTCCTTGCTTTGAATCATTCCCTAATGCTTTCAAACATTTCAAAACTGTTGTATGATCAAATCCTAATGTTCTATAAGTTCTGCTTACACCTGACATGAGTTTTCATGAAGTAATGCCTCCAATTCTTTGTCTTCGAATTTGTTCAGTGCGCCAGATTGTTTATTATCATCAACATCAAAAATATTATTTTTGAACTGTCTAAACTAATCTCTGCATGTTGGTTTCGACAGAGCATGGTCACTGTAAGTCTCAAAAAATTTCTGTGTTCTTCAACTGCAAATTTCTTTTGACTAAAGTAGTGCAGTAAAATTGCCTGAAAATACATTTTTTGGCATGAAATCTGACTTGTTTAATGCTATGAAAAACAAAATTGCTAGCACTTTGGCAAAATGATATACACTGAATTTCAAGCTTGCTTATAGTACTTCCTTATAAATGCGTTATCAGTTGAAACTATACAAATTCAGTTCTGGAAAAGCCATCTGTTGGAAAACAGCGTGAACTTATTCAAGATCATAATAGTTTTTTTAATCATTTCACCCCATGCAAGGCAATAAAATCCACTAAGATGCAAGGGGTTTACTGACAATAAAAGAAAATGAGAAAACATTAATTATGGGAAATTACAACAAAAGAACAGGAAGACAGAAAATTGCAGTTGATGTTGAATTTAAATTTTTGGATATCATAAAATGTACAGAAGTATGAAACTGGAATTGAGTTCCGCTGATGAAAAGTATAAGAAAAGAAACTGTTAGAAGAGAACTTATGGTTACATCAACAATTTCAACAGTAAAATAATGACACCTTGTCTTCAATTTAGTAGTAAATATAAATACATACAGTCAAGGTACTATGGAAGAAAGCAATACCTATTTTGGCAAAATTCTGGCACAAGGCCAAAAGGGGAGATAGGGAAAGACTGGTCTTCAATCTGCTTTATCTTATTCTTAGCAACCTATGATAATTGATCCAAACATAAGACACGATTCCTTACACGAAAGCAATACACTTTTACATTTTTTTAACCATTTCACTCCAAGCAAGACAACCTCACCACCACTAGTACACAGGAGGTTACATAGAAGGAAAGTGATGAGAAAAAGGGACAAGTTATAGTGGGTGTCAGGAAGTGGGTAAGCAAAGGATGAGAATACTGTTGTGATGAGACTGAAGTATCCAGAGAAAAGAGCATGAGAAAAAGGATGTAAGTCAGTGGGATAGGAGATGACTATTGATCTTACATTTAAATTTTTAGAGATTGTAGCTGTTGGGGAATACAGAAGGGAATTCTCCAGGCTGGAAGTGTGAGAAAACAAGCTGATAGAGTAGAAGTTGCAGTTGCATTTTATTGATTCCACTGTAAAAAGGTGGGACTTAGTTACTAGTCTAGTTGCTCGAGTAAATTCATACATACATACATACATACATACCATTTTCACTACAGCCACCATAATACCTCAGAGTCACTATGTAATCCTAACTAGTTCTTATATGTACAATTTGCTTGTGGGGAATATAGAGGAAAGCTCATTAAAACAATTGCCGTGAAAATATTTATAGAAAAGACAAAGGGAAGCCACATTATGGAAGTTGGAAAATAACCAAAACCAAAATGCCAGATCAAAATCAATTACATTATAGACCATTTTGGATTTTGTCAAGAATCTTGAGATATATAGCAAAAGCACCACACTATACATGGCAGCAATTTTTAATGCCCTGATACATGGTAAATTTATAACTGTTCAAGATTGATTTTGGCAAGAGAAATGATATAGCATGACACAGTGAACCAGTTTTCATAACAACAGACTTAGCAATTGATTCAATATGAAGCATGAGATCCCATTCCTAACATGGGAAGCATGAGATCCCATTCCTAACATCGGAAGCATGAGATCCCATTCCTAACATGGAAATACAACAGTCCTGATATTGTTCCCCTGCTGATGGGATAACCTTTTTAAGAGTTACTCTTCAGTTTCAGAAAACATTTACTTTCAGTATGCTTGATCAATAGACAAACAATCCATGAAAGAAAAAATACAGACCCTAAATTCTCATTAGACATGATAAATGGTGGCACTGTCAATTAGTTTCTTTGCATGTCTGTTGGGATTCAATTTCACTCGAGGCCTCAGTTATGTAATCAATCACTAAAGTTGCTGGCAGAATGGTCAAAATTTATCTCACTCCAGAAAGGACCCAACTTAATGTTCTATGTCCAAAATTACAGACAAAATGTTTGGAGCCACTTACTCCTTCTTTATATGGTGTGTCCTCTCAGGAAGCATGTCTCTCCACAATTTCCTGTCAATTGCAGATTCTATTAAATTTTGTTTTTCTGTTATTATTTATAAACATCCATTTACTCATTTGCATGAAGTAAGTTATGCACTGTATTTCGTTGCCCCTCTTCCCTTCAATCTGTCCTGTGAGTATCCTATTTTCCAAGCCCACTTTTGTCATTAAGTACCATCTTTTGTCTTTTTGTTATCTCTCACAAATCCTTCTCTGCCATTCATTTACTCATGCTTACTTGGTAGATTATGCATTGTTTTCCTCTGCCCTTCTTCCCTGTAATTTGTCCTGTGAGTATCCCATTTTCCAAGCCCACTTTTGTCTTTATGTACCATCTTTTGTCTTTTTGTTATCTCTCACAAATCCTTCTCTGCCATTCAATTACTCATGCTCACTTGGTACATCATGCATTGTTTTCCTCTGCCCCTCTTCCTTTTAGTTTGTCCTGTGATTATCCCATTTTCCAAGCATTCTTTTGTCATTTGTAATTTCTTTTTGTTGTTCACATATTTGTTCAATGGGCACATACAATGCATACAATAAGGATATTCTTAGATATCCTGCTAAGAACCACCATGCATTTCTTTAAAAACATCTTAAAAATGAGAGATATTTGTATTGTTTTAAAGTAAAAGATAAAATTGCAGTAGCTACACTGTATTTGCTTTTATTGTTCAGTTTTTTTCCCAGGTTCTTTTTAGTGCCAAAATGTTCAAATTTGGATTTATCTGTACACATTATCTACATTGTATTTTTTTATTTTTCAGCCTTTCTACGCATTCCTTTTACTACCAAAACATTCATACATGTATTTATCTTTCTACAATACACACACACACACACACACACACACACACAAGCACAAACATATACACAAACACACACTCACACACCTGCGAGTGTGTGTGTGTGTGTGTATATATAGCACAGGTAAAAAGTAAAAGATAATGTGTATTTGCTTTTGTTTTTCAGTCTTTCTCTAGGCTAATCTTACTACCAATAAATTCATAAATTTGAAATCAACTGTCAACAATATATATATATATATATATATATATATATATATATAGATATAGATATACTACAGGTAAAAATAAAGGACAAAATTTAAGTAAATACAATGTATTTTGTTTTATTTTCCAGTCTTTCACTCGACTTCTCCTACTACCAAAAGTTATGAATATTTTTATCGAGAAACATCGTATTGTGTTTTCATTATTAACCCTTCAGTAGAGTCGTATCTTTAAAATCCAAAAATGGATTACTGGTACCAGATATCAGTTGAAGCCACCCAGTCCTGTCTTTCTGGATGTGACTGATTTCAAAAGGTTTTACGCTACCTTTTAGGTCACGAATTGTTTTAAATCTCACAAGCCATTTATCACAGAAGCAACATCACAAGCCTACCAGTCAGTCAGTCAAGTGCCATATGTGAAACACGCTTGGGTGATCATGTCTTGAAAGAGACATGATTGACTGATCAGAAGATTTTCCTGCAGTAAGTTGCCATTACTTTCTGCAGTAGATTGGTTGCCAACCAAGGCTATAGAACCCAATCTGTCCTGTTATTTGACCCATAGCTGGAGGGAAGAGATGGATTAATATCTTTCCTAAGGGTATTTGTGAATATATGAATGCAACAAATTTGACTGGAGTTTCAACTCGGCTCTCCAATTTCTCGTTCTGAGCCAATATCCACTGTACCCATGCACGTCATTGGTAGGTGCTTGGGTTGAGTGTCCGGAAAAGAGAACAAATGAAGTTGTAGCTAGCGGTTTCAATCTTACCAGACTTATGTTAATCAACACAGTTTAAGTGTTCTTATTCACTCCATATAGAAAAAAAATGCCTATAACTCGTCTATTTCCATTGAACATATTCTAATTAAATTCTCTAGATTCACCAGTTCTGGCCTTTACACTTAAAATCTATCATGCTAACTCTACACAACTGAATCCCTCTGATTTCTTTTGTATTCCATTTGTACAAAAGAATTTTTATACAAACAAGTTATCTCCATTGTGGATGCTTCCTAAAATACTACAATCTTAATGTAGGGTTAGTTCCAATAGTTATCTCTCCAGACTATTTACATTTTTTGAAGTTGTTAAATCGGACAAAGAATGGCTTGTAAATTTTAATCCCTTCAAAATCAATAGCTGTCTGTAATCACAAAAGCATTTTACAAAGTTTAGCATGCTTGTCCTTTTACCTATGGTGTCTCTATCCTTAATTTTATCCAACCTTTCTTAACAAATTGTTATGTCGTGAGTAAGAATAAATAACTCAACAACAGGAATAGGTTAATTGTTGTATTCCGTGAAAATAGTATTTACAAAGGTTATTAGTATCCAATACAAGAATAAAGGTTAATCATCTCAACCATCATAAGACGTAGTATGAGCAATGGGTACTTCCAGGTCGTCACCAGAAGTCTACGACTGACTTGTCAATCGGCTGCTCAGCACACTCTCCTACGTAGATACCACCATTACTTTACATAGTAATGGAATAGTCCATTATAGCCGAATAGGCACGGGCATCCCAACACAAATCATCTAATAAAAACCATGTAGAATGGCCACTTATCTAGATACTTTTGCATTAGACCTACCTCATCAGTGACCTTCCAGTTCCCAACTTGATATTTATGATGATAAACCAACTCTTTGCCTCTGTCTTCATTGTACGTTTGACATGTCCAGTACTTTAAAAATGATATCCAATCAGTTGTTAAATGAGACAAGGAATGGCTTGCAAATTTTAATGCCTGAAAAATCAAATTTTAATCATCTTAGAGAATATTCTTACCTTTCATCAGCATGGCTAATGCTAACCTCCAGGATGGCAATTCATTTCATCATCTTGGTTTCATATTTTCCACTGACTTGAAGTAGAATGATTATAATAAATCAACTGATAAGCTTGCTAATAAGAAATTAAGTTCACTGTGTCATGCTATATAATTTTTCTCACCAGAATTGATTTCTAATATTGTTGCCACATTTAGATTGGTGCTCTTGCTGTATATCTCAAGATTCAACAAAATGTCTTTAATGTAATCTCAGGTTCTGGGTATGATGGTAAACTGCATCCGACAGCAAGGCCTTTGACTAGGAAGTTGTGAGGAGCATGGAATCACCACTTAATTGCTGTTGTTTCTAGGTAAAGCCTGGCCCAGAGTGGTGGCACCTGTTACGGTCCCAGCTATGAGCAAATAGTTAACCCCCAAACTGAGGTCAAAACACTATGAAAGTATAAAAATAGACCTTTATAGAAAAATACACATTTTTGAAGGAAAAATTTTACCAACAATATATTTTTTGAAAGAAAAATTATTACCATAACGCACTCTTGGAGGAAAAAAACATATTGCCATAATATATGTTTTGAAGGAAAACAAAATTATTACCAGCAATTCATTTTTTGAATAAAAAGTAGAAGACATCTTCAGTTTTCTAAAATAAAAATTTTGATCAAATCTGACTAAATCAACCTTCTCACTATAAACAAACATTAAACAAATACTTTAAAACCCTACCTTTTTGACATTAAATAACCAAAAGAGGTTGATAGACCATTAAACAAACCTTAAATTCAATTAATGTAATCTCAACTTCACTCACTTTACCGCTGTCATTGATATGGCTTCCCACTGTCTTTTCTAAAAATATTTTATAGCAATTGTTCTAAGAAGCATTCCTCCTTGGTACCATGACTGCATGAATTCAAGCATATTACTTGATTGGCAACTAAGTCTATTGTTTTGCTGCTGAATTAGATTTTTTTTTTTTAATAATCGTGTCACCCCAAGCAAGGCATTCCACAGCCACTATAGTGCAGGGGGTTACATAGAGGGATTGGGTACAGGAAATGTCAGAAGGAGGGTGATAGACGATTTAGGATGTACATAGGGAGAGAGTTGGAGAGAGTGGGTGTGAGTTAGTGTGTTAGGAGGTGTCTATTGACCTTACATTTAAACTCCTGGAGGTTGTAGCCATCGAGGAAGCAAGCATGCGGTAGGGAATTCCACAGGCGGGAAGTGCGAGGAAAGAAGCAGTAAGAGTAGAAATTGTGGTTATATTTCATCAGTTTCACTGTAAAAGAGTGGGACCTAGTTGCCAATCTAGTATCTCATGCAAATTCACATCTAAGGGGCACCAGTAATTTAAGTTCGTTAGAGCAGAAGCCATGAAAGTATTTATAGAAGAGGTACAGGGAAGCCACATCACGCTGGTGAGAGAGATACTGCAGGCGGTCAGCCAAGTCGGTATCAATCACATTACAGATTCTTCGCTGTAGATATGACCATAAGTTTTTTTAATAAGATTTTTTTCACATTTCTCACCTGTAGAGATCTCTTCCAGTTTCTTGTTTCCCTATCGACTATGATTTTCAAACATTTAAATATATCTTCTGTCTTCCTGAAATTGGTTCCGTTATTGTTCTTTAACTAACATTTTCTCATTTTCTTTAGTTCTCGAAAACCTTTTGCTCTCTTAGTAGCATTATTACCTTACTTTGGGGGAAATACTTAAGAAAAAGTAAAGAAGAAGCCCAATGTGGACTATGAATTAGGGATGTTAATATCTAACAAGTAAAGAATTTACATTTTTTTTCAATAATCATGTCGCCCCAAGCAAGGCATTTTACTGCTACTGTTGTGCAGGGGGTTACATAGGAGGAATGTTATGAAGAGTGAGAGGTTGCAGGGGATATCAGGAAGACAGTAGGAGAGGGAAGAGATTACTGATGAGAGTGAGGTGGACAAGGAGGAATACTATGAGGAGTGAGAAGTTGCAGGGGGTGTCAGGAAGAATTTAGGAGAGAGAAGAGAGTACTAATAAGAGCAGGGTGGATGTAGAAAAGCATGAGAGAGAGGATGTAAGTTAGTGAGACAGGAGATATCTGAGAATTGTTCTTACAGAGAGAGGAAAACATGACATTGGGTTTTGTAAGTGCATTGGATAAATAACAAGTGCACTCCAAAAGATGAACATCCTATTAAGAAACAGAAAAATTTGTTAGAAACAAAGAAGAGTACTGAACTCTTATGTAATATCTTTTCTCCAATACAGCAGTGAATGCTGGACAATCTCTTCACAGATGAAGAAGAGACTTGAGGCAACAGAAACGTGGTTCAGCAGAAGAATGTTGAGAGTATAACAGAAAGAGTGTGTAAACAATGGATAAACAAAAAGGATGCATATTAAAATCGGAAAAAAACTGTTGAAATTCCTTGGACACATAGTGAGGAAAGCAAGCTTAAAAAATTTATCTCCTAGATTTTTTTTTTAATCATTTCACCCCAAGCAAAGCATTCCACTGCCACTATTGCGCAGGGGGTTACATAGGGGAAAGTGATGAGAAAGAGTGGTTAGATATAGGAAATATCAGAAGAAGGGTGATAGACGGGTAAGGATATCAAAGATGAGGGTTGGGTAGATGGGAAGAGTGTTTGAGAGAATGGATGCAAATTAGTGTGTTAGGAGGTGTCTATTGACCTTCCATTTAAACTTCTGGAGATTGTAGTTGTCAGGGAAGCAAGTATGTGGAAGGGAATTCCACAGGCAGGAAGTGCGAGAAAAGAAGCTGTTAGAGTAGAAATTGCGGTTACATTTTATCGGTTTCACTGTAAAAGGGTGGGACTTAGTTGCTAATCTAGTATCTTGTGCAAATTTGTACCTAGGGGGCACCAGTAATCTAAGTTCATTGGAGGTACATCATTCCTTGGCGTGTTTGCGTCTGACTGAGATGTGTACATGTGTGAATTGCATGCGTATTGAAAGTATTTATAGAAGAGGCACAGGGGAGCCATGTCACGCCAGTGAGAAAGTGACTGCAGCCAGTCTGCCAAGTCGATATTGATCACATTACAGATTCTCCGTTGTATTTTGTCAAGAACCCCAAGGAGAATAGCAGGGTCACCCAACCAGATGTGGCAGCAGTATTCAATACATGGGTGGATGGTAGATTTATATATGTACAGGTAGAAGGCAAAATGGAGAATGAGAGGCAGTAGGCCATTTAGTAAATGAGCTTGCATGAACTGGCAGAAGGAAAACAGATGGGATTCTTATCAACAGATGATAGTTGCTAAAAACTTCAAGGGACAAGAGGTTGTGGAGAGCCATAATCGCTTTTGTCATAAAATATTGCAGCTCATAGAAGATGTAGAATGCATAAGTCAAGAACTTTTATTCTTGAGTGTCCTTGTTACTTTTCTTGGATGATTCTCAGAATCAGTAAAAGATCCAAACACACAGTACTGAAAAATTTTACATAGGCAATAAAACCACTTGTATATAGACAATAATATATCACAAAGACAAACCTCCTTGAAATTCCACACAAAGGACTTCAAACCATTTTTAGGAATGATTAGTTTAAAGGAATGTGTAAGAGCTTCTCCTTGATATCATGCCAGTTGTTGGTGGGTGTTTCAGATGAAATTAGAAGAAGCATGTACTTCACTAAGGGCTGACAAATCCAAGATGTTGAGAGATATAATGGCTGTCTAATGGCAAAAATAATTGGTAGAAATACAAGTGTCATCATGGCCTCTCTAATGAGTTAAGATTAAAGCTCTGTGTTCATCATAAAATGACTCTGGGATATTTTAGTAACTTATGGTAGTGACTATATCACCAGAACTTCAAGTATGTACTGTCCTTGGAATTATTGGGGTGGGAAACACCAGTTCTTTTTTAAGTAGCTGGTATCATTTCTTTTCAAAGATTTTCTAAGTATCAATTTGAGCTTTAGTACATAAGTAATTAAATAAACCCTTCATGTCTCTGATTTAAAGAAATAACAGTACAACATTCTACACTAAAAGCATTTTAAAATGATTTTCCTTCTTATTGCAGGCTATTGAGTTATGAATTTTACTTCAGCTAAGAAAGCAAAAGTAATACTATCATGTCTTATATTTTCTTTCAAAATAAACAACTGATAAGGATGGGAAAACTGGTGTTAAGAGAGTTACGTGAGAGTAGAGTGAAAAGAGAGAAAAACAAAGGTACAGTGGGTGTTGAGGGAAGGATAAGAGAAGGGTGGGAGTCAAGGGGATAAGAGATAGAGATTGTACCTATCAGGGAAGCGAGTATTTGGAAGGGAGTTCTACAGACAGGAAGTGCAGGAGAAGAAGCTGAGAGAGTTGAAGTGTGGCTGCATTTCATTATTTTGACTGCAAAAAGTGGGACCTTGTTGCCAGTCTGGTTGCTTGAGTAAATTCTTTTTGAGGTGGCACCAGGGAGCTAAGATTGTCAGAGCAGAAGTCATGAAAATATTTGTAGAAGTGACAGAGGGAAGCCACATCCCATCTATGTGAAAATGGCTTCAGTTAAGCTGTTAGGTCAGACTCAATTACGCTGAAGATTTTGTTCTGAATCCTGTTAAGAACCCCAAGATTAACAACAGGGGCACCCGCCCAAATATGACAGTATTCAATGCATAGGTGGATGATTGATTTGTATATATGTAAGATGCATTCAGGCAAGAAAGACTTCCTAGACCTACAAAAAGATCCAGTCTTTCCTAGCAGTAGATTAAGCTATTGATTCAATGTACTTCCACTTAAGGTTGACTGAGAGAGTGTAGCCAAGGAGGCACAGTATATTTTGGAGAGACTAGCTTGATCTATGCTGGCTGTAGGAACTGTTTGTGGTGGTTGATGGATAACATTTATTTTGGAAGCATTAAAGTTTACAAGCCATTTCTTAACCCAGTTCACCACAGATTAGATGTCCTTCTCAAGATCAGCAGCAAGGTTATATCCATCTTGTCAGATTTCTTACAGAGGCGGGAGTAAATTGTTGTGTTATCAGCATAAATGCCTACTTGAGATTTGATCACATCAGGGAGATTGTTGATAAAGATCAAAAAGAGTGTCAAACTTAGGATAAAGCCCTGTGAGACACCCACATTCATGATAGGATCTGGAGGCATGCTTGTTCATGACAACCTTCATTATATGGTTTGATAAGAATGATTGGATCAAATCAAGCAAGTGTCCAGTGATACCATATCCCTGTAGATTGCATATATATATATATATATACATATATATATGGAAAAACTATTAAAAAGTTGTAAGTTTAAAAATGTATTTTTTTGAAAGTATTTGTTTATTTCTATTATTATATTTTATATTTCAGACCGTCCTCAGTCTTTCATCGGAAACAAATGCCTTTGTTTCTGATGAAGGACTGAGGACAGTCTGAAATATAAAATATAATAATAGAAATAAACAAATACTTTCAAAAAAATACATTTTTAAACTTACAACTTTTTAATAGTTATTCCTATACATATTAAGACAGTATACGTGGATCATAACTATGTTATATATATATATATATTTACTTGGTGCAATGGGTAAACTGTCACCATTTTATGTTTGTTTTCTTATTAATTTTTTGTTTCTTTTTTCTTTCAGTTGAAAAGGGGCATCATGACACAATTCCCTTTGCAAGAAATTTAGACATGACATTCTGTACTGCTTTGCATTGGTGCTGTAAGCTCTAATATTAAGATTTTCATGTTTTTGGGTGTCAATTTGAGAACAGTACAGAGGATTCAGAAAGAGTTGGATGATACATCCAGTCAATATTGTAGTGTTTGGTGTGATAACTAGTGATGGCAACATTATGCTTCCATTCATCTTCCCACAGGGGCCTAAGATTCCCTTGAAAAGGTAGTGCTGCCCTGAGTCAAGAGGGTGACTGCTGGAAGACCCTATGTCAAGCAACAGAACTCTACACTATGCCACACACGCAGTAGAACCCAGTCAGGAAATTTCTGCAACCACATCATCTATTACATCTGATCATCTAACTCCCTAGACTGCAAACCCCTTAAATCCCGCTTGCTCGGCCGCTATTGCCCACCGGAACCATTTCTTCCGGCTCTATCGAAGCTGCTCGTCGAACCAAAACAGGCGCCTTTTCACCTCAGCACGGAACAAGTGTAAAAAAGTACTGAACAAAGCCAAGAGGGCGTTTGCTACCAGAATTAGGCAACGCATAGCATCCTCTAAGTTTGGCTCCAAAGATTACTGGCGTCTCTGCAAAAGCGTGCTCAGCAGGAACAAGACTTCAATACCCCCACTAATCAATGAATTTGAAGTTCTCACCTCCCCAGCCGACAAGGCTGAATGCTTTGCCCGTAAATTCTCAACCAATTCGACACTGGACTCGTTAGGAATACCTACACCAGACTTCCCACCCAGAACTAAGGCTCAACTAAATAACGTCCTCATCTCGCCCTCGCTGGTCGCCAAGATAATTGCGCAACTTGACCCACACAAAGCGAGCGGCGGTGACGGAATCCCAGTCATAGTACTGAAGAAATGTGCCCCAGAACTCTCCTCTGTCCTCTCTAAACTCTATAACCTCTGCCTATCTGCTTCCTGCTTTCCTGCCTGTTGGAAGTCCTCCTGCGTAGTACCTATATTTAAGAATTCTGGCGAACCCTCAGACCCCGCCAATTACCGTCCTATTAGTCTCCTTCCAATCTTTGGCAAAGTTTTCGAAGCCATTATCAACGTCGAGGTGATTCAGCACCTTATGACCAACGGGCTTCTCTCTGACAAACAGTATGGGTTTCGCTTCACCAGGTCTACTGCTGATATGCTAATGACCATTACCGAGTACATATACCAGGCACTCGACAAGAATGGTGAAGCCCGAACCGTTGCCATGGATATCTCCAAAGCATTCGACAGGGTCTGGCATGCTGGCCTCTTGTGCAAACTGCGAAGCTATGGGATAACTGGACATCTGTTTGACCTCATCCAGTCCTTCCTCTCTAACCGCACATTAAAGGTGGTATTAAATGGGCATGCCTCCCAAAACTACCAGACGAACGCGGGCGTCCCTCAAGGTTCTATCCTAGGTCCCACGCTATTTCTGATCTACATTAATGATCTCCCCGACACCATTAGATCCCAAGTTGGCATGTATGCCGACGACACAACAATCTACTCCCGCATCGATCAGAAACCAGGTCTGGACGACAAAGTGAACCTCGCTGCCGCACTGGAAAGGGACCTCCAATCCGTAGTGACCTGGGGTAGGAAATGGTTGGTAATTATTTATTTGCAATAAATTACAAATTCTGGCACAAGGCCAACAAATGGGAGGGGAACAAAAACTTGGGATGGTCTTCAGTAACTATCTTATACCTAGCTAATCCGATTCACGACCCATACATACGTTACAATTTTCTCATTCACCATAAAAATTTGTCCATCAACACTCATACCTATCAAGCACCAAAATACCGCAAAATCATACCGGGGACCTAAAAACACCCCAAATGTACATAAAAATTTCTGATTTTTACAATATATACAATAGTGTACAAAAATAAATTTAAAACTTTATTCATGAAATGACATGATGGGAAGGGGGAATGAAGAAACAAAAGTCCCCAAAACAAAAACAATTTCAAATGAATATATATACACAATGTTAGTAAGACCCAAACACACCCACATAATTAAAGAGGCCACTGTATTCTGCCTTAAAAAAGGACAAAATCAAGCAGCTCTCTTTCTAAGGGGAATGGATAAGCAGGGGGCAAAAATAAATTGGACTGGAGAATGTATAAGGCTGACCCAGCCGAGAGTGAAAACGGGACAAAATAATACTTGGACAATGGGAATCTCGAACTGGATCATAACAAAAGCAATGAAGCCGGGAACAGGCCAGGACAAACACATTCACTCACATTAACTAGGCACAAAAGAGACTTCTACCTTAACCACGGGCGGGGTTCCAAAGGAATCCACCCCGATGCAACTAGCAGATCTAAAAGAGAAAATCAAGGCTAGCCCCGGTCACGCGAACCAGGCTCGCTGCATATACCCACCTTTCGCTGAACTCTGTCGGGTGCAGCCGTTTCCGTTCAGTTCTAATCTTAATTTTGAGCTGGTGCTCAAAATATCGGATTAGATCCTGATCCGAAAGACGACCTCCCCGCAAGACTTCCTCCAGACGCGTCATCCAAATCACCATTCTAGCCGTGGCCAGTAGCGACAGAAACACCATCCGCTTCACTCCAGAGTACGGGGGCGACACATTGTCCACAGCGTATGCGCGATCAATGAGCACAAGCTCCCGCGGCGCGATACGAGCAGTCAACTCGCCAACACGCGCCCACAACGGGCGAACGCGCGAACAATGGAAGAAGGCGTGCGCAGACGTCTCCTTAATTCCAAGGACGCAACGTTCACAATCTGGCAAATCCGCCAGGCCCATTGCGAAACGCTTGTCGTTGAGAGACAAACCATTCCGAGCCAATCGCCAGGTCAGAGAAAACTCAGAGTTGTTGAGCCAATCCGCACCTGGCGCCCAAGACCAATGAGAGCGATACTCCTCTCTCGACATGCCGAGCTTACTCCACAGTTCATCCTTCACGGCGCCCTCCACTAATCCCCGATAGAAGATTCTCCTAGGCCGTGAAAGGTCACTGGACCATGGAATGGCCCGAAGGGCCGTCAGACATTCGAGCAGGAATTTCGGCCGCCCCCAAGGCCTATTGCTAGTCCTTAGGAGCGGGGGAGTGATAGTGAGGCTAGGGAACATGTCCCTCACTACCCCCGCAAGCAACCGATCTTCCTCCAACGCGCGCCTGAGGAATGCCAACCTCGAAGCGAGCACATGGCTCCTCAAGTGTGGCATCCCCAGACCCCCTTGACACGGACGGAGGCAACAGACTCCTTTGTCGACCATGTGTTTGCGTCCTCTCCAAAGACAGGAGAATAGCAAACGCTCGAGCGCCTTCTCATGATCGTCACAAAGGGGAAGTACAGACAGCCGGTAAAGCATTCTGGGAAAGAGGTATGTATTACACACCTCCGCCAGACCCTTCACGGAGAGACTCCGTCGACGCCAAATCTCGACCGACGCGCCGACCTTTGCCTGTACTTCTGACCAGTTTTTCTCCAACTGTAAGTCCGGACCGAACCAAACTCCGAGGAGCTTGACCGGCCCGTCCGTCCAGTCGAAGGGCCCCGGGAGGGAAACACCCTTCCAGGCACCTAACCGCAAGCCGGACGACTTGTCGCGGTTAATTCTGGCCCCTGTTACCTGTTCGTACCGTTCAAGCGCCTTCTGTACCGCCCTTATGTCCCTGCGGGAGGACACAAAGGTCGTTACGTCATCGGCGTACGCGGAAACCCTGGCTCGAGCTCCACCAGGGACAGCAATTCCACGCAGGACCGGACTGCACGTCTCGTCCCTTAGCCGGCGAAGGAGGGGCTCCAACGCCAGGACGTAAAGGAGAGGCGACAGTGGACAACCCTGACGGACCGACCTAGACAGCGCGAAAGCGCCCGACAGCTTCCCGTTCACCTGTACCACAGCCTTGGGGGAGCGATACAGAAGGCTAATCCAGCGGCTGAAGTCGGGTTTGAATCCGGCGGCCTGCAGGACAGCAGCCAGGTAGCCATGGTCAATCCTATCAAATGCCTTGGACTGATCCAAATTGATCAGCGCGGCCTCTTCGTCGTCTTCTACACCCTCTACGATCGTGCGGATCAAGTGCAGGTTGCTCTGAATTGTTCGTCCCTTCACAGAACAAGTCTGATCCGGTTCCAACAGAGACTCGGCAACTAGCTGCAAGCGATTCGTCAGGATCTTGGCCAAAATCTTTAACTCTGTGTTTAGCAGAGTTATGGGCCTGTAATCATCTAATCCCCGCCCAACCTTCTTGCCTTTTCCCAACAGCGTGATCACGCCCCTGGTGATCCGACCGGGGATGGACCCCTGCCGAAACCAGTGGTTGAACACGACAGTCAAGAGCGGGACAAAAAGGTGCGACATCCTCAAGTACAATTCATAGGGCAAACCATCCAAACCTGGCGACTTGCCACTGCCGGTCTTCTTCAAAGCCGCGTAGACTTCGTCCTCCGTAATCTCCCCTTCGCAGCTAGCCGCTTCAGCCGGCAAAAGCCGGGGAAAGTCAGCCAAATAGCTGCGAAACTCCTCGTCACGGAGACCAGGCTCCTTGGTAAACCGGTGTTCGAAATGCTGCCGGAACGCCTCGCACATGTCGTCGGTGGACCTAAGGAGATGTCCCTCCGGGTCGCGCACCTCTCGAATGTACCGATCGCCGGCCCGACGAATTTCTTCCTTGCGCAGTTCTGCGCCCATGTTCACAGCTTCGGAAGACATCTTGCTTAACTTAGCTCTAATTACCTGGCCCATATAGCGCTCGCTAGTCGTGCGCCTCAGGGCCTCCCTGGCTAAGGCTATCTCTAGGGGATCCCCACCAGCCTCCGCCCGGGCGAAATTAGCGCTAAGTGTCTTTGCCTCCGCAGCCTTATCTAGTTTGAGCCGCTGGCTATATTTGGTGGCGAAAGACCTAATGGAGTCCTTAAGGTTAACCCACCACTTATTCCCAATGACTCGCCCAATTAACGCCCGCTGAACTAGTCTTGTCAGCTGGTCACGAAAGTCCCGCCTGTCCAGTAAGGACTGATTGAACTTCCAATAACCAGCCAACCTAGGCCTAAAGTCTAACACCACACGGGCACAAACGAGTTTGTGGTCCGTGTAGCCTAGCCAGTGGAACGTTGGACATTCTAAGAAGTCTATGTCGGCCACTCTCACTAACATCCTATCCAGGTACGCAGATACCCGGGTAGAAGGCCAATTAAGCGCCCACGTCCACATACTCCCATCCGGATGATCGACCCGGTATCTATCGACGAGACCAAATTCGTCGATCAGATCAACCAGGCTACGATCATCATTCCTCCCGCTAGCGCCCCTCCCTCTATCCCATTTGGGGGTTAGGATGGCATTCCAGTCCCCAACTAAGATTAGCCGTGTTGAATGCACCATAAAGGGCTCCAACAGCCGAAAGAAAGAGACACGCTCACCTTGCTTATTGGGCGCATAAACCACAATCAGCCGGAACAATTTGCTTTTCACTGCAATATCGGCCACGATCAGCCGGCCCTCGGCACCGACATGGACAAGGTCAACCTTCGCGTCCAGGGTACGCTTGACCAGCAAAGAAACACCTCTGGCTTGCCGGCTCCCATATGCTGAATAGACGACAAAGTCGTTAGACAGCACACACGAGTCGACTTCGCAAACAAAGTGAGTCTCTTGGATCGCGGCCACATCCACGCCGAAGGACAAGAGGTCACGAAGCAGGCGAGCCGCCTTACCCCGATCCCTCAGGCCCTTCGCATTCAAGCTGGCTATCTTAATAGACATCTTTTAGTTCTGAAAAAGAAAAACAAAGAACATGCAACAAAGGCACTAGTCACATACGGGGAAAAAATCTCTGGTGGATGGGACCCCGACGGACTGTCCTAGGGACCCTGTACCTATATCGGACGTAATCCGTCCGTCTAGGACAATACCGCCGACGTCCGTGGGGTAGGTTAGCTTTACCACCCTATATAAGCAGGGGTGGAGGATAACCGGGAACCTCCCCGAACAATTTTTGCCCATTTTTTTGAGCTCAGGTGTATGCATTGTTGCCATCCTCAATTTAGGGTATTGCTTCTTGGCGTCTTCTATATGGTCCCAGACCCTCAGGTTACCCCCGGTATTTCTTACGAGGGTAATGACTCCTGGGGCCTGGGGAAAGTTTGTTGGGTCTTCCGTGGACATTTCTTTTACTGTAGTCAGTTTGAGGAGTGGCTTCAGCAGTTTTCGCCTCTGCGAAGACCACTCCTCCACAATGTCCTCATCTACTTTACACAAAGCGTCGCCTTGGGGGAGGGCTTTCTTCTTTTTTGCCCGTGAGGGAGTGGGAATAGGAGAAGGGGAGGGAGTGGGTGTTGCAGAAGTCTGTTTTTTCAAGGGGATCAAATTGAAGGTTGGGGACTGGGAAGCTTTGCGCGGGGAAGATGGTAGGCTTCTTGCCTTGTCGGCATATGTGTGTCTGACCGGGGAAACCGGCAATGATGCGCACTTGTTCCCATGATTGCTTCTTTCGGAGCTCCTGCCCCTTCTTCTGCTTTTTAGCTTGTCCTGCTGCTCCTCTTCTTCCTCTCTCCCGCGCTTCAAAGACGACGCTCTCCCTACCTCCATCGGTTCGTCCTTTTTGGGGGAGGAAACCCTTTCCCTCTCCTGTTTGGCGGGCGTATTTTTTGAGGTAGTCTCCTTTTGTTTTGGGGGTGATTTGACAGGCGGTGGCACCTTCGCCGGCACCTTAGCCGGAGACGGCGTTTTCGCCTTTTTCCTCGCCACCACCTGCCAATCGCCCTCCTTGCTGGCTGCTGGTACTGGTGTAGGAGAGGCTGTCTTCACTGCTTCCTTAGCTGGCTGCTGCTGCTTGGCTGGTTGGGCCTTTGGGGGGGGATTCTTAGACGGACAGATCTTTGCGACATGCTCCGCCGCCCCACAGACCCAACAGCAAGGCTTTCTGCCTTCTACGATTATAAAAATCGAACGACCCCTGCAGGTGAGGATGTTGGGAATTTTGGCGATATTCTCCTTATTCAGGGTCACCTGCAGGGTCATGTCGCCCGTGAGAAAACCGGCCTTGGACCGCAGCGAGGAGACTTCGGCCACTCTTCCATATTGCACGAAGAAGGCGCCAACATGATCCTCGGCAATGTCCATGGGGACGCCATGCAGGGTGACCTTAACTTTTCTAGTACCCATGTACTCCGTATTGATCAGGAGAGTTTTGGTCTCCAAGACCACACCAATTAGGTTTCTAGCTTCTTGTACGGAGCCAAGCAGGACGTCCCACATGGCATTGCCTCTCCTCGCCACGGCCAACGCTCTAATTTTTAGGGCTTGTAGCCCCTCCTCGAGTGTATCCCGAGGAACGCCGACCAACTTCTTTGTCTTCGGGTCCTTAGTGTACAGAGTGATGACTCGCTTCTATTTGAGCCAACTGATCCGGCACCGAAACGAGCTCTGTTCCTTTAATGTAATCCGCGTAGTCCTTAGCAATCTTCTCGTAATAATCCTCCCCTTTTAGCGACATTTTTTTGCCTCCCTTCCACCCAGAGGTCGAAGGTAAGGGGGATGCTGGAGCTGCTGCTAGTGTCACTGCTGGTACTGTAGAAGGGGGATTATCCCGAGGCGGTAGAGCCCAATCCCCCTCCTTTCCTCCTCCCGACCGACGTGGGGTGGGAGGAACGCTTTCCATCGGCCCATCTGTGGCCATTGCCACAAAGTGGCCGAACACCGACAACTGTTTTTCCGGTGTTTCGCGCGAGAAACGCTACTTTACCGTGGCCCGAGCTATAAACTCGGGCTGGAAAACCAGATTGTCAAGAAACAAGGAACTAACAAATATCACTGCGGAACAAATGTCAAACCTTGCTCTTATTACCATTCACTACACAACAAAAAGCCGGGTAGGAAATGGTTGGTACTTATTTATTTGACAAAAAGTACAAATTCTGGCACAAGGCCAACAAATGGGAGGGGGAACAAAAACTTGGGTTGGTCTTCCGTAACTATCTTATACCTAGCTAATCCGATTCACGACCCATACATACGTTACAATTTTCTCATTCACCATAAAATTTTGTCCATCAACACTCATACCTATCAAGCACCAAAATACCACAAAATCATACCGGGGACCTAAAAACACCCCAAATGTACATAAAAATTTCTGATTTTTACAATATATACAATATCTTACAAAAATAAATTTAAAACTTTATTCATGAAATGACATGATGGGGAGGGGGAATGAAGAAACAAAAAACCCCAAAACAAAAAACAATTTCAAATGAATATATATACATGGGTTAGTAAGACCCAAACACACCCACGTAATTAAAGAGGCCACTGTATTCTGCCTTAAAAAGAACAAAATCAAGCAGCTCTCTTTCTAAGGGGAATGGAGAAGCAGGGAACAAAATAAATTGGACTGGAGAATGTATAAGGCTGACCCAGCCGAGAGTGAAAACGGGACAAAAGAATACTTGGACAATGGGAATCTCGAACTGGATCATAACAAAAGCAATGGAGCCGGGAACAGGCCAGGACAAACACATTCACTCACATTAACTAGGCACAAAAAAGAACTTCTACCTTAACCACGGGAGGGGTTCCAAAGGAATCCACCCCGATGCAACTAGCAGATCTAAAAGAGAAAATCAAGGCTAGCCCCGGTCACGCGAACCAGGCTCGCCGCATATACCCACCTTTCGCTGAACTCTGTCGGGTGCAGCCGTTTCCGTTCAGTTCTAATCTTAATTTTGAGCTGGTGCTCAAAATATCGGATTAGATCCTGATCCGAAAGACGACCTCCCCGCAAGACTTCCTCCAGACGCGTCATCCAAATCACCATTCTAGCCGTGGCCAGTAGCGACAGAAACACCATCCGCTTCACTCCAGAGTACGGGGGCGACACATTGTCCACAGCGTATGCGCGATCAATGAGCACAAGCTCCCGCGGCGCGATACGAGCAGTCAACTCGCCAACACGCGCCCACAACGGGCGAACGCGCGAACAATGGAAGAAGGCGTGCGCAGACGTCTCCTTAATTCCAAGGACGCAACGTTCACAATCTGGCAAATCCGCCAGGCCCATTGCGAACCGCTTGTCGTTGAGAGACAAACCATTCCGAGCCAATCGCCAGGTCAGAGAAAACTCAGAGTTGTTGAGCCAATCCGCACCTGGCGCCCAAGACCAATGAGAGCGATACTCCTCTCCCGACATGCCAAGCTTACTCCACAGTTCATCCTTCACGGCGCCCTCCACTAATCCCCGATAGAAGATTCTCCTAGGCCGTGAAAGGTCACTGGACCATGGAATGGCCCGAAGGGCCGTCAGACATTCGAGCAGGAATTTCGGCCGCCCCCAAGGCCTATTGCTAGTCCTTAGGAGCGGGGGAGTGATAGTGAGGCTAGGGAACATGTCCCTCACTACCCCCGCAAGCAACCGATCTTCCTCCAACGCGCGCCTGAGGAATGCCAACCTCGAAGCGAGCACGTGGCTCCTCAAGTGTGGCATCCCCAGACCCCCTTGACACGGACGGAGGCAACAGACTCCTTTGTCGACCATGTGTTTGCGTCCTCTCCAAAGACAGGAGAATAGCAAACGCTCGAGCGCCTTCTCATGATCGTCACAAAGGGGAAGTACAGACAGCCGGTAAAGGATTCTGGGAAAGAGGTATGTATTACACACCTCCGCCAGACCCTTCACGGAGAGACTCCGTCGACGCCAAATCTCGACCGACGCGCCGACCTTTGCCTGTACTTCTGACCAGTTTTTCTCCAACTGTAAGTCCGGACCGAACCAAACTCCGAGGAGCTTGACCGGCCCGTCCGTCCAGTCGAAGGGCCCCGGGAGGGAAACACCCTTCCAGGCACCTAACCGCAAGCCGGACGACTTGTCGCGGTTAATTCTGGCCCCTGTTACCTGTTCGTACCGTTCAAGCGCCTTCTGTACCGCCCTTATGTCCCTGCGGGAGGACACAAAGGTCGTTACGTCATCGGCGTACGCGGAAACCCTGGCTCGAGCTCCACCAGGGACAGCAATTCCACGCAGGACCGGACTGCACGTCTCGTCCCTTAGCCGGCGAAGGAGGGGCTCCAACGCCAGGACGTAAAGGAGAGGCGACAGTGGACAACCCTGTCGGACCGACCTAGACAGCGCGAAAGCGCTCGACAGCTTCCCGTTCACCTGTACCACAGCCTTGGGGGAGCGATACAGAAGGCTAATCCAGCGGCTGAAGTCGGGTTTGAATCCGGCGGCCTGCAGGACAGCAGCCAGGTAGCCATGGTCAATCCTATCAAATGCCTTGGACTGATCCAAATTGATCAGCGCGGCCTCTTCGTCGTCTTCTACACCCTCTACGATCGTGCGGATCAAGTGCAGGTTGCTCTGAATTGTTCGTCCCTTCACAGAACAAGTCTGATCCGGTTCCAACAGAGACTCGGCAACTAGCTGCAAGCGATTCGTCAGGATCTTGGCCAAAATCTTTAACTCTGTGTTTAGCAGAGTTATGGGCCTGTAATCATCTAATCCCCGCCCAACCTTCTTGCCTTTTCCCAACAGCGTGATCACGCCCCTGGTGATCCGACCGGGGATGGACCCCTGCCGAAACCAGTGGTTGAACACGACAGTCAAGAGCGGGACAAAAAGGTGCGACATCCTCAAGTACAATTCATAGGGCAAACCATCCAAACCTGGCGACTTGCCACTGCCGGTCTTCTTCAAAGCCGCGTAGACTTCGTCCTCCGTAATCTCCCCTTCGCAGCTAGCCGCTTCAGCCGGCAAAAGCCGAAAGAAAGTCAGCCAAATAGCTGCGAAACTCCTCGTCACGGAGACCAGGCTCCTTGGTAAACCGGTGTTCGAAATGCTGCCGGAACGCCTCGCACATGTCGTCGGTGGACCGAAGGAGATGCCCCTCCGGGTCGCGCACTTCTCGAATGTACCGATCGCCGGCCCGACGAATTTCTTCCTTGCGCAGTTCTGCGCCCATGTTCACAGCTTCGGAAGACATCTTGCTTAACTTAGCCCTAATTACCTGGCCCATATAGCGCTCGCTAGTCGTGCGCCTCAGGGCCTCCCTGGCTAAGGCTATCTCTAGGGGATCCCCACCAGCCTCCGCCCGGGCGAAATTAGCACTAAGTGTCTTTGCCTCCGCAGCCTTATCTAGTTTGAGCCGCTGGCTATATTTGGTGGCGAAAGACCTAATGGAGTCCTTAAGGTTAACCCACCACTTATTCCCAATGACTCGCCCAATTAACGCCCGCTGAACTAGTTTTGTCAGCTGGTCACGAAAGTCCCGCCTGTCCAGTAAGGACTGATTGAACTTCCAATAACCAGCCAACCTAGGCCTAAAGTCTAACACCACACGGGCACAAACGAGTTTGTGGTCCGTGTAGCCTAGCCAGTGGAACGTTGGACATTCTAAGAAGTCTATGTCGGCCACTCTCACTAACATCCTATCCAGGTACGCAGATACCCGGGTAGAAGGCCAATTAAGCGCCCACGTCCACATACTCCCATCCGGATGATCGACCCGGTATCTATCGACGAGACCAAATTCGTCGATCAGATCAACCAGGCTACGATCATCATTCCTCCCGCTAGCGCCCCTCCCTCTATCCCATTTGGGGGTTAGGATGGCATTCCAGTCCCCAACTAAGATTAGCCGTGTTGAATGCACCATAAAGGGCTCCAACAGCCGAAAGAAAGAGACACGCTCACCTTGCTTATTGGGCGCATAAACCACAATCAGCCGGAACAATTTGCTTTTCACTGCAATATCGGCCACGATCAGCCGGCCCTCGGCACCGACATGGACAAGGTCAACCTTCGCGTCCAGGGTACGCTTGACCAGCAAAGAAACACCTCTGGCTTGCCGGCTCCCATATGCTGAATAGACGACAAAGTCGTTAGACAGCACACAAGAGTCGACTTCGCAAACAAAGTGAGTCTCTTGGATCGCGGCCACATCCACGCCGAAGGACAAGAGGTCACGAAGCAGGCGAGCCGCCTTACCCCGATCCCTCAGGCCCTTCGCATTCAAGCTGGCTATCTTAATAGACATCTTTTAAACCTGAAAAAGAGAAAAAGAAAAACAGGCAACAAAGGCTCTCTAGATGCATACGGGGCGAAAATCTCGGGCAGACAGGACCCCGACGGACTGTCCCAGGGAACCAGTTCCTATGTCGGACGTAATCCGTCCGTCTGAGACAATACCGCCGACGTCCGTGGGGTACATTAGTTTTACCACCCTATATAAACTGGGGTGGAGTAAAACAGGGAACCTCCCCGAACAATTTTTAGACATTTTTCTAAGTTCTGCTGAGCTTTCAATGTACATCCTTAGTTTAGGATAAAGTTTTTTCGCTTCCGCGATGTGGTCCCAGACCCGCAGGTTACCCCCGGTATTCCGTACGAGGGTAATTACTCCTGGGGCCTGGGGAAAGTTTTTGGGGTCCTCCGTAGATAGACCGTCAACTGTGGTCATCTTCAGCAGTGGTTTGAGTAGTTTTCGTCTTTGTGACGACCACCCTGCAGAGATGTCCTCCTCTACTTTCAATAGCGCTTCCCCTTTGGGCAGGGCTTTTATCTTTTTTGCCCGAGTGGGAGTGGACATAGGAGAAGGGGAGAGAGTGGGGGATAAAGCAACTGGTCTCAGGGGGGTTAATTTAAAGGTAGGGGACTGGGAAGCTTTCCGCGGGGACGAGGGGAGGCTTCTTGCCTTTTGCGCATACGTTTGCCTCTCCGGTGAGGCAGGAAGCGAGGAGCACCTGTGTGTTGTCGAACTCCTTTCTCTGCTCTTCCGCCGATTCTTGAAGTTCTCTTGCTGCTCTTCTTCGTCCTCCCGGCTGCGTTTCAACGACGCCGATCTTTGAGTCTCCATGGGCTCTTCCCTTGGTTGTTCCTTCGGGCCCTCATTTTGGGGAGGTTTTTTTGCCTTCCCCTGCTTGGTAGCTGCTTTGGGTGATGAGGGCACCTTTGACTCCGAAGGCTCCTGAGGTGGCGAGGGCGTTTTGGTCGGAGAAGGCGTTTTGGTCTGAGAAGGCGTTTTGGCCGGAGAAGGCGATTTCTCCGCTAGTGCCTTCGCCTTCTTTTTCTTGCCGACCGTCTGCCACTCATTCACCTTATCCGGAACAGACGATTTCGCCTCCGTTGGAGCTTCTGGTTGTTTCGCTGCCGGTTTCTCCTGCTGCTGCTTTGCTGGCTGGGTCCCAGGGGCCGGAACCTTTTTCGGGCACGCCTTGGCGACGTGATTGGAATCGCCGCAGACCCAGCAGAAGGGCTTCCTCCCCTCAACGATCACGTAAATTGATCTTCCCCTGCAGGTGATAATGTTGGGGATATTCCCGATCTTTTTTTGCTCGACCGTCACCTGCAGGGTGACGTCACCGGTGAGAAAGCCCTGCTTCGAGGTGAGCGCCTTCACCTCTTCGACCATGCCGAATTGTGTGAAAAACACCCCGACATGGTCTAACGAGATGTCCATGGGCACGCCGTGGAGAGTGATCTTTGATCTGCGCATGCCCATGTATTCTGTATCCAGGCGCAACGTCTTTGTTTCCATAAAGGAGCCGGCCAGTTTTCTTGCTTCCTCCGCAGAGCCAAGTAAAACATCCCACACGGCGTGGCTGCGCCTAGCCACCATCTTTCCATTGATCTTCAAGGCCTTGATGGCCTCCTCCACCACGTCCCTGCTGACCCCGATAAGTTTGCGACTTTTCGGATCCCTGGTCAGCAGGGAAAGGATCCTGGGCTCAATGTTACTGAGCGTCTCGGGCACCGAGATAATCTCCGCTCCTGTCACGTATTTAGCGTATTTCTCCTTTAGAGACTCATAATACGCTGAATCCTTCCGCACTTTCTGGATGGTCCCCCCGGTCCAAGCCTTGTCGGGGGAAACCGTGTCTGCTGAACACCGCTGCCCGTCCTCCTTAGACGTCGAGGGCACCGGAGATGCAGGAGCTGCTGGTAGGGTTGCTACTCCTGGTCCTTTTTCCAAGGAGAGGGGTGAGGCAGGCAACCGCCAATCCCCCTCCTTTCCTCCCACCGAGGCCGTGGTGGGAGGAACGATCACATCTGGCCTATCGGAGGCCATTGCCTCCTAAGAGGCTAAGCGCGAGACACCTGCCTCCGGTGTTTCGCGTCCTTCGCAGGTCGCTACTTTACGCGGCCCAAGCTATAAACTTGGGTGGAGACCACAATGCCACACTTGACCAAAGTAATAGTAAGTATCACTATGGAACAGATACTACACTTTGATCCAAACCAAACCGACCACACAAACACAAAAAAGTCTGAGTAGGAAAGGGTTGGTACTTATTTATTACGTAAAAGTACATAATTCTGGCACAAGGCCAACAAATGGGAGGGGGAACAAAAACTTGGGTTGGTCTTCCGTAACTATCTTATACCTAGCTAATCCGATTCACGACCCATACATACGTTACAATTTTCTCATTCACCATAAAAATTTGTCCATCAACACTCATACCTATCAAGCACCAAAATACCGCAGTAACATACCAGGGACCTAAAAACGCCCCAAATGTACATAAAAATTTGTTTATTTACAATATATACAATAGTGTACAAAAATAAATTTAAAACTTTATTCATGAAATGACATGATGGGAAGGGGGAATGAAGAAACAAAAAATCCCCAAAACAAAAACAATTTCAAATGAATATATATACACAATGTTAGTAAGACCCAAACACACCCACATAATTAAAGAGGCCACTGTATTCTGCCTTAAAAGGAACAAAATCAAGCAGCTCTCTTTCTAAGGGGAATGGAGAAGCAGGGAACAAAATAAATTGGACTGGAGAATATATAAGGCTGACCCAGCCGAGAATGAAAACGGGACAAAATAACAATGGACAATGGGAATCTCGAACTGGATCATAACAAAAGTAATGGAGCCGGGAACAGGCTAGGACAAACACATTCACTCACATTAACTAGGCACAAAAAAGACTTCTTACCTTAACCACGGGCGGGGTTCCAAAGGAATCCACCCCGATGCAACTAGCAGATCTAAAAGAGAAAATCAAGGCTAGCCCCGGTCACGCGAACCAGGCTCGCCGCATATACCCACCTTTCGCTGAACTCTGTCGGGTGCAGCCGTTTCCGTTCAGTTCTAATCTTCATTTTGAGCTGGTGCTCAAAATATCGGATTAGATCCTGATCCGAAAGACGACCTCCCCGCAAGACTTCCTCCAGACGCGTCATCCAAATCACCATTCTAGCCGTGGCCAGTAGCGACAGAAACACCATCCGCTTCACTCCAGAGAACGGGGGCGACACATTGTCCACAGCGTATGCGCGATCAATGAGCACAAGCTCCCGCGGCGCGATACGAGCAGTCAACTCGCCGACACGCGCCCACAACGGGCGAACGCGCGAACAATGGAAGAAGGCGTGCGCAGACGTCTCCTTAATTCCAAGGACGCAACGTTCACAATCTGGCAAATCCGCCAGGCCCATTGCGAAACGCTTGTCGTTGAGAGACAAACCATTCCGAGCCAATCGCCAGGTCAGAGAAAACTCAGAGTTGTTGAGCCAATCCGCACCTGGCGCCCAAGACCAATGAGAGCGATACTCCTCTCTCGACATGCCGAGCTTACTCCACAGTTCATCCTTCACGGCGCCCTCCACTAATCCCCGATAGAAGATTCTCCTAGGCCGTGAAAGGTCACTGGACCATGGAATGGCCCGAAGGGCCGTCAGACATTCGAGCAGGAATTTCGGCCGCCCCCAAGGCCTATTGCTAGTCCTTAGGAGCGGGGGAGTGATAGTGAGGCTAGGGAACATGTCCCTCACTACCCCCGCAAGCAACCGATCTTCCTCCAACGCGCGCCTGAGGAATGCCAACCTCGAAGCGAGCACGTGGCTCCTCAAGTGTGGCATCCCCAGACCCCCTTGACACGGACGGAGGCAGCAGACTCCTTTGTCGACCATGTGTTTGCGTCCTCTCCAAAGACAGGAGAATAGCAAACGCTCGAGCGCCTTCTCATGATCGTCACAAAGGGGAAGTACAGACAGCCGGTAAAGGATTCTGGGAAAGAGGTATGTATTACACACCTCCGCCAGACCCTTCACGGAGAGACTCCGTCGACGCCAAATCTCGACCGACGCGCCGACCTTTGCCTGTACTTCTGACCAGTTTTTCTCCAACTGTAAGTCCGGACCGAACCAAACTCCGAGGAGCTTGACCGGCCCGTCCGTCCAGTCGAAGGGCCCCGGGAGGGAAACACCCTTCCAGGCACCTAACCGCAAGCCGGACGACTTGTCGCGGTTAATTCTGGCCCCTGTTACCTGTTCGTACCGTTCAAGCGCCTTCTGTACCGCCCTTATGTCCCTGCGGGAGGACACAAAGGTCGTTACGTCATCGGCGTACGCGGAAACCCTGGCTCGAGCTCCTCCAGGGACAGCAATTCCACGCAGGACCGGACTGCACGTCTCGTCCCTTAGCCGGCGAAGGAGAGGCTCCAACGCCAGGACGTAAAGGAGAGGCGACAGTGGACAACCCTGTCGGACCGACCTAGACAGCGCGAAAGCGCTCGACAGCTTCCCGTTCACCTGTACCACAGCCTTGGGGGAGCGATACAGAAGGCTAATCCAGCGGCTGAAGTCGGGTTTGAATCCGGCGGCCTGCAGGACAGCAGCCAGGTAGCCATGGTCAATCCTATCAAATGCCTTGGACTGATCCAAATTGATCAGCGCGGCCTCTTCGTCGTCTTCTACACCCTCTACGATCGTGCGGATCAAGTGCAGGTTGCTCTGAATTGTTCGTCCCTTCACAGAACAAGTCTGATCCGGTTCCAACAGAGACTCGGCAACTAGCTGCAAGCGATTCGTCAGGATCTTGGCCAAAATCTTTAACTCTGTGTTTAGCAGAGTTATGGGCCTGTAATCATCTAATCCCCGCCCAACCTTCTTGCCTTTTCCCAACAGCGTGATCACGCCCCTGGTGATCCGACCGGGGATGGACCCCTGCCGAAACCAGTGGTTGAACACGACAGTCAAGAGCGGGACAAAAAGGTGCGACATCCTCAAGTACAATTCATAGGGCAAACCATCCAAACCTGGCGACTTGCCACTGCCGGTCTTCTTCAAAGCCGCGTAGACTTCGTCCTCCGTAATCTCCCCTTCGCAGCTAGCCGCTTCAGCCGGCAAAAGCCGAGGAAAGTCAGCCAAATAGCTGCGAAACTCCTCGTCACGGAGACCAGGCTCCTTGTTAAACCGGTGTTCGAAATGCTGCCGGAACGCCTCGCACATGTCGTCGGTGGACCGAAGGAGATGCCCCTCCGGGTCGCGCACTTCTCGAATGTACCGATCGCCGGCCCGACGAATTTCTTCCTTGCGCAGTTCTGCGCCCATGTTCACAGCTTCGGAAGACATCTTGCTTAGCTTAGCTCTAATTACCTGACCCATATAGCGCTCGCTAGTCGTGCGCCTCAGGGCCTCCCTGGCTAAGGCTATCTCGAGGGGATCCCCACCAGCCTCCGCCCGGGCGAAATTAGCACTAAGTGTCTTTGCCTCCGCAGCCTTATCTAGTTTGAGCCGCTGGCTATATTTGGTGGCGAAAGACCTAATGGAGTCCTTAAGGTTAACCCACCACTTATTCCCAATGACTCGCCCAATTAACGCCCGCTGAACTAGTTTTGTCAGCTGGTCACGAAAGTCCCGCCTGTCCAGTAAGGACTGATTGAACTTCCAATAACCAGCCAACCTAGGCCTAAAGTCTAACACCACACGGGCACAAACGAGTTTGTGGTCCGTGTAGCCTAGCCAGTGGAACGTTGGACATTCTAAGAAGTCTATGTCGGCCACTCTCACTAACATCCTATCCAGGTACGCAGATACCCGGGTAGAAGGCCAATTAAGCGCCCACGTCCACATACTCCCATCCGGATGATCGACCCGGTATCTATCGACGAGACCAAATTCGTCGATCAGATCAACCAGGCTACGATCATCATTCCTCCCGCTAGCGCCCCTCCCTCTATCCCATTTGGGGGTTAGGATGGCATTCCAGTCCCCAACTAAGATTAGCCGTGTTGAATGCACCATAAAGGGCTCCAACAGCCGAAAGAAAGAGACACGCTCACCTTGCTTATTGGGCGCATAAACCACAATCAGCCGGAACAATTTGCTTTTCACTGCAATATCGGCCACGATCAGCCGGCCCTCGGCACCGACATGGACAAGGTCAACCTTCGCGTCCAGGGTACGCTTGACCAGCAAAGAAACACCTCTGGCTTGCCGGCTCCCATATGCTGAATAGACGACAAAGTCGTTAGACAGCACACACGAGTCGACTTCGCAAACAAAGTGAGTCTCTTGGATCGCGGCCACATCCACGCCGAAGGACAAGAGGTCACGAAGCAGGCGAGCCGCCTTACCCCGATCCCTCAGGCCCTTCGCATTCAAGCTGGCTATCTTAATAGACATCTTTTAAACCTGAAAAAGAAAAAAAGAAAAAACAGGCAACAAAGGCTCTCTAATTGCATACGGGACGGAAATCTTTAGCAGAAAGGACCCCGACGGACTGTCCTAGGGGAACCCGTTCCTACATCGGACGTAATCCGCCCGTCTAGGACAATCCCGCCGACGTCCGTGGGGTAAGTTAGTTTTACCACCCTATACAGACAGGGGTGGAGTAAAACAGGGAACCTCCCCGCACAATTCTTAGACATTTTTTTGAGTTCAGGAGTATTCTCCTGAACCATTCTCAGCTTTGGATACAGTCTTTTAACTTCACTGATGTGGTCCCAGACCCGCAGGTTACCCCCGGTGTTTCTCACGAGGGTAATTACTCCTGGGGCCTGGGAAAAGTTCCTGGGGTCATCCGTGGACAAATTGTCAACAGAGGTTAACCTCAGTAGCGGCTTCAATAATTTCCGCCTTTGTGACGACCACTCTGCGGTTAAGTCCTCCGGAATTTTCATAAGCTCTTCCCCCCGGGGCAGGGCTTTTTTCTTTTTTGCCCGAGCGGGAGTGGGCATAGGAGAAGGGGTGGGAGTGGGGGTTAAAATCACCTGTTTTAAGGGGGTCAATTTGAAGGTTGGGGACTGGGAAGCTTTCCGCGGGGACGAGGGAAGGCTCCTTGCTTTATCAGCGTAAGAACGTCTCTCCGGAGATACCGGCAGTGATGAACATTTTGCAGGAATTTTTTTCCCTGCTTCTGCTTCTTCTTCGACTCTTGCTGGCTTCGTGGCGTTCCTCCTCCTCTTCCCTACCACGCTTCAGGGACGCTGATCTTTCCGTCTCCATGTCTTCCTCTACCACTTCTGGTTTTGGGGGGGATTTCTTGTCCTTCCTCTGTTTGGAGGGCGACTTTTCCACTGTCGGCTCTTTTGGCTTTGAAGGAGCCTTGGCAGGTGACGGCACCTTCGAAGGAGAAGGCGTTTTGGTCTTCTTCCTCGCCACCACCTGCCAATCGCCCTCCTTGTTCGCTCCTAGAGCTGGTGTTGGTGGCGCAGGTGCTGGTGTTGGTGACGCTGCTTCCTTTCCTCCTGTGGGTTTGTCCTGCTGCTTGGTTGGTTGGGTCTTCGGGGCCGGATTCTTTGTCGGGCACGCCTTGGCGACGTGCTCCGCCGCCCCACAGACCCAACAGCAAGGTTTCCTGCCCTCAACGATGACAAAAATGGCTCGTTTCCTGCAGGTGAGGATGTTTGGAATTTCTTCAATTTGCTTCTTGGAAAGGGTCATCTGCAGGGTCATGTCACCGTTCAGGAAACCCGCCTTAGAACGGCCCGAAGAGACCTCGGCAACCTTCCCAAATCTCGCGAAAAAGGCGCCGACGTGGTCCTCGGAGATATCCATGGGGACGCCGTGCAGTGTTACCTTTAACTTCCGCATCCCCATGTACTCTGTCAGGAACATGAGATTCTTGGTCTCCAGGACCACTCCAGTCAACTTCTTGGCCTCTTCGGGCGTGCCCAGCAGGACATCCCACGTTGCATTGCTCCTCCTCGCCACTGCCTTCGCTCTAATGTTCAGGGCCTGGATGGCCTCTTCCAAGCTATCCCTGTTGACCCCCACAACCTTTTGTGTTTTGCGGTCTTTGGAGATGAGGGATATTATCCTTGCTTCGACATCTGCCAACTTCTCTGGCACCGATAATAGCTCCGTGCCAGAAATGTAGCTTGCATATTTTTCCTTCAGGCTGTCATAATACTCCTCCCCCTTTATTTGCACCTTTCCTCCTTTCCAGCCAGAGGTAGAAGGTTTGGGGGAGGCTGGCACTGCCGCTGGTACCGGTCCGGGTCCTTCTGCTGGTACTTCTACGGAGGGTGACTCCCGTGGCGGTAATTGCCAGTCACCCTCCTTTCCTCCCACCGACGCCGTGGTGGGGGGAACGACTTCCACCGGCCCATCTGTGGCCATTGCCACAAAGTGGCCGAACACCGGATCACTGCTTCCCGGTGTTTCGCGTTGTTAGACGCTACTTTTACGCTGGCCCGAGCTATAAACTCGGGCTGGAAAGCAGTAAATCCAAGAAGCAAAGAACTAACAGATATCACGGAGGAACAAATGTTATCCTTTGTTCTTTTACCCTAAACCACACAACAAAAAGCCGGGTAGGAAAGGGTTGGTACTGATTTATTTGTCAAAAAGTACAAATTCTGGCACAAGGCCAAACAATGGGGAGGGGGTACAAAAACTTGGGTTGGTCTTCCGTAACTATCTTATACCTAGCTAATCCGATTCACGACCCATACATACGTTACAATTTTCTCATTCACCATAAAAATTTGTCCATCAACACTCATACCTATCAAGCACCAAAATACCGCAAAATCATACCGGGGACCTAAAAACACCCCAAATGTACATAAAAATTTCTGATTTTTACAATATATACAATATCTTACAAAAATAATTTAAAACTTTATTCATGAAATGACATGATGGGGAGGGGGAATGAAGAAACAAAAAATCCCCAAAACAAAAAACAATTTCAAATGAATATATATACACAATGTTAGTAAGACCCAAACACACCCACATAATTAAAGAGGCCACTGTATTCTGCCTTAAAAGGAACAAAATCAAGCAGCTCTCTTTCTAAGGGGAATGGAGAAGCAGGGAACAAAATAAATTGGACTGGAGAATATATAAGGCTGACCCAGCCGAGAATAAAAACGGGACAAAATAACAATGGACAATGGGAATCTCGAACTGGATCATAACAAAAGTAATGGAGCCGGGAACAGGCCAGGACAAACACATTCACTCACATTAACTAGGCACAAAAAGAACTTCTACCTTAACCACGGGAGGGGTTCCAGAGGAATCCACCCCGATGCAACTAGCAGATCTAAAAGAGAAAATCAAGGCTAGCCCCGGTCACGCGAACCAGGCTCGCCGCATATACCCACCTTTCGCTGAACTCTGTCGGGTGCAGCCGTTTTCGTTCAGTTCTAATCTTAATTTTGAGCTGGTGCTCAAAATATCGGATTAGATCCTGATCCGAAAGACGACCGCCCCGCAAGACTTCCTCCAGACGCGTCATCCAAATCACCATTCTAGCCGTGGCCAGTAGCGACAGAAACACCATCCGCTTCACTCCAGAGTACGGGGGCGACACATTGTCCACAGCGTATGCGCGATCAATGAGCACAAGCTCCCGCGGCGCGATACGAGCAGTCAACTCGCCAACACGCGCCCACAACGGGCGAACGCGCGAACAATGGAAGAAGGCGTGCGCAGACGTCTCCTTAATTCCAAGGACGCAACGTTCACAATCTGGCAAATCCGCCAGGCCCATTGCGAACCGCTTGTCGTTGAGAGACAAACCATTCCGAGCCAATCGCCAGGTCAGAGAAAACTCAGAGTTGTTGAGCCAATCCGCACCTGGCGCCCAAGACCAATGAGAGCGATACTCCTCCCTCGACATGCCAAGCTTACTCCACAGTTCATCCTTCACGGCGCCCTCCACTAATCCCCGATAGAAGATTCTCCTAGGCCGTGAAAGGTCACTGGACCATGGAATGGCCCGAAGGGCCGTCAGACATTCGAGTAGGAATTTCGGCCGCCCCCAAGGCCTATTGCTAGTCCTTAGGAGCGGGGAGTGATAGTGAGGCTAGGGAACATGTCCCTCACTACCCCCGCAAGCAACCGATCTTCCTCCAACGCGCGCCTGAGGAATGCCAACCTCGAAGCGAGCACGTGGCTCCTCAAGTGTGGCATCCCCAGACCCCCTTGACACGGACGGAGGCAACAGACTCCTTTGTCGACCATGTGTTTGCGTCCTCTCCAAAGACAGGAGAATAGCAAACGCTCGAGCGCCTTCTCATGATCGTCACAAAGGGGAAGTACAGACAGCCGGTAAAGGATTCTGGGAAAGAGGTATGTATTACACACCTCCGCCAGACCCTTCACGGAGAGACTCCGTCGACGCCAAATCTCGACCGACGCGCCGACCTTTGCCTGTACTTCTGACCAGTTTTTCTCCAACTGTAAGTCCGGACCGAACCAAACTCCGAGGAGCTTGACCGGCCCGTCCGTCCAGTCGAAGGGCCCCGGGAGGGAAACACCCTTCCAGGCACCTAACCGCAAGCCGGACGACTTGTCGCGGTTAATTCTGGCCCCTGTTACCTGTTCGTACCGTTCAAGCGCCTTCTGTACCGCCCTTATGTCCCTGCGGGAGGACACAAAGGTCGTTACGTCATCGGCGTACGCGGAAACCCTGGCTCGAGCTCCACCAGGGACAGCAATTCCACGCAGGACCGGACTGCACGTCTCGTCCCTTAGCCGGCGAAGGAGGGGCTCCAACGCCAGGACGTAAAGGAGAGGCGACAGTGGACAACCCTGTCGGACCGACCTAGACAGCGCGAAAGCGCTCGACAGCTTCCCGTTCACCTGTACCACAGCCTTGGGGGAGCGATACAGAAGGCTAATCCAGCGGCTGAAGTCGGGTTTGAATCCGGCGGCCTGCAGGACAGCAGCCAGGTAGCCATGGTCAATCCTATCAAATGCCTTGGACTGATCCAAATTGATCAGCGCGGCCTCTTCGTCGTCTTCTACACCCTCTACGATCGTGCGGATCAAGTGCAGGTTGCTCTGAATTGTTCGTCCCTTCACAGAACAAGTCTGATCCGGTTCCAACAGAGACTCGGCAACTAGCTGCAAGCGATTCGTCAGGATCTTGGCCAAAATCTTTAACTCTGTGTTTAGCAGAGTTATGGGCCTGTAATCATCTAATCCCGCCCAACCTTCTTGCCTTTTCCCAACAGCGTGATCACGCCCCTGGTGATCCGACCGGGGATGGACCCCTGCCGAAACCAGTGGTTGAACACGACAGTCAAGAGCGGGACAAAAAGGTGCGACATCCTCAAGTACAATTCATAGGGCAAACCATCCAAACCTGGCGACTTGCCACTGCCGGTCTTCTTCAAAGCCGCGTAGACTTCGTCCTCCGTAATCTCCCCTTCGCAGCTAGCCGCTTCAGCCGGCAAAAGCCGGGGAAAGTCAGCCAAATAGCTGCGAAACTCCTCGTCACGGAGACCAGGCTCCTTGGTAAACCGGTGTTCGAAATGCTGCCGGAACGCCTCGCACATGTCGTCGGTGGACCGAAGGAGATGCCCCCTCCGGGTCGCGCACTTCTCGAATGTACCGATCGCCGGCCCGACGAATTTCTTCCTTGCGCAGTTCTGCGCCCATGTTCACAGCTTCGGAAGACATCTTGCTTAGCTTAGCTCTAATTACCTGACCCATATAGCGCTCGCTAGTCGTGCGCCTCAGGGCCTCCCTGGCTAAGGCTATCTCGAGGGGATCCCCACCAGCCTCCGCCCGGGCGAAATTAGCACTAAGTGTCTTTGCCTCCGCAGCCTTATCTAGTTTGAGCCGCTGGCTATATTTGGTGGCGAAAGACCTAATGGAGTCCTTAAGGTTAACCCACCACTTATTCCCAATGACTCGCCCAATTAACGCCCGCTGAACTAGTTTTGTCAGCTGGTCACGAAAGTCCCGCCTGTCCAGTAAGGACTGATTGAACTTCCAATAACCAGCCAACCTAGGCCTAAAGTCTAACACCACACGGGCACAAACGAGTTTGTGGTCCGTGTAGCCTAGCCAGTGGAACGTTGGACATTCTAAGAAGTCTATGTCGGCCACTCTCACTAACATCCTATCCAGGTACGCAGATACCCGGGTAGAAGGCCAATTAAGCGCCCACGTCCACATACTCCCATCCGGATGATCGACCCGGTATCTATCGACGAGACCAAATTCGTCGATCAGATCAACCAGGCTACGATCATCATTCCTCCCGCTAGCGCCCCTCCCTCTATCCCATTTGGGGGTTAGGATGGCATTCCAGTCCCCAACTAAGATTAGCCGTGTTGAATGCACCATAAAGGGCTCCAACAGCCGAAAGAAAGAGACACGCTCACCTTGCTTATTGGGCGCATAAACCACAATCAGCCGGAACAATTTGCTTTTCACTGCAATATCGGCCACGATCAGCCGGCCCTCGGCACCGACATGGACAAGGTCAACCTTCGCGTCCAGGGTACGCTTGACCAGCAAAGAAACACCTCTGGCTTGCCGGCTCCCATATGCTGAATAGACGACAAAGTCGTTAGACAGCACACACGAGTCGACTTCGCAAACAAAGTGAGTCTCTTGGATCGCGGCCACATCCACGCCGAAGGACAAGAGGTCACGAAGCAGGCGAGCCGCCTTACCCCGATCCCTCAGGCCCTTCGCATTCAAGCTGGCTATCTTAATAGACATCTTTTAAACCTGAAAAAGAAAAAAGAAAAAACAGGCAACAAAGGCTCTCTAATTGCATACGGGACGGAAATCTTTAGCAGAAAGGACCCCGACGGACTGTCCTAGGGAACCCGTTCCTACATCGGACGTAATCCGCCCGTCTAGGACAATCCCGCCGACGTCCGTGGGGTAAGTTAGTTTTACCACCCTATACAGACAGGGGTGGAGTAAAACAGGGAACCTCCCCGCACAATTCTTAGACATTTTTTTGAGTTCAGGAGTATTCTCCTGAACCATTCTCAACTTTGGATACAGTCTTTTAACTTCACTGATGTGGTCCCAGACCCGCAGGTTACCCCCGGTGTTTCTCACGAGGGTAATTACTCCTGGGGCCTGGGAAAAGTTCCTGGGGTCATCCGTGGACAAATTGTCAACAGAGGTTAACCTCAGTAGCGGCTTCAATAATTTCCGCCTTTGTGACGACCACTCTGCGGTTAAGTCCTCCGGAATTTTCATAAGCTCTTCCCCCCGGGGCAGGGCTTTTTTCTTTTTTGCCCGAGCGGGAGTGGGCATAGGAGAAGGGGTGGGAGTGGGGGTTAAAATCACCTGTTTTAAGGGGGTCAATTTGAAGGTTGGGGACTGGGAAGCTTTCCGCGGGGACGAGGGAAGGCTCCTTGCTTTATCAGCGTAAGAACGTCTCTCCGGAGATACCGGCAGTGATGAACATTTTGCAGGAATTTTTTTTCCCTGCTTCTGCTTCTTCTTCGACTCTTGCTGGCTTCGTGGCGTTCCTCCTCCTCTTCCCTACCACGCTTCAGGGACGCTGATCTTTCCGTCTCCATGTCTTCCTCTACCACTTCTGGTTTTGGGGGGGATTTCTTGTCCTTCCTCTGTTTGGAGGGCGACTTTTCCACTGTCGGCTCTTTTGGCTTTGAAGGAGCCTTGGCAGGTGACGGCACCTTCGAAGGAGAAGGCGTTTTGGTCTTCTTCCTCGCCACCACCTGCCAATCGCCCTCCTTGTTCGCTCCTAGAGCTGGTGTTGGTGGCGCAGGTGCTGGTGTTGGTGACGCTGCTTCCTTTCCTCCTGTGGGTTTGTCCTGCTGCTTGGTTGGTTGGGTCTTCGGGGCCGGATTCTTTGTCGGGCACGCCTTGGCGACGTGCTCCGCCGCCCCACAGACCCAACAGCAAGGTTTCCTGCCCTCAACGATGACAAAAATGGCTCGTTTCCTGCAGGTGAGGATGTTTGGAATTTCTTCAATTTGCTTCTTGGAAAGGGTCATCTGCAGGGTCATGTCACCGTTCAGGAAACCCGCCTTAGAACGGCCCGAAGAGACCTCGGCAACCTTCCCAAATCTCGCGAAAAAGGCGCCGACGTGGTCCTCGGAGATATCCATGGGGACGCCGTGCAGTGTTACCTTTAACTTCCGCATCCCCATGTACTCTGTCAGGAACATGAGATTCTTGGTCTCCAGGACCACTCCAGTCAACTTCTTGGCCTCTTCGGGCGTGCCCAGCAGGACATCCCACGTTGCATTGCTCCTCCTCGCCACTGCCTTCGCTCTAATGTTCAGGGCCTGGATGGCCTCTTCCAAGCTATCCCTGTTGACCCCCACAACCTTTTGTGTTTTGCGGTCTTTGGAGATGAGGGATATTATCCTTGCTTCGACATCTGCCAACTTCTCTGGCACCGATAATAGCTCCGTGCCAGAAATGTAGCTTGCATATTTTTCCTTCAGGCTGTCATAATACTCCTCCCCCTTTATTTGCACCTTTCCTCCTTTCCAGCCAGAGGTAGAAGGTTTGGGGGAGGCTGGCACTGCCGCTGGTACCGGTCCGGGTCCTTCTGCTGGTACTTCTACGGAGGGTGACTCCCGTGGCGGTAATTGCCAGTCACCCTCCTTTCCTCCCACCGACGCCGTGGTGGGGGGAACGACTTCCACCGGCCCATCTGTGGCCATTGCCACAAAGTGGCCGAACACCGGATCACTGCTTCCCGGTGTTTCGCGTTGTTAGACGCTACTTTTACGCTGGCCCGAGCTATAAACTCGGGCTGGAAAGCAGTAAATCCAAGAAGCAAAGAACTAACAGATATCACGGAGGAACAAATGTTATCCTTTGTTCTTTTACCCTAAACCACACAACAAAAAGCCGGGTAGGAAAGGGTTGGTATGTATTTATTCAGGTATGAAATACATGAATTATGGCACAAGGCCGAAAAATGGGGAGGGGGAACAAAACTTGGGATGGTCTTCAGTAACTATCTTATACCTAGCTAATCAGATTCACGACCCATACATACGTTACAATTTTCTCATTCACCATAAAAATTTGTCCATCAACACTCATACCTAACAAGCACCAAAATACCGCAAAATCATACCGGGGACCTAAAAAACACCCCAAATGTACATAAAAATTTCTGATTTTTACAATATATACAATATCTTACAAAAATAATTTAAAACTTTATTCATGAAATGACATGATGGGAAGGGGGAATGAAGAAACAAAAAATCCCCAAAACAAAAAACAATTTCAAATGAATATATATACACAATGTTAGTAAGACCCAAACACACCCACATAATTAAAGAGGCCACTGTATTCTGCCTTAAAAAGACAAAATCAAGCAGCTCTCTTTCTAAGGGGAATGGATAAGCAGGGGGCAAAAATAAATTGGACTGGAGAATGTATAAGGCTGACCCAGCCGAGAGTGAAAACGGGACAAAATAATACTTGGACAATGGGAATCTCGAACTGGATCATAACAAAAGCAATGAAGCCGGGAACAGGCCAGGACAAACACATTCACTCACATTAACTAGGCACCAAAAAGACTTCTACCTTAACCACGGGCGGGGTTCCAAAGGAATCCACCCCGATGCAACTAGCAGATCTAAAAGAGAAAATCAAGGCTAGCCCCGGTCACGCGAACCAGGCTCGCCGCATATACCCACCTTTCGCTGAACTCTGTCGGGTGCAGCCGTTTTCGTTCAGTTCTAATCTTCATTTTGAGCTGGTGCTCAAAATATCGGATTAGATCCTGATCCGAAAGACGACCTCCCCGCAAGACTTCCTCCAGACGCGTCATCCAAATCACCATTCTAGCCGTGGCCAGTAGCGACAGAAACACCATCCGCTTCACTCCAGAGTACGGGGGCGACACATTGTCCACAGCGTATGCGCGATCAATGAGCACAAGCTCCCGCGGCGCGATACGAGCAGTCAACTCGCCGACACGCGCCCACAACGGGCGAACGCGCGAACAATGGAAGAAGGCGTGCGCAGACGTCTCCTTAATTCCAAGGACGCAACGTTCACAATCTGGCAAATCCGCCAGGCCCATTGCGAAACGCTTGTCGTTGAGAGACAAACCATTCCGAGCCAATCGCCAGGTCAGAGAAAACTCAGAGTTGTTGAGCCAATCCGCACCTGGCGCCCAAGACCAATGAGAGCGATACTCCTCTCTCGACATGCCGAGCTTACTCCACAGTTCATCCTTCACGGCGCCCTCCACTAATCCCCGATAGAAGATTCTCCTAGGCCGTGAAAGGTCACTGGACCATGGAATGGCCCGAAGGGCCGTCAGACATTCGAGCAGGAATTTCGGCCGCCCCCAAGGCCTATTGCTAGTCCTTAGGAGCGGGGAGTGATAGTGAGGCTAGGGAACATGTCCCTCACTACCCCCGCAAGCAACCGATCTTCCTCCAACGCGCGCCTGAGGAATGCCAACCTCGAAGCGAGCACGTGGCTCCTCAAGTGTGGCATCCCCAGACCCCCTTGACACGGACGGAGGCAACAGACTCCTTTGTCGACCATGTGTTTGCGTCCTCTCCAAAGACAGGAGAATAGCAAACGCTCGAGCGCCTTCTCATGATCGTCACAAAGGGGAAGTACAGACAGCCGGTAAAGGATTCTGGGAAAGAGGTATGTATTACACACCTCCGCCAGACCCTTCACGGAGAGACTCCGTCGACGCCAAATCTCGACCGACGCGCCGACCTTTGCCTGTACTTCTGACCAGTTTTTCTCCAACTGTAAGTCCGGACCGAACCAAACTCCGAGGAGCTTGACCGGCCCGTCCGTCCAGTCGAAGGGCCCCGGGAGGGAAACACCCTTCCAGGCACCTAACCGCAAGCCGGACGACTTGTCGCGGTTAATTCTGGCCCCTGTTACCTGTTCGTACCGTTCAAGCGCCTTCTGTACCGCCCTTATGTCCCTGCGGGAGGACACAAAGGTCGTTACGTCATCGGCGTACGCGGAAACCCTGGCTCGAGCTCCTCCAGGGACAGCAATTCCACGCAGGACCGGACTGCACGTCTCGTCCCTTAGCCGGCGAAGGAGAGGCTCCAACGCCAGGACATAAAGGAGAGGCGACAGTGGACAACCCTGTCGGACCGACCTAGACAGCGCGAAAGCGCTCGACAGCTTCCCGTTCACCTGTACCACAGCCTTGGGGGAGCGATACAGAAGGCTAATCCAGCGGCTGAAGTCGGGTTTGAATCCGGCGGCCTGCAGGACAGCAGCCAGGTAGCCATGGTCAATCCTATCAAATGCCTTGGACTGATCCAAATTGATCAGCGCGGCCTCTTCGTCGTCTTCTACACCCTCTACGATCGTGCGGATCAAGTGCAGGTTGCTCTGAATTGTTCGTCCCTTCACAGAACAAGTCTGATCCGGTTCCAACAGAGACTCGGCAACTAGCTGCAAGCGATTCGTCAGGATCTTGGCCAAAATCTTTAACTCTGTGTTTAGCAGAGTTATGGGCCTGTAATCATCTAATCCCCGCCCAACCTTCTTGCCTTTTCCCAACAGCGTGATCACGCCCCTGGTGATCCGACCGGGGATGGACCCCTGCCGAAACCAGTGGTTGAACACGACAGTCAAGAGCGGGACAAAAAGGTGCGACATCCTCAAGTACAATTCATAGGGCAAACCATCCAAACCTGGCGACTTGCCACTGCCGGTCTTCTTCAAAGCCGCGTAGACTTCGTCCTCCGTAATCTCCCCTTCGCAGCTAGCCGCTTCAGCCGGCAAAAGCCGGGGAAAGTCAGCCAAATAGCTGCGAAACTCCTCGTCACGGAGACCAGGCTCCTTGGTAAACCGGTGTTCGAAATGCTGCCGGAACGCCTCGCACATGTCGTCGGTGGACCGAAGGAGATGCCCCTCCGGGTCGCGCACTTCTCGAATGTACCGATCGCCGGCCCGACGAATTTCTTCCTTGCGCAGTTCTGCGCCCATGTTCACAGCTTCGGAAGACATCTTGCTTAACTTAGCCCTAATTACCTGGCCCATATAGCGCTCGCTAGTCGTGCGCCTCAGGGCCTCCCTGGCTAAGGCTATCTCGAGGGGATCCCCACCAGCCTCCGCCCGGGCGAAATTAGCACTAAGTGTCTTTGCCTCCGCAGCCTTATCTAGTTTGAGCCGCTGGCTATATTTGGTGGCGAAAGACCTAATGGAGTCCTTAAGGTTAACCCACCACTTATTCCCAATGACTCGCCCAATTAACGCCCGCTGAACTAGTTTTGTCAGCTGGTCACGAAAGTCCCGCCTGTCCAGTAAGGACTGATTGAACTTCCAATAACCAGCCAACCTAGGCCTAAAGTCTAACACCACACGGGCACAAACGAGTTTGTGGTCCGTGTAGCCTAGCCAGTGGAACGTTGGACATTCTAAGAAGTCTATGTCGGCCACTCTCACTAACATCCTATCCAGGTACGCAGATACCCGGGTAGAAGGCCAATTAAGCGCCCACGTCCACATACTCCCATCCGGATGATCGACCCGGTATCTATCGACGAGACCAAATTCGTCGATCAGATCAACCAGGCTACGATCATCATTCCTCCCGCTAGCGCCCCTCCCTCTATCCCATTTGGGGGTTAGGATGGCATTCCAGTCCCCAACTAAGATTAGCCGTGTTGAATGCACCATAAAGGGCTCCAACAGCCGAAAGAAAGAGACACGCTCACCTTGCTTATTGGGCGCATAAACCACAATCAGCCGGAACAATTTGCTTTTCACTGCAATATCGGCCACGATCAGCCGGCCCTCGGCACCGACATGGACAAGGTCAACCTTCGCGTCCAGGGTACGCTTGACCAGCAAAGAAACACCTCTGGCTTGCCGGCTCCCATATGCTGAATAGACGACAAAGTCGTTAGACAGCACACAAGAGTCGACTTCGCAAACAAAGTGAGTCTCTTGGATCGCGGCCACATCCACGCCGAAGGACAAGAGGTCACGAAGCAGGCGAGCCGCCTTACCCCGATCCCTCAGGCCCTTCGCATTCAAGCTGGCTATCTTAATAGACATCTTTTAAACCTGAAACGAAAAAACAAAGAAACATGCAACAAGGCTCTAGTCGCATACGGGGTAGAAATCTCGGGCAGAGGGGACCCCGACGGACTGTCCTAGGGACCCTGTACCAATGTCGGACGTAATCCGTCCGTCTAGGACAATCCCGCCGACGTCGGTGGGATATGTTAGTTTTACCACCCTATATAAACTGGGGTGGAGTAAAACGGGGAACCTCCCCGAACAATTTTGCGACATTTTTCTTAGTTCCGGCGTGTTTTCCGCCACCATCCTTATTTTAGGATATAACCTTCTGACCTCTTCTATGTGGTCCCAGACCCGCAGGTTCCCCCCGGTATTTCTTACCAGGGTGATGACACCTGGGGCCTGGGAAAAGTTTGTAGGATCTTCAGTGGAAAGATTGTTGACTGAAGTCAGTTTTAGGAGCGGCTTCAGCAACTTTCGCCTTTGCGAGGACCACTCCGCCACCAAATTTTCGTCGACTTTCATTAGAGCTGCGCCTCTCGGGAGGCCTTTCTTCTTTTTCGCCTGACTGGGAGTCTGGCTGGGAGTGGGAATAGGAGAAGGGGAGGGAGTGGGAGTTGCCGAAATGTTCTTTTCCAGGGGGTCAGATTGAAGGTAGGGGACTGGGAAGCTTTCCGCGGGGAAGAGGGAAGGCTCCTCGCCTTTTCTGCATAAGTGCATCTAACTGGGGACACCGGTAAAGAAGTGCATCGGTCGCCCAGCTTCCTCCTCTCAGAGCTCCTGCTCCTCCTTCTACTCTTGAGTTTGTCCTGTTGTTCCTCCTCTTCCTCTCTCCCGCGCTTCAGGGACGACGCTCTTCCTACTTCCATAGGCTCTTCCGCAACCTTTTTGGGGAAGGAACCCTTTTCCTTGCCCTGTTTGGACGGTGAATTTTGCGGAGTAGGGTCCTTCTGTTTGGCAGGCGCCTTAACAGGAGTCGGCACCTTCACCGGCACCTTCGCCGGCGAAGGCGTTTTTGCCTTTTTTCGCGCCACCACCTGCCAATCACCCTCCTTGTTGGCTGCCGGTACTGGTGCTGGTGGAGCTTGTTTGGTAGTTTCCTTTGCAGGCTGCTGCTGCTGTTTGACTGGTTGGGCCTTTGGGGGCGGGTTTTTGGTCGGACACGCCTTTGCGACGTGTTCCGCCGCCCCACAGACCCAACAGCAAGGCTTTCTGCCCTCCACGACCACAAAAATATTTCGATCCCTGCAGGTGAGAATGTTGGGGATTTTCGCAATGTTTTCCCCAGATAGGGTCACCTGCAGGACCATATCTCCTGTATAGAAGCCTGCCTTGGACCGTAGCGAGGAGACGTCGGCCACCTTTCCGTAACTTGCAAAAAAGGCGCCGACGTGGTCCTCGGCAATGTCCAAGGGGACGCCATGCAAGGTAATCTTGACTCTCCTTGCTCCCATATATTCCGTCTGGAATTGGAGTGTTTTTGTCTCCAATACCACGCCAATTAGGCGCTTGGCCTCTTCAACTGAGCCAAGCAGGACGTCCCACTTGGCATTGCCTCTCCTCGCTACGGCCTTTGCATTAATCTGAAGAGCCCGAATTGCCTCTTCAAAGGATTCCCTTGTGATGCCCACAAACTTATGGGTCTTAAGTTCCTTGGTTCTTAGTGTGATTATTCTGGCCTCAATTTGTGCCAATTGTTCTGGCACGGAAACCAGCTCTGTTCCTTTAATATACTGGGCGTATTTGTCTTGCATCTGATGGTAATATTCCTCATCCTTAACCGTCAATTTCCCTCTTTTCCACCCAGCGGTCGAGGGTTTAGGCGATGCTGCTTCTGCTAGTACTTGCGAAGGGGGATTATCCCGAGGCGGTAGAGCCCAATCCCCCTCCTTTCCTCCCACCGACGCCGTGGTGGGAGGAACGACCTCATCCGGCCCATTAGAGGCCATTGCCACCAAAGTGGCCGAACACCGGACAACTTCTTTCCGGTGTTTCGCGTTGAAAACGCTACTTTACGCAAGCCCGAGCTATAAACTCGGGCCGGAAATCCGTATGTCCAAGATACAAAGTCACTGCAATATCACGAAGGAACAAAACAGCTCTTTGCTCTTACCTTCACAACCCCCAAAACAAAAAGTCAAGAGGGTAGGAAAGGGTTGGTAATTATTTATTTGCAATAAATTACAAATTCTGGCACAAGGCCAACAAATGGGAGGGGGAACAAAAACTTGGGATGGTCTTCAGTAACTATCTTATACCTAGCTAATCCGATTCACGACCCATACATACGTTACAATTTTCTCATTCACCATAAAAATTTGTCCATCAACACTCATACCTATCAAGCACCAAAATACCGCAAAATCATACCGGGGACCTAAAAACACCCCAAATGTACATAAAAATTTCTGATTTTTACAATATATACAATAGTGTACAAAAATAAATTTAAAACTTTATTCATGAAATGACATGATGGGAAGGGGGAATGAAGAAACAAAAGTCCCCAAAACAAAAACAATTTCAAATGAATATATATACACAATGTTAGTAAGACCCAAACACACCCACATAATTAAAGAGGCCACTGTATTCTGCCTTAAAAAGAACAAAATCAAGCAGCTCTCTTTCTAAGGGGAATGGAGAAGCAGGGAACAAAATAAATTGGACTGGAGAATGTATAAGGCTGACCCAGCCGAGAGTGAAAACGGGACAAAAGAATACTTGGACAATGGGAATCTCGAACTGGATCATAACAAAAGCAATGGAGCCGGGAACAGGCCAGGACAAACACATTCACTCACATTAACTAGGCACAAAAAAGAACTTCTACCTTAACCACGGGAGGGGTTCCAAAGGAATCCACCCCGATGCAACTAGCAGATCTAAAAGAGAAAATCAAGGCTAGCCCCGGTCACGCGAACCAGGCTCGCCGCATACACCCACCTTTCGCTGAACTCTGTCGGGTGCAGCCGTTTCCGTTCAGTTCTAATCTTAATTTTGAGCTGGTGCTCAAAATATCGGATTAGATCCTGATCCGAAAGACGACCTCCCCGCAAGACTTCCTCCAGACGCGTCATCCAAATCACCATTCTAGCCGTGGCCAGTAGCGACAGAAACACCATCCGCTTCACTCCAGAGTACGGGGGCGACACATTGTCCACAGCGTATGCGCGATCAATGAGCACAAGCTCCCGCGGCGCGATACGAGCAGTCAACTCGCCAACACGCGCCCACAACGGGCGAACGCGCGAACAATGGAAGAAGGCGTGCGCAGACGTCTCCTTAATTCCAAGGACGCAACGTTCACAATCTGGCAAATCCGCCAGGCCCATTGCGAACCGCTTGTCGTTGAGAGACAAACCATTCCGAGCCAATCGCCAGGTCAGAGAAAACTCAGAGTTGTTGAGCCAATCCGCACCTGGCGCCCAAGACCAATGAGAGCGATACTCCTCTCTCGACATGCCAAGCTTACTCCACAGTTCATCCTTCACGGCGCCCTCCACTAATCCCCGATAGAAGATTCTCCTAGGCCGTGAAAGGTCACTGGACCATGGAATGGCCCGAAGGGCCGTCTGACATTCGAGTAGGAATTTCGGCCGCCCCCAAGGCCTATTGCTAGTCCTTAGGAGCGGGGGAGTGATAGTGAGGCTAGGGAACATGTCCCTCACTACCCCCGCAAGCAACCGATCTTCCTCCAACGCGCGCCTGAGGAATGCCAACCTCGAAGCGAGCACGTGGCTCCTCAAGTGTGGCATCCCCAGACCCCCTTGACACGGACGGAGGCAGCAGACTCCTTTGTCGACCATGTGTTTGCGTCCTCTCCAAAGACAGGAGAATAGCAAACGCTCGAGCGCCTTCTCATGATCGTCACAAAGGGGAAGTACAGACAGCCGGTAAAGGATTCTGGGAAAGAGGTATGTATTACACACCTCCGCCAGACCCTTCACGGAGAGACTCCGTCGACGCCAAATCTCGACCGACGCGCCGACCTTTGCCTGTACTTCTGACCAGTTTTTCTCCAACTGTAAGTCCGGACCGAACCAAACTCCGAGGAGCTTGACCGGCCCGTCCGTCCAGTCGAAGGGCCCCGGGAGGGAAACACCCTTCCAGGCACCTAACCGCAAGCCGGACGACTTGTCGCGGTTAATTCTGGCCCCTGTTACCTGTTCGTACCGTTCAAGCGCCTTCTGTACCGCCCTTATGTCCCTGCGGGAGGACACAAAGGTCGTTACGTCATCGGCGTACGCGGAAACCCTGGCTCGAGCTCCACCAGGGACAGCAATTCCACGCAGGACCGGACTGCACGTCTCGTCCCTTAGCCGGCGAAGGAGGGGCTCCAACGCCAGGACGTAAAGGAGAGGCGACAGTGGACAACCCTGTCGGACCGACCTAGACAGCGCGAAAGCGCTCGACAGCTTCCCGTTCACCTGTACCACAGCCTTGGGGGAGCGATACAGAAGGCTAATCCAGCGGCTGAAGTCGGGTTTGAATCCGGCGGCCTGCAGGACAGCAGCCAGGTAGCCATGGTCAATCCTATCAAATGCCTTGGACTGATCCAAATTGATCAGCGCGGCCTCTTCGTCGTCTTCTACACCCTCTACGATCGTGCGGATCAAGTGCAGGTTGCTCTGAATTGTTCGTCCCTTCACAGAACAAGTCTGATCCGGTTCCAACAGAGACTCGGCAACTAGCTGCAAGCGATTCGTCAGGATCTTGGCCAAAATCTTTAACTCTGTGTTTAGCAGAGTTATGGGCCTGTAATCATCTAATCCCCGCCCAACCTTCTTGCCTTTTCCCAACAGCGTGATCACGCCCCTGGTGATCCGACCGGGGATGGACCCCTGCCGAAACCAGTGGTTGAACACGACAGTCAAGAGCGGGACAAAAAGGTGCGACATCCTCAAGTACAATTCATAGGGCAAACCATCCAAACCTGGCGACTTGCCACTGCCGGTCTTCTTCAAAGCCGCGTAGACTTCGTCCTCCGTAATCTCCCCTTCGCAGCTAGCCGCTTCAGCCGGCAAAAGCCGGGGAAAGTCAGCCAAATAGCTGCGAAACTCCTCGTCACGGAGACCAGGCTCCTTGGTAAACCGGTGTTCGAAATGCCGCCGGAACGCCACGCACATGTCGTCGGTGGACCGAAGGAGATGCCCCTCCGGGTCGCGCACTTCTCGAATGTACCGATCGCCGGCCCGACGAATTTCTTCCTTGCGCAGTTCTGCGCCCATGTTCACAGCTTCGGAAGACATCTTGCTTAACTTAGCTCTAATTACCTGACCCATATAGCGCTCGCTAGTCGTGCGCCTCAGGGCCTCCCTGGCTAAGGCTATCTCTAGGGGATCCCCACCAGCCTCCGCCCGGGCGAAATTAGCACTAAGTGTCTTTGCCTCCGCAGCCTTATCTAGTTTGAGCCGCTGGCTATATTTGGTGGCGAAAGACCTAATGGAGTCCTTAAGGTTAACCCACCACTTATTCCCAATGACTCGCCCAATTAACGCCCGCTGAACTAGTTTTGTCAGCTGGTCACGAAAGTCCCGCCTGTCCAGTAAGGACTGATTGAACTTCCAATAACCAGCCAACCTAGGCCTAAAGTCTAACACCACACGGGCACAAACGAGTTTGTGGTCCGTGTAGCCTAGCCAGTGGAACGTTGGACATTCTAAGAAGTCTATGTCGGCCACTCTCACTAACATCCTATCCAGGTACGCAGATACCCGGGTAGAAGGCCAATTAAGCGCCCACGTCCACATACTCCCATCCGGATGATCGACCCGGTATCTATCGACGAGACCAAATTCGTCGATCAGATCAACCAGGCTACGATCATCATTCCTCCCGCAGCGCCCCTCCCTCTATCCCATTTGGGGGTTAGGATGGCATTCCAGTCCCCAACTAAGATTAGCCGTGTTGAATGCACCATAAAGGGCTCCAACAGCCGAAAGAAAGAGACACGCTCACCCTGCTTATTGGGCGCATAAACCACAATCAGCCGGAACAATCTGCTTTTCACTGCAATATCGGCCACGATCAGCCGGCCCTCGGCACCGACATGGACAAGGTCAACCTTCGCGTCCAGGGTACGCTTGACCAGCAAAGAAACACCTCTGGCTTGCCGGCTCCCATATGCTGAATAGACGACAAAGTCGTTAGACAGCACACAAGAGTCGACTTCGCAAACAAAGTGAGTCTCTTGGATCGCGGCCACATCCACGCCGAAGGACAAGAGGTCACGAAGCAGGCGAGCCGCCTTACCCCGATCCCTCAGGCCCTTCGCATTCAAGCTGGCTATCTTAATAGACATCTTTTAAACCTGAAAAAGAAAAAGAAAAAACAGGCAACAAAGGCTCTCTAATTGCATACGGGACGGAAATCTTTAGCAGAAAGGACCCCGACGGACTGTCCTAGGGAACCCGTTCCTACATCGGACGTAATCCGCCCGTCTAGGACAATCCCGCCGACGTCCGTGGGGTAAGTTAGTTTTACCACCCTATAAAGACTGGGGTGGAGTAAAACAGGGAACCTCCCCGCACAATTTTTTGACATTTTTTTAAGTTCAGGAGTATTCTCCTGAACCATCCTGATTTTTGGATAGAGTCTCTTGACTTCGGAAATGTGGTCCCAGACCCTCAGGTTACCCCCGGTATTTCTCACAAGGGTAATTACTCCTGGGGCCTGGGAAAAGTTCCTGGGATCCTCCACCGAAACGCCGTCCACCGAGGTCAGCCTCAGCAGGGGTTTTAGTAACTTGCGCCTCTGGGAGGACCATTCTGAGGCAACGTCCTCATTCACTCTCATGAGTGCTTCCCCCTGGGGCAGGGCTTTTTTCTTTTTTGCCCGAGTGGGAGTGGGCATAGGAGAAGGGGAGGGAGTGGGGGTTGAAGATGCAGGTCTTAGTGGGGTCAATTTAAAGGCTGGGGACTGGGAAGCTTTCCGCGGGGACGAGGGAAGGCTCCTTGCCTTTTGGGCATAACTTTGCCTCTCCGGAGAAGCAGGCAGAGACGAGCACTTGGGTGTTGAAGGAATCCTTTTCTCCCTACTTCTGCTTCTCCGCCTGCTTTTCGGGCTCTCTCGATGCTCCTCCTCTCTGTCTTCCCTGCCGCGTTTCAGGGATGAGGATCTCTGTACCTCCATCCGTTCTTCTTCCTCCGGTTCTTCAATTTGGGGAGGTTTTTTCACCTTCCCCTGTTTAGGAGGCGATTTTACCGCTGCGGGCTCCTTTGTATTTGCAGGAGCCTTGGCAGGTGACGGCACCTTCACAGGTGAAGGCGTTTTAGTCTTCTTCCTTGCCACCACCTGCCACTCGCCCTCCTTGTTTGCTCCTGGTGCTGGTGCTGATGATGCTGATGTTGGTGTTGGAGGTGCTGATTTTCCCTTCTCCGCCGGTCCATCCTGCCTCTTGGTTGGCTGGGCCTTCGGGGCCGGATTCTTTGTTGGGCACGCCTTAGCGACGTGATCCGCCGCCCCACAGGCCCAACAGCAGGGTTTTCCTGCCCTCAACAATTACAAAAATCGCACGCTTCCTGCAGGTGAGGATGTTTGGAATTTCAGCGATCTTTTCCTTGGAAAGGGTCACCTGCAGGGCCATGTCCCCGGACAGGAAACCCGCCTTGGAGCGCAACGCCGAGACCTCCGCAACCTTTCCATACTGGGCAAAAAAGGCCCCAATATGGTCCTGGGAAATGTCCATGGGGACGCCGTGTAATGTAATTTTTACCTTACGCGTCCCCATGTACTCCGTTTGAAACAGGAGTGTTTTGGTCTCCAGGACCACTCCGGACAGCTGCCTGGCCTCCTCGGCCGAGCCAAGCAGGACGTCCCATGTAGCGCCAGTTCGTCTCGCTATAGCCTTGGCTTTGATTTCTAAGGTCTTAATGGCCTCTTCAAACTTCTCCCTGTTAATCCCCACCAACTTGTGAGTTTTGGGGTCCTTCGTAATGAGGGATATGATCCTGGCCTCGACCACCGCCAACTCTTCTGGTACCGACAACAGCTCTGTGCCCGAAATGTAGTTTGCGTATTTGTTTTTCCGCAGCTCTTCATAGTAAGTTTCCCCCTTCATCGGGACCTTTCCTCCTTTCCATCCAGAGGTTGAAGGTTTGGGGGATCCAGGTGCTGCTGCTGCCGGTGCCGGTACAGTTCCGGATCCTGCTGCTAGTGCTGCTACTGTTACTACTGGTACTGAAGGGGGATTATCCCGAGGCGGTAGAGCCCAATCCCCCTCCTTTCCTCCCACCGACGCCGTGGTGGGAGGAACGACCTCATCCGGCCCATTAGAGGCCATTGCCACCAAAGTGGCCGAACACCGGACAACTTCTTTCCGGTGTTTCGCGTTGAAAACGCTACTTTACGCAAGCCCGAGCTATAAACTCGGGCCGGAAATCCGTATGTCCAAGATACAAAGTCACTGCAATATCACGAAGGAACAAAACAGCTCTTTGCTCTTACCTTCACAACCCCCAAAACAAAAAGTCAAGAGGGTAGGAAAGGGTTGGTACTTATTTATTTGACAAAAAGTACAAATTCTGGCACAAGGCCAACAAATGGGAGGGGGAACAAAAACTTGGGTTGGTCTTCCGTAACTATCTTATACCTAGCTAATCCGATTCACGACCCATACATACGTTACAATTTTCTCATTCACCATAAAATTTTGTCCATCAACACTCATACCTATCAAGCACCAAAATACCACAAAATCATACCGGGGACCTAAAAACACCCCAAATGTACATAAAAATTTCTGATTTTTACAATATATACAATATCTTACAAAAATAAATTTAAAACTTTATTCATGAAATGACATGATGGGGAGGGGGAATGAAGAAACAAAAAACCCCAAAACAAAACACAATTTCAAATGAATATATATACACAATGTTAGTAAGACCCAAACACACCCACATAATTAAAGAGGCCACTGTATTCTGCCTTAAAAAAGGACAAAATCAAGCAGCTCTCTTTCTAAGGGGAATGGAGAAGCAGGGGGCAAAAATAAATTGGACTGGAGAATGTATAAGGCTGACCCAGCCGAGAGTGAAAACGGGACAAAATAATACTTGGACAATGGGAATCTCGAACTGGATCATAACAAAAGCAATGGAGCCGGGAACAGGCCAGGACAAACACATTCACTCACATTAACTAGGCACAAAAAGAACTTCTACCTTAACCACGGGCGGGGTTCCAAAGGAATCCACCCCGATGCAACTAGCAGATCTAAAAGAGAAAATCAAGGCTAGCCCCGGTCACGCGAACCAGGCTCGCCGCATATACCCACCTTTCGCTGAACTCTGTCGGGTGCAGCCGTTTCCGTTCAGTTCTAATCTTAATTTTGAGCTGGTGCTCAAAATATCGGATTAGATCCTGATCCGAAAGACGACCGCCCCGCAAGACTTCCTCCAGACGCGTCATCCAAATCACCATTCTAGCCGTGGCCAGTAGCGACAGAAACACCATCCGCTTCACTCCAGAGTACGGGGGCGACACATTGTCCACAGCGTATGCGCGATCAATGAGCACAAGCTCCCGCGGCGCGATACGAGCAGTCAACTCGCCGACACGCGCCCACAACGGGCGAACGCGCGAACAATGGAAGAAGGCGTGCGCAGACGTCTCCTTAATTCCAAGGACGCAACGTTCACAATCTGGCAAATCCGCCAGGCCCATTGCGAAACGCTTGTCATTGAGAGACAAACCATTCCGAGCCAATCGCCAGGTCAGAGAAAACTCAGAGTTGTTGAGCCAATCCGCACCTGGCGCCCAAGACCAATGAGAGCGATACTCCTCCCTCGACATGCCGAGCTTACTCCACAGTTCATCCTTCACGGCGCCCTCCACTAATCCCCGATAGAAGATTCTCCTAGGCCGTGAAAGGTCACTGGACCATGGAATGGCCCGAAGGGCCGTCAGACATTCAAGCAGGAATTTCGGCCGCCCCCAAGGCCTATTGCTAGTCCTCAGGAGCGGGGGAGTGATAGTGAGGCTAGGGAACATGTCCCTCACTACCCCCGCAAGCAACCGATCTTCCTCCAACGCGCGCCTGAGGAATGCCAACCTCGAAGCGAGCACGTGGCTCCTCAAGTGTGGCATCCCCAGACCCCCTTGACACGGACGGAGGCAGCAGACTCCTTTGTCGACCATGTGTTTGCGTCCTCTCCAAAGACAGGAGAATAGCAAACGCTCGAGCGCCTTCTCATGATCGTCACAAAGGGGAAGTACAGACAGCCGGTAAAGGATTCTGGGAAAGAGGTATGTATTACACTCCGCCAGACCCTTCACGGAGAGACTCCGTCGACGCCAAATCTCGACCGACGCGCCGACCTTTGCCTGTACTTCTGACCAGTTTTTCTCCAACTGTAAGTCCGGACCGAACCAAACTCCGAGGAGCTTGACCGGCCCGTCCGTCCAGTCGAAGGGCCCCGGGAGGGAAACACCCTTCCAGGCACCTAACCGCAAGCCGGACGACTTGTCGCGGTTAATTCTGGCCCCTGTTACCTGTTCGTACCGTTCAAGCGCCTTCTGTACCGCCCTTATGTCCCTGCGGGAGGACACAAAGGTCGTTACGTCATCGGCGTACGCGGAAACCCTGGCTCGAGCTCCTCCAGGGACAGCAATTCCACGCAGGACCGGACTGCACGTCTCGTCCCTTAGCCGGCGAAGGAGAGGCTCCAACGCCAGGACGTAAAGGAGAGGCGACAGTGGACAACCCTGTCGGACCGACCTAGACAGCGCGAAAGCGCTCGACAGCTTCCCGTTCACCTGTACCACAGCCTTGGGGGAGCGATACAGAAGGCTAATCCAGCGGCTGAAGTCGGGTTTGAATCCGGCGGCCTGCAGGACAGCAGCCAGGTAGCCATGGTCAATCCTATCAAATGCCTTGGACTGATCCAAATTGATCAGCGCGGCCTCTTCGTCGTCTTCTACACCCTCTACGATCGTGCGGATCAAGTGCAGGTTGCTCTGAATTGTTCGTCCCTTCACAGAACAAGTCTGATCCGGTTCCAACAGAGACTCGGCAACTAGCTGCAAGCGATTCGTCAGGATCTTGGCCAAAATCTTTAACTCTGTGTTTAGCAGAGTTATGGGCCTGTAATCATCTAATCCCCGCCCAACCTTCTTGCCTTTTCCCAACAGCGTGATCACGCCCCTGGTGATCCGACCGGGGATGGACCCCTGCCGAAACCAGTGGTTGAACACGACAGTCAAGAGCGGGACAAAAAGGTGCGACATCCTCAAGTACAATTCATAGGGCAAACCATCCAAACCTGGCGACTTGCCACTGCCGGTCTTCTTCAAAGCCGCGTAGACTTCGTCCTCCGTAATCTCCCCTTCGCAGCTAGCCGCTTCAGCCGGCAAAAGCCGGGGAAAGTCAGCCAAATAGCTGCGAAACTCCTCGTCACGGAGACCAGGCTCCTTGGTAAACCGGTGTTCGAAATGCTGCCGGAACGCCTCGCACATGTCGTCGGTGGACCTAAGGAGATGTCCCTCCGGGTCGCGCACCTCTCGAATGTACCGATCGCCGGCCCGACGAATTTCTTCCTTGCGCAGTTCTGCGCCCATGTTCACAGCTTCGGAAGACATCTTGCTTAACTTAGCTCTAATTACCTGACCCATATAGCGCTCGCTAGTCGTGCGCCTCAGGGCCTCCCTGGCTAAGGCTATCTCTAGGGGATCCCCACCAGCCTCCGCCCGGGCGAAATTAGCACTAAGTGTCTTTGCCTCCGCAGCCTTATCTAGTTTGAGCCGCTGGCTATATTTGGTGGCGAAAGACCTAATGGAGTCCTTAAGGTTAACCCACCACTTATTCCCAATGACTCGCCCAATTAACGCCCGCTGAACTAGTTTTGTCAGCTGGTCACGAAAGTCCCGCCTGTCCAGTAAGGACTGATTGAACTTCCAATAACCAGCCAACCTAGGCCTAAAGTCTAACACCACACGGGCACAAACGAGTTTGTGGTCCGTGTAGCCTAGCCAGTGGAACGTTGGACATTCTAAGAAGTCTATGTCGGCCACTCTCACTAACATCCTATCCAGGTACGCAGATACCCGGGTAGAAGGCCAATTAAGCGCCCACGTCCACATACTCCCATCCGGATGATCGACCCGGTATCTATCGACGAGACCAAATTCGTCGATCAGATCAACCAGGCTACGATCATCATTCCTCCCGCTAGCGCCCCTCCCTCTATCCCATTTGGGGGTTAGGATGGCATTCCAGTCCCCAACTAAGATTAGCCGTGTTGAATGCACCATAAAGGGCTCCAACAGCCGAAAAGAAAGAGACACGCTCACCTTGCTTATTGGGCGCATAAACCACAATCAGCCGGAACAATTTGCTTTTCACTGCAATATCGGCCACGATCAGCCGGCCCTCGGCACCGACATGGACAAGGTCAACCTTCGCGTCCAGGGTACGCTTGACCAGCAAAGAAACACCTCTGGCTTGCCGGCTCCCATATGCTGAATAGACGACAAAGTCGTTAGACAGCACACACGAGTCGACTTCGCAAACAAAGTGAGTCTCTTGGATCGCGGCCACATCCACGCCGAAGGACAAGAGGTCACGAAGCACCAGGCGAGCCGCCTTACCCCGATCCCTCAGGCCCTTCGCATTCAAGCTGGCTATCTTAATAGACATCTTTTAAACCTGAAAAAGAAAAAAAGAAAAAACAGGCAACAAAGGCTCTCTAATTGCATACGGGACGGAAATCTTTAGCAGAAAGGACCCCGACGGACTGTCCTAGGGAACCCGTTCCTACATCGGACGTAATCCGCCCGTCTAGGACAATCCCGCCGACGTCCGTGGGGTAAGTTAGTTTTACCACCCTATACAGACAGGGGTGGAGTAAAACAGGGAACCTCCCCGCACAATTCTTAGACATTTTTTTGAGTTCAGGAGTATTCTCCTGAACCATTCTCAACTTTGGATACAGTCTTTTAACTTCACTGATGTGGTCCCAGACCCGCAGGTTACCCCCGGTGTTTCTCACGAGGGTAATTACTCCTGGGGCCTGGGAAAAGTTCTGGGGTCATCCGTGGACAAATTGTCAACAGAGGTTAACCTCAGTAGCGGCTTCAATAATTTCCGCCTTTGTGACGACCACTCTGCGGTTAAGTCCTCCGGAATTTTCATAAGCTCTTCCCCCCGGGGCAGGGCTTTTTTCTTTTTTGCCCGAGCGGGAGTGGGCATAGGAGAAGGGGTGGGAGTGGGGGTTAAAATCACCTGTTTTAAGGGGGTCAATTTGAAGGTTGGGGACTGGGAAGCTTTCCGCGGGGACGAGGGAAGGCTCCTTGCTTTATCAGCGTAAGAACGTCTCTCCGGAGATACCGGCAGTGATGAACATTTTGCAGGAATTTTTTTTCCCTGCTTCTGCTTCTTCTTCGACTCTTGCTGGCTTCGTGGCGTTCCTCCTCCTCTTCCCTACCACGCTTCAGGGACGCTGATCTTTCCGTCTCCATGTCTTCCTCTACCACTTCTGGTTTTGGGGGGATTTCTTCCCCTTCCCCTGTTTGGAGGGCGACTTTTCCACTGTCGGCTCTTTTGGCTTTGAAGGAGCCTTGGCAGGTGACGGCACCTTCGAAGGAGAAGGCGTTTTGGTCTTCTTCCTCGCCACCACCTGCCAATCGCCCTCCTTGTTCGCTCCTAGAGCTGGTGTTGGTGGCGCTGGTGCTGGTGCTGGTGACGCTGCTTCCTTTCCTCCTGTGGGTTTGTCCTGCTGCTTGGTTGGTTGGGTCTTCGGGGCCGGATTCTTTGTCGGGCACGCCTTGGCGACGTGCTCCGCCGCCCCACAGACCCAACAGCAAGGTTTCCTGCCCTCAACGATGACAAAAATGGCTCGTTTCCTGCAGGTGAGGATGTTTGGAATTTCTTCAATTTGCTTCTTGGAAAGGGTCATCTGCAGGGTCATGTCACCGTTCAGGAAACCCGCCTTAGAACGGCCCGAAGAGACCTCGGCAACCTTCCCAAATCTCGCGAAAAAGGCGCCGACGTGGTCCTCGGAGATATCCATGGGGACGCCGTGCAGTGTTACCTTTAACTTCCGCATCCCCATGTACTCTGTCAGGAACATGAGATTCTTGGTCTCCAGGACCATTCCAGTCAACTTCTTGGCCTCTTCGGGCGTGCCCAGCAGGACATCCCACGTTGCATTGCTCCTCCTCGCCACTGCCTTCGCTCTAATGTTCAGGGCCTGGATGGCCTCTTCCAAGCTATCCCTGTTGACCCCCACAACCTTTTGTGTTTTGCGGTCTTTGGAGATGAGGGATATTATCCTTGCTTCGACATCTGCCAACTTCTCTGGCACCGATAATAGCTCCGTGCCAGAAATGTAGCTTGCATATTTTTCCTTCAGGCTGTCATAATACTCCTCCCCCTTTATTTGCACCTTTCCTCCTTTCCAGCCAGAGGTAGAAGGTTTGGGGGAGGCTGGCACTGCCGCTGGTACCGGTCCGGGTCCTTCTGCTGGTACTTCTACGGAGGGTGACTCCCGTGGCGGTAATTGCCAGTCACCCTCCTTTCCTCCCACCGACGCCGTGGTGGGGGGAACGATCACATTTGGCCTATCGGAGGCCATTGCCTCCTAAGAGGCTAAGCGCGAGACACCTGCCTCCGGTGTTTCGCGTCCTTCGCAGGTCGCTACTTTACGCGGCCCAAGCAATAAACTTGGGTGGAGACCACAATGCCACACTTGACCAAAGCAATAGTAGGTATCACAGTGGAACAGATACTACACTTTGATCCAAACCAACCCGACCACGCAAACACAAAAAGTCTGAGTAGGAAAGGGTTGGTACTGATTTATTTGTCAAAAAGTACAAATTCTGGCACAAGGCCAAACAATGGGGAGGGGGTACAAAAAACTTGGGTTGGTCTTCCGTAACTATCTTATACCTAGCTAATCCGATTCACGACCCATACATACGTTACAATTTTCTCATTCACCATAAAAATTTGTCCATCAACACTCATACCTATCAAGCACCAAAATACCGCAAAATCATACCGGGGACCTAAAAACACCCCAAATGTACATAAAAATTTCTGATTTTTACAATATATACAATATCTTACAAAAATAATTTAAAACTTTATTCATGAAATGACATGATGGGGAGGGGGAATGAAGAAACAAAAAATCCCCAAAACAAAAAACAATTTCAAATGAATATATATACACAATGTTAGTAAGACCCAAACACACCCACATAATTAAAGAGGCCACTGTATTCTGCCTTAAAAGGAACAAAATCAAGCAGCTCTCTTTCTAAGGGGAATGGAGAAGCAGGGAACAAAATAAATTGGACTGGAGAATATATAAGGCTGACCCAGCCGAGAATAAAAACGGGACAAAATAACAATGGACAATGGGAATCTCGAACTGGATCATAACAAAAGTAATGGAGCCGGGAACAGGCCAGGACAAACACATTCACTCACATTAACTAGGCACAAAAGAGACTTCTACCTTAACCACGGGCGGGGTTCCAAAGGAATCCACCCCGATGCAACTAGCAGATCTAAAAGAGAAAATCAAGGCTAGCCCCGGTCACGCGAACCAGGCTCGCTGCATATACCCACCTTTCGCTGAACTCTGTCGGGTGCAGCCGTTTCCGTTCAGTTCTAATCTTAATTTTGAGCTGGTGCTCAAAATATCGGATTAGATCCTGATCCGAAAGACGACCTCCCCGCAAGACTTCCTCCAGACGCGTCATCCAAATCACCATTCTAGCCGTGGCCAGTAGCGACAGAAACACCATCCGCTTCACTCCAGAGTACGGGGGCGACACATTGTCCACAGCGTATGCGCGATCAATGAGCACAAGCTCCCTGCGGCGCGATACGAGCAGTCAACTCGCCGACACGCGCCCACAACGGGCGAACGCGCGAACAATGGAAGAAGGCGTGCGCAGACGTCTCCTTAATTCCAAGGACGCAACGTTCACAATCTGGCAAATCCGCCAGGCCCATTGCGAACCGCTTGTCGTTGAGAGACAAACCATTCCGAGCCAATCGCCAGGTCAGAGAAAACTCAGAGTTGTTGAGCCAATCCGCACCTGGCGCCCAAGACCAATGAGAGCGATACTCCTCTCTCGACATGCCGAGCTTACTCCACAGTTCATCCTTCACGGCGCCCTCCACTAATCCCCGATAGAAGATTCTCCTAGGCCGTGAAAGGTCACTGGACCATGGAATGGCCCGAAGGGCCGTCAGACATTCGAGCAGGAATTTCGGCCGCCCCCAAGGCCTATTGCTAGTCCTTAGGAGCGGGGGAGTGATAGTGAGGCTAGGGAACATGTCCCTCACTACCCCCGCAAGCAACCGATCTTCCTCCAACGCGCGCCTGAGGAATGCCAACCTCGAAGCGAGCACGTGGCTCCTCAAGTGTGGCATCCCCAGACCCCCTTGACACGGACGGAGGCAACAGACTCCTTTGTCGACCATGTGTTTGCGTCCTCTCCAAAGACAGGAGAATAGCAAACGCTCGAGCGCCTTCTCATGATCGTCACAAAGGGGAAGTACAGACAGCCGGTAAAGGATTCTGGGAAAGAGGTATGTATTACACACCTCCGCCAGACCCTTCACGGAGAGACTCCGCCGACGCCAAATCTCGACCGACGCGCCGACCTTTGCCTGTACTTCTGACCAGTTTTTCTCCAACTGTAAGTCCGGACCGAACCAAACTCCGAGGAGCTTGACCGGCCCGTCCGTCCAGTCGAAGGGCCCCGGGAGGGAAACACCCTTCCAGGCACCTAACCGCAAGCCGGACGACTTGTCGCGGTTAATTCTGGCCCCTGTTACCTGTTCGTACCGTTCAAGCGCCTTCTGTACCGCCCTTATGTCCCTGCGGGAGGACACAAAGGTCGTTACGTCATCGGCGTACGCGGAAACCCTGGCTCGAGCTCCACCAGGGACAGCAATTCCACGCAGGACCGGACTGCACGTCTCGTCCCTTAGCCGGCGAAGGAGGGGCTCCAACGCCAGGACGTAAAGGAGAGGCGACAGTGGACAACCCTGTCGGACCGACCTAGACAGCGCGAAAGCGCTCGACAGCTTCCCGTTCACCTGTACCACAGCCTTGGGGGAGCGATACAGAAGGCTAATCCAGCGGCTGAAGTCGGGTTTGAATCCGGCGGCCTGCAGGACAGCAGCCAGGTAGCCATGGTCAATCCTATCAAATGCCTTGGACTGATCCAAATTGATCAGCGCGGCCTCTTCGTCGTCTTCTACACCCTCTACGATCGTGCGGATCAAGTGCAGGTTGCTCTGAATTGTTCGTCCCTTCACAGAACAAGTCTGATCCGGTTCCAACAGAGACTCGGCAACTAGCTGCAAGCGATTCGTCAGGATCTTGGCCAAAATCTTTAACTCTGTGTTTAGCAGAGTTATGGGCCTGTAATCATCTAATCCCCGCCCAACCTTCTTGCCTTTTCCCAACAGCGTGATCACGCCCCTGGTGATCCGACCGGGGATGGACCCCTGCCGAAACCAGTGGTTGAACACGACAGTCAAGAGCGGGACAAAAAGGTGCGACATCCTCAAGTACAATTCATAGGGCAAACCATCCAAACCTGGCGACTTGCCACTGCCGGTCTTCTTCAAAGCCGCGTAGACTTCGTCCTCCGTAATCTCCCCTTCGCAGCTAGCCGCTTCAGCCGGCAAAAGCCGGGGAAAGTCAGCCAAATAGCTGCGAAACTCCTCGTCACGGAGACCAGGCTCCTTGGTAAACCGGTGTTCGAAATGCTGCCGGAACGCCTCGCACATGTCGTCGGTGGACCGAAGGAGATGCCCCTCCGGGTCGCGCACTTCTCGAATGTACCGATCGCCGGCCCGACGAATTTCTTCCTTGCGCAGTTCTGCGCCCATGTTCACAGCTTCGGAAGACATCTTGCTTAACTTAGCCCTAATTACCTGGCCCATATAGCGCTCGCTAGTCGTGCGCCTCAGGGCCTCCCTGGCTAAGGCTATCTCGAGGGGATCCCCACCAGCCTCCGCCCGGGCGAAATTAGCACTAAGTGTCTTTGCCTCCGCAGCCTTATCTAGTTTGAGCCGCTGGCTATATTTGGTGGCGAAAGACCTAATGGAGTCCTTAAGGTTAACCCACCACCACTTATTCCCAATGACTCGCCCAATTAACGCCCGCTGAACTAGTTTTGTCAGCTGGTCACGAAAGAAAGTCCCGCCTGTCCAGTAAGGACTGATTGAACTTCCAATAACCAGCCAACCTAGGCCTAAAGTCTAACACCACACGGGCACAAACGAGTTTGTGGTCCGTGTAGCCTAGCCAGTGGAACGTTGGACATTCTAAGAAGTCTATGTCGGCCACTCTCACTAACATCCTATCCAGGTACGCAGATACCCGGGTAGAAGGCCAATTAAGCGCCCACGTCCACATACTCCCATCCGGATGATCGACCCGGTATCTATCGACGAGACCAAATTCGTCGATCAGATCAACCAGGCTACGATCATCATTCCTCCCGCTAGCGCCCCTCCCTCTATCCCATTTGGGGGTTAGGATGGCATTCCAGTCCCCAACTAAGATTAGCCGTGTTGAATGCACCATAAAGGGCTCCAACAGCCGAAAGAAAGAGACACGCTCACCTTGCTTATTGGGCGCATAAACCACAATCAGCCGGAACAATTTGCTTTTCACTGCAATATCGGCCACGATCAGCCGGCCCTCGGCACCGACATGGACAAGGTCAACCTTCGCGTCCAGGGTACGCTTGACCAGCAAAGAAACACCTCTGGCTTGCCGGCTCCCATATGCTGAATAGACGACAAAGTCGTTAGACAGCACACACGAGTCGACTTCGCAAACAAAGTGAGTCTCTTGGATCGCGGCCACATCCACGCCGAAGGACAAGAGGTCACGAAGCAGGCGAGCCGCCTTACCCCGATCCCTCAGGCCCTTCGCATTCAAGCTGGCTATCTTAATAGACATCTTTTAAACCTGAAAAAGAAAAAAGAAAAAACAGGCAACAAAGGCTCTCTAATTGCATACGGGACGGAAATCTTTAGCAGAAAGGACCCCGACGGACTGTCCTAGGGAACCCGTTCCTACATCGGACGTAATCCGCCCGTCTAGGACAATCCCGCCGACGTCCGTGGGGTAAGTTAGTTTTACCACCCTATACAGACAGGGGTGGAGTAAAACAGGGAACCTCCCCGCACAATTCTTAGACATTTTTTTGAGTTCAGGAGTATTCTCCTGAACCATTCTCAGCTTTGGATACAGTCTTTTAACTTCACTGATGTGGTCCCAGACCCGCAGGTTACCCCCGGTGTTTCTCACGAGGGTAATTACTCCTGGGGCCTGGGAAAAGTTCCTGGGGTCATCCGTGGACAAATTGTCAACAGAGGTTAACCTCAGTAGCGGCTTCAATAATTTCCGCCTTTGTGACGACCACTCTGCGGTTAAGTCCTCCGGAATTTTCATAAGCTCTTCCCCCGGGGCAGGGCTTTTTTCTTTTTTGCCCGAGCGGGAGTGGGCATAGGAGAAGGGGTGGGAGTGGGGGTTAAAATCACCTGTTTTAAGGGGGTCAATTTGAAGGTTGGGGACTGGGAAGCTTTCCGCGGGGACGAGGGAAGGCTCCTTGCTTTATCAGCGTAAGAACGTCTCTCCGGAGATACCGGCAGTGATGAACATTTTGCAGGAATTTTTTTTCCCTGCTTCTGCTTCTTCTTCGACTCTTGCTGGCTTCGTGGCGTTCCTCCTCCTCTTCCCTACCACGCTTCAGGGACGCTGATCTTTCCGTCTCCATGTCTTCCTCTACCACTTCTGGTTTTGGGGGGATTTCTTCCCCTTCCCCTGTTTGGAGGGCGACTTTTCCACTGTCGGCTCTTTTGGCTTTGAAGGAGCCTTGGCAGGTGACGGCACCTTCGAAGGAGAAGGCGTTTTGGTCTTCTTCTCGCCACCACCTGCCAATCGCCCTCCTTGTTCGCTCCTAGAGCTGGTGTTGGTGGCGCTGGTGCTGGTGCTGGTGACGCTGCTTCCTTTCCTCCTGTGGGTTTGTCCTGCTGCTTGGTTGGTTGGGTCTTCGGGGCCGGATTCTTTGTCGGGCACGCCTTGGCGACGTGCTCCGCCGCCCCACAGACCCAACAGCAAGGTTTCCTGCCCTCAACGATGACAAAAATGGCTCGTTTCCTGCAGGTGAGGATGTTTGGAATTTCTTCAATTTGCTTCTTGGAAAGGGTCATCTGCAGGGTCATGTCACCGTTCAGGAAACCCGCCTTAGAACGGCCCGAAGAGACCTCGGCAACCTTCCCAAATCTCGCGAAAAAGGCGCCGACGTGGTCCTCGGAGATATCCATGGGGACGCCGTGCAGTGTTACCTTTAACTTCCGCATCCCCATGTACTCTGTCAGGAACATGAGATTCTTGGTCTCCAGGACCATTCCAGTCAACTTCTTGGCCTCTTCGGGCGTGCCCAGCAGGACATCCCACGTTGCATTGCTCCTCCTCGCCACTGCCTTCGCTCTAATGTTCAGGGCCTGGATGGCCTCTTCCAAGCTATCCCTGTTGACCCCCACAACCTTTTGTGTTTTGCGGTCTTTGGAGATGAGGGATATTATCCTTGCTTCGACATCTGCCAACTTCTCTGGCACCGATAATAGCTCCGTGCCAGAAATGTAGCTTGCATATTTTTCCTTCAGGCTGTCATAATACTCCTCCCCCTTTATTTGCACCTTTCCTCCTTTCCAGCCAGAGGTAGAAGGTTTGGGGGAGGCTGGCACTGCCGCTGGTACCGGTCCGGGTCCTTCTGCTGGTACTTCTACGGAGGGTGACTCCCGTGGCGGTAATTGCCAGTCACCCTCCTTTCCTCCCACCGACGCCGTGGTGGGGGGAACGATCACATTTGGCCTATCGGAGGCCATTGCCTCCTAAGAGGCTAAGCGCGAGACACCTGCCTCCGGTGTTTCGCGTCCTTCGCAGGTCGCTACTTTACGCGGCCCAAGCAATAAACTTGGGTGGAGACCACAATGCCACACTTGACCAAAGCAATAGTAGGTATCACAGTGGAACAGATACTACACTTTGATCCAAACCAACCCGACCACGCAAACACAAAAAGTCTGAGTAGGAAAGGGTTGGTACTTATTATTTGCCAACAAAGTACAAATTCTGGCACAAGGCCAAACAATGGGGAGGGGGAACAAAAACTTGGGTTGGTCTTCCGTAACTATCTTATACCTAGCTAATCAGATTCACGACCCATACATACGTTACAATTTTCTCATTCACCATAAAAATTTGTCCATCAACACTCATACCTATCATACACCAAAATACCGCAGTAACATACCAGGGACCTAAAAACGCCCCAAATGTACATAAAAATTTGTGTATTTACAATATTTACAATAGTGTACAAAAATAAATTTAAAACTTTATTCATGAAATGACATGATGGGGAGGGGGAATGAAGAAACAAAAACCCCAAAACAAAAAACAATTTCAAATGAATATATATACATGGGTTAGTAAGACCCAAACACACCCACGTAATTAAAGAGGCCACTGTATTCTGCCTTAAAAAGAACAAAATCAAGCAGCTCTCTTTCTAAGGGGAATGGAGAAGCCGGGAACAAAATAAATTGGACTGGAGAATGTATAAGGCTGACCCAGCCGAGAGTGAAAACGGGACAAAATAATACTTGGACAATGGGAATCTCGAACTGGATCATAACAAAAGCAATGAAGCCGGGAACAGGCCAGGACAAACACATTCACTCACATTAACTAGGCACAAAAGAGACTTCTACCTTAACCACGGGCGGGGTTCCAAAGGAATCCACCCCGATGCAACTAGCAGATCTAAAAGAGAAAATCAAGGCTAGCCCCGGTCACGCGAACCAGGCTCGCTGCATATACCCACCTTTCGCTGAACTCTGTCGGGTGCAGCCGTTTCCGTTCAGTTCTAATCTTAATTTTGAGCTGGTGCTCAAAATATCGGATTAGATCCTGATCCGAAAGACGACCTCCCCGCAAGACTTCCTCCAGACGCGTCATCCAAATCACCATTCTAGCCGTGGCCAGTAGCGACAGAAACACCATCCGCTTCACTCCAGAGTACGGGGGCGACACATTGTCCACAGCGTATGCGCGATCAATGAGCACAAGCTCCCGCGGCGCGATACGAGCAGTCAACTCGCCAACACGCGCCCACAACGGGCGAACGCGCGAACAATGGAAGAAGGCGTGCGCAGACGTCTCCTTAATTCCAAGGACGCAACGTTCACAATCTGGCAAATCCGCCAGGCCCATTGCGAAACGCTTGTCGTTGAGAGACAAACCATTCCGAGCCAATCGCCAGGTCAGAGAAAACTCAGAGTTGTTGAGCCAATCCGCACCTGGCGCCCAAGACCAATGAGAGCGATACTCTCCTCTCTCGACATGCCGAGCTTACTCCACAGTTCATCCTTCACGGCGCCCTCCACTAATCCCCGATAGAAGATTCTCCTAGGCCGTGAAAGGTCACTGGACCATGGAATGGCCCGAAGGGCCGTCAGACATTCGAGCAGGAATTTCGGCCGCCCCCAAGGCCTATTGCTAGTCCTTAGGAGCGGGGGAGTGATAGTGAGGCTAGGGAACATGTCCCTCACTACCCCCGCAAGCAACCGATCTTCCTCCAACGCGCGCCTGAGGAATGCCAACCTCGAAGCGAGCACATGGCTCCTCAAGTGTGGCATCCCCAGACCCCCTTGACACGGACGGAGGCAACAGACTCCTTTGTCGACCATGTGTTTGCGTCCTCTCCAAAGACAGGAGAATAGCAAACGCTCGAGCGCCTTCTCATGATCGTCACAAAGGGGAAGTACAGACAGCCGGTAAAGCATTCTGGGAAAGAGGTATGTATTACACACCTCCGCCAGACCCTTCACGGAGAGACTCCGTCGACGCCAAATCTCGACCGACGCGCCGACCTTTGCCTGTACTTCTGACCAGTTTTTCTCCAACTGTAAGTCCGGACCGAACCAAACTCCGAGGAGCTTGACCGGCCCGTCCGTCCAGTCGAAGGGCCCCGGGAGGGAAACACCCTTCCAGGCACCTAACCGCAAGCCGGACGACTTGTCGCGGTTAATTCTGGCCCCTGTTACCTGTTCGTACCGTTCAAGCGCCTTCTGTACCGCCCTTATGTCCCTGCGGGAGGACACAAAGGTCGTTACGTCATCGGCGTACGCGGAAACCCTGGCTCGAGCTCCACCAGGGACAGCAATTCCACGCAGGACCGGACTGCACGTCTCGTCCCTTAGCCGGCGAAGGAGGGGCTCCAACGCCAGGACGTAAAGGAGAGGCGACAGTGGACAACCCTGTCGGACCGACCTAGACAGCGCGAAAGCGCTCGACAGCTTCCCGTTCACCTGTACCACAGCCTTGGGGGAGCGATACAGAAGGCTAATCCAGCGGCTGAAGTCGGGTTTGAATCCGGCGGCCTGCAGGACAGCAGCCAGGTAGCCATGGTCAATCCTATCAAATGCCTTGGACTGATCCAAATTGATCAGCGCGGCCTCTTCGTCGTCTTCTACACCCTCTACGATCGTGCGAATCAAGTGCAGGTTGCTCTGAATTGTTCTCCCCTTCACAGAACAAGTCTGATCCGGTTCCAACAGAGACTCGGCAACTAGCTGCAAGCGATTCGTCAGGATCTTGGCCAAAATCTTTAACTCTGTGTTTAGCAGAGTTATGGGCCCTGTAATCATCTAATCCCCGCCCAACCTTCTTGCCTTTTCCCAACAGCGTGATCACGCCCCTGGTGATCCGACCGGGGATGGACCCCTGCCGAAACCAGTGGTTGAACACGACAGTCAAGAGCGGGACAAAAAGGTGCGACATCCTCAAGTACAATTCATAGGGCAAACCATCCAAACCTGGCGACTTGCCACTGCCGGTCTTCTTCAAAGCCGCGTAGACTTCGTCCTCCGTAATCTCCCCTTCGCAGCTAGCCGCTTCAGCCGGCAAAAGCCGGGGAAAGTCAGCCAAATAGCTGCGAAACTCCTCGTCACGGAGACCAGGCTCCTTGGTAAACCGGTGTTCGAAATGCTGCCGGAACGCCTCGCACATGTCGTCGGTGGACCGAAGGAGATGCCCCTCCGGGTCGCGCACTTCTCGAATGTACCGATCGCCGGCCCGACGAATTTCTTCCTTGCGCAGTTCTGCGCCCATGTTCACAGCTTCGGAAGACATCTTGCTTAACTTAGCCCTAATTACCTGGCCCATATAGCGCTCGCTAGCCGTGCGCCTCAGGGCCTCCCTGGCTAAGGCTATCTCTAGGGGATCCCCACCAGCCTCCGCCCGGGCGAAATTAGCACTAAGTGTCTTTGCCTCCGCAGCCTTATCTAGTTTGAGCCGCTGGCTATATTTGGTGGCGAAAGACCTAATGGAGTCCTTAAGGTTAACCCACCACTTATTCCCAATGACTCGCCCAATTAACGCCCGCTGAACTAGTTTTGTCAGCTGGTCACGAAAGTCCCGCCTGTCCAGTAAGGACTGATTGAACTTCCAATAACCAGCCAACCTAGGCCTAAAGTCTAACACCACACGGGCACAAACGAGTTTGTGGTCCGTGTAGCCTAGCCAGTGGAACGTTGGACATTCTAAGAAGTCTATGTCGGCCACTCTCACTAACATCCTATCCAGGTACGCAGATACCCGGGTAGAAGGCCAATTAAGCGCCCACGTCCACATACTCCCATCCGGATGATCGACCCGGTATCTATCGACGAGACCAAATTCGTCGATCAGATCAACCAGGCTACGATCATCATTCCTCCCGCTAGCGCCCCTCCCTCTATCCCATTTGGGGGTTAGGATGGCATTCCAGTCCCCAACTAAGATTAGCCGTGTTGAATGCACCATAAAGGGCTCCAACAGCCGAAAGAAAGAGACACGCTCACCTTGCTTATTGGGCGCATAAACCACAATCAGCCGGAACAATTTGCTTTTCACTGCAATATCGGCCACGATCAGCCGGCCCTCGGCACCGACATGGACAAGGTCAACCTTCGCGTCCAGGGTACGCTTGACCAGCAAAGAAACACCTCTGGCTTGCCGGCTCCCATATGCTGAATAGACGACAAAGTCGTTAGACAGCACACAAGAGTCGACTTCGCAAACAAAGTGAGTCTCTTGGATCGCGGCCACATCCACGCCGAAGGACAAGAGGTCACGAAGCAGCGAGCCGCCTTACCCCGATCCCTCAGGCCCTTCGCATTCAAGCTGGCTATCTTAATAGACATCTTTTAGTTCTGAAAAGAAAAAACAAAGAAACATGCAACAAAGGCACTAGTCGCATACGGGGTAGAAATCTCGGGCAGAGGGGACCCCGACGGACTGTCCTAGGGACCCTGTACCAATGTCGGACGTAATCCGTCCGTCTAGGACAATCCCGCCGACGTCGGTGGGATATGTTAGTTTTACCACCCTATATAAACTGGGGTGGAGTAAAACGGGGAACCTCCCCGAACAATTCAGAGACATTTTTCTTAATTCAGGAGTCTTTTCCCTGACCATACAAATATTTGGGAAGCTCCTTTGGGCTTCCGCAATGTGCTCCCAGACCCGCAGGTTGCCACCTGTATTTCTTATCAGGGTGATGACACCTGGGGCCTGGGAGAAGTTCTTTGGGTCCTCAGTGGATAACCCATCCACTGAGGTGAGCTTAAGGAGGGTGGTCTTAGCAGCTTACGACGCTGTGACGACCACCCCGAAGAAATGTCCTCCTTCACCTTCATCAGCGCCTCCCCACGCGGGAGGTCCATCTTCTTCTTCGCCTTACTGGGAGTGGGAATAGGAGCAGGGGAGGATGTGGGAGTTAAGGAACTGCTTTTCCTAAGGGGCGTCAAAAAGGGGGTTGGGGACTGGGCAGCTTTACGCGGGGACGCGGGAAGGCTTCTCGCCTTATCCGCATACGTAGTTCTTGCAGGTGACACCGGAGCTGAGGCACATTTTTCTCTGCTGGGCTTTTTTTTCCCTGCTCCTACTTCTTCTGCGGGCCTTGGGAGTATCCTTTCGTTCTTCCACCTCCTCCTCTCTCCCCCGCTTTAGGGAAGCCGATCTATCAACTTCCATTGGAAGATCCTTTTTCGGGGAAGGACTCCTCTCCTTTCTTTGTTTGGGGGGAGACTTTTTAGGAGGCGACTCCTTGGGTTTCACCGGCGTCTTGGCAGGTGGAGGCACCTTCTCTGGGGACGGAGTTTTGCCCTTCTTTCTGCCCACCACCTGCCATTCGCCCTCCTTGTTGCCCACGGGAGCTTGCGTGGGTGAAGCTGTTTTTGGGCCTTCTTTTTCTTTGCCGCTGGCTGCTGCTTAGTTGGTTGAGCTGGTTGGGTCTTTGGGGTCGGATTCTTGGACGGGCAGACCCTCGCGACATGGTCCGCCGCCCCGCAGACCCAACAGCACGGCTTCCTCCCTTCTACTATCACGTAAATGACCCTACCTCTGCAAGTGAGCGTGTTGGGAACCTTGGCTATCTTCTCCCTAGACATCGTCACCAGCAGGGTCATGTCTCCCGTAATGTAGCCTGCCTTAGACCGTAGCGAGGAGACTCCGGCCACCTTTCAAAGTTAGCAAAGAAGGCGCCAACGTGGTCCTCAGTAATGTCCATGGGGACGCCGTGTAGAGTGACCTTAACCTTCCGGGCACCCATGTATTCTGTATGGAGCTGGAGAGTTTTCGTCTCCAGCACCACACCGACCAGACGTTTGGCTTCGTCGGTCGTGCCCAGCAGGACGTCCCACATGGCACTACTCTTCCTCGCTACGGCCCTAGCCTTGATCTTAAGTGCCCCAATTGCTTCTTCAAAAGTATCCCTCGGCACTGCAATTAATCTTTGGGACTTGATATCCTTAGTGATAAGAGTAATAGTCCTGGTTTGGATATCCGCCAATTCTCCGGGGACCGAGACCAGCTCGGTGCCTTTGATGTATTCAGCGTACTTTAACCTCATCCTCTCGTAGTACTCCTCATCCTTATTTATAGGTTTTCCTCCTGTCCAACCAGAAGTTGAAGGGCTTGGGGGACCCGGGAGCTGATGGCACTCCTTCCGGCGTTGGTACTACTGCTGCTGCTACTCTAGGTACTGAAGGGGGATTATCCCGAGGCGGTAATGCCCAATCCCCCTCCTTTCCACCCACCGAGGCCGTGGTGGGAGGAACGATCACATTTGGCCTATCGGAGGCCATTGCCTCCTAAGAGGCTGAGCGCGAGACACCTGCCTCCGGTGTTTCGCGTCCTTCGCAGGTCGCTACTTTACGCAGCCCAAGCAATAAACTTGGGTGGAGACCACAATGCCACACTTGACCAAAGTAATAGTAGGTATCACTATGGAACAGATACTACACTTTGATCCAAACCAACCCGACCACGCAAACACAAAAAAGTCTGAGTAGGAAAGGGTTGGTAATTATTTATTTGCAATAAATTACAAATTCTGGCACAAGGCCAACAAATGGGAGGGGGAACAAAAACTTGGGATGGTCTTCAGTAACTATCTTATACCTAGCTAATCCGATTCACGACCCATACATACGTTACAATTTTCTCATTCACCATAAAAATTTGTCCATCAACACTCATACCTATCAAGCACCAAAATACCGCAAAATCATACCGGGGACCTAAAAACACCCCAAATGTACATAAAAATTTCTGATTTTTACAATATATACAATAGTGTACAAAAATAAATTTAAAACTTTATTCCTGAAATGACATGATGGGAAGGGGGAATGAAGAAACAAAAGTCCCCAAAACAAAAACAATTTCAAATGAATATATATACACAATGTTAGTAAGACCCAAACACACCCACATAATTAAAGAGGCCACTGTATTCTGCCTTAAAAAAGAACAAAATCAAGCAGCTCTCTTTCTAAGGGGAATGGATAAGCAGGGGGCAAAAATAAATTGGACTGGAGAATGTATAAGGCTGACCCAGCCGAGAGTGAAAACGGGACAAAATAATACTTGGACAATGGGAATCTCGAACTGGATCATAACAAAAGCAATGAAGCCGGGAACAGGCCAGGACAAACACATTCACTCACATTAACTAGGCACAAAAGAGACTTCTACCTTAACCACGGGCGGGGTTCCAAAGGAATCCACCCCGATGCAACTAGCAGATCTAAAAGAGAAAATCAAGGCTAGCCCCGGTCACGCGAACCAGGCTCGCTGCATATACCCACCTTTCGCTGAACTCTGTCGGGTGCAGCCGTTTCCGTTCAGTTCTAATCTTAATTTTGAGCTGGTGCTCAAAATATCGGATTAGATCCTGATCCGAAAGACGACCTCCCCGCAAGACTTCCTCCAGACGCGTCATCCAAATCACCATTCTAGCCGTGGCCAGTAGCGACAGAAACACCATCCGCTTCACTCCAGAGTACGGGGGCGACACATTGTCCACAGCGTATGCGCGATCAATGAGCACAAGCTCCCGCGGCGCGATACGAGCAGTCAACTCGCCAACACGCGCCCACAACGGGCGAACGCGCGAACAATGGAAGAAGGCGTGCGCAGACGTCTCCTTAATTCCAAGGACGCAACGTTCACAATCTGGCAAATCCGCCAGGCCCATTGCGAAACGCTTGTCGTTGAGAGACAAACCATTCCGAGCCAATCGCCAGGTCAGAGAAAACTCAGAGTTGTTGAGCCAATCCGCACCTGGCGCCCAAGACCAATGAGAGCGATACTCCTCTCTCGACATGCCGAGCTTACTCCACAGTTCATCCTTCACGGCGCCCTCCACTAATCCCCGATAGAAGATTCTCCTAGGCCGTGAAAGGTCACTGGACCATGGAATGGCCCGAAGGGCCGTCAGACATTCGAGCAGGAATTTCGGCCGCCCCCAAGGCCTATTGCTAGTCCTTAGGAGCGGGGGAGTGATAGTGAGGCTAGGGAACATGTCCCTCACTACCCCCGCAAGCAACCGATCTTCCTCCAACGCGCGCCTGAGGAATGCCAACCTCGAAGCGAGCACGTGGCTCCTCAAGTGTGGCATCCCCAGACCCCCTTGACACGGACGGAGGCAACAGACTCCTTTGTCGACCATGTGTTTGCGTCCTCTCCAAAGACAGGAGAATAGCAAACGCTCGAGCGCCTTCTCATGATCGTCACAAAGGGGAAGTACAGACAGCCGGTAAAGCATTCTGGGAAAGAGGTATGTATTACACACCTCCGCCAGACCCTTCACGGAGAGACTCCGTCGACGCCAAATCTCGACCGACGCGCCGACCTTTGCCTGTACTTCTGACCAGTTTTTCTCCAACTGTAAGTCCGGACCGAACCAAACTCCGAGGAGCTTGACCGGCCCGTCCGTCCAGTCGAAGGGCCCCGGGAGGGAAACACCCTTCCAGGCACCTAACCGCAAGCCGGACGACTTGTCGCGGTTAATTCTGGCCCCTGTTACCTGTTCGTACCGTTCAAGCGCCTTCTGTACCGCCCTTATGTCCCTGCGGGAGGACACAAAGGTCGTTACGTCATCGGCGTACGCGGAAACCCTGGCTCGAGCTCCTCCAGGGACAGCAATTCCACGCAGGACCGGACTGCACGTCTCGTCCCTTAGCCGGCGAAGGAGAGGCTCCAACGCCAGGACGTAAAGGAGAGGCGACAGTGGACAACCCTGTCGGACCGACCTAGACAGCGCGAAAGCGCTCGACAGCTTCCCGTTCACCTGTACCACAGCCTTGGGGGAGCGATACAGAAGGCTAATCCAGCGGCTGAAGTCGGGTTTGAATCCGGCGGCCTGCAGGACAGCAGCCAGGTAGCCATGGTCAATCCTATCAAATGCCTTGGACTGATCCAAATTGATCAGCGCGGCCTCTTCGTCGTCTTCTACACCCTCTACGATCGTGCGGATCAAGTGCAGGTTGCTCTGAATTGTTCGTCCCTTCACAGAACAAGTCTGATCCGGTTCCAACAGAGACTCGGCAACTAGCTGCAAGCGATTCGTCAGGATCTTGGCCAAAATCTTTAACTCTGTGTTTAGCAGAGTTATGGGCCTGTAATCATCTAATCCCCGCCCAACCTTCTTGCCTTTTCCCAACAGCGTGATCACGCCCCCTGGTGATCCGACCGGGGATGGACCCCTGCCGAAACCAGTGGTTGAACACGACAGTCAAGAGCGGGACAAAAAGGTGCGACATCCTCAAGTACAATTCATAGGGCAAACCATCCAAACCTGGCGACTTGCCACTGCCGGTCTTCTTCAAAGCCGCGTAGACTTCGTCCTCCGTAATCTCCCCTTCGCAGCTAGCCGCTTCAGCCGGCAAAAGCCGAAAGAAAGTCAGCCAAATAGCTGCGAAACTCCTCGTCACGGAGACCAGGCTCCTTGGTAAACCGGTGTTCGAAATGCTGCCGGAACGCCTCGCACATGTCGTCAGTGGACCGAAGGAGATGCCCCTCCGGGTCGCGCACTTCTCGAATGTACCGATCGCCGGCCCGACGAATTTCTTCCTTGCGCAGTTCTGCGCCCATGTTCACAGCTTCGGAAGACATCTTGCTTAACTTAGCTCTAATTACCTGACCCATATAGCGCTCGCTAGTCGTGCGCCTCAGGGCCTCCTGGCTAAGGCTATCTCTAGGGGATCCCCACCAGCCTCCGCCCGGGCGAAATTAGCACTAAGTGTCTTTGCCTCCGCAGCCTTATCTAGTTTGAGCCGCTGGCTATATTTGGTGGCGAAAGACCTAATGGAGTCCTTAAGGTTAACCCACCACTTATTCCCAATGACTCGCCCAATTAACGCCCGCTGAACTAGTTTTGTCAGCTGGTCACGAAAGTCCCGCCTGTCCAGTAAGGACTGATTGAACTTCCAATAACCAGCCAACCTAGGCCTAAAGTCTAACACCACACGGGCACAAACGAGTTTGTGGTCCGTGTAGCCTAGCCAGTGGAACGTTGGACATTCTAAGAAGTCTATGTCGGCCACTCTCACTAACATCCTATCCAGGTACGCAGATACCCGGGTAGAAGGCCAATTAAGCGCCCACGTCCACATACTCCCATCCGGATGATCGACCCGGTATCTATCGACGAGACCAAATTCGTCGATCAGATCAACCAGGCTACGATCATCATTCCTCCCGCTAGCGCCCCTCCCTCTATCCCATTTGGGGGTTAGGATGGCATTCCAGTCCCCAACTAAGATTAGCCGTGTTGAATGCACCATAAAGGGCTCCAACAGCCGAAAGAAAGAGACACGCTCACCTTGCTTATTGGGCGCATAAACCACAATCAGCCGGAACAATTTGCTTTTCACTGCAATATCGGCCACGATCAGCCGGCCCTCGGCACCGACATGGACAAGGTCAACCTTCGCGTCCAGGGTACGCTTGACCAGCAAAGAAACACCTCTGGCTTGCCGGCTCCCATATGCTGAATAGACGACAAAGTCGTTAGACAGCACACACGAGTCGACTTCGCAAACAAAGTGAGTCTCTTGGATCGCGGCCACATCCACGCCGAAGGACAAGAGGTCACGAAGCAGGCGAGCCGCCTTACCCCGATCCCTCAGGCCCTTCGCATTCAAGCTGGCTATCTTAATAGACATCTTTTAAACCTGAAAAAGAAAAAAGAAAAAAACAGGCAACAAAGGCTCTCTAATTGCATACGGGACGGAAATCTTTAGCAGAAAGGACCCCGACGGACTGTCCTAGGGAACCCGTTCCTACATCGGACGTAATCCGCCCGTCTAGGACAATCCCGCCGACGTCCGTGGGGTAAGTTAGTTTTACCACCCTATAAAGACTGGGGTGGAGTAAAACAGGGAACCTCCCCGCACAATTTTTTGACATTTTTTTAAGTTCAGGAGTATTCTCCTGAACCATCCTGATTTTTGGATAGAGTCTCTTGACTTCGGAAATGTGGTCCCAGACCCTCAGGTTACCCCCGGTATTTCTCACAAGGGTAATTACTCCTGGGGCCTGGGAAAAGTTCCTGGGATCCTCCACCGAAACGCCGTCCACCGAGGTCAGCCTCAGCAGGGGTTTTAGTAACTTGCGCCTCTGGGAGGACCATTCTGAGGCAACGTCCTCATTCACTCTCATGAGTGCTTCCCCCTGGGGCAGGGCTTTTTTCTTTTTTGCCCGAGTGGGAGTGGGCATAGGAGAAGGGGAGGGAGTGGGGGTTGAAGATGCAGGTCTTAGTGGGGTCAATTTAAAGGCTGGGGACTGGGAAGCTTTCCGCGGGGACGAGGGAAGGCTCCTTGCCTTTTGGGCATAACTTTGCCTCTCCGGAGAAGCAGGCAGAGACGAGCACTTGGGTGTTGAAGGAATCCTTTTCTCCCTACTTCTGCTTCTCCGCCTGCTTTTCGGGCTCTCTCGATGCTCCTCCTCTCTGTCTTCCCTGCCGCGTTTCAGGGATGAGGATCTCTGTACCTCCATCCGTTCTTCTTCCTCCGGTTCTTCAATTTGGGGAGGTTTTTTCACCTTCCCCTGTTTAGGAGGCGATTTTACCGCTGCGGGCTCCTTTGTATTTGCAGGAGCCTTGGCAGGTGACGGCACCTTCACAGGTGAAGGCGTTTTAGTCTTCTTCCTTGCCACCACCTGCCACTCGCCCTCCTTGTTTGCTCCTGGTGCTGGTGCTGATGATGCTGATGTTGGTGTTGGAGGTGCTGATTTTCCCTTCTCCGCCGGTCCATCCTGCCTCTTGGTTGGCTGGGCCTTCGGGGCCGGATTCTTTGTTGGGCACGCCTTAGCGACGTGATCCGCCGCCCCACAGGCCCAACAGCAGGGTTTCCTGCCCTCAACAATTACAAAAATCGCACGCTTCCTGCAGGTGAGGATGTTTGGAATTTCAGCGATCTTTTCCTTGGAAAGGGTCACCTGCAGGGCCATGTCCCCGGACAGGAAACCCGCCTTGGAGCGCAACGCCGAGACCTCCGCAACCTTTCCATACTGGGCAAAAAAGGCCCCAATATGGTCCTGGGAAATGTCCATGGGGACGCCGTGTAATGTAATTTTTACCTTACGCGTCCCCATGTGCTCCGTTTGAAACAGGAGTGTTTTGGTCTCCAGGACCACTCCGGACAGCTGCCTGGCCTCCTCGGCCGAGCCAAGCAGGACGTCCCATGTAGCGCCAGTTCGTCTCGCTATAGCCTTGGCTTTGATTTCTAGGGTCTTAATGGCCTCTTCAAACTTCTCCCTGTTAATCCCCACCAACTTGTGAGTTTTGGGGTCCTTCGTAATGAGGGATATGATCCTGGCCTCGACCACCGCCAACTCTTCTGGTACCGACAACAGCTCTGTGCCCGAAATGTAGTTTGCGTATTTGTTTTTCCGCAGCTCTTCATAGTAAGTTTCCCCCTTCATCGGGACCTTTCCTCCTTTCCATCCAGAGGTTGAAGGTTTGGGGGATCCAGGTGCTGCTGCTGCCGGTGCCGGTACAGTTCCGGATCCTGCTGCTAGTGCTGCTACTGTTACTACTGGTACTGAAGGGGGATTATCCCGAGGCGGTAAAGCCCAATCCCCTCCTTTCCTCCCACCGACGCCGTGGTGGGGGGAACGACTTCCACCGGCCCATCTGTGGCCATTGCCACAAAGTGGCCGAACACCGGACAACTGTTTTTCCGGTGTTTCGCGCGAGAAACGCATTTACCGTGGCCCGAGCTATAAACTCGGGCTGGAAAACCAGATTGTCAAGAAACAAGGAACTAACAAATATCACTGCGGAACAAATGTCAAACCTTGCTCTTATTACCATTCACCACACAACAAAAAGCCGGGTGGGAAAGGGTTGGTACTTATTTATTTGACCAAAAGTACAAATTCTGGCACAAGGCCAACAAATGGGAGGGGGAACAAAAACTTGGGTTGGTCTTCCGTAACTATCTTATACCTAGCTAATCCGATTCACGACCCATACATACGTTACAATTTTCTCATTCACCATAAAATTTTGTCCATCAACACTCATACCTATCAAGCACCAAAATACCACAAAATCATACCGGGGACCTAAAAACACCCCAAATGTACATAAAAATTTCTGATTTTTACAATATATACAATATCTTACAAAAATAAATTTAAAACTTTATTCATGAAATGACATGATGGGGAGGGGGAATGAAGAAACAAAAAACCCCAAAACAAAAAACAATTTCAAATGAATATATATACATGGGTTAGTAAGACCCAAACACACCCACGTAATTAAAGAGGCCACTGTATTCTGCCTTAAAAAGAACAAAATCAAGCAGCTCTCTTTCTAAGGGGAATGGAGAAGCAGGGAACAAAATAAATTGGACTGGAGAATGTATAAGGCTGACCCAGCCGAGAGTGAAAACGGGACAAAAGAATACTTGGACAATGGGAATCTCGAACTGGATCATAACACAAGCAATGGAGCCGGGAACAGGCCAGGACAAACACATTCACTCACATTAACTAGGCACAAAAAGAACTTCTACCTTAACCACGGGAGGGGTTCCAAAGGAATCCACCCCGATGCAACTAGCAGATCTAAAAGAGAAAATCAAGGCTAGCCCCGGTCACGCGAACCAGGCTCGCCGCATATACCCACCTTTCGCTGAACTCTGTCGGGTGCAGCCGTTTCCGTTCAGTTCTAATCTTAATTTTGAGCTGGTGCTCAAAATATCGGATTAGATCCTGATCCGAAAGACGACCTCCCCGCAAGACTTCCTCCAGACGCGTCATCCAAATCACCATTCTAGCCGTGGCCAGTAGCGACAGAAACACCATCCGCTTCACTCCAGAGTACGGGGGCGACACATTGTCCACAGCGTATGCGCGATCAATGAGCACAAGCTCCCGCGGCGCGATACGAGCAGTCAACTCGCCAACACGCGCCCACAACGGGCGAACGCGCGAACAATGGAAGAAGGCGTGCGCAGACGTCTCCTTAATTCCAAGGACGCAACGTTCACAATCTGGCAAATCCGCCAGGCCCATTGCGAAACGCTTGTCGTTGAGAGACAAACCATTCCGAGCCAATCGCCAGGTCAGAGAAAACTCAGAGTTGTTGAGCCAATCCGCACCTGGCGCCCAAGACCAATGAGAGCGATACTCCTCTCTCGACATGCCGAGCTTACTCCACAGTTCATCCTTCACGGCGCCCTCCACTAATCCCCGATAGAAGATTCTCCTAGGCCGTGAAAGGTCACTGGACCATGGAATGGCCCGAAGGGCCGTCAGACATTCGAGCAGGAATTTCGGCCGCCCCCAAGGCCTATTGCTAGTCCTTAGGAGCGGGGGAGTGATAGTGAGGCTAGGGAACATGTCCCTCACTACCCCCGCAAGCAACCGATCTTCCTCCAACGCGCGCCTGAGGAATGCCAACCTCGAAGCGAGCACATGGCTCCTCAAGTGTGGCATCCCCAGACCCCCTTGACACGGACGGAGGCAACAGACTCCTTTGTCGACCATGTGTTTGCGTCCTCTCCAAAGACAGGAGAATAGCAAACGCTCGAGCGCCTTCTCATGATCGTCACAAAGGGGAAGTACAGACAGCCGGTAAAGGATTCTGGGAAAGAGGTATGTATCACACACCTCCGCCAGACCCTTCACGGAGAGACTCCGTCGACGCCAAATCTCGACCGACGCGCCGACCTTTGCCTGTACTTCTGACCAGTTTTTCTCCAACTGTAAGTCCGGACCGAACCAAACTCCGAGGAGCTTGACCGGCCCGTCCGTCCAGTCGAAGGGCCCCGGGAGGGAAACACCCTTCCAGGCACCTAACCGCAAGCCGGACGACTTGTCGCGGTTAATTCTGGCCCCTGTTACCTGTTCGTACCGTTCAAGCGCCTTCTGTACCGCCCTTATGTCCCTGCGGGAGGACACAAAGGTCGTTACGTCATCGGCGTACGCGGAAACCCTGGCTCGAGCTCCTCCAGGGACAGCAATTCCACGCAGGACCGGACTGCACGTCTCGTCCCTTAGCCGGCGAAGGAGAGGCTCCAACGCCAGGACGTAAAGGAGAGGCGACAGTGGACAACCCTGTCGGACCGACCTAGACAGCGCGAAAGCGCTCGACAGCTTCCCGTTCACCTGTACCACAGCCTTGGGGGGAGCGATACAGAAGGCTAATCCAGCGGCTGAAGTCGGGTTTGAATCCGGCGGCCTGCAGGACAGCAGCCAGGTAGCCATGGTCAATCCTATCAAATGCCTTGGACTGATCCAAATTGATCAGCGCGGCCTCTTCGTCGTCTTCTACACCCTCTACGATCGTGCGGATCAAGTGCAGGTTGCTCTGAATTGTTCGTCCCTTCACAGAACAAGTCTGATCCGGTTCCAACAGAGACTCGGCAACTAGCTGCAAGCGATTCGTCAGGATCTTGGCCAAAATCTTTAACTCTGTGTTTAGCAGAGTTATGGGCCTGTAATCATCTAATCCCCGCCCAACCTTCTTGCCTTTTCCCAACAGCGTGATCACGCCCCTGGTGATCCGACCGGGGATGGACCCCTGCCGAAACCAGTGGTTGAACACGACAGTCAAGAGCGGGACAAAAAGGTGCGACATCCTCAAGTACAATTCATAGGGCAAACCATCCAAACCTGGCGACTTGCCACTGCCGGTCTTCTTCAAAGCCGCGTAGACTTCGTCCTCCGTAATCTCCCCTTCGCAGCTAGCCGCTTCAGCCGGCAAAAGCCGGGGAAAGTCAGCCAAATAGCTGCGAAACTCCTCGTCACGGAGACCAGGCTCCTTGGTAAACCGGTGTTCGAAATGCTGCCGGAACGCCTCGCACATGTCGTCAGTGGACCGAAGGAGATGCCCCTCCGGGTCGCGCACTTCTCGAATGTACCGATCGCCGGCCCGACGAATTTCTTCCTTGCGCAGTTCTGCGCCCATGTTCACAGCTTCGGAAGACATCTTGCTTAACTTAGCTCTAATTACCTGACCCATATAGCGCTCGCTAGTCGTGCGCCTCAGGGCCTCCCTGGCTAAGGCTATCTCTAGGGGATCCCCACCAGCCTCCGCCCGGGCGAAATTAGCACTAAGTGTCTTTGCCTCCGCAGCCTTATCTAGTTTGAGCCGCTGGCTATATTTGGTGGCGAAAGACCTAATGGAGTCCTTAAGGTTAACCCACCACTTATTCCCAATGACTCGCCCAATTAACGCCCGCTGAACTAGTTTTGTCAGCTGGTCACGAAAGTCCCGCCTGTCCAGTAAGGACTGATTGAACTTCCAATAACCAGCCAACCTAGGCCTAAAGTCTAACACCACACGGGCACAAACGAGTTTGTGGTCCGTGTAGCCTAGCCAGTGGAACGTTGGACATTCTAAGAAGTCTATGTCGGCCACTCTCACTAACATCCTATCCAGGTACGCAGATACCCGGGTAGAAGGCCAATTAAGCGCCCACGTCCACATACTCCCATCCGGATGATCGACCCGGTATCTATCGACGAGACCAAATTCGTCGATCAGATCAACCAGGCTACGATCATCATTCCTCCCGCTAGCGCCCCTCCCTCTATCCCATTTGGGGGTTAGGATGGCATTCCAGTCCCCAACTAAGATTAGCCGTGTTGAATGCACCATAAAGGGCTCCAACAGCCGAAAGAAAGAGACACGCTCACCTTGCTTATTGGGCGCATAAACCACAATCAGCCGGAACAATTTGCTTTTCACTGCAATATCGGCCACGATCAGCCGGCCCTCGGCACCGACATGGACAAGGTCAACCTTCGCGTCCAGGGTACGCTTGACCAGCAAAGAAACACCTCTGGCTTGCCGGCTCCCATATGCTGAATAGACGACAAAGTCGTTAGACAGCACACACGAGTCGACTTCGCAAACAAAGTGAGTCTCTTGGATCGCGGCCACATCCACGCCGAAGGACAAGAGGTCACGAAGCAGGCGAGCCGCCTTACCCCGATCCCTCAGGCCCTTCGCATTCAAGCTGGCTATCTTAATAGACATCTTTTAAACCTGAAAAAGAAAAAAGAAAAAACAGGCAACAAAGGCTCTCTAATTGCATACGGGACGGAAATCTTTAGCAGAAAGGACCCCGACGGACTGTCCTAGGGAACCCGTTCCTACATCGGACGTAATCCGCCCGTCTAGGACAATCCCGCCGACGTCCGTGGGGTAAGTTAGTTTTACCACCCTATAAAGACTGGGGTGGAGTAAAACAGGGAACCTCCCCGCACAATTTTTTGACATTTTTTTAAGTTCAGGAGTATTCTCCTGAACCATCCTGATTTTTGGATAGAGTCTCTTGACTTCGGAAATGTGGTCCCAGACCCTCAGGTTACCCCCGGTATTTCTCACAAGGGTAATTACTCCTGGGGCCTGGGAAAAGTTCCTGGGATCCTCCACCGAAACGCCGTCCACCGAGGTCAGCCTCAGCAGGGGTTTTAGTAACTTGCGCCTCTGGGAGGACCATTCTGAGGCAACGTCCTCATTCACTCTCATGAGTGCTTCCCCCTGGGGCAGGGCTTTTTTCTTTTTTGCCCGAGTGGGAGTGGGCATAGGAGAAGGGGAGGGAGTGGGGGTTGAAGATGCAGGTCTTAGTGGGGTCAATTTAAAGGCTGGGGACTGGGAAGCTTTCCGCGGGGACGAGGGAAGGCTCCTTGCCTTTTGGGCATAACTTTGCCTCTCCGGAGAAGCAGGCAGAGACGAGCACTTGGGTGTTGAAGGAATCCTTTTCTCCCTACTTCTGCTTCTCCGCCTGCTTTTCGGGCTCTCTCGATGCTCCTCCTCTCTGTCTTCCCTGCCGCGTTTCAGGGATGAGGATCTCTGTACCTCCATCCGTTCTTCTTCCTCCGGTTCTTCAATTTGGGGAGGTTTTTTCACCTTCCCCTGTTTAGGAGGCGATTTTACCGCTGCGGGCTCCTTTGTATTTGCAGGAGCCTTGGCAGGTGACGGCACCTTCACAGGTGAAGGCGTTTTAGTCTTCTTCCTTGCCACCACCTGCCACTCGCCCTCCTTGTTTGCTCCTGGTGCTGGTGCTGATGATGCTGATGTTGGTGTTGGAGGTGCTGATTTTCCCTTCTCCGCCGGTCCATCCTGCCTCTTGGTTGGCTGGGCCTTCGGGGCCGGATTCTTTGTTGGGCACGCCTTAGCGACGTGATCCGCCGCCCCACAGGCCCAACAGCAGGGTTTCCTGCCCTCAACAATTACAAAAATCGCACGCTTCCTGCAGGTGAGGATGTTTGGAATTTCAGCGATCTTTTCCTTGGAAAGGGTCACCTGCAGGGCCATGTCCCCGGACAGGAAACCCGCCTTGGAGCGCAACGCCGAGACCTCCGCAACCTTTCCATACTGGGCAAAAAAGGCCCCAATATGGTCCTGGGAAATGTCCATGGGGACGCCGTGTAATGTAATTTTTACCTTACGCGTCCCCATGTACTCCGTTTGAAACAGGAGTGTTTTGGTCTCCAGGACCACTCCGGACAGCTGCTCGGCCTCCTCGGCCGAGCCAAGCAGGACGTCCCATGTAGCGCCAGTTCGTCTCGCTATAGCCTTGGCTTTGATTTCTAGGGTCTTAATGGCCTCTTCAAACTTCTCCCTGTTAATCCCCACCAACTTGTGAGTTTTGGGGTCCTTCGTAATGAGGGATATGATCCTGGCCTCTCGACCACCGCCAACTCTTCTGGTACCGACAACAGCTCTGTGCCCGAAATGTAGTTTGCGTATTTGTTTTTCCGCAGCTCTTCATAGTAAGTTTCCCCCTTCATCGGGACCTTTCCTCCTTTCCATCCAGAGGTTGAAGGTTTGGGGGATCCAGGTGCTGCTGCTGCCGGTGCCGGTACAGTTCCGGATCCTGCTGCTAGTGCTGCTACTGTTACTACTGGTACTGAAGGGGGATTATCCCGAGGCGGTAAAGCCCAATCCCCCTCCTTTCCTCCCACCGACGCCGTGGTGGGGGGAACGACTTCCACCGGCCCATCTGTGGCCATTGCCACAAAGTGGCCGAACACCGGACAACTGTTTTTCCGGTGTTTCGCGCGAGAAACGCTACTTTACCGTGGCCCGAGCTATAAACTCGGGCTGGAAAACCAGATTGTCAAGAAACAAGGAACTAACAAATATCACTGCGGAACAAATGTCAAACCTTGCTCTTATTACCATTCACCACACAACAAAAAGCCGGGTGGGAAAGGGTTGGTATGTATTTATTCAGGTATGAAATACATGAATTATGGCACAAGGCCGAAAAATGGGGAGGGGGAACAAAACTTGGGATGGTCTTCAGTAACTATCTTATACCTAGCTAATCAGATTCACGACCCATACATACGTTACAATTTTCTCATTCACCATAAAAATTTGTCCATCAACACTCATACCTAACAAGCACCAAAATACCGCAAAATCATACCGGGGACCTAAAAAACACCCCAAATGTACATAAAAATTTCTGATTTTTACAATATATACAATATCTTACAAAAATAATTTAAAACTTTATTCATGAAATGACATGATGGGAAGGGGGAATGAAGAAACAAAAAAATCCCCAAAACAAAAAACAATTTCAAATGAATATATATACACAATGTTAGTAAGACCCAAACACACCCACATAATTAAAGAGGCCACTGTATTCTGCCTTAAAAGGAACAAAATCAAGCAGCTCTCTTTCTAAGGGGAATGGAGAAGCAGGGAACAAAATAAATTGGACTGGAGAATATATAAGGCTGACCCAGCCGAGAATAAAAACGGGACAAAATAACAATGGACAATGGGAATCTCGAACTGGATCATAACAAAAGTAATGGAGCCGGGAACAGGCCAGGACAAACACATTCACTCACATTAACTAGGCACAAAAAGAACTTCTACCTTAACCACGGGAGGGGTTCCAGAGGAATCCACCCCGATGCAACTAGCAGATCTAAAAGAGAAAATCAAGGCTAGCCCCGGTCACGCGAACCAGGCTCGCCGCATATACCCACCTTTCGCTGAACTCTGTCGGGTGCAGCCGTTTTCGTTCAGTTCTAATCTTAATTTTGAGCTGGTGCTCAAAATATCGGATTAGATCCTGATCCGAAAGACGACCGCCCCGCAAGACTTCCTCCAGACGCGTCATCCAAATCACCATTCTAGCCGTGGCCAGTAGCGACAGAAACACCATCCGCTTCACTCCAGAGTACGGGGGCGACACATTGTCCACAGCGTATGCGCGATCAATGAGCACAAGCTCCCGCGGCGCGATACGAGCAGTCAACTCGCCAACACGCGCCCACAACGGGCGAACGCGCGAACAATGGAAGAAGGCGTGCGCAGACGTCTCCTTAATTCCAAGGACGCAACGTTCACAATCTGGCAAATCCGCCAGGCCCATTGCGAACCGCTTGTCGTTGAGAGACAAACCATTCCGAGCCAATCGCCAGGTCAGAGAAAACTCAGAGTTGTTGAGCCAATCCGCACCTGGCGCCCAAGACCAATGAGAGCGATACTCCTCCCTCGACATGCCAAGCTTACTCCACAGTTCATCCTTCACGGCGCCCTCCACTAATCCCCGATAGAAGATTCTCCTAGGCCGTGAAAGGTCACTGGACCATGGAATGGCCCGAAGGGCCGTCAGACATTCGAGTAGGAATTTCGGCCGCCCCCAAGGCCTATTGCTAGTCCTTAGGAGCGGGGGAGTGATAGTGAGGCTAGGGAACATGTCCCTCACTACCCCCGCAAGCAACCGATCTTCCTCCAACGCGCGCCTGAGGAATGCCAACCTCGAAGCGAGCACGTGGCTCCTCAAGTGTGGCATCCCCAGACCCCCTTGACACGGACGGAGGCAACAGACTCCTTTGTCGACCATGTGTTTGCGTCCTCTCCAAAGACAGGAGAATAGCAAACGCTCGAGCGCCTTCTCATGATCGTCACAAAGGGGAAGTACAGACAGCCGGTAAAGGATTCTGGGAAAGAGGTATGTATTACACACCTCCGCCAGACCCTTCACGGAGAGACTCCGTCGACGCCAAATCTCGACCGACGCGCCGACCTTTGCCTGTACTTCTGACCAGTTTTTCTCCAACTGTAAGTCCGGACCGAACCAAACTCCGAGGAGCTTGACCGGCCCGTCCGTCCAGTCGAAGGGCCCCGGGAGGGAAACACCCTTCCAGGCACCTAACCGCAAGCCGGACGACTTGTCGCGGTTAATTCTGGCCCCTGTTACCTGTTCGTACCGTTCAAGCGCCTTCTGTACCGCCCTTATGTCCCTGCGGGAGGACACAAAGGTCGTTACGTCATCGGCGTACGCGGAAACCCTGGCTCGAGCTCCACCAGGGACAGCAATTCCACGCAGGACCGGACTGCACGTCTCGTCCCTTAGCCGGCGAAGGAGGGGCTCCAACGCCAGGACGTAAAGGAGAGGCGACAGTGGACAACCCTGTCGGACCGACCTAGACAGCGCGAAAGCGCTCGACAGCTTCCCGTTCACCTGTACCACAGCCTTGGGGGAGCGATACAGAAGGCTAATCCAGCGGCTGAAGTCGGGTTTGAATCCGGCGGCCTGCAGGACAGCAGCCAGGTAGCCATGGTCAATCCTATCAAATGCCTTGGACTGATCCAAATTGATCAGCGCGGCCTCTTCGTCGTCTTCTACACCCTCTACGATCGTGCGGATCAAGTGCAGGTTGCTCTGAATTGTTCGTCCCTTCACAGAACAAGTCTGATCCGGTTCCAACAGAGACTCGGCAACTAGCTGCAAGCGATTCGTCAGGATCTTGGCCAAAATCTTTAACTCTGTGTTTAGCAGAGTTATGGGCCTGTAATCATCTAATCCCCGCCCAACCTTCTTGCCTTTTCCCTTTTCAACAGCGTGATCACGCCCCTGGTGATCCGACCGGGGATGGACCCCTGCCGAAACCAGTGGTTGAACACGACAGTCAAGAGCGGGACAAAAAGGTGCGACATCCTCAAGTACAATTCATAGGGCAAACCATCCAAACCTGGCGACTTGCCACTGCCGGTCTTCTTCAAAGCCGCGTAGACTTCGTCCTCCGTAATCTCCCCTTCGCAGCTAGCCGCTTCAGCCGGCAAAAGCCGGGGAAAGTCAGCCAAATAGCTGCGAAACTCCTCGTCACGGAGACCAGGCTCCTTGGTAAACCGGTGTTCGAAATGCTGCCGGAACGCCTCGCACATGTCGTCGGTGGACCGAAGGAGATGCCCCTCCGGGTCGCGCACTTCTCGAATGTACCGATCGCCGGCCCGACGAATTTCTTCCTTGCGCAGTTCTGCGCCCATGTTCACAGCTTCGGAAGACATCTTGCTTAACTTAGCCCTAATTACCTGGCCCATATAGCGCTCGCTAGTCGTGCGCCTCAGGGCCTCCCTGGCTAAGGCTATCTCGAGGGGATCCCCACCAGCCTCCGCCCGGGCGAAATTAGCACTAAGTGTCTTTGCCTCCGCAGCCTTATCTAGTTTGAGCCGCTGGCTATATTTGGTGGCGAAAGACCTAATGGAGTCCTTAAGGTTAACCCACCACTTATTCCCAATGACTCGCCCAATTAACGCCCGCTGAACTAGTTTTGTCAGCTGGTCACGAAAGTCCCGCCTGTCCAGTAAGGACTGATTGAACTTCCAATAACCAGCCAACCTAGGCCTAAAGTCTAACACCACACGGGCACAAACGAGTTTGTGGTCCGTGTAGCCTAGCCAGTGGAACGTTGGACATTCTAAGAAGTCTATGTCGGCCACTCTCACTAACATCCTATCCAGGTACGCAGATACCCGGGTAGAAGGCCAATTAAGCGCCCACGTCCACATACTCCCATCCGGATGATCGACCCGGTATCTATCGACGAGACCAAATTCGTCGATCAGATCAACCAGGCTACGATCATCATTCCTCCCGCTAGCGCCCCTCCCTCTATCCCATTTGGGGGTTAGGATGGCATTCCAGTCCCCAACTAAGATTAGCCGTGTTGAATGCACCATAAAGGGCTCCAACAGCCGAAAGAAAGAGACACGCTCACCTTGCTTATTGGGCGCATAAACCACAATCAGCCGGAACAATTTGCTTTTCACTGCAATATCGGCCACGATCAGCCGGCCCTCGGCACCGACATGGACAAGGTCAACCTTCGCGTCCAGGGTACGCTTGACCAGCAAAGAAACACCTCTGGCTTGCCGGCTCCCATATGCTGAATAGACGACAAAGTCGTTAGACAGCACACAAGAGTCGACTTCGCAAACAAAGTGAGTCTCTTGGATCGCGGCCACATCCACGCCGAAGGACAAGAGGTCACGAAGCAGGCGAGCCGCCTTACCCCGATCCCTCAGGCCCTTCGCATTCAAGCTGGCTATCTTAATAGACATCTTTTAAACCTGAAAAAGAAAAAACAAAGAAACATGCAACAAGGCTTTAGTCGCATACGGGGTAGAAATCTCGGGCAGAGGGGACCCCGACGGACTGTCCTAGGGACCCTGTACCAATGTCGGACGTAATCCGTCCGTCTAGGACAATCCCGCCGACGTCGGTGGGATATGTTAGTTTTACCACCCTATATAAACTGGGGTGGGAGTAAAACGGGGAACCTCCCCGAACAATTTTGCGACATTTTTCTTAGTTCCGGCGTGTTTTCCGCCACCATCCTTATTTTAGGATATAACCTTCTGACCTCTTCTATGTGGTCCCAGACCCGCAGGTTCCCCCCGGTATTTCTTACCAGGGTGATGACACCTGGGGCCTGGGAAAAGTTTGTAGGATCTTCAGTGGAAAGATTGTTGACTGAAGTCAGTTTTAGGAGCGGCTTCAGCAACTTTCGCCTTTGCGAGGACCACTCCGCCACCAAATTTTCGTCGACTTTCATTAGAGCTGCGCCTCTCGGGAGGCCTTTCTTCTTTTTCGCCTGACTGGGAGTCTGGCTGGGAGTGGGAATAGGAGAAGGGGAGGGAGTGGGAGTTGCCGAAATGTTCTTTTCCAGGGGGCTCAGATTGAAGGTAGGGGACTGGGAAGCTTTCCGCGGGGAAGAGGGAAGGCTCCTCGCCTTTTCTGCATAAGTGCATCTAACTGGGGACACCGGTAAAGAAGTGCATCGGTCGCCCAGCTTCCTCCTCTCAGAGCTCCTGCTCCTCCTTCTACTCTTGAGTTTGTCCTGTTGTTCCTCCTCTTCCTCTCTCCCGCGCTTCAGGGACGACGCTCTTCCTACTTCCATAGGCTCTTCCGCAACCTTTTGGGGAAGGAACCCTTTTCCTTGCCCTGTTTGGACGGTGAATTTTGCGGAGTAGGGTCCTTCTGTTTGGCAGGCGCCTTAACGAAGTCGGCACCTTCACCGGCACCTTCGCCGGCGAAGGCGTTTTTGCCTTTTTTCGCGCCACCACCTGCCAATCACCCTCCTTGTTGGCTGCCGGTACTGGTGCTGGTGGAGCTTGTTTGGTAGTTTCCTTTGCAGGCTGCTGCTGCTGTTTGACTGGTTGGGCCTTTGGGGGCGGGTTTTTGGTCGGACACGCCTTTGCGACGTGTTCCGCCGCCCCACAGACCCAACAGCAAGGCTTTCTGCCCTCCACGACCACAAAAATATTTCGATCCCTGCAGGTGAGAATGTTGGGGATTTTCGCAATGTTTTCCCCAGATAGGGTCACCTGCAGGACCATATCTCCTGTATAGCCTGCCTTGGACCGTAGCGAGGAGACGTCGGCCACCTTTCCGTAACCTGCAAAAAAGGCGCCGACGTGGTCCTCGGTAATGTCCAAGGGGACGCCATGCAAGGTAATCTTGACTCTCCTTGCTCCCATATATTCCGTCTGGAATTGGAGTGTTTTTGTCTCCAATACCACGCCAATTAGGCGCTTGGCCTCTTCAGCTGAGCCAAGCAGGACGTCCCACTTGGCATTGCCTCTCCTCGCTACGGCCTTTGCATTAATCTGAAGAGCCCGAATTGCCTCTTCAAAGGATTCCCTTGTGATGCCCACAAACTTATGGGTCTTAAGTTCCTTGGTTCTTAGTGTGATTATTCTGGCCTCAATTTGTGCCAATTGTTCTGGCACGGAAACCAGCTCTGTTCCTTTAATATACTGGGCGTATTTGTCTTGCATCTGATGGTAATATTCCTCATCCTTAACCGTCAATTTCCCTCTTTTCCACCCAGCGGTCGAGGGTTTAGGCGATGCTGCTTCTGCTAGTACTTGCGAAGGGGGATTATCCCGAGGCGGTAGAGCCCAATCCCCTCCTTTCCTCCCACCGACGCCGTGGTGGGAGGAACGACCTCATCCGGCCCATTCGAGGCCATTGCCACCAAAGTGGCCGAACACCGGACAACTTCTTCCGGTGTTTCGCGTTGAAAACGCTACTTTACGCAAGCCCGAGCTATAAACTCGGGCCGGAAATCCGTATGTCCAAGATACAAAGTCACTGCAATATCACGAAGGAACAAAACAGCTCTTTGCTCTTACCTTCACAACCCCCAAAACAAAAAGTCAAGAGGGTAGGGAAGGGTTGGTAATTATTTATTTGCAATAAATTACAAATTCTGGCACAAGGCCAACAAATGGGAGGGGGAACAAAAACTTGGGATGGTCTTCAGTAACTATCTTATACCTAGCTAATCCGATTCACGACCCATACATACGTTACAATTTTCTCATTCACCATAAAAATTTGTCCATCAACACTCATACCTATCAAGCACCAAAATACCGCAAAATCATACCGGGGACCTAAAAACACCCCAAATGTACATAAAAATTTCTGATTTTTACAATATATACAATAGTGTACAAAAATAAATTTAAAACTTTATTCCTGAAATGACATGATGGGAAGGGGGAATGAAGAAACAAAAGTCCCCAAAACAAAAACAATTTCAAATGAATATATATACACAATGTTAGTAAGACCCAAACACACCCACATAATTAAAGAGGCCACTGTATTCTGCCTTAAAAAAGGACAAAATCAAGCAGCTCTCTTTCTAAGGGGAATGGATAAGCAGGGGGCAAAAATAAATTGGACTGGAGAATGTATAAGGCTGACCCAGCCGAGAGTGAAAACGGGACAAAATAATACTTGGACAATGGGAATCTCGAACTGGATCATAACAAAAGCAATGAAGCCGGGAACAGGCCAGGACAAACACATTCACTCACATTAACTAGGCACAAAAGAGACTTCTACCTTAATCACGGGCGGGGTTCCAAAGGAATCCACCCCGATGCAACTAGCAGATCTAAAAGAGAAAATCAAGGCTAGCCCCGGTCACGCGAACCAGGCTCGCTGCATATACCCACCTTTCGCTGAACTCTGTCGGGTGCAGCCGTTTCCGTTCAGTTCTAATCTTAATTTTGAGCTGGTGCTCAAAATATCGGATTAGATCCTGATCCGAAAGACGACCTCCCCGCAAGACTTCCTCCAGACGCGTCATCCAAATCACCATTCTAGCCGTGGCCAGTAGCGACAGAAACACCATCCGCTTCACTCCAGAGTACGGGGGCGACACATTGTCCACAGCGTATGCGCGATCAATGAGCACAAGCTCCCGCGGCGCGATACGAGCAGTCAACTCGCCAACACGCGCCCACAACGGGCGAACGCGCGAACAATGGAAGAAGGCGTGCGCAGACGTCTCCTTAATTCCAAGGACGCAACGTTCACAATCTGGCAAATCCGCCAGGCCCATTGCGAAACGCTTGTCGTTGAGAGACAAACCATTCCGAGCCAATCGCCAGGTCAGAGAAAACTCAGAGTTGTTGAGCCAATCCGCACCTGGCGCCCAAGACCAATGAGAGCGATACTCCTCTCTCGACATGCCGAGCTTACTCCACAGTTCATCCTTCACGGCGCCCTCCACTAATCCCCGATAGAAGATTCTCCTAGGCCGTGAAAGGTCACTGGACCATGGAATGGCCCGAAGGGCCGTCAGACATTCGAGCAGGAATTTCGGCCGCCCCCAAGGCCTATTGCTAGTCCTTAGGAGCGGGGGAGTGATAGTGAGGCTAGGGAACATGTCCCTCACTACCCCCGCAAGCAACCGATCTTCCTCCAACGCGCGCCTGAGGAATGCCAACCTCGAAGCGAGCACGTGGCTCCTCAAGTGTGGCATCCCCAGACCCCCTTGACACGGACGGAGGCAACAGACTCCTTTGTCGACCATGTGTTTGCGTCCTCTCCAAAGACAGGAGAATAGCAAACGCTCGAGCGCCTTCTCATGATCGTCACAAAGGGGAAGTACAGACAGCCGGTAAAGCATTCTGGGAAAGAGGTATGTATTACACACCTCCGCCAGACCCTTCACGGAGAGACTCCGCCGACGCCAAATCTCGACCGACGCGCCGACCTTTGCCTGTACTTCTGACCAGTTTTTCTCCAACTGTAAGTCCGGACCGAACCAAACTCCGAGGAGCTTGACCGGCCCGTCCGTCCAGTCGAAGGGCCCCGGGAGGGAAACACCCTTCCAGGCACCTAACCGCAAGCCGGACGACTTGTCGCGGTTAATTCTGGCCCCCGTTACCTGTTCGTACCGTTCAAGCGCCTTCTGTACCGCCCTTATGTCCCTGCGGGAGGACACAAAGGTCGTTACGTCATCGGCGTACGCGGAAACCCTGGCTCGAGCTCCTCCAGGGACAGCAATTCCACGCAGGACCGGACTGCACGTCTCGTCCCTTAGCCGGCGAAGGAGAGGCTCCAACGCCAGGACGTAAAGGAGAGGCGACAGTGGACAACCCTGTCGGACCGACCTAGACAGCGCGAAAGCGCTCGACAGCTTCCCGTTCACCTGTACCACAGCCTTGGGGGAGCGATACAGAAGGCTAATCCAGCGGCTGAAGTCGGGTTTGAATCCGGCGGCCTGCAGGACAGCAGCCAGGTAGCCATGGTCAATCCTATCAAATGCCTTGGACTGATCCAAATTGATCAGCGCGGCCTCTTCGTCGTCTTCTACACCCTCTACGATCGTGCGGATCAAGTGCAGGTTGCTCTGAATTGTTCGTCCCTTCACAGAACAAGTCTGATCCGGTTCCAACAGAGACTCGGCAACTAGCTGCAAGCGATTCGTCAGGATCTTGGCCAAAATCTTTAACTCTGTGTTTAGCAGAGTTATGGGCCTGTAATCATCTAATCCCCGCCCAACCTTCTTGCCTTTTCCCAACAGCGTGATCACGCCCCTGGTGATCCGACCGGGGATGGACCCCTGCCGAAACCAGTGGTTGAACACGACAGTCAAGAGCGGGACAAAAAGGTGCGACATCCTCAAGTACAATTCATAGGGCAAACCATCCAAACCTGGCGACTTGCCACTGCCGGTCTTCTTCAAAGCCGCGTAGACTTCGTCCTCCGTAATCTCCCCTTCGCAGCTAGCCGCTTCAGCCGGCAAAAGCCGGGGAAAGTCAGCCAAATAGCTGCGAAACTCCTCGTCACGGAGACCAGGCTCCTTGGTAAACCGGTGTTCGAAATGCTGCCGGAACGCCTCGCACATGTCGTCGGTGGACCGAAGGAGATGCCCCTCCGGGTCGCGCACTTCTCGAATGTACCGATCGCCGGCCCGACGAATTTCTTCCTTGCGCAGTTCTGCGCCCATGTTCACAGCTTCGGAAGACATCTTGCTTAACTTAGCCCTAATTACCTGGCCCATATAGCGCTCGCTAGTCGTGCGCCTCAGGGCCTCCCTGGCTAAGGCTATCTCTAGGGGATCCCCACCAGCCTCCGCCCGGGCGAAATTAGCACTAAGTGTCTTTGCCTCCGCAGCCTTATCTAGTTTGAGCCGCTGGCTATATTTGGTGGCGAAAGACCTAATGGAGTCCTTAAGGTTAACCCACCACTTATTCCCAATGACTCGCCCAATTAACGCCCGCTGAACTAGTTTTGTCAGCTGGTCACGAAAGTCCCGCCTGTCCAGTAAGGACTGATTGAACTTCCAATAACCAGCCAACCTAGGCCTAAAGTCTAACACCACACGGGCACAAACGAGTTTGTGGTCCGTGTAGCCTAGCCAGTGGAACGTTGGACATTCAAGAAGTCTATGTCGGCCACTCTCACTAACATCCTATCCAGGTACGCAGATACCCGGGTAGAAGGCCAATTAAGCGCCCACGTCCACATACTCCCATCCGGATGATCGACCCGGTATCTATCGACGAGACCAAATTCGTCGATCAGATCAACCAGGCTACGATCATCATTCCTCCCGCTAGCGCCCCTCCCTCTATCCCATTTGGGGGTTAGGATGGCATTCCAGTCCCCAACTAAGATTAGCCGTGTTGAATGCACCATAAAGGGCTCCAACAGCCGAAAGAAAGAGACACGCTCACCTTGCTTATTGGGCGCATAAACCACAATCAGCCGGAACAATTTGCTTTTCACTGCAATATCGGCCACGATCAGCCGGCCCTCGGCACCGACATGGACAAGGTCAACCTTCGCGTCCAGGGTACGCTTGACCAGCAAAGAAACACCTCTGGCTTGCCGGCTCCCATATGCTGAATAGACGACAAAGTCGTTAGACAGCACACAAGAGTCGACTTCGCAAACAAAGTGAGTCTCTTGGATCGCGGCCACATCCACGCCGAAGGACAAGAGGTCACGAAGCAGGCGAGCCGCCTTACCCCGATCCCTCAGGCCCTTCGCATTCAAGCTGGCTATCTTAATAGACATCTTTTAGTTCTGAAAAAGAAAAACAAAGAACATGCAACAAAGGCACTAGTCACATACGGGGAAAAAATCTCTGGTGGATGGGACCCCGACGGACTGTCCTAGGGACCCTGTACCTATATCGGACGTAATCCGTCCGTCTAGGACAATACCGCCGACGTCCGTGGGGTAGGTTAGCTTTACCACCCTATATAAGCAGGGGTGGAGGATAACCGGGAACCTCCCCGAACAATTTTTGCCCATTTTTTTGAGCTCAGGTGTATGCATTGTTGCCATCCTCAATTTAGGGTATTGCTTCTTGGCGTCTTCTATATGGTCCCAGACCTCAGGTTACCCCCGGTATTTCTTACGAGGGTAATGACTCCTGGGGCCTGGGGAAAGTTTGTTGGGTCTTCCGTGGACATTTCTTTTACTGTAGTCAGTTTGAGGAGTGGCTTCAGCAGTTTTCGCCTCTGCGAAGACCACTCCTCCACAATGTCCTCATCTACTTTACACAAAGCGTCGCCTTGGGGGAGGGCTTTCTTCTTTTTTGCCCGTGAGGGAGTGGGAATAGGAGAAGGGGAGGGAGTGGGTGTTGCAGAAGTCTGTTTTTTCAAGGGGATCAAATTGAAGGTTGGGGACTGGGAAGCTTTGCGCGGGGAAGATGGTAGGCTTCTTGCCTTGTCAGCATATGTGTGTCTGACCGGGGAAACCGGCAATGATGCACACTTGTCCGCATGTATGCTTCTTTCGGAGCTCCTGCCCCTTCTTCTGCTTTTTAGCTTGTCCTGCTGCTCCTCTTCTTCCTCTCTCCCGCGCTTCAAAGACGACGCTCTCCCTACCTCCATCGGTTCGTCCTTTTTGGGGGAGGAAACCCTTTCCCTCTCCTGTTTGGCGGGCGTATTTTTGAGGTAGTCTCCTTTTGTTTTGGGGGTGATTTGACAGGCGGTGGCACCTTCGCCGGCCCCTTGGCCGGAGAAGGCGTTTTCGCCTTTTTTCCTCGCCACCACCTGCCAATCGCCCTCCTTGCTGGCTGCTGGTACTGGTGTAGGAGAGGCTGTCTTCACTGCTTCCTTAGCTGGCTGCTGCTGCTTGGCTGGTTGGGCCTTTGGGGGGGATTCTTAGACGGACAGATCTTTGCGACATGCTCCGCCGCCCCACAGACCCAACAGCAAGGCTTTCTGCCTTCTACGATTATAAAAATCGAACGACCCCTGCAGGTGAGGATGTTGGGAATTTTGGCGATATTCTCCTTATTCAGGGTCACCTGCAGGGTCATGTCGCCCGTGAGAAAACCGGCCTTGGACCGCAGCGAGGAGACTTCGGCCACTCTTCCATATTGCACGAAGAAGGCGCCAACATGATCCTCGGCAATGTCCATGGGGACGCCATGCAGGGTGACCTTAACTTTTCTAGTACCCATGTACTCCGTATTGATCAGGAGAGTTTTGGTCTCCAAGACCACACCAATTAGGTTTCTAGCTTCTTGTACGGAGCCAAGCAGGACGTCCCACATGGCATTGCCTCTCCTCGCCACGGCCAACGCTCTAATTTTTAGGGCTTGTAGCCCCTCCTCGAGTGTATCCCGAGGAACGCCGACCAACTTCTTTGTCTTCGGGTCCTTAGTGTACAGAGTGATGACTCTCGCTTCTATTTGAGCCAACTGATCCGGCACCGAAACGAGCTCTGTTCCTTTAATGTAATCCGCGTAGTCCTTAGCAATCTTCTCGTAATAATCCTCCCCTTTTAGCGACATTTTTTTGCCTCCCTTCCACCCAGAGGTCGAAGGTAAGGGGGATGCTGGAGCTGCTGCTGGTATCACTGCTGGTACTGTAGAAGGGGGATTATCCCGAGGCGGTAGAGCCCAATCCCCCTCCTTTCCTCCCACCGACGCCGTGGTGGGAGGAACGCTTTCCATCGGCCCATCTGTGGCCATTGCCACAAAGTGGCCGAACACCGGACAACTGTTTTTCCGGTGTTTCGCGCGAGAAACGCTACTTTACCGTGGCCCGAGCTATAAACTCGGGCTGGAAAACCAGATTGTCAAGAAACAAGGAACTAACAAATATCACTGCGGAACAAATGTCAAACCTTGCTCTTATTACCATTCACTACACAACAAAAAGCCGGGTAGGGAAGGGTTGGTACTGATTTATTTGTCAAAAAGTACAAATTCTGGCACAAGGCCAAACAATGGGGAGGGGGTACAAAAACTTGGGTTGGTCTTCCGTAACTATCTTATACCTAGCTAATCCGATTCACGACCCATACATACGTTACAATTTTCTCATTCACCATAAAAATTTGTCCATCAACACTCATACCTATCAAGCACCAAAATACCGCAAAATCATACCGGGGACCTAAAAACACCCCAAATGTACATAAAAATTTCTGATTTTTACAATATATACAATATCTTACAAAAATAATTTAAAACTTTATTCATGAAATGACATGATGGGGAGGGGGAATGAAGAAACAAAAAATCCCCAAAACAAAAAACAATTTCAAATGAATATATATACACCATGTTAGTAAGACCCAAACACACCCACATAATTAAAGAGGCCACTGTATTCTGCCTTAAAAGGAACAAAATCAAGCAGCTCTCTTTCTAAGGGGAATGGAGAAGCAGGGAACAAAATAAATTGGACTGGAGAATATATAAGGCTGACCCAGCCGAGAATAAAAACGGGACAAAATAACAATGGACAATGGGAATCTCGAACTGGATCATAACAAAAGTAATGGAGCCGGGAACAGGCCAGGACAAACACATTCACTCACATTAACTAGGCACAAAAAGAACTTCTACCTTAACCACGGGAGGGGTTCCAAAGGAATCCACCCCGATGCAACTAGCAGATCTAAAAGAGAAAATCAAGGCTAGCCCCGGTCACGCGAACCAGGCTCGCCGCATATACCCACCTTTCGCTGAACTCTGTCGGGTGCAGCCGTTTTCGTTCAGTTCTAATCTTAATTTTGAGCTGGTGCTCAAAATATCGGATTAGATCCTGATCCGAAAGACGACCGCCCCGCAAGACTTCCTCCAGACGCGTCATCCAAATCACCATTCTAGCCGTGGCCAGTAGCGACAGAAACACCATCCGCTTCACTCCAGAGTACGGGGGCGACACATTGTCCACAGCGTATGCGCGATCAATGAGCACAAGCTCCCGCGGCGCGATACGAGCAGTCAACTCGCCAACACGCGCCCACAACGGGCGAACGCGCGAACAATGGAAGAAGGCGTGCGCAGACGTCTCCTTAATTCCAAGGACGCAACGTTCACAATCTGGCAAATCCGCCAGGCCCATTGCGAAACGCTTGTCGTTGAGAGACAAACCATTCCGAGCCAATCGCCAGGTCAGAGAAAACTCAGAGTTGTTGAGCCAATCCGCACCTGGCGCCCAAGACCAATGAGAGCGATACTCCTCTCTCGACATGCCGAGCTTACTCCACAGTTCATCCTTCACGGCGCCCTCCACTAATCCCCGATAGAAGATTCTCCTAGGCCGTGAAAGGTCACTGGACCATGGAATGGCCCGAAGGGCCGTCAGACATTCGAGCAGGAATTTCGGCCGCCCCCAAGGCCTATTGCTAGTCCTTAGGAGCGGGGGAGTGATAGTGAGGCTAGGGAACATGTCCCTCACTACCCCCGCAAGCAACCGATCTTCCTCCAACGCGCGCCTGAGGAATGCCAACCTCGAAGCGAGCACGTGGCTCCTCAAGTGTGGCATCCCCAGACCCCCTTGACACGGACGGAGGCAACAGACTCCTTTGTCGACCATGTGTTTGCGTCCTCTCCAAAGACAGGAGAATAGCAAACGCTCGAGCGCCTTCTCATGATCGTCACAAAGGGGAAGTACAGACAGCCGGTAAAGCATTCTGGGAAAGAGGTATGTATTACACACCTCCGCCAGACCCTTCACGGAGAGACTCCGTCGACGCCAAATCTCGACCGACGCGCCGACCTTTGCCTGTACTTCTGACCAGTTTTTCTCCAACTGTAAGTCCGGACCGAACCAAACTCCGAGGAGCTTGACCGGCCCGTCCGTCCAGTCGAAGGGCCCCGGGAGGGAAACACCCTTCCAGGCACCTAACCGCAAGCCGGACGACTTGTCGCGGTTAATTCTGGCCCCTGTTACCTGTTCGTACCGTTCAAGCGCCTTCTGTACCGCCCTTATGTCCCTGCGGGAGGACACAAAGGTCGTTACGTCATCGGCGTACGCGGAAACCCTGGCTCGAGCTCCTCCAGGGACAGCAATTCCACGCAGGACCGGACTGCACGTCTCGTCCCTTAGCCGGCGAAGGAGAGGCTCCAACGCCAGGACGTAAAGGAGAGGCGACAGTGGACAACCCTGTCGGACCGACCTAGACAGCGCGAAAGCGCTCGACAGCTTCCCGTTCACCTGTACCACAGCCTTGGGGGAGCGATACAGAAGGCTAATCCAGCGGCTGAAGTCGGGTTTGAATCCGGCGGCCTGCAGGACAGCAGCCAGGTAGCCATGGTCAATCCTATCAAATGCCTTGGACTGATCCAAATTGATCAGCGCGGCCTCTTCGTCGTCTTCTACACCCTCTACGATCGTGCGGATCAAGTGCAGGTTGCTCTGAATTGTTCGTCCCTTCACAGAACAAGTCTGATCCGGTTCCAACAGAGACTCGGCAACTAGCTGCAAGCGATTCGTCAGGATCTTGGCCAAAATCTTTAACTCTGTGTTTAGCAGAGTTATGGGCCTGTAATCATCTAATCCCCGCCCAACCTTCTTGCCTTTTCCCAACAGCGTGATCACGCCCCTGGTGATCCGACCGGGGATGGACCCCTGCCGAAACCAGTGGTTGAACACGACAGTCAAGAGCGGGACAAAAAGGTGCGACATCCTCAAGTACAATTCATAGGGCAAACCATCCAAACCTGGCGACTTGCCACTGCCGGTCTTCTTCAAAGCCGCGTAGACTTCGTCCTCCGTAATCTCCCCTTCGCAGCTAGCCGCTTCAGCCGGCAAAAGCCGGGGAAAGTCAGCCAAATAGCTGCGAAACTCCTCGACACGGAGACCAGGCTCCTTGGTAAACCGGTGTTCGAAATGCCGCCGGAACGCCTCGCACATGTCGTCGGTGGACCGAAGGAGATGCCCCTCCGGGTCGCGCACTTCTCGAATGTACCGATCGCCGGCCCGACGAATTTCTTCCTTGCGCAGTTCTGCGCCCATGTTCACAGCTTCGGAAGACATCTTGCTTAACTTAGCTCTAATTACCTGGCCCATATAGCGCTCGCTAGTCGTGCGCCTCAGGGCCTCCCTGGCTAAGGCTATCTCTAGGGGATCCCCACCAGCCTCCGCCCGGGCGAAATTAGCACTAAGTGTCTTTGCCTCCGCAGCCTTATCTAGTTTGAGCCGCTGGCTATATTTGGTGGCGAAAGACCTAATGGAGTCCTTAAGGTTAACCCACCACTTATTCCCAATGACTCGCCCAATTAACGCCCGCTGAACTAGTTTTGTCAGCTGGTCACGAAAGTCCCGCCTGTCCAGTAAGGACTGATTGAACTTCCAATAACCAGCCAACCTAGGCCTAAAGTCTAACACCACACGGGCACAAACGAGTTTGTGGTCCGTGTAGCCTAGCCAGTGGAACGTTGGACATTCTACGAAGTCTATGTCGGCCACTCTCACTAACATCCTATCCAGGTACGCAGATACCCGGGTAGAAGGCCAATTAAGCGCCCACGTCCACATACTCCCATCCGGATGATCGACCCGGTATCTATCGACGAGACCAAATTCGTCGATCAGATCAACCAGGCTACGATCATCATTCCTCCCGCTAGCGCCCCTCCCTCTATCCCATTTGGGGGTTAGGATGGCATTCCAGTCCCCAACTAAGATTAGCCGTGTTGAATGCACCATAAAGGGCTCCAACAGCCGAAAGAAAGAGACACGCTCACCTTGCTTATTGGGCGCATAAACCACAATCAGCCGGAACAATTTGCTTTTCACTGCAATATCGGCCACGATCAGCCGGCCCTCGGCACCGACATGGACAAGGTCAACCTTCGCGTCCAGGGTACGCTTGACCAGCAAAGAAACACCTCTGGCTTGCCGGCTCCCATATGCTGAATAGACGACAAAGTCGTTAGACAGCACACAAGAGTCGACTTCGCAAACAAAGTGAGTCTCTTGGATCGCGGCCACATCCACGCCGAAGGACAAGAGGTCACGAAGCAGGCGAGCCGCCTTACCCCGATCCCTCAGGCCCTTCGCATTCAAGCTGGCTATCTTAATAGACATCTTTTAGTTCTGAAAAAGAAAAACAAAGAACATGCAACAAAGGCACTAGTCACATACGGGGAAAAAATCTCTGGTGGATGGGACCCCGACGGACTGTCCTAGGGACCCTGTACCTATATCGGACGTAATCCGTCCGTCTAGGACAATACCGCCGACGTCCGTGGGGTAGGTTAGCTTTACCACCCTATATAAGCAGGGGTGGAGGATAACCGGGAACCTCCCCGAACAATTTTTGCCCATTTTTTTGAGCTCAGGTGTATGCATTGTTGCCATCCTCAATTTAGGGTATTGCTTCTTGGCGTCTTCTATATGGTCCCAGACCCTCAGGTTACCCCCGGTATTTCTTACGAGGGTAATGACTCCTGGGGCCTGGGGAAAGTTTGTTGGGTCTTCCGTGGACATTTCTTTTACTGTAGTCAGTTTGAGGAGTGGCTTCAGCAGTTTTCGCCTCTGCGAAGACCACTCCTCCACAATGTCCTCATCTACTTTACACAAAGCGTCGCCTTGGGGGAGGGCTTTCTTCTTTTTTGCCCGTGAGGGAGTGGGAATAGGAGAAGGGGAGGGAGTGGGTGTTGCAGAAGTCTGTTTTTTCAAGGGGATCAAATTGAAGGTTGGGGACTGGGAAGCTTTGCGCGGGGAAGATGGTAGGCTTCTTGCCTTGTCAGCATATGTGTGTCTGACCGGGGAAACCGGCAATGATGCACACTTGTCCGCATGTATGCTTCTTTCGGAGCTCCTGCCCCTTCTTCTGCTTTTTAGCTTGTCCTGCTGCTCCTCTTCTTCCTCTCTCCCGCGCTTCAAAGACGACGCTCTCCCTACCTCCATCGGTTCGTCCTTTTTGGGGGAGGAAACCCTTTCCCTCTCCTGTTTGGCGGGCGTATTTTTGAGGTAGTCTCCTTTTGTTTTGGGGGTGATTTGACAGGCGGTGGCACCTTCGCCGGCCCCTTGGCCGGAGAAGGCGTTTTCGCCTTTTTCCTCGCCACCACCTGCCAATCGCCCTCCTTGCTGGCTGCTGGTACTGGTGTAGGAGAGGCTGTCTTCACTGCTTCCTTAGCTGGCTGCTGCTGCTTGGCTGGTTGGGCCTTTGGGGGGGGATTCTTAGACGGACAGATCTTTGCGACATGCTCCGCCGCCCCACAGACCCAACAGCAAGGCTTTCTGCCTTCTACGATTATAAAAATCGAACGACCCCTGCAGGTGAGGATGTTGGGAATTTTGGCGATATTCTCCTTATTCAGGGTCACCTGCAGGGTCATGTCGCCCGTGAGAAAACCGGCCTTGGACCGCAGCGAGGAGACTTCGGCCACTCTTCCATATTGCACGAAGAAGGCGCCAACATGATCCTCGGCAATGTCCATGGGGACGCCATGCAGGGTGACCTTAACTTTTCTAGTACCCATGTACTCCGTATTGATCAGGAGAGTTTTGGTCTCCAAGACCACACCAATTAGGTTTCTAGCTTCTTGTACGGAGCCAAGCAGGACGTCCCACATGGCATTGCCTCTCCTCGCCACGGCCAACGCTCTAATTTTTAGGGCTTGTAGCCCCTCCTCGAGTGTATCCCGAGGAACGCCGACCAACTTCTTTGTCTTCGGGTCCTTAGTGTACAGAGTGATGACTCTCGCTTCTATTTGAGCCAACTGATCCGGCACCGAAACGAGCTCTGTTCCTTTAATGTAATCCGCGTAGTCCTTAGCAATCTTCTCGTAATAATCCTCCCCTTTTAGCGACATTTTTTTGCCTCCCTTCCACCCAGAGGTCGAAGGTAAGGGGGATGCTGGAGCTGCTGCTGGTATCACTGCTGGTACTGTAGAAGGGGGATTATCCCGAGGCGGTAGAGCCCAATCCCCTCCTTTCCTCCCACCGACGCCGTGGTGGGAGGAACGCTTTCCATCGGCCCATCTGTGGCCATTGCCACAAAGTGGCCGAACACCGGACAACTGTTTTTCCGGTGTTTCGCGCGAGAAACGCTACTTTACCGTGGCCCGAGCTATAAACTCGGGCTGGAAAACCAGATTGTCAAGAAACAAGGAACTAACAAATATCACTGCGGAACAAATGTCAAACCTTGCTCTTATTACCATTCACTACACAACAAAAAGCCGGGTAGGGAAGGGTTGGTATGTATTTATTCAGGTATGAAATACATGAATTATGGCACAAGGCCGAAAAATGGGGAGGGGGAACAAAACTTGGGATGGTCTTCAGTAACTATCTTATACCTAGCTAATCAGATTCACGACCCATACATACGTTACAATTTTCTCATTCACCATAAAAATTTGTCCATCAACACTCATACCTAACAAGCACCAAAATACCGCAAAATCATACCGGGGACCTAAAAAACACCCCAAATGTACATAAAAATTTCTGATTTTTACAATATATACAATATCTTACAAAAATAATTTAAAACTTTATTCATGAAATGACATGATGGGAAGGGGGAATGAAGAAACAAAAAATCCCCAAAACAAAAAACAATTTCAAATGAATATATATACACAATGTTAGTAAGACCCAAACACACCCACATAATTAAAGAGGCCACTGTATTCTGCCTTAAAAAGACAAAATCAAGCAGCTCTCTTTCTAAGGGGAATGGATAAGCAGGGGGCAAAAATAAATTGGACTGGAGAATGTATAAGGCTGACCCAGCCGAGAGTGAAAACGGGACAAAATAATACTTGGACAATGGGAATCTCGAACTGGATCATAACAAAAGCAATGAAGCCGGGAACAGGCCAGGACAAACACATTCACTCACATTAACTAGGCACCAAAAAGACTTCTACCTTAACCACGGGCGGGGTTCCAAAGGAATCCACCCCGATGCAACTAGCAGATCTAAAAGAGAAAATCAAGGCTAGCCCCGGTCACGCGAACCAGGCTCGCCGCATATACCCACCTTTCGCTGAACTCTGTCGGGTGCAGCCGTTTTCGTTCAGTTCTAATCTTCATTTTGAGCTGGTGCTCAAAATATCGGATTAGATCCTGATCCGAAAGACGACCTCCCCGCAAGACTTCCTCCAGACGCGTCATCCAAATCACCATTCTAGCCGTGGCCAGTAGCGACAGAAACACCATCCGCTTCACTCCAGAGTACGGGGGCGACACATTGTCCACAGCGTATGCGCGATCAATGAGCACAAGCTCCCGCGGCGCGATACGAGCAGTCAACTCGCCGACACGCGCCCACAACGGGCGAACGCGCGAACAATGGAAGAAGGCGTGCGCAGACGTCTCCTTAATTCCAAGGACGCAACGTTCACAATCTGGCAAATCCGCCAGGCCCATTGCGAAACGCTTGTCGTTGAGAGACAAACCATTCCGAGCCAATCGCCAGGTCAGAGAAAACTCAGAGTTGTTGAGCCAATCCGCACCTGGCGCCCAAGACCAATGAGAGCGATACTCCTCTCCCGACATGCCGAGCTTACTCCACAGCTCATCCTTCACGGCGCCCTCCACTAATCCCCGATAGAAGATTCTCCTAGGCCGTGAAAGGTCACTGGACCATGGAATGGCCCGAAGGGCCGTCAGACATTCGAGCAGGAATTTCGGCCGCCCCCAAGGCCTATTGCTAGTCCTTAGGAGCGGGGGAGTGATAGTGAGGCTAGGGAACATGTCCCTCACTACCCCCGCGAGCAACCGATCTTCCTCCAACGCGCGCCTGAGGAATGCCAACCTCGAAGCGAGCACGTGGCTCCTCAAGTGTGGCATCCCCAGACCCCCTTGACACGGACGGAGGCAACAGACTCCTTTGTCGACCATGTGTTTGCGTCCTCTCCAAAGACAGGAGAATAGCAAACGCTCGAGCGCCTTCTCATGATCGTCACAAAGGGGAAGTACAGACAGCCGGTAAAGGATTCTGGGAAAGAGGTATGTATTACACACCTCCGCCAGACCCTTCACGGAGAGACTCCGTCGACGCCAAATCTCGACCGACGCGCCGACCTTTGCCTGTACTTCTGACCAGTTTTTCTCCAACTGTAAGTCCGGACCGAACCAAACTCCGAGGAGCTTGACCGGCCCGTCCGTCCAGTCGAAGGGCCCCGGGAGGGAAACACCCTTCCAGGCACCTAACCGCAAGCCGGACGACTTGTCGCGGTTAATTCTGGCCCCTGTTACCTGTTCGTACCGTTCAAGCGCCTTCTGTACCGCCCTTATGTCCCTGCGGGAGGACACAAAGGTCGTTACGTCATCGGCGTACGCGGAAACCCTGGCTCGAGCTCCACCAGGGACAGCAATTCCACGCAGGACCGGACTGCACGTCTCGTCCCTTAGCCGGCGAAGGAGGGGCTCCAACGCCAGGACGTAAAGGAGAGGCGACAGTGGACAACCCTGTCGGACCGACCTAGACAGCGCGAAAGCGCTCGACAGCTTCCCGTTCACCTGTACCACAGCCTTGGGGGAGCGATACAGAAGGCTAATCCAGCGGCTGAAGTCGGGTTTGAATCCGGCGGCCTGCAGGACAGCAGCCAGGTAGCCATGGTCAATCCTATCAAATGCCTTGGACTGATCCAAATTGATCAGCGCGGCCTCTTCGTCGTCTTCTACACCCTCTACGATCGTGCGGATCAAGTGCAGGTTGCTCTGAATTGTTCGTCCCTTCACAGAACAAGTCTGATCCGGTTCCAACAGAGACTCGGCAACTAGCTGCAAGCGATTCGTCAGGATCTTGGCCAAAATCTTTAACTCTGTGTTTAGCAGAGTTATGGGCCTGTAATCATCTAATCCCCGCCCAACCTTCTTGCCTTTTCCCAACAGCGTGATCACGCCCCTGGTGATCCGACCGGGGATGGACCCCTGCCGAAACCAGTGGTTGAACACGACAGTCAAGAGCGGGACAAAAAGGTGCGACATCCTCAAGTACAATTCATAGGGCAAACCATCCAAACCTGGCGACTTGCCACTGCCGGTCTTCTTCAAAGCCGCGTAGACTTCGTCCTCCGTAATCTCCCCTTCGCAGCTAGCCGCTTCAGCCGGCAAAAGCCGGGGAAAGTCAGCCAAATAGCTGCGAAACTCCTCGTCACGGAGACCAGGCTCCTTGGTAAACCGGTGTTCGAAATGCCGCCGGAACGCCTCGCACATGTCGTCGGTGGACCTAAGGAGATGTCCCTCCGGGTCGCGCACCTCTCGAATGTACCGATCGCCGGCCCGACGAATTTCTTCCTTGCGCAGTTCTGCGCCCATGTTCACAGCTTCGGAAGACATCTTGCTTAACTTAGCCCTAATTACCTGACCCATATAGCGCTCGCTAGTCGTGCGCCTCAGGGCCTCCCTGGCTAAGGCTATCTCTAGGGGATCCCCACCAGCCTCCGCCCGGGCGAAATTAGCACTAAGTGTCTTTGCCTCCGCAGCCTTATCTAGTTTGAGCCGCTGGCTATATTTGGTGGCGAAAGACCTAATGGAGTCCTTAAGGTTAACCCACCACTTATTCCCAATGACTCGCCCAATTAACGCCCGCTGAACTAGTTTTGTCAGCTGGTCACGAAAGTCCCGCCTGTCCAGTAAGGACTGATTGAACTTCCAATAACCAGCCAACCTAGGCCTAAAGTCTAACACCACACGGGCACAAACGAGTTTGTGGTCCGTGTAGCCTAGCCAGTGGAACGTTGGACATTCTAAGAAGTCTATGTCGGCCACTCTCACTAACATCCTATCCAGGTACGCAGATACCCGGGTAGAAGGCCAATTAAGCGCCCACGTCCACATACTCCCATCCGGATGATCGACCCGGTATCTATCGACGAGACCAAATTCGTCGATCAGATCAACCAGGCTACGATCATCATTCCTCCCATAGCGCCCCTCCCTCTATCCCATTTGGGGGTTAGGATGGCATTCCAGTCCCCAACTAAGATTAGCCGTGTTGAATGCACCATAAAGGGCTCCAACAGCCGAAAGAAAGAGACACGCTCACCTTGCTTATTGGGCGCATAAACCACAATCAGCCGGAACAATTTGCTTTTCACTGCAATATCGGCCACGATCAGCCGGCCCTCGGCACCGACATGGACAAGGTCAACCTTCGCGTCCAGGGTACGCTTGACCAGCAAAGAAACACCTCTGGCTTGCCGGCTCCCATATGCTGAATAGACGACAAAGTCGTTAGACAGCACACACGAGTCGACTTCGCAAACAAAGTGAGTCTCTTGGATCGCGGCCACATCCACGCCGAAGGACAAGAGGTCACGAAGCAGGCGAGCCGCCTTACCCCGATCCCTCAGGCCCTTCGCATTCAAGCTGGCTATCTTAATAGACATCTTTTAGTTCTGAAAAAGAAAAACAAAGAACATGCAACAAAGGCACTAGTCACATACGGGGAAAAAATCTCTGGTGGATGGGACCCCGACGGACTGTCCTAGGGACCCTGTACCTATATCGGACGTAATCCGTCCGTCTAGGACAATACCGCCGACGTCCGTGGGGTAGGTTAGCTTTACCACCCTATATAAGCAGGGGTGGAGGATAACCGGGAACCTCCCCGAACAATTTTTGCCCATTTTTTTGAGCTCAGGTGTATGCATTGTTGCCATCCTCAATTTAGGGTATTGCTTCTTGGCGTCTTCTATATGGTCCCAGACCCTCAGGTTACCCCCGGTATTTCTTACGAGGGTAATGACTCCTGGGGCCTGGGGAAAGTTTGTTGGGTCTTCCGTGGACATTTCTTTTACTGTAGTCAGTTTGAGGAGTGGCTTCAGCAGTTTTCGCCTCTGCGAAGACCACTCCTCCACAATGTCCTCATCTACTTTACACAAAGCGTCGCCTTGGGGGAGGGCTTTCTTCTTTTTTGCCCGTGAGGGAGTGGGAATAGGAGAAGGGGAGGGAGTGGGTGTTGCAGAAGTCTGTTTTTTCAAGGGGATCAAATTGAAGGTTGGGGACTGGGAAGCTTTGCGCGGGGAAGATGGTAGGCTTCTTGCCTTGTCAGCATATGTGTGTCTGACCGGGGAAACCGGCAATGATGCACACTTGTCCGCATGTATGCTTCTTTCGGAGCTCCTGCCCCTTCTTCTGCTTTTTAGCTTGTCCTGCTGCTCCTCTTCTTCCTCTCTCCCGCGCTTCAAAGACGACGCTCTCCCTACCTCCATCGGTTCGTCCTTTTTGGGGGAGGAAACCCTTTCCCTCTCCTGTTTGGCGGGCGTATTTTTGAGGTAGTCTCCTTTTGTTTTGGGGGTGATTTGACAGGCGGTGGCACCTTCGCCGGCCCCTTGGCCGGAGAAGGCGTTTTCGCCTTTTTCCTCGCCACCACCTGCCAATCGCCCTCCTTGCTGGCTGCTGGTACTGGTGTAGGAGAGGCTGTCTTCACTGCTTCCTTAGCTGGCTGCTGCTGCTTGGCTGGTTGGGCCTTTGGGGGGGATTCTTAGACGGACAGATCTTTGCGACATGCTCCGCCGCCCCACAGACCCAACAGCAAGGCTTTCTGCCTTCTACGATTATAAAAATCGAACGACCCCTGCAGGTGAGGATGTTGGGAATTTTGGCGATATTCTCCTTATTCAGGGTCACCTGCAGGGTCATGTCGCCCGTGAGAAAACCGGCCTTGGACCGCAGCGAGGAGACTTCGGCCACTCTTCCATATTGCACGAAGAAGGCGCCAACATGATCCTCGGCAATGTCCATGGGGACGCCATGCAGGGTGACCTTAACTTTTCTAGTACCCATGTACTCCGTATTGATCAGGAGAGTTTTGGTCTCCAAGACCACACCAATTAGGTTTCTAGCTTCTTGTACGGAGCCAAGCAGGACGTCCCACATGGCATTGCCTCTCCTCGCCACGGCCAACGCTCTAATTTTTAGGGCTTGTAGCCCCTCCTCGAGTGTATCCCGAGGAACGCCGACCAACTTCTTTGTCTTCGGGTCCTTAGTGTACAGAGTGATGACTCTCGCTTCTATTTGAGCCAACTGATCCGGCACCGAAACGAGCTCTGTTCCTTTAATGTAATCCGCGTAGTCCTTAGCAATCTTCTCGTAATAATCCTCCCCTTTTAGCGACATTTTTTTGCCTCCCTTCCACCCAGAGGTCGAAGGTAAGGGGGATGCTGGAGCTGCTGCTGGTATCACTGCTGGTACTGTAGAAGGGGGATTATCCCGAGGCGGTAGAGCCCAATCCCCCTCCTTTCCTCCCACCGACGCCGTGGTGGGAGGAACGCTTTCCATCGGCCCATCTGTGGCCATTGCCACAAAGTGGCCGAACACCGGACAACTGTTTTTCCGGTGTTTCGCGCGAGAAACGCTACTTTACCGTGGCCCGAGCTATAAACTCGGGCTGGAAAACCAGATTGTCAAGAAACAAGGAACTAACAAATATCACTGCGGAACAAATGTCAAACCTTGCTCTTATTACCATTCACTACACAACAAAAAGCCGGGTAGGGAAGGGTTGGTACTTATTTATTTGCCAACAAAGTACAAATTCTGGCACAAGGCCAAACAATGGGGAGGGGGAACAAAAACTTGGGTTGGTCTTCCGTAACTATCTTATACCTAGCTAATCCGATTCACGACCCATACATACGTTACAATTTTCTCATTCACCATAAAAATTTGTCCATCAACACTCATACCTATCAAGCACCAAAATACCGCAAACTCATACCGGGGACCTAAAAACACCCCAAATGTACATAAAAATTTCTGATTTTTACAATATATACAATATCTTACAAAAATAATTTAAAACTTTATTCATGAAATGACATGATGGGGAGGGGGAATGAAGAAACAAAAAATCCCCAAAACAAAAAACAATTTCAAATGAATATATATACACAATGTTAGTAAGACCCAAACACACCCACATAATTAAAGAGGCCACTGTATTCTGCCTTAAAAGGAACAAAATCAAGCAGCTCTCTTTCTAAGGGGAATGGAGAAGCAGGGAACAAAATAAATTGGACTGGAGAATATATAAGGCTGACCCAGCCGAGACTAAAAACGGGACAAAATAACAATGGACAATGGGAATCTCGAACTGGATCATAACAAAAGTAATGGAGCCGGGAACAGGCCAGGACAAACACATTCACTCACATTAACTAGGCACAAAAAGAACTTCTACCTTAACCACGGGAGGGGTTCCAAAGGAATCCACCCCGATGCAACTAGCAGATCTAAAAGAGAAAATCAAGGCTAGCCCCGGTCACGCGAACCAGGCTCGCCGCATATACCCACCTTTCGCTGAACTCTGTCGGGTGCAGCCGTTTTCGTTCAGTTCTAACCTTAATTTTGAGCTGGTGCTCAAAATATCGGATTAGATCCTGATCCGAAAGACGACCGCCCCGCAAGACTTCCTCCAGACGCGTCATCCAAATCACCATTCTAGCCGTGGCCAGTAGCGACAGAAACACCATCCGCTTCACTCCAGAGTACGGGGGCGACACATTGTCCACAGCGTATGCGCGATCAATGAGCACAAGCTCCCGCGGCGCGATACGAGCAGTCAACTCGCCAACACGCGCCCACAACGGGCGAACGCGCGAACAATGGAAGAAGGCGTGCGCAGACGTCTCCTTAATTCCAAGGACGCAACGCTCACAATCTGGCAAATCCGCCAGGCCCATTGCGAACCGCTTGTCGTTGAGAGACAAACCATTCCGAGCCAATCGCCAGGTCAGAGAAAACTCAGAGTTGTTGAGCCAATCCGCACCTGGCGCCCAAGACCAATGAGAGCGATACTCCTCCCCCGACATGCCGAGCTTACTCCACAGTTCATCCTTCACGGCGCCCTCCACTAATCCCCGATAGAAGATTCTCCTAGGCCGTGAAAGGTCACTGGACCATGGAATGGCCCGAAGGGCCGTCAGACATTCGAGCAGGAATTTCGGCCGCCCCCAAGGCCTATTGCTAGTCCTTAGGAGCGGGGGAGTGATAGTGAGGCTAGGGAACATGTCCCTCACTACCCCCGCAAGCAACCGATCTTCCTCCAACGCGCGCCTGAGGAATGCCAACCTCGAAGCGAGCACGTGGCTCCTCAAGTGTGGCATCCCCAGACCCCCCTTGACACGGACGGAGGCAACAGACTCCTTTGTCGACCATGTGTTTGCGTCCTCTCCAAAGACAGGAGAATAGCAAACGCTCGAGCGCCTTCTCATGATCGTCACAAAGGGGAAGTACAGACAGCCGATAAAGGATTCTGGGAAAGAGGTATGTATTACACACCTCCGCCAGACCCTTCACGGAGAGACTCCGTCGACGCCAAATCTCGACCGACGCGCCGACCTTTGCCTGTACTTCTGACCAGTTTTTCTCCAACTGTAAGTCCGGACCGAACCAAACTCCGAGGAGCTTGACCGGCCCGTCCGTCCAGTCGAAGGGCCCCGGGAGGGAAACACCCTTCCAGGCACCTAACCGCAAGCCGGACGACTTGTCGCGGTTAATTCTGGCCCCTGTTACCTGTTCGTACCGTTCAAGCGCCTTCTGTACCGCCCTTATGTCCCTGCGGGAGGACACAAAGGTCGTTACGTCATCGGCGTACGCGGAAACCCTGGCTCGAGCTCCTCCAGGGACAGCAATTCCACGCAGGACCGGACTGCACGTCTCGTCCCTTAGCCGGCGAAGGAGAGGCTCCAACGCCAGGACGTAAAGGAGAGGCGACAGTGGACAACCCTGTCGGACCGACCTAGACAGCGCGAAAGCGCTCGACAGCTTCCCGTTCACCTGTACCACAGCCTTGGGGGAGCGATACAGAAGGCTAATCCAGCGGCTGAAGTCGGGTTTGAATCCGGCGGCCTGCAGGACAGCAGCCAGGTAGCCATGGTCAATCCTATCAAATGCCTTGGACTGATCCAAATTGATCAGCGCGGCCTCTTCGTCGTCTTCTACACCCTCTACGATCGTGCGGATCAAGTGCAGGTTGCTCTGAATTGTTCGTCCCTTCACAGAACAAGTCTGATCCGGTTCCAACAGAGACTCGGCAACTAGCTGCAAGCGATTCGTCAGGATCTTGGCCAAAATCTTTAACTCTGTGTTTAGCAGAGTTATGGGCCTGTAATCATCTAATCCCCGCCCAACCTTCTTGCCTTTTCCCAACAGCGTGATCACGCCCCTGGTGATCCGACCGGGGATGGACCCCTGCCGAAACCAGTGGTTGAACACGACAGTCAAGAGCGGGACAAAAAGGTGCGACATCCTCAAGTACAATTCATAGGGCAAACCATCCAAACCTGGCGACTTGCCACTGCCGGTCTTCTTCAAAGCCGCGTAGACTTCGTCCTCCGTAATCTCCCCTTCGCAGCTAGCCGCTTCAGCCGGCAAAAGCCGGGGAAAGTCAGCCAAATAGCTGCGAAACTCCTCGTCACGGAGACCAGGCTCCTTGGTAAACCGGTGTTCGAAATGCCGCCGGAACGCCTCGCACATGTCGTCGGTGGACCTAAGGAGATGTCCCTCCGGGTCGCGCACCTCTCGAATGTACCGATCGCCGGCCCGACGAATTTCTTCCTTGCGCAGTTCTGCGCCCATGTTCACAGCTTCGGAAGACATCTTGCTTAACTTAGCCCTAATTACCTGACCCATATAGCGCTCGCTAGTCGTGCGCCTCAGGGCCTCCCTGGCTAAGGCTATCTCTAGGGGATCCCCACCAGCCTCCGCCCGGGCGAAATTAGCACTAAGTGTCTTTGCCTCCGCAGCCTTATCTAGTTTGAGCCGCTGGCTATATTTGGTGGCGAAAGACCTAATGGAGTCCTTAAGGTTAACCCACCACTTATTCCCAATGACTCGCCCAATTAACGCCCGCTGAACTAGTTTTGTCAGCTGGTCACGAAAGTCCCGCCTGTCCAGTAAGGACTGATTGAACTTCCAATAACCAGCCAACCTAGGCCTAAAGTCTAACACCACACGGGCACAAACGAGTTTGTGGTCCGTGTAGCCTAGCCAGTGGAACGTTGGACATTCTAAGAAGTCTATGTCGGCCACTCTCACTAACATCCTATCCAGGTACGCAGATACCCGGGTAGAAGGCCAATTAAGCGCCCACGTCCACATACTCCCATCCGGATGATCGACCCGGTATCTATCGACGAGACCAAATTCGTCGATCAGATCAACCAGGCTACGATCATCATTCCTCCCGCTAGCGCCCCTCCCTCTATCCCATTTGGGGGTTAGGATGGCATTCCAGTCCCCAACTAAGATTAGCCGTGTTGAATGCACCATAAAGGGCTCCAACAGCCGAAAGAAAGAGACACGCTCACCTTGCTTATTGGGCGCATAAACCACAATCAGCCGGAACAATTTGCTTTTCACTGCAATATCGGCCACGATCAGCCGGCCCTCGGCACCGACATGGACAAGGTCAACCTTCGCGTCCAGGGTACGCTTGACCAGCAAAGAAACACCTCTGGCTTGCCGGCTCCCATATGCTGAATAGACGACAAAGTCGTTAGACAGCACACACGAGTCGACTTCGCAAACAAAGTGAGTCTCTTGGATCGCGGCCACATCCACGCCGAAGGACAAGAGGTCACGAAGCAGGCGAGCCGCCTTACCCCGATCCCTCAGGCCCTTCGCATTCAAGCTGGCTATCTTAATAGACATCTTTTAGTTCTGAAAAAGAAAAACAAAGAACATGCAACAAAGGCACTAGTCACATACGGGGAAAAAATCTCTGGTGGATGGGACCCCGACGGACTGTCCTAGGGACCCTGTACCTATATCGGACGTAATCCGTCCGTCTAGGACAATACCGCCGACGTCCGTGGGGTAGGTTAGCTTTACCACCCTATATAAGCAGGGGTGGAGGATAACCGGGAACCTCCCCGAACAATTTTTGCCCATTTTTTTGAGCTCAGGTGTATGCATTGTTGCCATCCTCAATTTAGGGTATTGCTTCTTGGCGTCTTCTATATGGTCCCAGACCCTCAGGTTACCCCCGGTATTTCTTACGAGGGTAATGACTCCTGGGGCCTGGGGAAAGTTTGTTGGGTCTTCCGTGGACATTTCTTTTACTGTAGTCAGTTTGAGGAGTGGCTTCAGCAGTTTTCGCCTCTGCGAAGACCACTCCTCCACAATGTCCTCATCTACTTTACACAAAGCGTCGCCTTGGGGGAGGGCTTTCTTCTTTTTTGCCCGTGAGGGAGTGGGAATAGGAGAAGGGGAGGGAGTGGGTGTTGCAGAAGTCTGTTTTTTCAAGGGGATCAAATTGAAGGTTGGGGACTGGGAAGCTTTGCGCGGGGAAGATGGTAGGCTTCTTGCCTTGTCAGCATATGTGTGTCTGACCGGGGAAACCGGCAATGATGCACACTTGTCCGCATGTATGCTTCTTTCGGAGCTCCTGCCCCTTCTTCTGCTTTTTAGCTTGTCCTGCTGCTCCTCTTCTTCCTCTCTCCCGCGCTTCAAAGACGACGCTCTCCCTACCTCCATCGGTTCGTCCTTTTTGGGGGAGGAAACCCTTTCCCTCTCCTGTTTGGCGGGCGTATTTTTGAGGTAGTCTCCTTTTGTTTTGGGGGTGATTTGACAGGCGGTGGCACCTTCGCCGGCCCCTTGGCCGGAGAAGGCGTTTTCGCCTTTTTCCTCGCCACCACCTGCCAATCGCCCTCCTTGCTGGCTGCTGGTACTGGTGTAGGAGAGGCTGTCTTCACTGCTTCCTTAGCTGGCTGCTGCTGCTTGGCTGGTTGGGCCTTTGGGGGGGGGATTCTTAGACGGACAGATCTTTGCGACATGCTCCGCCGCCCCACAGACCCAACAGCAAGGCTTTCTGCCTTCTACGATTATAAAAATCGAACGACCCCTGCAGGTGAGGATGTTGGGAATTTTGGCGATATTCTCCTTATTCAGGGTCACCTGCAGGGTCATGTCGCCCGTGAGAAAACCGGCCTTGGACCGCAGCGAGGAGACTTCGGCCACTCTTCCATATTGCACGAAGAAGGCGCCAACATGATCCTCGGCAATGTCCATGGGGACGCCATGCAGGGTGACCTTAACTTTTCTAGTACCCATGTACTCCGTATTGATCAGGAGAGTTTTGGTCTCCAAGACCACACCAATTAGGTTTCTAGCTTCTTGTACGGAGCCAAGCAGGACGTCCCACATGGCATTGCCTCTCCTCGCCACGGCCAACGCTCTAATTTTTAGGGCTTGTAGCCCCTCCTCGAGTGTATCCCGAGGAACGCCGACCAACTTCTTTGTCTTCGGGTCCTTAGTGTACAGAGTGATGACTCTCGCTTCTATTTGAGCCAACTGATCCGGCACCGAAACGAGCTCTGTTCCTTTAATGTAATCCGCGTAGTCCTTAGCAATCTTCTCGTAATAATCCTCCCCTTTTAGCGACATTTTTTTGCCTCCCTTCCACCCAGAGGTCGAAGGTAAGGGGGATGCTGGAGCTGCTGCTGGTATCACTGCTGGTACTGTAGAAGGGGGATTATCCCGAGGCGGTAGAGCCCAATCCCCCTCCTTTCCTCCCACCGACGCCGTGGTGGGAGGAACGCTTTCCATCGGCCCATCTGTGGCCATTGCCACAAAGTGGCCGAACACCGGACAACTGTTTTTCCGGTGTTTCGCGCGAGAAACGCTACTTTACCGTGGCCCGAGCTATAAACTCGGGCTGGAAAACCAGATTGTCAAGAAACAAGGAACTAACAAATATCACTGCGGAACAAATGTCAAACCTTGCTCTTATTACCATTCACTACACAACAAAAAGCCGGGTAGGGAAGGGTTGGTACTGATTTATTTATGCGAAATTACATAAATTCTGGCACAAGGCCAAACAATGGGGAGGGGGAACAAAAACTTGGGTTGGTCTTCCGTAACTATCTTATACCTAGCTAATCCGATTCACGACCCATACATACGTTACAATTTTCTCATTCACCATAAAAATTTGTCCATCAACACTCATACCTATCAAGCACCAAAATACCGCAGTAACATACCAGGGACCTAAAAACGCCCCAAATGTACATAAAAATTTGTTTATTTACAATATATACAATATCTTACAAAAATAATTTAAAACTTTATTCATGAAATGACATGATGGGGAGGGGGAATGAAGAAACAAAAAATCCCCAAAACAAAAAACAATTTCAAATGAATATATATACACAATGTTAGTAAGACCCAAACACACCCACATAATTAAAGAGGCCACTGTATTCTGCCTTAAAAGGAACAAAATCAAGCAGCTCTCTTTCTAAGGGGAATGGAGAAGCAGGGAACAAAATAAATTGGACTGGAGAATATATAAGGCTGACCCAGCCGAGAATAAAAACGGGACAAAATAACAATGGACAATGGGAATCTCGAACTGGATCATAACAAAAGTAATGGAGCCGGGAACAGGCCAGGACAAACACATTCACTCACATTAACTAGGCACAAAAAGAACTTCTACCTTAACCACGGGAGGGGTTCCAAAGGAATCCACCCCGATGCAACTAGCAGATCTAAAAGAGAAAATCAAGGCTAGCCCCGGTCACGCGAACCAGGCTCGCCGCATATACCCACCTTTCGCTGAACTCTGTCGGGTGCAGCCGTTTTCGTTCAGTTCTAATCTTAATTTTGAGCTGGTGCTCAAAATATCGGATTAGATCCTGATCCGAAAGACGACCGCCCCGCAAGACTTCCTCCAGACGCGTCATCCAAATCACCATTCTAGCCGTGGCCAGTAGCGACAGAAACACCATCCGCTTCACTCCAGAGTACGGGGGCGACACATTGTCCACAGCGTATGCGCGATCAATGAGCACAAGCTCCCGCGGCGCGATACGAGCAGTCAACTCGCCAACACGCGCCCACAACGGGCGAACGCGCGAACAATGGAAGAAGGCGTGCGCAGACGTCTCCTTAATTCCAAGGACGCAACGTTCACAATCTGGCAAATCCGCCAGGCCCATTGCGAACCGCTTGTCGTTGAGAGACAAACCATTCCGAGCCAATCGCCAGGTCAGAGAAAACTCAGAGTTGTTGAGCCAATCCGCACCTGGCGCCCAAGACCAATGAGAGCGATACTCCTCCCTCGACATGCCGAGCTTACTCCACAGTTCATCCTTCACGGCGCCCTCCACTAATCCCCGATAGAAGATTCTCCTAGGCCGTGAAAGGTCACTGGACCATGGAATGGCCCGAAGGGCCGTCAGACATTCGAGCAGGAATTTCGGCCGCCCCCAAGGCCTATTGCTAGTCCTTAGGAGCGGGGGAGTGATAGTGAGGCTAGGGAACATGTCCCTCACTACCCCCGCAAGCAACCGATCTTCCTCCAACGCGCGCCTGAGGAATGCCAACCTCGAAGCGAGCACGTGGCTCCTCAAGTGTGGCATCCCCAGACCCCCTTGACACGGACGGAGGCAACAGACTCCTTTGTCGACCATGTGTTTGCGTCCTCTCCAAAGACAGGAGAATAGCAAACGCTCGAGCGCCTTCTCATGATCGTCACAAAGGGGAAGTACAGACAGCCGGTAAAGGATTCTGGGAAAGAGGTATGTATTACACACCTCCGCCAGACCCTTCACGGAGAGACTCCGTCGACGCCAAATCTCGACCGACGCGCCGACCTTTGCCTGTACTTCTGACCAGTTTTTCTCCAACTGTAAGTCCGGACCGAACCAAACTCCGAGGAGCTTGACCGGCCCGTCCGTCCAGTCGAAGGGCCCCGGGAGGGAAACACCCTTCCAGGCACCTAACCGCAAGCCGGACGACTTGTCGCGGTTAATTCTGGCCCCTGTTACCTGTTCGTACCGTTCAAGCGCCTTCTGTACCGCCCTTATGTCCCTGCGGGAGGACACAAAGGTCGTTACGTCATCGGCGTACGCGGAAACCCTGGCTCGAGCTCCACCAGGGACAGCAATTCCACGCAGGACCGGACTGCACGTCTCGTCCCTTAGCCGGCGAAGGAGGGGCTCCAACGCCAGGACGTAAAGGAGAGGCGACAGTGGACAACCCTGTCGGACCGACCTAGACAGCGCGAAAGCGCTCGACAGCTTCCCGTTCACCTGTACCACAGCCTTGGGGGAGCGATACAGAAGGCTAATCCAGCGGCTGAAGTCGGGTTTGAATCCGGCGGCCTGCAGGACAGCAGCCAGGTAGCCATGGTCAATCCTATCAAATGCCTTGGACTGATCCAAATTGATCAGCGCGGCCTCTTCGTCGTCTTCTACACCCTCTACGATCGTGCGGATCAAGTGCAGGTTGCTCTGAATTGTTCGTCCCTTCACAGAACAAGTCTGATCCGGTTCCAACAGAGACTCGGCAACTAGCTGCAAGCGATTCGTCAGGATCTTGGCCAAAATCTTTAACTCTGTGTTTAGCAGAGTTATGGGCCTGTAATCATCTAATCCCCGCCCAACCTTCTTGCCTTTTCCCAACAGCGTGATCACGCCCCTGGTGATCCGACCGGGGATGGACCCCTGCCGAAACCAGTGGTTGAACACGACAGTCAAGAGCGGGACAAAAAGGTGCGACATCCTCAAGTACAATTCATAGGGCAAACCATCCAAACCTGGCGACTTGCCACTGCCGGTCTTCTTCAAAGCCGCGTAGACTTCGTCCTCCGTAATCTCCCCTTCGCAGCTAGCCGCTTCAGCCGGCAAAAGCCGGGGAAAGTCAGCCAAATAGCTGCGAAACTCCTCGTCACGGAGACCAGGCTCCTTGGTAAACCGGTGTTCGAAATGCTGCCGGAACGCCTCGCACATGTCGTCGGTGGACCGAAGGAGATGCCCCTCCGGGTCGCGCACTTCTCGAATGTACCGATCGCCGGCCCGACGAATTTCTTCCTTGCGCAGTTCTGCGCCCATGTTCACAGCTTCGGAAGACATCTTGCTTAACTTAGCCCTAATTACCTGGCCCATATAGCGCTCGCTAGTCGTGCGCCTCAGGGCCTCCCTGGCTAAGGCTATCTCTAGGGGATCCCCACCAGCCTCCGCCCGGGCGAAATTAGCACTAAGTGTCTTTGCCTCCGCAGCCTTATCTAGTTTGAGCCGCTGGCTATATTTGGTGGCGAAAGACCTAATGGAGTCCTTAAGGTTAACCCACCACTTATTCCCAATGACTCGCCCAATTAACGCCCGCTGAACTAGTTTTGTCAGCTGGTCACGAAAGTCCCGCCTGTCCAGTAAGGACTGATTGAACTTCCAATAACCAGCCAACCTAGGCCTAAAGTCTAACACCACACGGGCACAAACGAGTTTGTGGTCCGTGTAGCCTAGCCAGTGGAACGTTGGACATTCTAAGAAGTCTATGTCGGCCACTCTCACTAACATCCTATCCAGGTACGCAGATACCCGGGTAGAAGGCCAATTAAGCGCCCACGTCCACATACTCCCATCCGGATGATCGACCCGGTATCTATCGACGAGACCAAATTCGTCGATCAGATCAACCAGGCTACGATCATCATTCCTCCCGCTAGCGCCCCTCCCTCTATCCCATTTGGGGGTTAGGATGGCATTCCAGTCCCCAACTAAGATTAGCCGTGTTGAATGCACCATAAAGGGCTCCAACAGCCGAAAGAAAGAGACACGCTCACCTTGCTTATTGGGCGCATAAACCACAATCAGCCGGAACAATTTGCTTTTCACTGCAATATCGGCCACGATCAGCCGGCCCTCGGCACCGACATGGACAAGGTCAACCTTCGCGTCCAGGGTACGCTTGACCAGCAAAGAAACACCTCTGGCTTGCCGGCTCCCATATGCTGAATAGACGACAAAGTCGTTAGACAGCACACAAGAGTCGACTTCGCAAACAAAGTGAGTCTCTTGGATCGCGGCCACATCCACGCCGAAGGACAAGAGGTCACGAAGCAGGCGAGCCGCCTTACCCCGATCCCTCAGGCCCTTCGCATTCAAGCTGGCTATCTTAATAGACATCTTTTAGTTCTGAAAAAGAAAAACAAAGAACATGCAACAAAGGCACTAGTCACATACGGGGAAAAAATCTCTGGTGGATGGGACCCCGACGGACTGTCCTAGGGACCCTGTACCTATATCGGACGTAATCCGTCCGTCTAGGACAATACCGCCGACGTCCGTGGGGTAGGTTAGCTTTACCACCCTATATAAGCAGGGGTGGAGGATAACCGGGAACCTCCCCGAACAATTTTTGCCCATTTTTTTGAGCTCAGGTGTATGCATTGTTGCCATCCTCAATTTAGGGTATTGCTTCTTGGCGTCTTCTATATGGTCCCAGACCCTCAGGTTACCCCCGGTATTTCTTACGAGGGTAATGACTCCTGGGGCCTGGGGAAAGTTTGTTGGGTCTTCCGTGGACATTTCTTTTACTGTAGTCAGTTTGAGGAGTGGCTTCAGCAGTTTTCGCCTCTGCGAAGACCACTCCTCCACAATGTCCTCATCTACTTTACACAAAGCGTCGCCTTGGGGGAGGGCTTTCTTCTTTTTTGCCCGTGAGGGAGTGGGAATAGGAGAAGGGGAGGGAGTGGGTGTTGCAGAAGTCTGTTTTTTCAAGGGGATCAAATTGAAGGTTGGGGACTGGGAAGCTTTGCGCGGGGAAGATGGTAGGCTTCTTGCCTTGTCAGCATATGTGTGTCTGACCGGGGAAACCGGCAATGATGCACACTTGTTCCCATGATTGCTTCTTTCGGAGCTCCTGCCCCTTCTTCTGCTTTTTAGCTTGTCCTGCTGCTCCTCTTCTTCCTCTCTCCCGCGCTTCAAAGACGACGCTCTCCCTACCTCCATCGGTTCGTCCTTTTTGGGGGAGGAAACCCTTTCCCTCTCCTGTTTGGCGGGCGTATTTTTTGAGGTAGTCTCCTTTTGTTTTGGGGGTGATTTGACAGGCGGTGGCACCTTTGCCGGCACCTTAGCCGGAGACGGCGTTTTCGCCTTTTTCCTCGCCACCACCTGCCAATCGCCCTCCTTGCTGGCTGCTGGTACTGGTGTAGGAGAGGCTGTCTTTACTGCTTCCTTAGCTGGCTGCTGCTGCTTGGCTGGTTGGGCCTTTGGGGGGGGATTCTTAGATGGACAGATCTTTGCGACATGCTCCGCCGCCCCACAGACCCAACAGCAAGGCTTTCTGCCTTCTACGATTATAAAAATCGAACGACCCCTGCAGGTGAGGATGTTGGGAATTTTGGCGATATTCTCCTTATTCAGGGTCACCTGCAGGGTCATGTCGCCCGTGAGAAAACCGGCCTTGGACCGCAGCGAGGAGACTTCGGCCACTCTTCCATATTGCACGAAGAAGGCGCCAACATGATCCTCGGCAATGTCCATGGGGACGCCATGCAGGGTGACCTTAACTTTTCTAGTACCCATGTACTCCGTATTGATCAGGAGAGTTTTGGTCTCCAAGACCACACCAATTAGGTTTCTAGCTTCTTGTACGGAGCCAAGCAGGACGTCCCACATGGCATTGCCTCTCCTCGCCACGGCCAACGCTCTAATTTTTAGGGCTTGTAGCCCCTCCTCGAGTGTATCCCGAGGAACGCCGACCAACTTCTTTGTCTTCGGGTCCTTAGTGTACAGAGTGATGACTCTCGCTTCTATTTGAGCCAACTGATCCGGCACCGAAACGAGCTCTGTTCCTTTAATGTAATCCGCGTAGTCCTTAGCAATCTTCTCGTAATAATCCTCCCCTTTTAGCGACATTTTTTTGCCTCCCTTCCACCCAGAGGTCGAAGGTAAGGGGGATGCTGGAGCTGCTGCTGGTATCACTGCTGGTACTGTAGAAGGGGGATTATCCCGAGGCGGTAGAGCCCAATCCCCCTCCTTTCCTCCCACCGACGCCGTGGTGGGAGGAACGCTTTCCATCGGCCCATCTGTGGCCATTGCCACAAAGTGGCCGAACACCGGACAACTGTTTTTCCGGTGTTTCGCGCGAGAAACGCTACTTTACCGTGGCCCGAGCTATAAACTCGGGCTGGAAAACCAGATTGTCAAGAAACAAGGAACTAACAAATATCACTGCGGAACAAATGTCAAACCTTGCTCTTATTACCATTCACTACACAACAAAAAGCCGGGTAGGGAAGGGTTGGTACTGATTTATTTGTCAAAAAGTACAAATTCTGGCACAAGGCCAAACAATGGGGAGGGGGTACAAAAACTTGGGTTGGTCTTCCGTAACTATCTTATACCTAGCTAATCCGATTCACGACCCATACATACGTTACAATTTTCTCATTCACCATAAAAATTTGTCCATCAACACTCATACCTATCAAGCACCAAAATACCGCAAAATCATACCGGGGACCTAAAAACACCCCAAATGTACATAAAAATTTCTGATTTTTACAATATATACAATATCTTACAAAAATAATTTAAAACTTTATTCATGAAATGACATGATGGGGAGGGGGAATGAAGAAACAAAAAATCCCCAAAACAAAAAACAATTTCAAATGAATATATATACACAATGTTAGTAAGACCCAAACACACCCACATAATTAAAGAGGCCACTGTATTCTGCCTTAAAAAAGGACAAAATCAAGCAGCTCTCTTTCTAAGGGGAATGGAGAAGCAGGGGCAAAAATAAATTGGACTGGAGAATGTATAAGGCTGACCCAGCCGAGAGTGAAAACGGGACAAAATAATACTTGGACAATGGGAATCTCGAACTGAATCATAACAAAAGCAATGGAGCCGGGAACAGGCCAGGACAAACACATTCACTCACATTAACTAGGCACAAAAAGAACTTCTACCTTAACCACGGGAGGGGTTCCAAAGGAATCCACCCCGATGCAACTAGCAGATCTAAAAGAGAAAATCAAGGCTAGCCCCGGTCACGCGAACCAGGCTCGCCGCATATACCCACCTTTCGCTGAACTCTGTCGGGTGCAGCCGTTTTCGTTCAGTTCTAATCTTAATTTTGAGCTGGTGCTCAAAATATCGGATTAGATCCTGATCCGAAAGACGACCGCCCCGCAAGACTTCCTCCAGACGCGTCATCCAAATCACCATTCTAGCCGTGGCCAGTAGCGACAGAAACACCATCCGCTTCACTCCAGAGTACGGGGGCGACACATTGTCCACAGCGTATGCGCGGTCAATGAGCACAAGCTCCCGCGGCGCGATACGAGCAGTCAACTCGCCGACACGCGCCCACAACGGGCGAACGCGCGAACAATGGAAGAAGGCGTGCGCAGACGTCTCCTTAATTCCAAGGACGCAACGTTCACAATCTGGCAAATCCGCCAGGCCCATTGCGAAACGCTTGTCATTGAGAGACAAACCATTCCGAGCCAATCGCCAGGTCAGAGAAAACTCAGAGTTGTTGAGCCAATCCGCACCTGGCGCCCAAGACCAATGAGAGCGATACTCCTCTCTCGACATGCCGAGCTTACTCCACAGTTCATCCTTCACGGCGCCCTCCACTAATCCCCGATAGAAGATTCTCCTAGGCCGTGAAAGGTCACTGGACCATGGAATGGCCCGAAGGGCCGTCAGACATTCGAGCAGGAATTTCGGCCGCCCCCAAGGCCTATTGCTAGTCCTTAGGAGCGGGGGAGTGATAGTGAGGCTAGGGAACATGTCCCTCACTACCCCCGCAAGCAACCGATCTTCCTCCAACGCGCGCCTGAGGAATGCCAACCTCGAAGCGAGCACGTGGCTCCTCAAGTGTGGCATCCCCAGACCCCCTTGACACGGACGGAGGCAGCAGACTCCTTTGTCGACCATGTGTTTGCGTCCTCTCCAAAGACAGGAGAATAGCAAACGCTCGAGCGCCTTCTCATGATCGTCACAAAGGGGAAGTACAGACAGCCGGTAAAGCATTCTGGGAAAGAGGTATGTATTACACACCTCCGCCAGACCCTTCACGGAGAGACTCCGTCGACGCCAAATCTCGACCGACGCGCCGACCTTTGCCTGTACTTCTGACCAGTTTTTCTCCAACTGTAAGTCCGGACCGAACCAAACTCCGAGGAGCTTGACCGGCCCGTCCGTCCAGTCGAAGGGCCCCGGGAGGGAAACACCCTTCCAGGCACCTAACCGCAAGCCGGACGACTTGTCGCGGTTAATTCTGGCCCCTGTTACCTGTTCGTACCGTTCAAGCGCCTTCTGTACCGCCCTTATGTCCCTGCGGGAGGACACAAAGGTCGTTACGTCATCGGCGTACGCGGAAACCCTGGCTCGAGCTCCACCAGGGACAGCAATTCCACGCAGGACCGGACTGCACGTCTCGTCCCTTAGCCGGCGAAGGAGAGGCTCCAACGCCAGGACGTAAAGGAGAGGCGACAGTGGACAACCCTGTCGGACCGACCTAGACAGCGCGAAAGCGCTCGACAGCTTCCCGTTCACCTGTACCACAGCCTTGGGGGAGCGATACAGAAGGCTAATCCAGCGGCTGAAGTCGGGTTTGAATCCGGCGGCCTGCAGGACAGCAGCCAGGTAGCCATGGTCAATCCTATCAAATGCCTTGGACTGATCCAAATTGATCAGCGCGGCCTCTTCGTCGTCTTCTACACCCTCTACGATCGTGCGAATCAAGTGCAGGTTGCTCTGAATTGTTCGTCCCTTCACAGAACAAGTCTGATCCGGTTCCAACAGAGACTCGGCAACTAGCTGCAAGCGATTCGTCAGGATCTTGGCCAAAATCTTTAACTCTGTGTTTAGCAGAGTTATGGGCCTGTAATCATCTAATCCCCGCCCAACCTTCTTGCCTTTTCCCAACAGCGTGATCACGCCCCTGGTGATCCGACCGGGGATGGACCCCTGCCGAAACCAGTGGTTGAACACGACAGTCAAGAGCGGGACAAAAAGGTGCGACATCCTCAAGTACAATTCATAGGGCAAACCATCCAAACCTGGCGACTTGCCACTGCCGGTCTTCTTCAAAGCCGCGTAGACTTCGTCCTCCGTAATCTCCCCTTCGCAGCTAGCCGCTTCAGCCGGCAAAAGCCGGGGAAAGTCAGCCAAATAGCTGCGAAACTCCTCGTCACGGAGACCAGGCTCCTTGGTAAACCGGTGTTCGAAATGCTGCCGGAACGCCTCGCACATGTCGTCGGTGGACCGAAGGAGATGCCCCTCCGGGTCGCGCACTTCTCGAATGTACCGATCGCCGGCCCGACGAATTTCTTCCTTGCGCAGTTCTGCGCCCATGTTCACAGCTTCGGAAGACATCTTGCTTAACTTAGCTCTAATTACCTGACCCATATAGCGCTCGCTAGTCGTGCGCCTCAGGGCCTCCCTGGCTAAGGCTATCTCGAGGGGATCCCCACCAGCCTCCGCCCGGGCGAAATTAGCACTAAGTGTCTTTGCCTCCGCAGCCTTATCTAGTTTGAGCCGCTGGCTATATTTGGTGGCGAAAGACCTAATGGAGTCCTTAAGGTTAACCCACCACTTATTCCCAATGACTCGCCCAATTAACGCCCGCTGAACTAGTTTTGTCAGCTGGTCACGAAAGTCCCGCCTGTCCAGTAAGGACTGATTGAACTTCCAATAACCAGCCAACCTAGGCCTAAAGTCTAACACCACACGGGCACAAACGAGTTTGTGGTCCGTGTAGCCTAGCCAGTGGAACGTTGGACATTCTAAGAAGTCTATGTCGGCCACTCTCACTAACATCCTATCCAGGTACGCAGATACCCGGGTAGAAGGCCAATTAAGCGCCCACGTCCACATACTCCCATCCGGATGATCGACCCGGTATCTATCGACGAGACCAAATTCGTCGATCAGATCAACCAGGCTACGATCATCATTCCTCCCGCTAGCGCCCCTCCCTCTATCCCATTTGGGGGTTAGGATGGCATTCCAGTCCCCAACTAAGATTAGCCGTGTTGAATGCACCATAAAGGGCTCCAACAGCCGAAAGAAAGAGACACGCTCACCTTGCTTATTGGGCGCATAAACCACAATCAGCCGGAACAATTTGCTTTTCACTGCAATATCGGCCACGATCAGCCGGCCCTCGGCACCGACATGGACAAGGTCAACCTTCGCGTCCAGGGTACGCTTGACCAGCAAAGAAACACCTCTGGCTTGCCGGCTCCCATATGCTGAATAGACGACAAAGTCGTTAGACAGCACACAAGAGTCGACTTCGCAAACAAAGTGAGTCTCTTGGATCGCGGCCACATCCACGCCGAAGGACAAGAGGTCACGAAGCAGGCGAGCCGCCTTACCCCGATCCCTCAGGCCCTTCGCATTCAAGCTGGCTATCTTAATAGACATCTTTTAGTTCTGAAAAAGAAAAACAAAGAACATGCAACAAAGGCACTAGTCACATACGGGGAAAAAATCTCTGGTGGATGGGACCCCGACGGACTGTCCTAGGGACCCTGTACCTATATCGGACGTAATCCGTCCGTCTAGGACAATACCGCCGACGTCCGTGGGGTAGGTTAGCTTTACCACCCTATATAAGCAGGGGTGGAGGATAACCGGGAACCTCCCCGAACAATTTTTGCCCATTTTTTTGAGCTCAGGTGTATGCATTGTTGCCATCCTCAATTTAGGGTATTGCTTCTTGGCGTCTTCTATATGGTCCCAGACCCTCAGGTTACCCCCGGTATTTCTTACGAGGGTAATGACTCCTGGGGCCTGGGGAAAGTTTGTTGGGTCTTCCGTGGACATTTCTTTTACTGTAGTCAGTTTGAGGAGTGGCTTCAGCAGTTTTCGCCTCTGCGAAGACCACTCCTCCACAATGTCCTCATCTACTTTACACAAAGCGTCGCCTTGGGGGAGGGCTTTCTTCTTTTTTGCCCGTGAGGGAGTGGGAATAGGAGAAGGGGAGGGAGTGGGTGTTGCAGAAGTCTGTTTTTTCAAGGGGATCAAATTGAAGGTTGGGGACTGGGAAGCTTTGCGCGGGGAAGATGGTAGGCTTCTTGCCTTGTCAGCATATGTGTGTCTGACCGGGGAAACCGGCAATGATGCACACTTGTTCCCATGATTGCTTCTTTCGGAGCTCCTGCCCCTTCTTCTGCTTTTTAGCTTGTCCTGCTGCTCCTCTTCTTCCTCTCTCCCGCGCTTCAAAGACGACGCTCTCCCTACCTCCATCGGTTCGTCCTTTTTGGGGGAGGAAACCCTTTCCCTCTCCTGTTTGGCGGGCGTATTTTTTGAGGTAGTCTCCTTTTGTTTTGGGGGTGATTTGACAGGCGGTGGCACCTTTGCCGGCACCTTAGCCGGAGACGGCGTTTTCGCCTTTTTCCTCGCCACCACCTGCCAATCGCCCTCCTTGCTGGCTGCTGGTACTGGTGTAGGAGAGGCTGTCTTTACTGCTTCCTTAGCTGGCTGCTGCTGCTTGGCTGGTTGGGCCTTTGGGGGGGGATTCTTAGATGGACAGATCTTTGCGACATGCTCCGCCGCCCCACAGACCCAACAGCAAGGCTTTCTGCCTTCTACGATTATAAAAATCGAACGACCCCTGCAGGTGAGGATGTTGGGAATTTTGGCGATATTCTCCTTATTCAGGGTCACCTGCAGGGTCATGTCGCCCGTGAGAAAACCGGCCTTGGACCGCAGCGAGGAGACTTCGGCCACTCTTCCATATTGCACGAAGAAGGCGCCAACATGATCCTCGGCAATGTCCATGGGGACGCCATGCAGGGTGACCTTAACTTTTCTAGTACCCATGTACTCCGTATTGATCAGGAGAGTTTTGGTCTCCAAGACCACACCAATTAGGTTTCTAGCTTCTTGTACGGAGCCAAGCAGGACGTCCCACATGGCATTGCCTCTCCTCGCCACGGCCAACGCTCTAATTTTTAGGGCTTGTAGCCCCTCCTCGAGTGTATCCCGAGGAACGCCGACCAACTTCTTTGTCTTCGGGTCCTTAGTGTACAGAGTGATGACTCTCGCTTCTATTTGAGCCAACTGATCCGGCACCGAAACGAGCTCTGTTCCTTTAATGTAATCCGCGTAGTCCTTAGCAATCTTCTCGTAATAATCCTCCCCTTTTAGCGACATTTTTTTGCCTCCCTTCCACCCAGAGGTCGAAGGTAAGGGGGATGCTGGAGCTGCTGCTGGTATCACTGCTGGTACTGTAGAAGGGGGATTATCCCGAGGCGGTAGAGCCCAATCCCCCTCCTTTCCTCCCACCGACGCCGTGGTGGGAGGAACGCTTTCCATCGGCCCATCTGTGGCCATTGCCACAAAGTGGCCGAACACCGGACAACTGTTTTTCCGGTGTTTCGCGCGAGAAACGCTACTTTACCGTGGCCCGAGCTATAAACTCGGGCTGGAAAACCAGATTGTCAAGAAACAAGGAACTAACAAATATCACTGCGGAACAAATGTCAAACCTTGCTCTTATTACCATTCACTACACAACAAAAAGCCGGGTAGGGAAGGGTTGGTACTGATTTATTTGTCAAAAAGTACAAATTCTGGCACAAGGCCAAACAATGGGGAGGGGGTACAAAAACTTGGGTTGGTCTTCCGTAACTATCTTATACCTAGCTAATCCGATTCACGACCCATACATACGTTACAATTTTCTCATTCACCATAAAAATTTGTCCATCAACACTCATACCTATCAAGCACCAAAATACCGCAAAATCATACCGGGGACCTAAAAACACCCCAAATGTACATAAAAATTTCTGATTTTTACAATATATACAATATCTTACAAAAATAATTTAAAACTTTATTCATGAAATGACATGATGGGGAGGGGGAATGAAGAAACAAAAAATCCCCAAAACAAAAAACAATTTCAAATGAATATATATACACAATGTTAGTAAGACCCAAACACACCCACATAATTAAAGAGGCCACTGTATTCTGCCTTAAAAAAGGACAAAATCAAGCAGCTCTCTTTCTAAGGGGAATGGAGAAGCAGGGGCAAAAATAAATTGGACTGGAGAATGTATAAGGCTGACCCAGCCGAGAGTGAAAACGGGACAAAATAATACTTGGACAATGGGAATCTCGAACTGAATCATAACAAAAGCAATGGAGCCGGGAACAGGCCAGGACAAACACATTCACTCACATTAACTAGGCACAAAAAGAACTTCTACCTTAACCACGGGAGGGGTTCCAAAGGAATCCACCCCGATGCAACTAGCAGATCTAAAAGAGAAAATCAAGGCTAGCCCCGGTCACGCGAACCAGGCTCGCCGCATATACCCACCTTTCGCTGAACTCTGTCGGGTGCAGCCGTTTTCGTTCAGTTCTAATCTTAATTTTGAGCTGGTGCTCAAAATATCGGATTAGATCCTGATCCGAAAGACGACCGCCCCGCAAGACTTCCTCCAGACGCGTCATCCAAATCACCATTCTAGCCGTGGCCAGTAGCGACAGAAACACCATCCGCTTCACTCCAGAGTACGGGGGCGACACATTGTCCACAGCGTATGCGCGGTCAATGAGCACAAGCTCCCGCGGCGCGATACGAGCAGTCAACTCGCCGACACGCGCCCACAACGGGCGAACGCGCGAACAATGGAAGAAGGCGTGCGCAGACGTCTCCTTAATTCCAAGGACGCAACGTTCACAATCTGGCAAATCCGCCAGGCCCATTGCGAAACGCTTGTCATTGAGAGACAAACCATTCCGAGCCAATCGCCAGGTCAGAGAAAACTCAGAGTTGTTGAGCCAATCCGCACCTGGCGCCCAAGACCAATGAGAGCGATACTCCTCTCTCGACATGCCGAGCTTACTCCACAGTTCATCCTTCACGGCGCCCTCCACTAATCCCCGATAGAAGATTCTCCTAGGCCGTGAAAGGTCACTGGACCATGGAATGGCCCGAAGGGCCGTCAGACATTCGAGCAGGAATTTCGGCCGCCCCCAAGGCCTATTGCTAGTCCTTAGGAGCGGGGGAGTGATAGTGAGGCTAGGGAACATGTCCCTCACTACCCCCGCAAGCAACCGATCTTCCTCCAACGCGCGCCTGAGGAATGCCAACCTCGAAGCGAGCACGTGGCTCCTCAAGTGTGGCATCCCCAGACCCCCTTGACACGGACGGAGGCAGCAGACTCCTTTGTCGACCATGTGTTTGCGTCCTCTCCAAAGACAGGAGAATAGCAAACGCTCGAGCGCCTTCTCATGATCGTCACAAAGGGGAAGTACAGACAGCCGGTAAAGCATTCTGGGAAAGAGGTATGTATTACACACCTCCGCCAGACCCTTCACGGAGAGACTCCGTCGACGCCAAATCTCGACCGACGCGCCGACCTTTGCCTGTACTTCTGACCAGTTTTTCTCCAACTGTAAGTCCGGACCGAACCAAACTCCGAGGAGCTTGACCGGCCCGTCCGTCCAGTCGAAGGGCCCCGGGAGGGAAACACCCTTCCAGGCACCTAACCGCAAGCCGGACGACTTGTCGCGGTTAATTCTGGCCCCTGTTACCTGTTCGTACCGTTCAAGCGCCTTCTGTACCGCCCTTATGTCCCTGCGGGAGGACACAAAGGTCGTTACGTCATCGGCGTACGCGGAAACCCTGGCTCGAGCTCCACCAGGGACAGCAATTCCACGCAGGACCGGACTGCACGTCTCGTCCCTTAGCCGGCGAAGGAGAGGCTCCAACGCCAGGACGTAAAGGAGAGGCGACAGTGGACAACCCTGTCGGACCGACCTAGACAGCGCGAAAGCGCTCGACAGCTTCCCGTTCACCTGTACCACAGCCTTGGGGGAGCGATACAGAAGGCTAATCCAGCGGCTGAAGTCGGGTTTGAATCCGGCGGCCTGCAGGACAGCAGCCAGGTAGCCATGGTCAATCCTATCAAATGCCTTGGACTGATCCAAATTGATCAGCGCGGCCTCTTCGTCGTCTTCTACACCCTCTACGATCGTGCGAATCAAGTGCAGGTTGCTCTGAATTGTTCGTCCCTTCACAGAACAAGTCTGATCCGGTTCCAACAGAGACTCGGCAACTAGCTGCAAGCGATTCGTCAGGATCTTGGCCAAAATCTTTAACTCTGTGTTTAGCAGAGTTATGGGCCTGTAATCATCTAATCCCCGCCCAACCTTCTTGCCTTTTCCCAACAGCGTGATCACGCCCCTGGTGATCCGACCGGGGATGGACCCCTGCCGAAACCAGTGGTTGAACACGACAGTCAAGAGCGGGACAAAAAGGTGCGACATCCTCAAGTACAATTCATAGGGCAAACCATCCAAACCTGGCGACTTGCCACTGCCGGTCTTCTTCAAAGCCGCGTAGACTTCGTCCTCCGTAATCTCCCCTTCGCAGCTAGCCGCTTCAGCCGGCAAAAGCCGGGGAAAGTCAGCCAAATAGCTGCGAAACTCCTCGTCACGGAGACCAGGCTCCTTGGTAAACCGGTGTTCGAAATGCTGCCGGAACGCCTCGCACATGTCGTCGGTGGACCGAAGGAGATGCCCCTCCGGGTCGCGCACTTCTCGAATGTACCGATCGCCGGCCCGACGAATTTCTTCCTTGCGCAGTTCTGCGCCCATGTTCACAGCTTCGGAAGACATCTTGCTTAACTTAGCTCTAATTACCTGACCCATATAGCGCTCGCTAGTCGTGCGCCTCAGGGCCTCCCTGGCTAAGGCTATCTCGAGGGGATCCCCACCAGCCTCCGCCCGGGCGAAATTAGCACTAAGTGTCTTTGCCTCCGCAGCCTTATCTAGTTTGAGCCGCTGGCTATATTTGGTGGCGAAAGACCTAATGGAGTCCTTAAGGTTAACCCACCACTTATTCCCAATGACTCGCCCAATTAACGCCCGCTGAACTAGTTTTGTCAGCTGGTCACGAAAGTCCCGCCTGTCCAGTAAGGACTGATTGAACTTCCAATAACCAGCCAACCTAGGCCTAAAGTCTAACACCACACGGGCACAAACGAGTTTGTGGTCCGTGTAGCCTAGCCAGTGGAACGTTGGACATTCTAAGAAGTCTATGTCGGCCACTCTCACTAACATCCTATCCAGGTACGCAGATACCCGGGTAGAAGGCCAATTAAGCGCCCACGTCCACATACTCCCATCCGGATGATCGACCCGGTATCTATCGACGAGACCAAATTCGTCGATCAGATCAACCAGGCTACGATCATCATTCCTCCCGCTAGCGCCCCTCCCTCTATCCCATTTGGGGGTTAGGATGGCATTCCAGTCCCCAACTAAGATTAGCCGTGTTGAATGCACCATAAAGGGCTCCAACAGCCGAAAGAAAGAGACACGCTCACCTTGCTTATTGGGCGCATAAACCACAATCAGCCGGAACAATTTGCTTTTCACTGCAATATCGGCCACGATCAGCCGGCCCTCGGCACCGACATGGACAAGGTCAACCTTCGCGTCCAGGGTACGCTTGACCAGCAAAGAAACACCTCTGGCTTGCCGGCTCCCATATGCTGAATAGACGACAAAGTCGTTAGACAGCACACAAGAGTCGACTTCGCAAACAAAGTGAGTCTCTTGGATCGCGGCCACATCCACGCCGAAGGACAAGAGGTCACGAAGCAGGCGAGCCGCCTTACCCCGATCCCTCAGGCCCTTCGCATTCAAGCTGGCTATCTTAATAGACATCTTTTAGTTCTGAAAAAGAAAAACAAAGAACATGCAACAAAGGCACTAGTCACATACGGGGAAAAAATCTCTGGTGGATGGGACCCCGACGGACTGTCCTAGGGACCCTGTACCTATATCGGACGTAATCCGTCCGTCTAGGACAATACCGCCGACGTCCGTGGGGTAGGTTAGCTTTACCACCCTATATAAGCAGGGGTGGAGGATAACCGGGAACCTCCCCGAACAATTTTTGCCCATTTTTTTGAGCTCAGGTGTATGCATTGTTGCCATCCTCAATTTAGGGTATTGCTTCTTGGCGTCTTCTATATGGTCCCAGACCCTCAGGTTACCCCCGGTATTTCTTACGAGGGTAATGACTCCTGGGGCCTGGGGAAAGTTTGTTGGGTCTTCCGTGGACATTTCTTTTACTGTAGTCAGTTTGAGGAGTGGCTTCAGCAGTTTTCGCCTCTGCGAAGACCACTCCTCCACAATGTCCTCATCTACTTTACACAAAGCGTCGCCTTGGGGGAGGGCTTTCTTCTTTTTTGCCCGTGAGGGAGTGGGAATAGGAGAAGGGGAGGGAGTGGGTGTTGCAGAAGTCTGTTTTTTCAAGGGGATCAAATTGAAGGTTGGGGACTGGGAAGCTTTGCGCGGGGAAGATGGTAGGCTTCTTGCCTTGTCAGCATATGTGTGTCTGACCGGGGAAACCGGCAATGATGCACACTTGTTCCCATGATTGCTTCTTTCGGAGCTCCTGCCCCTTCTTCTGCTTTTTAGCTTGTCCTGCTGCTCCTCTTCTTCCTCTCTCCCGCGCTTCAAAGACGACGCTCTCCCTACCTCCATCGGTTCGTCCTTTTTGGGGGAGGAAACCCTTTCCCTCTCCTGTTTGGCGGGCGTATTTTTTGAGGTAGTCTCCTTTTGTTTTGGGGGTGATTTGACAGGCGGTGGCACCTTTGCCGGCACCTTAGCCGGAGACGGCGTTTTCGCCTTTTTCCTCGCCACCACCTGCCAATCGCCCTCCTTGCTGGCTGCTGGTACTGGTGTAGGAGAGGCTGTCTTTACTGCTTCCTTAGCTGGCTGCTGCTGCTTGGCTGGTTGGGCCTTTGGGGGGGGATTCTTAGATGGACAGATCTTTGCGACATGCTCCGCCGCCCCACAGACCCAACAGCAAGGCTTTCTGCCTTCTACGATTATAAAAATCGAACGACCCCTGCAGGTGAGGATGTTGGGAATTTTGGCGATATTCTCCTTATTCAGGGTCACCTGCAGGGTCATGTCGCCCGTGAGAAAACCGGCCTTGGACCGCAGCGAGGAGACTTCGGCCACTCTTCCATATTGCACGAAGAAGGCGCCAACATGATCCTCGGCAATGTCCATGGGGACGCCATGCAGGGTGACCTTAACTTTTCTAGTACCCATGTACTCCGTATTGATCAGGAGAGTTTTGGTCTCCAAGACCACACCAATTAGGTTTCTAGCTTCTTGTACGGAGCCAAGCAGGACGTCCCACATGGCATTGCCTCTCCTCGCCACGGCCAACGCTCTAATTTTTAGGGCTTGTAGCCCCTCCTCGAGTGTATCCCGAGGAACGCCGACCAACTTCTTTGTCTTCGGGTCCTTAGTGTACAGAGTGATGACTCTCGCTTCTATTTGAGCCAACTGATCCGGCACCGAAACGAGCTCTGTTCCTTTAATGTAATCCGCGTAGTCCTTAGCAATCTTCTCGTAATAATCCTCCCCTTTTAGCGACATTTTTTTGCCTCCCTTCCACCCAGAGGTCGAAGGTAAGGGGGATGCTGGAGCTGCTGCTGGTATCACTGCTGGTACTGTAGAAGGGGGATTATCCCGAGGCGGTAGAGCCCAATCCCCCTCCTTTCCTCCCACCGACGCCGTGGTGGGAGGAACGCTTTCCATCGGCCCATCTGTGGCCATTGCCACAAAGTGGCCGAACACCGGACAACTGTTTTTCCGGTGTTTCGCGCGAGAAACGCTACTTTACCGTGGCCCGAGCTATAAACTCGGGCTGGAAAACCAGATTGTCAAGAAACAAGGAACTAACAAATATCACTGCGGAACAAATGTCAAACCTTGCTCTTATTACCATTCACTACACAACAAAAAGCCGGGTAGGGAAGGGTTGGTATGTATTTATTCAGGTATGAAATACATGAATTATGGCACAAGGCCGAAAAATGGGGAGGGGGAACAAAACTTGGGATGGTCTTCAGTAACTATCTTATACCTAGCTAATCAGATTCACGACCCATACATACGTTACAATTTTCTCATTCACCATAAAAATTTGTCCATCAACACTCATACCTAACAAGCACCAAAATACCGCAAAATCATACCGGGGACCTAAAAAACACCCCAAATGTACATAAAAATTTCTGATTTTTACAATATATACAATATCTTACAAAAATAATTTAAAACTTTATTCATGAAATGACATGATGGGAAGGGGGAATGAAGAAACAAAAAATCCCCAAAACAAAAAACAATTTCAAATGAATATATATACACAATGTTAGTAAGACCCAAACACACCCACATAATTAAAGAGGCCACTGTATTCTGCCTTAAAAAGACAAAATCAAGCAGCTCTCTTTCTAAGGGGAATGGATAAGCAGGGGGCAAAAATAAATTGGACTGGAGAATGTATAAGGCTGACCCAGCCGAGAGTGAAAACGGGACAAAATAATACTTGGACAATGGGAATCTCGAACTGGATCATAACAAAAGCAATGAAGCCGGGAACAGGCCAGGACAAACACATTCACTCACATTAACTAGGCACCAAAAAGACTTCTACCTTAACCACGGGCGGGGTTCCAAAGGAATCCACCCCGATGCAACTAGCAGATCTAAAAGAGAAAATCAAGGCTAGCCCCGGTCACGCGAACCAGGCTCGCCGCATATACCCACCTTTCGCTGAACTCTGTCGGTTGCAGCCGTTTTCGTTCAGTTCTAATCTTCATTTTGAGCTGGTGCTCAAAATATCGGATTAGATCCTGATCCGAAAGACGACCTCCCCGCAAGACTTCCTCCAGACGCGTCATCCAAATCACCATTCCAGCCGTGGCCAGTAGCGACAGAAACACCATCCGCTTCACTCCAGAGTACGGGGGCGACACATTGTCCACAGCGTATGCGCGATCAATGAGCACAAGCTCCCGCGGCGCGATACGAGCAGTCAACTCGCCGACACGCGCCCACAACGGGCGAACGCGCGAACAATGGAAGAAGGCGTGCGCAGACGTCTCCTTAATTCCAAGGACGCAACGTTCACAATCTGGCAAATCCGCCAGGCCCATTGCGAAACGCTTGTCGTTGAGAGACAAACCATTCCGAGCCAATCGCCAGGTCAGAGAAAACTCAGAGTTGTTGAGCCAATCCGCACCTGGCGCCCAAGACCAATGAGAGCGATACTCCTCTCTCGACATGCCGAGCTTACTCCACAGTTCATCCTTCACGGCGCCCTCCACTAATCCCCGATAGAAGATTCTCCTAGGCCGTGAAAGGTCACTGGACCATGGAATGGCCCGAAGGGCCGTCAGACATTCGAGCAGGAATTTCGGCCGCCCCCAAGGCCTATTGCTAGTCCTTAGGAGCGGGGGAGTGATAGTGAGGCTAGGGAACATGTCCCTCACTACCCCCGCAAGCAACCGATCTTCCTCCAACGCGCGCCTGAGGAATGCCAACCTCGAAGCGAGCACGTGGCTCCTCAAGTGTGGCATCCCCAGACCCCCTTGACACGGACGGAGGCAACAGACTCCTTTGTCGACCATGTGTTTGCGTCCTCTCCAAAGACAGGAGAATAGCAAACGCTCGAGCGCCTTCTCATGATCGTCACAAAGGGGAAGTACAGACAGCCGGTAAAGGATTCTGGGAAAGAGGTATGTATTACACACCTCCGCCAGACCCTTCACGGAGAGACTCCGTCGACGCCAAATCTCGACCGACGCGCCGACCTTTGCCTGTACTTCTGACCAGTTTTTCTCCAACTGTAAGTCCGGACCGAACCAAACTCCGAGGAGCTTGACCGGCCCGTCCGTCCAGTCGAAGGGCCCCGGGAGGGAAACACCCTTCCAGGCACCTAACCGCAAGCCGGACGACTTGTCGCGGTTAATTCTGGCCCCTGTTACCTGTTCGTACCGTTCAAGCGCCTTCTGTACCGCCCTTATGTCCCTGCGGGAGGACACAAAGGTCGTTACGTCATCGGCGTACGCGGAAACCCTGGCTCGAGCTCCACCAGGGACCTTGATTCCACGCAGGACCGGACTGCACGTCTCGTCCCTTAGCCGGCGAAGGAGGGGCTCCAACGCCAGGACGTAAAGGAGAGGCGACAGTGGACAACCCTGTCGGACCGACCTAGACAGCGCGAAAGCGCTCGACAGCTTCCCGTTCACCTGTACCACAGCCTTGGGGGAGCGATACAGAAGGCTAATCCAGCGGCTGAAGTCGGGTTTGAATCCGGCGGCCTGCAGGACAGCAGCCAGGTAGCCATGGTCAATCCTATCAAATGCCTTGGACTGATCCAAATTGATCAGCGCGGCCTCTTCGTCGTCTTCTACACCCTCTACGATCGTGCGGATCAAGTGCAGGTTGCTCTGAATTGTTCGTCCCTTCACAGAACAAGTCTGATCCGGTTCCAACAGAGACTCGGCAACTAGCTGCAAGCGATTCGTCAGGATCTTGGCCAAAATCTTTAACTCTGTGTTTAGCAGAGTTATGGGCCTGTAATCATCTAATCCCCGCCCAACCTTCTTGCCTTTTCCCAACAGCGTGATCACGCCCCTGGTGATCCGACCGGGGATGGACCCCTGCCGAAACCAGTGGTTGAACACGACAGTCAAGAGCGGGACAAAAAGGTGCGACATCCTCAAGTACAATTCATAGGGCAAACCATCCAAACCTGGCGACTTGCCACTGCCGGTCTTCTTCAAAGCCGCGTAGACTTCGTCCTCCGTAATCTCCCCTTCGCAGCTAGCCGCTTCAGCCGGCAAAAGCCGGGGAAAGTCAGCCAAATAGCTGCGAAACTCCTCGTCACGGAGACCAGGCTCCTTGGTAAACCGGTGTTCGAAATGCTGCCGGAACGCCTCGCACATGCCGTCGGTGGACCGAAGGAGATGCCCCTCCGGGTCGCGCACTTCTCGAATGTACCGATCGCCGGCCCGACGAATTTCTTCCTTGCGCAGTTCTGCGCCCATGTTCACAGCTTCGGAAGACATCTTGCTTAACTTAGCCCTAATTACCTGGCCCATATAGCGCTCGCTAGTCGTGCGCCTCAGGGCCTCCCTGGCTAAGGCTATCTCTAGGGGATCCCCACCAGCCTCCGCCCGGGCGAAATTAGCACTAAGTGTCTTTGCCTCCGCAGCCTTATCTAGTTTGAGCCGCTGGCTATATTTGGTGGCGAAAGACCTAATGGAGTCCTTAAGGTTAACCCACCACTTATTCCCAATGACTCGCCCAATTAACGCCCGCTGAACTAGTTTTGTCAGCTGGTCACGAAAGTCCCGCCTGTCCAGTAAGGACTGATTGAACTTCCAATAACCAGCCAACCTAGGCCTAAAGTCTAACACCACACGGGCACAAACGAGTTTGTGGTCCGTGTAGCCTAGCCAGTGGAACGTTGGACATTCTAAGAAGTCTATGTCGGCCACTCTCACTAACATCCTATCCAGGTACGCAGATACCCGGGTAGAAGGCCAATTAAGCGCCCACGTCCACATACTCCCATCCGGATGATCGACCCGGTATCTATCGACGAGACCAAATTCGTCGATCAGATCAACCAGGCTACGATCATCATTCCTCCCGCTAGCGCCCCTCCCTCTATCCCATTTGGGGGTTAGGATGGCATTCCAGTCCCCAACTAAGATTAGCCGTGTTGAATGCACCATAAAGGGCTCCAACAGCCGAAAGAAAGAGACACGCTCACCTTGCTTATTGGGCGCATAAACCACAATCAGCCGGAACAATTTGCTTTTCACTGCAATATCGGCCACGATCAGCCGGCCCTCGGCACCGACATGGACAAGGTCAACCTTCGCGTCCAGGGTACGCTTGACCAGCAAAGAAACACCTCTGGCTTGCCGGCTCCCATATGCTGAATAGACGACAAAGTCGTTAGACAGCACACACGAGTCGACTTCGCAAACAAAGTGAGTCTCTTGGATCGCGGCCACATCCACGCCGAAGGACAAGAGGTCACGAAGCAGGCGAGCCGCCTTACCCCGATCCCTCAGGCCCTTCGCATTCAAGCTGGCTATCTTAATAGACATCTTTTAGTTCTGAAAAAGAAAAACAAAGAACATGCAACAAAGGCACTAGTCACATACGGGGAAAAAATCTCTGGTGGATGGGACCCCGACGGACTGTCCTAGGGACCCTGTACCTATATCGGACGTAATCCGTCCGTCTAGGACAATACCGCCGACGTCCGTGGGGTAGGTTAGCTTTACCACCCTATATAAGCAGGGGTGGAGGATAACCGGGAACCTCCCCGAACAATTTTTGCCCATTTTTTTGAGCTCAGGTGTATGCATTGTTGCCATCCTCAATTTAGGGTATTGCTTCTTGGCGTCTTCTATATGGTCCCAGACCCTCAGGTTACCCCCGGTATTTCTTACGAGGGTAATGACTCCTGGGGCCTGGGGAAAGTTTGTTGGGTCTTCCGTGGACATTTCTTTTACTGTAGTCAGTTTGAGGAGTGGCTTCAGCAGTTTTCGCCTCTGCGAAGACCACTCCTCCACAATGTCCTCATCTACTTTACACAAAGCGTCGCCTTGGGGGAGGGCTTTCTTCTTTTTTGCCCGTGAGGGAGTGGGAATAGGAGAAGGGGAGGGAGTGGGTGTTGCAGAAGTCTGTTTTTTCAAGGGGATCAAATTGAAGGTTGGGGACTGGGAAGCTTTGCGCGGGGAAGATGGTAGGCTTCTTGCCTTGTCGGCATATGTGTGTCTGACCGGGGAAACCGGCAATGATGCGCACTTGTTCCCATGATTGCTTCTTTCGGAGCTCCTGCCCCTTCTTCTGCTTTTTAGCTTGTCCTGCTGCTCCTCTTCTTCCTCTCTCCCGCGCTTCAAAGACGACGCTCTCCCTACCTCCATCGGTTCGTCCTTTTTGGGGGAGGAAACCCTTTCCCTCTCCTGTTTGGCGGGCGTATTTTTTGAGGTAGTCTCCTTTTGTTTTGGGGGTGATTTGACAGGCGGTGGCACCTTTGCCGGCACCTTAGCCGGAGACGGCGTTTTCGCCTTTTTCCTCGCCACCACCTGCCAATCGCCCTCCTTGCTGGCTGCTGGTACTGGTGTAGGAGAGGCTGTCTTCATTGCTTCCTTAGCTGGCTGCTGCTGCTTGGCTGGTTGGGCCTTTGGGGGGGGATTCTTAGATGGACAGATCTTTGCGACATGCTCCGCCGCCCCACAGACCCAACAGCAAGGCTTTCTGCCTTCTACGATTATAAAAATCGAACGACCCCTGCAGGTGAGGATGTTGGGAATTTTGGCGATATTCTCCTTATTCAGGGTCACCTGCAGGGTCATGTCGCCCGTGAGAAAACCGGCCTTGGACCGCAGCGAGGAGACTTCGGCCACTCTTCCATATTGCACGAAGAAGGCGCCAACATGATCCTCGGCAATGTCCATGGGGACGCCATGCAGGGTGACCTTAACTTTTCTAGTACCCATGTACTCCGTATTGATCAGGAGAGTTTTGGTCTCCAAGACCACACCAATTAGGTTTCTAGCTTCTTGTACGGAGCCAAGCAGGACGTCCCACATGGCATTGCCTCTCCTCGCCACGGCCAACGCTCTAATTTTTAGGGCTTGTAGCCCCTCCTCGAGTGTATCCCGAGGAACGCCGACCAACTTCTTTGTCTTCGGGTCCTTAGTGTACAGAGTGATGACTCTCGCTTCTATTTGAGCCAACTGATCCGGCACCGAAACGAGCTCTGTTCCTTTAATGTAATCCGCGTAGTCCTTAGCAATCTTCTCGTAATAATCCTCCCCTTTTAGCGACATTTTTTTGCCTCCCTTCCACCCAGAGGTCGAAGGTAAGGGGGATGCTGGAGCTGCTGCTAGTGTCACTGCTGGTACTGTAGAAGGGGGATTATCCCGAGGCGGTAGAGCCCAATCCCCTCCTTTCCTCCCACCGACGCCGTGGTGGGAGGAACGCTTTCCACCGGCCCATCTGTGGCCATTGCCACAAAGTGGCCGAACACCGGACAACTGTTTTTCCGGTGTTTCGCGCGAGAAACGCTACTTTACCGTGGCCCGAGCTATAAACTCGGGCTGGAAAACCAGATTGTCAAGAAACAAGGAACTAACAAATATCACTGCGGAACAAATGTCAAACCTTGCTCTTATTACCATTCACTACACAACAAAAAGCCGGGTAGGGAAGGGTTGGTAAATTTCAATGCCTCCAAAACAAAGCTGTTATCAACTAACCACCATAGACTATCGCATCTACCTCCCATTAGCATGGGACAGGCTAGCCTCCCAGAGAGTAAAATACTACGCCTCCTTGGCCTTACACTCTCGGCGGACCTCAAATGGAATGACTATATTGAATCCATCGCCAAATCTGCTGCTATGAAAGTCGGCTCTCTGTGCAGGGCCCGGAAATTTTTCCCACCTGAAACTATTCTGCACATATACAAATCTACCATCCGCCCGTGTATTGAATATTGCTGCCATATCTGGTCGGGTGCCCCTGCTGCTCTCCTTGGGCTTCTTGACAAAATACAAAGGAGGATCTGTAACGTGGTTGATACTGACTTGGCAGACCGGCTGCAGCCGCTCTCACACCGGCGTGATGTAGCTTCCCTGTGCCTCTTCTACAAGTACTTTCATGGCTTCTGCTCCGATGAGCTTAGATCACTGGTGCCACCCAAGCACGAATTTACACGAGATACTAGATTAGCAACTAGGTCCCACCCTTTTACAGTTAAGCAAATAAGATGTAACCGTAAATTCTACTCCAACAGCTTCTTTTCTCGCGCTTCCCGCCTGTGGAACTCCCTTCCACAAGTCTGCTTTCCCGACAGTTACAATCTCCAGGTGTTTAAATGTAGGGTCAATAGACACCTCCTATCACACTAACTCCCAACTATTCTCACAACACTCTCATCTACCCAACCCTCATTCTCCGTATCCTCACCCGCCTATCACCCACCCTCTGTTATTTCCTATATTTAACCAGCCTTTCTCCACTCTACGTAGCCCCCTGCACAGTAGTGGCAGTGACATGCCTTGCTCGGGGTGAAACGCTTATAAAAAAAAAAAAAAAAAAAATTATTATGTGTGGGGCACAGTTGAGTGAAAGACCAACAAAATTCCTTGTAACACCAATAATGAACAAAGATTATGGCTATTTTCAGCAACCTAAACAAGGAGAGTCTAGAAGAGTTGCAGGAGACTACAAAGTCATCTGGTTGAAGCCAGTGGTGATTTTATTAAAAAAATTTATTCTTTAGTATTTCAAGATATTTTTGTTTAATTTTGAGAAATTTATCTGTTGTTAATTTATTTTTTGTATATTTTTGACAACAATTTACCCCTCCAATCCTGTATACTTTAATTTTCTGGAATTTGTTTTTCACTTTTATGTACTTACTTTATGTACTTATTTTTATGTACTTACTTTTATGTACTTTTATGTACTTACTTTTATGTACTTACTTTTATGTACTTACTTTTATGTACTTTTATGTACTTACTTTTATGTACTTACTTTTATGTACTTTCATGTACTTACTTTTATGTACTTACTTTTATGTACCTTTATGTACTTACTTTTATGTACTTACTTTTATGTACTTTTATGTACTTACTTTTATGTACTTTTATGTACTTACTTTTATGTACTTACTTTTATGTACTTACTTTTATGTACTTTTATGTACTTACTTTTATGTACTTTTATGTACTTACTTTTATGTACTTACTTTTATGTACTTTTATGTACTTACTTTTATGTACTTACTTTTATGTACTTACTTTTATGTACTTACTTTTATGTACTTACTTTTATGTACTTTTATGTACTTACTTTTATGTACTTACTTTTATGTACTTACTTTTATGTACTTTTATGTACTTACTTTTATGTACTTACTTTTGTCTGTAAATTTTGTTTTTTGTCAATTTAGTTCACTACTAATTCTTTTTTTCCCCATCACTTCAAGGAAATAAAACCTTCATGACTTTCAGTGACTGGGAATCAATTTAACTTTCTAAGCTCAATTCATTTGATTTACATTTGTTCATCTTTAATTACATTTTCTCTGGAGCACAAGGTAACCATAAAGAACGGATCATCTTTGCTTTTTCTTTCTTTGCCTTGAAATTTTGCATGTTCTGTCCACATTCAAATCTCTTTTACAAAATCACTGTGATTAGAAACAATTTATATGTCCATCCAAAACTTCCCTGAAGAAATCTATCTATCTATCTATCTATCTATCTATCTATCTATCTATCTATCTATCTAGGGCTCTTTGCTTCTATTTATCTCAGCTGATTCCTATCTATCTATCTATCTATCTATCTATCTATCTATCTATCTATCTATCTAGGGCTCGTTGCTTCTATTTATCTCACCTGCTTCCTATCTATCTATCCAGGGCTCTTTGCTTCTATTTATCTCAGCTCATTCTTATCTATCTATCTATCTATCTATCTATCTATCTATCTATCTATCTATCTATCTAAGGCTCTTTGCTTCTATTTAACTCACCTGATTCCTATCTATCTATCCAGGGCTCGTTGCTTCTATTTATCTCACCTGATTTCTATCTATCTATCTATCTATCTATCTATCTATCTATCTATCTATCTATCTATCTATCTATCTAATCTTAATCTCTTTTTCAATGCATTGACCATACTGCCTAATTTTAGCTTATAACTTAGCTAATAAGTATGCCAGATTATGTTTAGTAAGACACACACAAACACACACACATGCACACGCACACACACACACACACACACACACACACACATATATATATATATACAGACACACCTAAGAATGCACACACAGATATGTGCATATAAATATATACAGTGAAGAAAATAAATATTCAATACATGCCACAAAAAATACTTAATTATAATCTTTACTTAAACACACACAGTAAGTATTTACCAAAAATTTCAAGATAAAGTTTTCAACTTTACAATAATATCATCATCAGGAGTGAGAATGCACTGAGTGATAGACATGGTTGTTGTAGGGCATCCACATCCAGTCAACCCAATCAAAGATACAAAGTTTATCTCTCATGTTCATATGATATCTATGAAATCAAATACTTGTCCCAATTGTCAGTTTATAGGCCATGGATGCTGAATTGAAATGAAAGCCATTACAAATTAAGTGAATAAGGTTCAGTTTTTATCTGGGAGAGATGTGGCAGTTACCATCTATGTATTGTGTAGTGTCAAATATAATTGACTGAGAGCTCAGTGCCATTTCAAGTGATACTTTAAGAATTGAACAGAAAACACTGGAGTCTCATCTTCACTATTTTTGCAATCAGCTACCTTAAATGACTGAAAAGTGCAAATATAAGAAACTTATATAAAAGCTAGAGGGCATTACAATGGGTCTATTTCTTCTTGCTACTTTTGTAAATAAAATAAATATATCAACCAGCATATTCAAACACAAGCATTTATTTACAATTGCAAATGTATATTTAACAATTTCCATACATTTACTGTTCTGTTTCCAGAATATACATTGTATACATGAATCATCTATTCATGCCCAAAAGGCAAATCCGATAACAGATGAAAGATTCACCATTGCCATCTTAAAAGAAATTCACTCGCAATGGTTTTCTTCTGTGTGGCTTGAATGCAACTCCAGATATCACATGAGGTAATATGCACTTGCATATCAAGTTGAAAATCAGAAAAAGGCATTTGGCTTGCAAATATAAACAAGGGAATTTAGTTTGAAGTTCTTGGTTGCATGCAATGCCACAATAAATAAAATTGAGGAATGAATTCTGAGCTCACCTGCAGTGACTGAATATGTCTGTATATTAATGCTTTCAGAACATGCAAAGTTTGAAATTTGTCTTCTACAATCAAATACCAGAACTTCTCAGGACATCTCAAAAGTACAGCCTTTCATCACTTATTTAATGACCCCTAATTAAAGCCAGTTATAAAATTTCATTAAAAAAAATGAAATAATCTAAAACTTTGATTGTAATCATTTTCTCTATCTTCAAAATGAATCAAATTAAACAAAATGAATAAATACAGTCAAAAATAGATAATAATTTACTTGTACTTTATTTGCAGTAAACTTCACTTCTTAACTTTTCTTATGCTCATACAACACCCACTCTCTTGAGTGGCTCTTAGGTCATGCATTGTGTGAATATTAGTTTCAAATAAATATAAAACCAAAGTAATGTCCAGAATATAAAGTTGAATTTTTAATTTATTTTTTTACATTTACACTCCAGTACACTATCAAACTGTTTGTACCAGGTGTTTCAAACCATTTTTGCCTATGCTCAACCTAAGAATCTCTAAAATCCTGATGCTCCCCACCTGTGACATATAATTCTTATTATTTGAACTCCTATTCATGTGGAAGAAGCCTAAAAGGCCATTAACTTGGTCTAAACAAGCTTTCGAAGAACATGGCATCCATGAAAGAGAGAAATGAAAGAATGTGCAGCAGATTAAAAATTGATTGGTTTAAATATATGTTTTTCTTTCTACTTAAACCATCATATATTTTCCTTGGTACAATAATTTAAATGCAAATCACAGAATAGGTGTAAAGTTTTGCTCTCAACTATGTCCAGCTGCTTTGTCATAAATCAAACCATAAAAAATGACCAAGCAGGAGATTTTAACTGACCAGCTGAAGGGAGACAATGCACTCTATGGAATGCAATGTCCACGTCAAAACTGGTAATAACCCACTCAGTGGCACCAGGTTCTTTGGCTCAATACAAGTAGACTCTGTCCCATACATAGATACACATACATGCGTTGCATAGATGCTTATCAGAGCCAATGTTCACATGTGAAACAAACACTCATGCCAATACGCATGCAATTCACACATGTACACATCTCAGTCAGACGCAAACACGCCAAGGAATGATGTACCTCCGATGAACTTAGATCACTGGTGCCCCCTAGGTATGAATTTGCACGAGATACTAGATTAGCAACTAGGTCCCATTCTTTTACAATGAAACAGATAACATGTAACTGCAATTTCTACTCTAACAGCTTCTTTTCTTGCACTTCCCGCCTATGGAATTCCCTTCCATATACTTGCTTCCCTGACAGCTACAATCTCTAGAAATTTAAATGTAAGGTCAATAGACACCTCTTATCACACTAACTCACATCCATTCTCTGAAACACTCTTCCCATCTACCCAACTTTTCATACTATCTTTTAGTATTTATTTCAAAGTGAGTAATTGTAAAGGAAAATAGAATGGTTCTTTTGTTAATACTGCACAATAACATGCGCATCAAATAAATTTATAAATATTTAATAATTACCAATATTGCAGTTTCATTAATGAAAGAATGAAGAAAATTTAGGGTGATTCAGACGAGTTCAGCTTTGTTTCCTTGCCTTGTAAAATTTTGCAAAGTAATAATAACAAAAGAACCATTCTATTTTCATTTGGCAATAAATACTAAAAATAATATGAAATACATCATTTCTTTTAAAAAAACTGGGGTGGCCTAATAATTATGGCTGGTAGTGTATATATATATAATTTTATTTAAAAATATCTTAGTAATTTCTTCCTCTGTATTTCATATGTATTTCCATTTGTTGAAACATAGTTATGAGTTCATATCATTTAGACAAGCAAGAATTTGAAACAAAGACAAAAATACAGTTTACCAAATGCAATTCTTTGAGTCAAGTCACTGAAATTAACCAATGTCTATATCCTTAAGGACACATGGCCCAGTGGAGTAGTGGGTTCAATACCAGGCTACAGTAGTGGTGAACAAATAACTTAGAGGGTCTGGTTAGAGAGAGATAATTCATGACTATCAAAAGAGGCTTTGCACAAGAAATGAAAATGATACACCCTAGTGATCATAATAAAGGGTTCATTTTGAAATTGCTGGCACCTGAAGAAAGCCAGAGAGCACAACAGCAAAAATATTGTATAAATGGCAACAAAGATGAAAACAATAGTCCAAAAAATGTACATAGTGTCCTTTCTATGTACTATGAAATTGTCCAATATTCACTGTCAACTAGGAAAATCAATATTACAGAGCAGCTCAACACTCTTTTTGTTTAAGAAAAATTTTCCTCCAAGATATTACTGTAAAATAACTGAAACTTTCCTTCAAAATATTACTGTAAAATAACTGAGAGTTTAATAATGTAATCAAGCCGATAACATTCAACATTATCTCAGAGTCAAAAAACTTTATCAGCTAACAAACCAACATAACTTGAGGACTTCCGCCAGAACAAAAATGGATAGCATATACGAGAAGAGAAAATGATATAATAAAGCTGTTAACTTTCTACACTACCAAAAACAAAATGATTGTAAAGAAACTCCCATCAAAAAAACATTATTTCATGGATTTGATATGTCTAATTTCCTGAAAAACTGTTTTAATAAGATTTTATGAATTTTAAAAGACAGGAAGCTAAAGTTAGTGCCCCATGCAATTGACCCACATGACACAGACAGTACACCTCACTCATTTGCTCGTATTATTTATAGAGGCTCATCTTAAGAAATTTCCTGATAGAATAAATAATTCTATCTTCTTTAGTCTCCCTCTTTTCTTTTTCTGTTTACTTGATACTCTTATAATAAGTGTTTGGCTGTGAGAAGAAAGGAGTAACAATAATTAGGTCTTTAAACAACATGTATTTGTTTTATATACAAGATGCAGTACTGTTCTTGAAAAATTGGAGAGAATATTGCTGGTGGGCTAGTGGTGGCATGTCTCCTATAGTGAATTGGATTGGTAGCAACAAGGAAGTCAGATGTTTGTAGCAAGGTGATGACATTTATGAAGGAGTCTGTTTTAGAGAGTAGCAGTTCTCAGAAAAAAAGCTGTCTGATAGTTAATTCCTCCTTACAAATATTATACAAAAGAAATGTGAGTGATTTCACTCCTTGGAGATGACATGGTAAAACTGGGCTGTAAAGGTCTGAACTAGTAGAATTAAATGTTGGTGCTCATCTGAACATTTGCCATATAAATAGTTGATTTTCTAAGTGCCACTTAGATGTTGCCCAAGGCCGAATGTATGGGGTACCCAGTGAGAAACAAACTCACTACTCAGTTGTAATAGGTTCTAACATGACAAGCATGATAACCATTACACCATGTTGAGGAGACCAATTTGCCATATGAATAACAATAGATTAGCAATTGGCTTACAACACTGTGTCTAAAAGAAAAGATACCACAGAGTGAAAAATAAGTCATCTTCTTCAAAAGCACATGAGCAATTAAAACAATTTTAAATTTATCAAAGTTAGAAAGTGAAAATTAGGTAACATGACAATACCGCATTTTTGGTTTAATCTAATTTTTGTAAAGATAAAGCATGACTGAAATACTTTTTGGGGTGGTTCAAAAAGCTGACCCTTTTTTTCCAGCAATTTTAGAGATGAATTGTATGAGGGTCATTCAATAAATAAGGTAAATTTATTGGTATAAGAACTTCTAATGCAGATCGAATCTTACTTTTTAAAAATTTTTTTCTTTTACTTCTTTTTCAAAGGGCTTTAATTTTTTTTGCAGACTGAAAAATATTTTGAGAGTTTTGGAGATTAACAAAAATGGCTGACCAAGAAGCATGCTCCAGGATTGAAAAGAGGTCAGTTATCAAGTTTTTGGTTGCTGAAGGGTGCAAACCAGTTGAAATTTATAGAAGAATGTCAACTGTGTATGGTACCCCATGTTTCATCCAAAGAAGTGTCTACAAGTGGGCTAAATTGTTTAAAGAAGAACAGAGCAGTGTTGAGGATGAAGACAGGCCTGGGAGGCCTACAGAAGTGAGGTCTCCTGAGTTGATCAAATCAATCAATGACCTCATTCAGTCTGTCAGAAGGGTGACAGTGGATGACATTGCAAGGACTCTGAGCCTATCTGTTGGGAAAGCACACAAAATTGTCCATGATGACCTTGCCTACTTGAAGGTCAGCTGCAAGGCCTCACACAGCAGCCCAAATGCTACAGACCATCAACGAGCTGGGCTGGGAACTGCTCCCTCATCCCCCTTACAGCCCAGACCTCACTCCTTCAGACTTTCACCTGCTTGGTCCCTTGAAAGCATTCACAAGAGGCACAAAGTTTGAAAGTGACAATGAAGTCAAAAGCATTGTGAGCGATTGGCTGATACATCAGTCCAAAGATTTTTAACCTGAGGGAATATGGAAGCTTGTGCACAGATGGGAAAAGTGTGTGACACATCTGGTGGACTACCTTGAAAAATTAAAAAAAGTAAGCTTCTATTTGTATTAGAAGTCCTTATACCAAATAATTCACCTTATTTATTGAATGACCCTCATATATATGTCCCACTTGCTATCTAGAGCAAACTTGAGCAAACTTGAGCCTTAATAGACATTAAAAATTTTACTGAAATTGGAAATGTAGATTGTTACAAATGAAAGCTCAGGGTCTGTAGTAATTGATGTAGTAATTCTAGCTTGTTTTTCTATATTTTGAAAGTTGCAAGCCAGTTTTTCTGCATCTGTTCTGTAGTAATTGATGTAGTAATTCTGTTTGCTTTTCTATATTTTATAAGAAACCAGTTTTTCTCATCTTTTTGTCTGTAGTAATTGATGTAGTAATTCTATTATTTTCTGTATTTTGGTGCTATGTCCAGCTTTTTTTCTCTATCTGTCTGTAGTAATTGATGTAGTAATTCTAGCTTGTTTTTCATATTAAGTTATAAACCAGTTTTTTCTCTTATCATCAGTAATTTATGTAGTAATTCCTATTGTTTTTCTATATTTTGAGTTACAAGCCAGTTTTTCCTTTCATCTGCTCATAGTAATTGATGTAGTAATTCTAGTTTTGTTTTCAGTATTTTTGTAAGTTACAAGCCAGTTTTTTCTCATCTGTCTGTAGTAATTGATGTAGTGTAATTCTTAGCTTGTTTTTCTATATTTTAAGTTGTTGCCAGTTTTTTCTCTGTCTGTCTGTAGTAATTGATGTAGTAATTTTGTATTGTTGTTATTTTAGGTGCTATGTTTCTGCTTTTTTTCTAATTGGTCTGTAGAACATAGTAATTTATTGCTTTTGTTATTTTGAAAGCGTAAACCAGTTTATCTGTCTGTGGTAATTGATGTAGTAATTCTAGCTTGTTTTTCTATATTTTGAAAGCTGCTAAACCAGTTTTTTCTCTTATCTGTCTGTAGTAATTGATGTGGTAATTAGCTTGTTTTTCTATATTTTGAAAGTTACAGTCAGTTTTATTCTCTATCTGTCTGTGGGTAATTGTCAGTAATTCTAGCTTGTTTTTCTATATTTTGAAAGTTACAAGCCAGTTTTTCTATCTGTCTGTGTAATTGATGTGGTAATTGCTTGCTTTTCTATATTTTGAAAGTTACAAATAGCTTTTTTCTATCTGTCTGTAGTAATTGATGTGAAGTAATTTAGCTTGTTTTTCTATATTTTTGAAAGTTACAAGCCAGTTTTATCTCTATCTGTCTGTGTAATTGATGTAGTAATTCTAGCTTGTTTTTCTATATATTTTTCGAAAGTTATGCCAGTTTTTCTATCACTGTGGTATAATTGATGTAGTAATTCTAGCTTGTTTTTCTATATCTTTGAAAGCTGCTAAGCCAGTTTTTTTCTCTATCTGTCTGTAGTAATTGATGTAGTAATTCTAGCTTGCTTTCTATTTTGAAAGTTATGTCAGTTTTTCTATCTGTCTGTAGTGAACATATGTAGTGAATTTTATTTCTATTTTTCTATATTTTGAAAGCATAAGCCAGTTTTTCTATCTGTCTGTAGTAATTGATGTGTATCAAATATTTTTCTTGATATTTGGAAAGGCAAGCCAGTTTTTTCTCTATCTGTCTGTGTAATGATGAAATTTGGCCTTGTTTTTCTATATTTTTGTTTTTCAGCCAGCTTTTTCTCTATCTGTCTGTAGTAATTGATGTAGTAATTCTAGCTTGTTTTTCTATATATTGAAAAGTTGCAAACCAGTTTTTTTTCTATCTGTCTGTAGTACTGATGTAGACTTAGCTTGTTTTTCTGCATATTTTGAGTTACAAACCAGTTTTTTCTTCATCTGTCTAGTGTAATTGATGTAGTAATTTGTTGTTTTTCTGCATTTGAAAGTTATAAACCAGTTTTTTTTTCTTATCTTGTCTGTAGTAATTGATGTAGTAATTCTAGCTGTTTTCTTATATATTTTTGAAAGTTACAAACCAGTTTTTTCTCTATCTGTCTGTAATTGATGTAGTAATTCTAGCTTGTTTTTCTAGTATTTTGAAAGTTGTTAACCAGTTTTTCTCAATTTGTCTGTGGTAGTAATTGATGTAGTAATTTGTAGCTGGTTTTTCATATTTTGAAAGGCAAACCAGTTTTTTCTCATTCATCAGTAGTAATTGATGTAGTAATTTAGCTTGTTTTTCTATATTTTGAAAGTTGTAAACCAGTTTTTTCTCTATCTGTCTGTAGTAATTGATGTAGTAATTCTAGCTTGTTTTTCTAGTATTTTGAAAGTTACAAACCAGTTTTTTCTCTTATCTGTCTGTGTAATTGATGTAGTAATTCTAGCTTGTTTTTCTATATTTTGCTACAAACCAGTTTTTTCTCTATCTGTCTTGGGAAATAGGTAATTGATGTAGTAATTCTAGCTTGTTTTTATATTTTTGGGTGTTATAAACCAGTTTTTTCTTAGCCTGTCTGTAGTAATTGATGTAATTCTAGCTTTGTTTTCATATTTTGAAAGTTACAAGCCAGTTTTTTCTCTATCTGTCTGTAGTAGTAATTGATGTAGTAATTCTAGCTTGTTTTCTCTATACTTTGGTGCTGCTGCCAGTTTTTTTTCTCTATCTGTCTGTAGTAATTGATGTAGTAATTCTAGCTTTGTTTTTCTATATTTAGTGCTACAAACCAGTTTTTTCTCTATTAAGCTGTTTCAACTAGGTCAGTGGAGAGCTCAGATGTAAGGTCCTGAAAATCTAGATATAATTTACTCTGATGTATAATTTGATTCATTGATTGATTCATTTTCTATGGTTTGTCAACCCTTAGCAGGTCATTTAAAACCAGAAAATATTTTTTGACTGTAAGAATTTTTTTTTTGAGATAATAATGATTTATTTAAACTATTTACATTGTTTGAACTTCTGTACTCATTTTCATTGAAATATTCAACATTTCAGTGGTTGTATGCTTTGGCCATCTTCAGGTGATTTAAAATTTGAACTGAGTCTATTATTTTGTCTACCAGGCTGGATTGTTCTAGTTCCACATGTCATGCTCCTTCGAGATATCTCAGTAACAGCTACCTTCCATTAACTCAACTTTAAGTTTTTGTTCACTGCTGCTGCAGCTAGCTATTGAACTCATAATTATTTGTGTCAAGTAACTGGATTCAACCTATACTTTTATCCACAATGCCAGTGGAAAGCTCAGGGTCTGTAGTAATTGATGTAGTAATTCTAGCTAAGAATGGAATTTTTGGGACTTATAACCCTAATGTCTCACAAACCACTTTTTACCAGAGATCATACAAAGACTTATGAATCCAATATCTGGCTACAACAAAGGTGAGATTTGAATTTAAGGGAGATAACTTATGCTGAAACATCCAGAAGAGGCATGGCATGTAAAACTAGAACAATCTATACTGCTAGACAAAATAAAGGGCTCGTTTTAAAATTGAAATCAGCTGAAGAAGGCCAAAGCTTGCAATGACTAAAATGTAGTGAATATAGCAACAAAGATGATGACGCTAGTCCAAAGAATGTAAATAGTGTAATTAGTTACAATATCTCATTTCAGAAATATAGACAAATAATAATTATTGAGTCTTACTAATTAATTCATAGCTGAGAAAAAAATGGTGGATTCATACCTTTCCCAAGGTATGATTTGCACATAAGGTAAATATAATGAATCCAAATGGAGATTGGAACTCTACTCACGAATTAACAATTCTGTGCAATTATTCATGACATCACCCTCGCATTCAAGCTTACAGCACCTACAGTCACCCATCTAGATACTGACTAGGCTTAATGTTGCTTTATTTCTGTGATCATAGGGGAACTGTTGTTTTGAATGTGATATGGCTATAAGCCTGACATATGTTTTAATGTTTTATTTACCATAATGCAAATTGATCAATTTTCATGAGAAATAACCATCTTCCCTTCTTTTCCCAATATGTCAATGAAAATCTCATCCCGGTTAAGCATGAAAAGATTACTTCCAGTTTCTAACAATGTGACACTGATCAGCTGTCAGTAAATATAAATTGATGTTGCAAGATAAAAATCAATCCAATGAAAACAGCTTGGCTGCCATTTTATTGTTTTCCTTGTCATCATGTATCTATTATCTTAATGTGATAACAAGTATTAAGCCTCACTTTGGCGTGCTTCTCATTGCTGAAAACATCCTTCCAGGTTAAGTGTTGTGAACTCTGCTTTTCAAATTAACTTTATACATATATATTATGTTCCCAGATAGATATGTCAAAAAAGAAAAAGGCAGAAGACTTTGGTGAGATTTTGAGAAGTTTGATAATGGTGAAATTTGACAAGTCATTGAGTTTTAAAAGAAAAGAAAAAGAATGGAATTCAGCTGGAACTACTACACCTTTGTGAAAATTAATTGAAACAAAACAAATAACATCTTCTTAGAATCTTTCACATTATCCCTGATCATCATTTGGTGTTGTTGTTTTCTTTCGATCACTTTTTCCTTTGCATTTTGAACTGATAGATCCTGTTTGTTTCTTCACCTTGATGACATGACTGACAGTTGAAAAGATGACACCAACAGTATCTGTGATCTCTCTGTAAGGCTTGCCAGTGTGTTCATGTAGCATTAAAATTTTTGTACACTTCCTTTGAGTAATGTCAATTGCATACAATGGCTATAGGACAACTAATCAACAGTTGAGAAAATAATGTCTGGGTATGATAAAAATCTGATGAAATGAATGATGCAAAATTTTTCAAGGCCAAACAAATTTTGGTATATACTCCAAAAATAGATTCATATTACTGCACACCACTGCAAATGACTTAATCAAAGGAAAAATAGAAATTGATTACACCCTGTCACTCCAGTGGATCTGACTGTACTGTAAAATTAATTAATTTGCACAAGAGTGTATCAGAATTATCAGAAAAGCTACAAGAGAACATTATTCAAAGCAGAAACTTTTATCCTTGTTAAACAATACAATGTTAAACACTTCAGGGGAATTACTTTATTTGTGGGGCAAGATGAATTAAGGAAATGTGTATCATGAAAAGGAGCATAGGTTTATCTGAGATCATTGTGTTTTCACAAATAATCTTGGAGAGGTATGAATATATTTCTTCTTTTCCCAGCTTGAAGTTATTAACAGAGCAAACTGGGCTCTCTAGCTTTAGTTGGTAACCAGTCAAGGAGAAGGACAACTCTGAATCCCAGACCAGTCAGGTATACAGCTAGCAATTCCATTCTATAAAAACCTACTTGCTAGGATAATCCCAACAGCAAAACATGAAATGTTGCAGTTGTAGCCATATAGTTCTCAGTTGAATCTACAGGGTTAGCAGGACAGCATTGAACAAATTAGCTGTCCATTTCTCAGAAAGATAAAAACACTTTTTAATTTATTAGAATGAAGCAGGTACAAAAATTTAAATACCTGGGAAGTGTTATAATAGAAGATGGAAAGTGTGACACAGCGATCCAAAGGCAAATTGGCATGGCGAAGGAAGCATTCCAGAAGTTAAGTAAAGTATTAAGAAACAGGACAATTTTGCTAGAAACAAGGAAGAGAGTACTGGATTGCTATGGGATGTCAGTTCTTCAATATGGCAGTGAATGCTGGACAATATCATCAAAGATGAAAGAAAAACTTGAAGCAACTGAAATGTGGTTCTACAGAAGGATGCTGCAAATATCATGGATTGAACATGTGAGCAATGATGAGGTCCTAGAAATGATGGAAACAAAAAGCAAATTAATACTGAGCATCAGGAAGAGATAGCTGAAGTTCCTGGGACATGCAATGAGGAAAGAGGGCTTGGAGAACCTGATACTAACAAGCCAGATACAGGGAAAAAGAGACCGGGGAAAGCAATGGATAACATAATTGAAGGACCTAATCAGGTGGATGGTGGAACGAGGGTTGCATAGTGTAACAGGAGAAGGTGTGCTAAGAGCCGCCAGAGATAGGGAGACGTGGAAAGACATGATCACCTATGTCCTGAAGGGACAGGGCACATAGAAGAAGAAGATTAAATGTTATTTTTAATGGATACTCATATTTGAGTGTGAGTGAGTTTTGTTTAACGGCATATCAACCTCTGTGGGTCATTTAATGCCAAAAAGGTGGGGTTTGAAGGTATTTTTTTAATGTTCAGTTATAGTGACGTTAATTTAGTCAGATTTTAACAAAATATTTTTGTTTTTATTCTTTTGTTTATTTTAGAAAACTGAAAATGTATTCTAGTTTTGTATTCAAAGATGTTTTGCTGAGAATTTTTTTCTACAAAAATGTGTTGTGGTAATAATTTTTTTTTCAAAAATGTATATTTTTCTATAAAAGTCTATTTTTATGTATATATATATTTCTATAAAAGTATTTTTATACTTTCATAGTGTTTTGACCCTAGTTTCAGGGAGGGGAACTATTTGCCCATAGCTGGGACCCTAACAGGTGCTACCACTCCGGGTCAGGGTGAACCTGGGAACAAAAGCAATTAAGAGGTGGTTCCATGCACTTCACAACCTCCCAATCAGAGGCCTTGCCGCCAGATGCAGTTTACCATCATGCCCAGGACCCTCATATTTGAGTTGATGGTCTGTTTTGTATTATAAAACAGTATATTTTTAATTTATATTTTTTATTAGTAGACAATGTATTTATTTACATTTACTGGCCTAAATAATTGAGAAATCTTGATAAAAAATCCCAAATAGATATGACACATAGAGGAAGAAAAGAAAGTATCAAGTTGGAATCAAAATGAATTAAAAAGTATGTCTTTGATATTTTTAAAATCAAAACACTTCACCGATAACTGAGAAATCTTGATAAAAAATCTTGTTATTCATGCCAGTAGATATAAATAAATATCTTGTTTAATAATAAAAAACATAAGTTAAAAATATATCCTCAATCATTGAACATCCCTCCCAAGATCATTCAACTGTTTGAAGAAAATTGCTTTTTTTATTCTTTCAGCTTTTGGTTCAACTTCTTCCTGTGAGCAAATTTTCTCTCGCATGAAAGCTGTGTTAAGTCCAAAACAAAGTTGTCTAACATCTGAACATTTAGAAAATTGTCTAAAACTCTAAGTAATAAAGTATGTTACTTATATTGAACAATTGGCTAAGACAATACAAAGGCCAGGCTCTTATTAACAATAAAAACTTACAAAAAAAAACAGTTTATTTCTATTAATATGGTTTACATATTATTGTATCAATTACTGTATAAAATATATTGTAAAACAGGCATATTGACCTTGACTTGTATAAAAATACAACTGCTGTTGGCACATGAATGATTTTAAAACCTTAAGTTGATACATATTTAACAAAAGATTTTCTGACCCCTGTGATAAAAGATAACAGCATTATGGGGGCTAAGTTTATTGGAATCAACTCCTCACCTGGTAGAGAAACACATGAGTAACAGATGTTATCCAGAGACAGTTTGTTTCAATCACAAAGATAGTTATTATAATATGGAATAACAAAACACTAAATCATTGTGGCCAAATGATGTGAGTAAACAATAAAGATTTTGTCAATGACAAACACAGTGTCATATATGCAAACAGAAAGAAAAATGAAAGAGGAGTAGGACTAATTTTAGATCAAGACATGAAAAAATGTGTCCTGGTATACTGAATTCTTGTAGTTAAACCGAATGGGAAAACTTTTCACATATCCATCAGCAAAAAGTACAGAAGAAGAAAGAAAAAAGAAGAAAGTCTAACTTTATGCTAAACTACATCAAGACTCAAAGCAAATCCCAAGAAATCGCAATTGTTATAGGAGACCTGAAAAGCCTACCCGTGTATTAACTGTGGAAGTGACCCCCTTCTAGTAATAAACTTAGAGTGAAACAATGAAAATTGAAGTGGGCCAAGGCAGCACCTAAATTGCAATATTACAGGTTCTTAAATGTAAAAGAGAAATCTATGGACTGTGACAAAAGAAATTTTAAGATCATAAACAAGATCATCTTAAAGAAAACTATACAAAGAATAAAAGGATTGGATGTGAGATGAAATTCTCATCATAATGAAAAGAAGACAAAAAACAATGCAGAGTTATGACACAGAATATAGAATACTGCACAAATAAATTAAGAATAAATGTAGGCAGGCTAAAAATGAATGACCTGTAGTGAACAAAACAACTTCTAGATTTAAAAATTCAAATGCTAAGCACTGACTCATTGATTTTGTTAGAAACTAATTTACTTGAATTTACGAAAACTTGCTTAGCACACACAAAACTTGCAAAATTTCACATTTCGAGGCAATTTGTTTTACAGCTAATAGAAAACTAGAAAACATCTAAAAACAATAGAAAAGTCAGAATCACATCTTGGAGTGAATTCCTAAATGTCCTTCACAAATGAAATAAAAGACAGGACAAGACAACTGCGCACAGAGAGGAATGAGACGAGCATAATTAACACGTTCCTTGACAAATGTCAAGTGATCGCTATTATTCTCTCTATCTTTCTCTCTCACCTCTAACTTCTCACTTCTCACCTCCTTCCTTTTCACCATTTACCCTGAGCGATAACTTCAAAAACAATTCTACCTAACAATAAATGCTCATACATACATACACATGTATGTTTCTGCCTGTGTACACATAAACTCATTTTTGCAAGGACTACTATGAACTCTTGATACTCTTAATTTCTTACTACTGTTTACTCATTGAACATTAACTTCTACTAATTCATGTTATTCTTTTCCATTAATAAATTTCTATTTAAACATAAAAAAGGTATACTTTTATTCTTGCACATATTCCAATCTCCAACTTTCTGATGATAACAAATAAATTGTAGGGAGTTTGGTTATGTTTGACACAAGGCCGATTCGATAAACATTCAACCATCTCCCTACTGCTTCAAACCATTTGCACATAGATGAATAAGAAACTTGAAAAGTGTCTCCACAGATGGAAGCTAAAAATATTATAAATTGAACATGAGAGCAACAGGAAAGTTTTACAGAAAATAGGAACAAAATGGACACTTATACTTAACATCAGAAAGAGTTGAAATTTCTAGGCCACAGAATAAAAGAAAGAGAGCTTGGAAAATTCGACACTCACAGGAAGGGAAGAGGGAAACTGTGCATAACCAACAAAGGACAACAAATTTTGAAGAGTCATGATGGCCAACATCCTGAAGAATCACGTGGAAGAATATGGTTTCATGATATGTATACTTGATCTGTATGCATCAGATTAAACTGCCACTTTGTTTTATTGTTGTTTTCAAATCTGAATAAGAAAATATAATCAGAGTTTAATATCTTGGTCATCTAATCAGGTGTTGTTAAGAAGAAAATGCTTTTGTAAAGTTATGTACATACATTATCTGGAATTGTTTACCCAGGGTCAAAGTGTTGCATACTGTTTTGATAGTGTTATTGATTCTTTTATATTTTTATGATTTTGTAATGGTTGATTATTTTTTAGCTTTTAGTTTGTGGTTTTCATTTTACATGAGCAAATAAAACATGGCACACTGTTCAGGGCAGCATGTGTCTGTATACATTACTGATTTGAAATCAGGGATTTCTCTTTTGTTTTTGTTCAGTACATGTTTCTTTTATATAAATTTTTAAAAATGGGCTAAAGTAGTTGCTCATCAGGACTAGAGAGTAAAGTTATGTATTAAATCAAAATGAAATAAAAGAAATATGCAGACATACATAATATTTCACACACACACACACACATATATATATATATCTATCTCATAATGTTTTTTTTATTGTTGATTTGATTTTGTGGGTGTGTTATTATTTTTAATAAGGTTAGCTGTTTTAAGTTTTTTGTAATAAATAATTTAATTTTCTTGTTCAAGTGGACTGGGGTTGTATATTTCTTTATGATAATTCTGAGTAAAAATTTGTCTAGCTTATAATTGGCATTTATTTGGCTTTTTTAGAAGATGTTAATGCTATTGTTTTTATCTGCATGTTCAGTATCAGTAATGGTTATTTTAGAAAGAAACAGTCTAATTTAGTGGTTGATGAGGTAGTTAGAAAAACCATTGTTAACTAATGTTCATTTTACATTATTGAGTTCTTTCAGAAAAAGTGGATGAGAGAATGAATTCTCATGTGCTCTCTTTAGAAAATCTTTTATAACTACTGTATTATATTGAAGTGAGCATTCATTCTTATTATCTTGAAGTGGGCATTCATTCTTGAAATAAAGGTGTTTATATATATATATATATATATATACATTCTTCATTTGTAAACAAGCTATTATGCGACCTAGATTTCTACTATTTGGTGCTTTTAGGCGATTTGCAAAAAAAAACAGATGGTAGAAACCTAGGTCGTGTAATAACTCATTTACAAATGAAGAATATTTTAAGTCTATGGTTTTACTTTAACTGGAAACAACTATTGCTTTTTAGTCTTTCTTGCTAACGTCCAAAGAGTCTGAGCTCCAGGAACATGGATTACTTTTAAAGCTTTCATTATACCCAAGCAATGCCGGGCTATACTGCTAGTCTTTAAATAAGAACCATTCTTTTATGCACTTCATGTATCAATTGTTATCATATTTCTGCTGCATTTTGTTCACTAAGGAATATTCTGTATTAACACGATGGGATTAACTCAGTTTCTCTACCAGAGAACCTCCCCTATAGCCTGTCAGGTTGGTTTTTATAACACAGTATAAAAGGAAAGAGCACAAGCTTTCTTACTCTTCAACCTCAAGATCATATATGTTTTTTTCCTCTCTGAAGGACTTTTTAGCTCCTAACAATACCCCATGTCACATGCAACATAATACTTCTACTTTACTCATATCTGATAAAAAATCCTCATGCAACGACAATAATATCTTCACTACAACCTTCCGCATATATATATATATAGTAAATAGCTAACCTAGAGAGCCAACGAACCTACCAAGGTTTCACCAAATTAGATCTTCAGGGAAATTTGGTGAAAACTTGGTAGGTTTGTTGGCTCTCTAGGTTAGCTATTTACTTTGTTTGCTCTACTTACGTATTGAGTGCTTTTTGTTTTAGGTTACTTGTCTCGGGTTTTTTCTTTGGGCTACGTACTTTGACTGATGTTCAAGTGCTTAGGTCATTCTTTTTATATATACATATATATATTTGTCCAAAAGAGACTCAATCAATTGCTTGTACTCTGTGTGTATCTTTCTGTACTCTTCATTATCTTCAGCTGATGAATCAAACACTAAACAGTGAGCCTCCAAAAATGTAACAACTGGGATTTGGAAAAGAGGATTTCCCAAAAATTCCAACAGCTCATCGTATACCCATTGGTTTTTCGCGACTGCGACCGCGAAAACCAATGGGTATACGATGAGCTGTTGGAATTTTTGGGAAATCCTCTTTTCCAAATCCCAGTTGTTATGTATATATATATATATATATATATATATATATATATATATATATATTCTTCATTTGTAAACAAGTAATTATGGAATATAGGTTTCTACCATGTTGTGTCTTAATGCAATTTGTCATAACTGATTTTACCATTTTTTTTATAGAATGCTCACGTAACAGGAATTTTTTGAATGCTCATGTAACAGGGAATTTTTTAAACGTGCAATTTTTAAAATTAGAAAAAATAATAATGTTTTCATCGATGGTTGTATGAACCTAATGGGTATTTCATAGTATTTCATAGTATGGTTACCATAGTCAAAAGTTCTAAAATATAATTGTATTGAACACTTTTTAATAAAACTGTGTACTGGTCTAATTTTATAATGACCAAAAACTAAGTAATTAAATGACATATCTCGAAAAGGAATACAGTATAAAATGATCACCTGAAGAATGGAACTCTACACTAGGTATAAGAAATACAGATTTATTGTACTAAGGTACAATTAACAATAATACACATATAGGCAAGCCACGGGCGGAATTGAATAGTGAATGCCTTTGCCTAAGAAATTTTCCCATTCATACCGTTCATTACCGTCTTTTATAAAGTAGAGCATTCTATTCTCAGGGATGGCAGGATGTTCCACTATAACATTAAACAATCAATTAATTAATCAATATATATATATATATAAGAAAACATCCTTCTTTAACAAATGTCATCTCCTGTCTCACTAACTTACATCCTCTCTCTCATGCTTTTTTCTATGTCCACCCCACTCATCAGTATTCTCTTCCTTCTCATACTCTCTTCCTGACACCCCTTGTAACCTGTCACTCTTTCTCATAACATTCCTCTTATGTAACCCCCTGCACAACAGTGGCAGTAAAATGCCTTGCTTGAGGCAACACAATTATAAAAAGAAAAAATTAAACAAAAGCAGTACAAACTGATGATTTGTCTATATTGGATCAAGGTAGAATGCCTCTTGAACATGAAAGAGTTGAATTCAGAGATAGGAGAGTTGGTAAAGTACTGGCATTACATTGAAGCTTGCATCTGGTTAATTGAATGGGAGTGAACTACCATGTGGGTCACTGAGTAGGCCTTTTAAAGCAATCAGGGTGGATACATTCCTCAGCATTTTTGTAATATTTTTTCTTTAGTGGCAATGTTCATGATTGGCTCTGACATGAAACAAATGCGATGCTTGTTGAGTGACTTTTATATTTTGTATTGTACTTTCATTTGCATTCATCAGACATATTTTGAAGTGCTCTAAATCAGAAAGAGATCTAATCTGAAGCAAGGGTGTAATAATATCGCAGACATATTATCTAAGATTTCTATTTTAATTCTGTACAGGTGTTTCACATAATCTATTAAGTGTATATGAAAATCAACTCAGTTATTGACCCAATTCTATGGTGATGTCTTGCACAGAAAATAAATTTATTTATATTTTTCTATACTAATGTCTTTTTACAGTGATTTTCAGCATGTACAATACCCAAGAGCCACTCAAGGTAGGGGGTTACTGAGTAAGAAGTACAGCTTATGCAGATTTGTAGGGAAAATAACAGCTGCTCCTATACTTAAATAGGTTTAAATTTTTGGTAAGCATCTGCTCAAGAATTGGTTCAGCATAACAGTTGTTTTTAAGAAAACGCTGCGTCTCTCCAAGGGAATATGAAAAGTGAATGAGGGTAGTTCGCTACAATTTGAGTAACATGGTGGGTCGTAATTGTGATGGTTAGAACTGGTGAAAAAATGTAGTTTGTCTAAAGATGTTTCATAGTAGTAATAATAGAACAACAAGAAGTTTGTAACATTTGGTCTGTGAGGATAGAAATTGTAGGGCGGAGAATAATCCATTACCTACAAGGGTACAGAAATGGTTTCTTCAGTATATTCTTATATTGAAATAAAAACAAACTTTTTTTCTATAAAAATGAGTATCTTGCATGCTGAAGTCATCAAGAAGTTATGATTTTAATTATTCTTTCAGAGTTACTGTTTATATAACACAATTCTGGGTGCACCCAAGCCAACCCTTTCTGAACTTCAACTAATCCGCCTACATTGATCTTAGACTGGCCAAAGTAGAACTGTCTCTTATCAATGGCTAGGTTAGTCCAGGCTTGTGAGAGGACAAAATATAGTTAAAACACAATCTCTGATTCCCACAGGTTGTTAATGCCTTAGTCAGAGCCACCAGATACAACACTTGGCTTCTTCAGGGTACCAAATACAACACCAATTTGGTCTCTACACCAGATATAACATGATCTCCAGTTTCTGGTAGCCAGGGAACAGAATATAACCAGTTCAACACAATGATGGTATGGATGTAGATTTTTATATATATATATATATATATATATATATATATATATACATTTTTTTTAATCATTTCACTCCAAGCAAGGTGGTACCACAATTGGTGCACAGGGGGCTATGTAAGAGAAGAGTGAAAGTTTAAGCAGGAAGAAAGCAAAGAGAAAGATGAATCACGGGTGTTGGAGAAAGAGCAAGAGAAGAATAGGAATAACAGTGTGAAGACAGTTGCAAAGGTAGAGTGAGAAATGAAAAGAACAAGATACATGAGGTGATGGGAAAGGATGAGAGAAGGACTGGAGTCAAGTTTTTTGTTTTTTTTTTAATCATATCCCTCCGAGCAAGGCAGTAAAGCCACTGATATGCAGGGGGCTACATAAGAGTAAAAAGATTAGATAGAAGAGATGAGTTTTGACCTTGCATTTAAATTCCTGGAGGTCATAGCCGTCAGGAAAGCAAGAATAAGGAAGCGAGTGCGGGAAAAGAAGCAGCAGGAATAGAATTGTCATCTGCATTTGGTTGATCTCAGTGTGAATGGGTGAGACCCAGTTGCCAGTCTGATTGCATGAGTAAACACCTGTTGCAGAGACACCAGTGACTCAAGCTCATCAGAGCAGAAGCCATGGAAGTATTTATAGAACAGACAAAGAGAAGCCACTTCTCATCAGTGGGAAAGTGGCTGTAGTCGAGCCGCCAAGTTGCTACCTATCATATTACTGATTCTCCTTTGGAGCCTGTCAAGAACATGGAGATGAACAGCAGGGGCACCTGACCATTTATGGCAGCAGTACTCCATGCACAGATGAATAGTTGATTTTTATATTTGCATGATGGTTTCAGGTGGGAAAAACTTCCTGGCCCGACACAGTGACCCAAACTTCCTAGAAGTGGATTTAGCTATTGACTCAATGTAGTGATTCCACTTGAGATCAGAAGAGAGGGTAAGGCTGAGGAGGAAGTGGACAAGAGATGGTAATTGACATTGTATATTCAATTTATGTACACAATTATAAACAAAATCAAAACTAGGTGATGTACAAATTAGCTGACTGGTATTTTAGTATCACAATACCACTCTTAGTAGTAATTTTTCTCAGAAATGATGGCTTGCTCAATTGGCTCTAACAGCTCACCAATTTTAGATTCTGCGAAATCATGGGTCCAATTCTCTGATTTCTTCTTCCACCTTGGTATTATTGAAAAGGCACAACACCAGAGTGGTAAAGGTAGCTACGAGAATTAAATTTTCTTTCTCTCTATAAGTCTTACCATCTCAAAATGAAAATAATATCAGCTATCTATTTCAACTGGGCTATCAACCTTCTTATTGCTTGTCTGTCCACACCAGAAGCTCAGGTAACCAAAGACAGGAAATTCTCACATTTTATTTTAACCTGGGGCCATGCAATCATCAAAACAATATGACAATATTATATCTATGGTCCACCTACACAGATTCAATGAATTTACTTTTCTGAACAAAAGTAAATGTATTCTTCTCATTCTATTCAATTTTAGAGAAATTTCTTCGTTTGTTTTTTAAATCAATAAAAATTAATTCCAGCCATCTGAAAATAGGGTTACATTTATATCAGCTGCAATATAAGTAATTGTAATGCATTGTTGCAGGATGGTGGCTCAGATTGAGGAATCAGTGAGTTGAATTTGAATTCCAGTCAAGATTATTATTTAGAAATCTCTATGATCTATATTCTTTTATAACTTAAATGTTAATAACATAAGGCAAGTTTCTCGATTAGACATGCCACCTTGAATATTATGAATAATACAAGTAATTATCTTAAGGAAACTGTAAAAGTTACAAACCTCAAAAAGCTCACTGGCAGTGTAGATGAAGTTCATTTAATCACTGAATATTTTGGTGTAATAAAATATGAGCAGGATAGCCCGGAATTGCTCAGGTGTAATGAAAGCTTTAAAACTAATCCATGGTCCTGGAGCTCAGACTCTTTGGATGTTGCCACAAAAGACTAAAATGTTTCCAGTTAAAGTGAAACCATAGACTGAAAGAAAAATGAATGGATGTAAGTCAAATTTTGATTTCCTGGTATCGATTTATACATATATATACATTATTGATTTTCTGCACTATTGTAAGAACTGCAACCTTAAAACTTCCATTTCTTATGTCTTTGTCTATGAGTGTATCAAATTTGATTAAAATCAGATCACTCCTTCTATAACCCAATTTTTTTCAATATCGATTTTCGATATTTATCGTTGATACCTCAACACAAAACCTAGTGAAGAACACTCGCAGATGCTTATAGTACAACTGTGTAAATTTTCAAGAAAATTGGTTCAGCCGTTTTGGAGTCTATAGGTAATGGATACACACACACACAGACACACACACACACACACAGACAAAGTTCCATTTATAAATAAGTTTAGATGTATAAAAATTTTATTTTTATTACTTTTAAAATGTTAACCACGAATAAATATTTGATTGTCTAGGTTGTTTTTTAATATATGTTCGTTTAGGTAGACAGACATTTACATACGGGTCATTTGATTCCCAGACAATTGTGTACCAGGACAGTTGTGTTTCTGGATAATTGCATACCTCTGGTAATTTTTTGAAGTCACCATAGTTTCTCAAAGTTGCTAACTGCAAACCAACTTTTAATTTATCTAAAAAACCAAAAAGATAGTCAACATATCAAATCTGTTATCAAAAATAAACTTCAAATAAGAAAATCAATGCATAATTAGATAAGTATACTCCTGAAAACAAGAGAAATTTCTTGAAAGGATTAGCTTACAACAACCATAACTTTTGATTAATTTTTGAAACTACAATAATTTTTTGAAATAATTTTTTAAACCAATGTTAATCTGTCATTGAATTTGTAACAGGATTTAACTTTTAATTTTTTTATTTTATTCCTTTTTTAAAAATTTGTGATTGCTACATATGCTTTTTTCAAAATTTATGGAAATTGCCTTTAAAGTTTTCAGAAAATTGTATGGTATGCAACTGTCCCATCATCATCGTCACCATCATCGTTTAACATCCGTTTCCATGCTGGCATGGGTTGGATAGATTTTCCTTGATGGCTCTGTAATTGAACCATCATGAAAATATTGGAACACATTTTACAGCTGTATGCCCTTGCTACAACCAACCAGTTTAGGAGACTGAAAACTCTGTGTTTTTATTGAGACACCATCTCTGGGAAGATTACCTACCAAAGTTAGAGAGATCAGCCAACCTTATTCTACACAGAGTAGGTGTAGAAGTTTTTAGTTAAGAGATTTCCTTCTCTTAGACAAGTTGCTATCCAAAGATAAAAACTCTTACCCAGCCTAACATTTTCTTTTCCTCTTAAATACTACATAATTATCTCATACGCAATTGTCCGGAGTAAAAATATCTGGTACACAACTGTCCTAGTACCGTATTTTAAGAGAGGGTGTATTTTCAATGAGATACATTGTCTCAAGCTGAAGAAAGAACTCAATTGGCTTGGGTTTTATGCTTTTTGTTTTTGTGATACTAAATTTCTGAATAAATATCACTCAGGTCAGTAGATGAGAGAGAAGACACTTTGACAGCAAGGGAAAAAGACAAATCAACATCAAGGAGCTGAAGGCATTTGACATCAAGAAGAGAGCATCAAATAAGCACAAAGTTACCAGCCAGCTGCCGAGAGACTAAAGAATTTTGAAGTCCAAGTAAAAATTTTACTGCTTTTGGACAACAAAGAATGAAAGAATTCTAAGAAATTTTCCCAAACACAAACTATGTGAATTAAAATGAACTTTTCAAAAATTATTATATGTTCCAGAGATGCTCATGGGGCAAGTAAAATTAGATGTTTTTGTTTTTGCTGAAAGTCGGTAACATCTTTGTTTTATTATTGCCTTTTTGAATTGTTTTCTCTTTTTGCCATTGAATCCTTCTCTTTTTGTAAGTTGAATTTTTTAACTTTTCAATGGTAAAATGAAAATTATCATCAGTTATTGTTATCCTGCCTAAATAGGTGCCCAAAGGAAAATTTTCATGCAAACTTTGTATATTGTAACTTTTTTGTACTTATATAATAAATGTTTTTCCTTTGATATTTTATACTGTGGTTGAGTTTTATTTTGTGACTTGTGCCTATTATGACTTGCTCTTCCTAGTTTTTGTGTTTAGCACAAGAACTTAGATTTGGTAGGGAATAAAATCATTATATAATGCTTAAAAAAGATTAAGTTATTTCAATTAATGGTATATTTTTCAAATTAGTGATATTTTTTTCCACTTAATCCTGTCATTTATTTTTATTTAATGAAGATTCAGCTCCAAAAGAAAAAAAATATTGTCTTATCTGTGATATCTTACCATCAGTATTGAATAACAGATAGAATACAAACAATTTTCTAACAAACAATTATTGCTAAATTATAAACAAATGTGAAACTCCTTTAAGTGTGCAAATGTCATAGTTTTTGCCAGGTGTTGCATATTTGGGTAATTAAAGTATCATGTCTCTGGAGAATTAATTGCTACTCCCTGTCCTGTAAAAGTTTTAAGATTGGTAATGATAATGGCATTTTTCTTACCAGGAAACATAATTTTGTTAAGTGTATGAAATATAAATGCAAATGGAACAATAATCATTGGGGAGCGGTAGTTATGCATATGATGATCCTTCTATACTTAACCCCTTTCTTGACATAGATGCATATATATATTTTTTTTTAGCATTTGTCTATATTTCTGAGATGAGGTAGTATTTACAGCAATTATATTGTTCGGACTATTGTCCTCATCATTTGTACACTGTTTTGGCCAGTGTGAACTCCGGCCTTCTTCAGGTGCTAGGAATTTTGAACCAAAACTTTTATTACAATCACTGGGGTATATGAACTCCATTCTTTGCCTAATGCCTCTTCTGGAAGTCATGAGTTATCTCCCTTTAACCCTGTAAGTTACTTGTTCACCACTGCTGTAGCCTGGTATTGGGCTCACAACTCTTTGGGTCAAGTCACAGGAACTAACCAACATCTATATCCACTGGGCCATGTGTCCTTAAGGGAGATAACTCATGACTTCCAGAAGAGGCATTAGGCAAGAAGTAGAGTTCATATATCCCCATGATTGTAATAAAGGGTTCAGTTCAAAATTCCTAGCACCTGAAGAATGCCGGAGCATACAACAGCAGAAACGTTGTACAAATGGCAACAAAGATGAGGACAATAGTCTAAATAATGTAAATACTATATATTTTTTAATGTAATATTTTAAGATTTTTTTTTGTCTATTTCAAACAAAACATTTAAAAAAATCAACTACAGATATATTTAAATATCAATCTTGACATTTTTATGCTCTTCTGAGCTTGAAACATGTGTGATTTCTTAGTCTCCCTGAAGCTGTCAAGTAAGTCTAATTCCAACTGATGGATATTGTGATATAAAATGCTTACCTCCTGTATAACAACTTTTTTTTAATCATTTCATCCCAAGCAAGGCATTCCACATCCACTATTGTGCAGGGGGTTACATAGGGGAAGGTGATGAGAAAAAGTGGTTAGATATAGAAAATGTCAGAAGGAGGGTGATAGACGGGTAAGGATATCGAAGATGAGGTTTGGGTAGATGGGAAGAGTGTTTGAGAGAATGGATGTGAGTTAGTGTGTTAGGAGGTGTCTGTTGACCTTACATTTAAACTTCTGGAGATTGTAGCTGTCGGGGAAGCAAGTAAGTGGAAGGGAATTCCACAGGCGGAAGTGCGAGAAAGGAAGCGGTTGGAATAGAAATTATGATTACATTTTATCGGTATCACTATAAAAGGGTGGGATCTAGTTGCTAATCTAGTATCTCATGCAAATTCATACCTAGGGGGTGCCAGTGATCTAAGTTCATCGGAGCAGAAGCTGTGAAAGTATTTATAGAAGAGGTACAGAGAAGCCACGTCACGCCGGTGAGAGAGTGACTGCAGGCAGTCAGCTAAGTCGGTATTGATCACATTACAGATTCTCTGCTGTATTTTGTCAAGAACCCCAAGGAGAATAGCAGGGGCATCCGACAAGATGTGACAGCAGTATTCAATACACGGGCGGATGGTAGATTTATATATGGGCAGGATAGATTCAGACAAGAAAAACTTCCGAGCTCTGCACAGAAAATTCATCTGAGAATGAAACGTTTTTTTCCAAAATAATTGGCAGGGAAGGGGTTGAACAGCCCCCATATGGTTGATATATAGTATCGATGAACTTACCACAGTATTCTGTTTTAGGGTAATTGCTAGGTGGGTGTGCTGTGCGAAATTCAAGCTTAAATAACACTACAGGTGCTTGCATGTTATCAATTAATGAGATTCATCTGGTTGACTGTTAGTGCTAAGTAGTCAGTTTAATCCGCACTGAGTGTCCTATATAAAATTTGACATTTAACTTAACCTAGTTGCCTCAGCAAGAGATTATTCTTAACAAGGGGCGTATGCTTGATCATTTGTGCTGAGTAGTGTGTTTGGTTTTCCCGAAGTGCTTTATTAAAATTTGACCTAAACCTCTTTCCCAGCAGGTGTGCTGTGTCAAAATTTAACATTAAATAACACTACAGGGGCTTACATGTTATAAATTAATGGGACTTGTCTGGTTGACCATTAGTGCTAAGTTGAATTCCAGTTGAATTCCTTGCGTTCACTTATGTGCAAATACCCTTGGGAAAGATATTAATCCTTCTTTTCCCTCCTGTTATGGGTTAAATAACAGGGCAGATTGGGTTCAAAAGCCTTGGCTGGCAACCAGCCTCCCGCAGAAAGTAATGGCAAGCTACTTCAGGATAATCTTCTGCCCAGTCAGTCATGTCTCTTTCAAAACATGATCGCCTAATTGTGTATGGCACTTAACTGACAGAATGAGTGTGTCAGTTTAATCCTCACTGAGTGTCCTATATAAAATCTAAGATGTAACTTAACCTGGATGCCTCAACATTAGGTTAAGGCAAGTCTGTTTGATCATTAGTGTTAAGTAATAAGTTTGATCCTCACTGAGTGCCTTATTTAAAATTTAACTTAAAATCAATACCTTAGCATGAGGTTATTGATAACAGGGCAAATTTACTCAATCATTGGTGCTGAGTAGTGGCTGTGATCCTCACTAAGTGCCTTATTCAGAATTTGACATTAATTCCTTCCCTGAGCTTGAAACAAGTTTGATTTCTTAGTCTTCCTGAAATGTCAAATAATTCTTCTATATCATAGATATTGCAGTATTGAATGCTTATATGCTGTGTAACAAAAACTTCCAAATTCGAACCAAATTACATAGGGGAAGCTACCATTTGATCTGGCAACATCTTAGGCCTCTCGACCACAAATAGCCTCCAGTCTAAACGAGGTTTTAATCAAGCCTATATAACACAATTTTTGATTCATCGTAAACAACCATATCTGCTCTGAAATATATCGTAATGTTAACAAATGTAAACATGTTACAGAAATTAATGAATTTTAGTGAAACTTGGTTATAAACAACCGATAATTTGAAATGAATTGTTTGAACATTATTTTTTATCGATACTCATATTTAAGTAGATATTCTGTTTTTTAATTAAACAGTATTATATATTTATATCTACTGGGCTGATTATTTACGATAAATTGTTATTACAAAAATGTGTGTCATTCGGCAGGATTTGAACCTGCGACCCCTATTTACATAGGGGAAGCTACCATTTGATCTGGCACCGTCTTAGATTGCTCAACCACGAATTCTGCCGAATAGCACACATTTTCATAATAACAATTTATCGTAAATAATCAGGCTGGTAGATATAAATATATAATACTGTTTAATTAAAAAACGGAATATCTACTTAAATACGAGGATCAATAAAAAATAATGTTCAAACAATTCATTTCATATATATTTGTGTTTATGTGCTTAAATGAGTGTGTGTGTCTTAATGGAGTCATAGCCTGACAATTATTAGCTAAATTATAATCTAAAATTATGCAATGTAGTCAGTGCATTGTGATTTGAAGAGAAAATATTGATATTTTTTTTTTTTAATCATATTCACCCCAAGCAAGGCGGAAACGCCACTGATGTGCAGGGGGCTACATAAATGTAAAAAGATTAATTAGAAAAGAGTGAGGAGTACAAACTAGTTAGAAAGGAACAATAGAAAGCTGAGAAAGCAGGTGCAATGACAAATACATAGGTGGAGAGAAAAGGAAGGTTATACAGGGGAGGGGAGAGAGATAGAGTCCAGTGGTTAGTAGATGAGTATTGACTTTGCATTTAAATTTCTGGAGGTTGTAGCCATCAGGAAAGCAAGAATACGGGAGCGAGTTCCGCAGGTGGGAAGTGCGAGAGAAGAAGCTGCAGGAGTAGAATTGTCGTCTGCATTTGGCTAACCTTACTGTGAATGAGTGGGACCCAGTTGCCAGACTAGTTGCATGAGTAAACACCTGTTGAGGAGGCATCAGTGACTTAAGTTTGTCTGAGCAGAAGCCATGAAAGTGTTTATAGAACAGACAAAGGGAGGCCACATTTCGACGATGGGGAAGTGGCTGCGGTCGAGCCGCCACATCAGTACCTATCACATTACAGACTCTCCTTTGGAGCCTGTCAAGAACACTGAGGAGAACGGCAGGGGCACCTGACCATAAATGGCAGCAGTACTCCATGCACGGACGGATGGTTGACTTGTATATATGCAGGATGGATTCAGATGGAAAAAACATCCTGGATCAACAGAGAGACCCAACCTTCTTAGCAGTAGATTTTGCTATGGATTCAATATAGTGGTTCCATTTGAGGTCTGAGGACAGGGTAAGTCTGAGGAGGCATAGTGTATTACTCTCCGGGAGAATCGCTTGGTCCATGTTTATGGGAGGCAGGAGAGGTTGCCTATAATGGTTGACAGGCAACAGCTTGGTCTTAGACGAATTGAAGTTGACAAGCCACTAGCCCCAGTTCACCACAGAGTTCAAGGTCAGCAGCGAGATTATGTCTGTCCGCCATGACAGGTTTCTTACTGGTGCAGGAGTATATTGTAGTGTCATCTGCGTAGATGCCTACTTGGGACTTGATCTCATCTGAGAGGTCATTGATGAAAATAAGGAAGAGCGGCAGGCCCAGGATAGAGCCCTGTGGGACACCAGCATTCGTGCTGTAGGACGAAGAGGCACGCCCATTCAGAACGACCTTCATTTTGTGGTTATTTAAGAAAGATTGGATTAGGTCAAGCAGGCAACCGGTAATGCCATAACCACGTAGTTTGTATAGGAGGCCAGAGTGCCAAACCCTGTCGAAAGGCTTGGAGATGTCCAGAGCAACCGCGCGAGCCTCGTCAGACTCATCAAGGGCCTGTAGCATGTACTCTGTTACGGTTGTTAGCAGGTCGGCCATGGACCTGGCAAAGTGGAATCCATATTGCCTGTCGGAAAACAGTTTGTGGGCGGTGAGATGATGAATTATTTCAGCATTGATTATAGCCTCGAATACTTTCCCGAATATCGGTAGAAGACTGATAGGGTGATAGTTGGAAGGGTCCGAGGGTTCACCACAATTCTTAAATACAGGAACAACTGAAGAGAACTTCCAGCATGCAGGAAAGCAGGAAGCAGAAAGGCAGTAGTTAAATAGTTTAGAGAGGATAGGGGAAAGTTCAGATAACGAAATCTTGACATTCCACACAACTTCAGACAAGAGATTAGCAAATAAGCCTCAATTCATACTGTAAAGAGTGATAACATTTACTGGACTGAAGTAAGAAAAGGTTTCTAAATTTTTACTGCTTCCAAAATGAAACTCCTCTCCTTTATCTATAGACAAACGCTCTTACCTCCCATCAGTATGTATCACACTAGTCCCCCAGAAAGTAATATACTGTGGCTACTCAATCTCACTCTCACAGCTAACATAAAGTGGAACGACTATCTCAATAGCTACATTTACTGGTAGGAAGGTCGGGTCACTGTGACAGGAAGTTTTTCTCATCAGAATCCATTCTGGACATATACAAATCTAACATTTCTCCATGCATTGAATACTGTTGTCATATCTGGTCAGGTGCAACTGCTATTCATTTTGGGGTTCTTGACAAAATCCAAAATAGGGTCTGCAATCTAATCAATCCTAAATATGTCAGCTTGACTTCAGTCACTTCCTCTTCAGTAGGACATCACTTCTCTTTATCTTTTCTGAGAAGGTTATCTTCCTGGTGCCCTCTCTACACGAATTTACTGGAGCTACAAGACTGGCAACTAGGTCCAACCCTTTATGTAACTGTCACTTCTACTCTAGACAGACTTCCTACCTGTGGAACTTCTTTCTATATACTTGCTTTTCTGATAGCTACAATCTCCAAGAGTTTAAGTGCTACATCAATTGCCATCTTTAACTCTTTGATTCTATATTTCTCTTACTTTTTCTTCGATGATCCCTTATATCTCTTCTTTTTTTTTTTGCTTTCCTTTCATGTAAGCCCCTGCACACCAGTGGCAGTACAGTCTTGCTTGGGGTGAATTGATTATAAAAACAGGTGAAAGATTTTATAAATTTCAGCTCAAAGTAATAAACACTGGTTGCTTGGTCAATGAATACCAAACGTTTCTTTATCTGGTAACAGCTGATATTAGCATTATCATAATTATCACTAATACTCTCATGGAGTTATAATAATGACTAAATTGATATTTACACTATTTATATTGTTCAGACTACTGTCCTCATCTCTAATGAAATATTCACAATTTTTTGCCTTTGTCCCCTCCTGCTTTTTCAGAAGATATTTCATCTTTATTGTCACATACGCAATATTTTAGCCATTGTATCCTCTGGTCTTTCCCAGGTGATATATGTTGAAATTTCAAACCAAACCTTTTATTTCATCCATGTCGGTAAAATTTTCTGGATGTCTCAGTTTCACTTATCTCTTATTGTTCACTACTGTCCCAGTAATGAACTCACAGCTCTCTCTTTGGGTTACACAACAAATACTTTTATCCATTGTGCTATGTCTCATTAAAATTTTGTGGAGTTGGGAGTTCAATACCTGGCCACAGCAGAACAAAAAGCTGGAGAGTTTAGTTACTAAAAAGAAGATGACTGAAACAGAGATATCTATAGAAGTATAGAAGGCATGGCATGTGGAACTAGAACAATCTACACACATGGACAAAATAAAGAGTGTGGCTTGAAATTCCAACATATATTACCTGAGGAAAACCAGAGCATACAATGGTTGAAATGTTGTGAATATGACAATAAAGATGGGGACAATAGTCTTAACAATGTAAATAATTTAATTAGTTACAATACCTCATCTGAGAAATATAGACAAATCCTGAAGAAAGTCAGAGCATGAAATGCCCAAAACATCATCAAAATGACAATAAAGATTGGGAAAACAGTCTGAATAATGTAAATAGTATAGATAGGTTCCTCATCTGAGAAATATAAACAGATCCTGAAGAAAGTTAGAGCATGAAATGCCCAAAACATCATCAAAATGACAGCAAAGATGAGAACAATGTAAATAGTGTAAATAGATAAAATACCTCATCTGAGAAATATAGACAGATCGTGAAGAAAATCAGAGTATACAATGCCCAGAACATCATGAAAATGACAATAAAGATGAGGATAACAGTCCAAGCAATGACAAGTCCAAAACATGAATGATTACTCTATTCACCATCTCAAGGTTATTTGTACTGCTTTGTATTCTATTGTTCAAGAAAGAATCTATATTGCTACATTAGGGTTCAATGACTGGAAGCACGGCATCGTTATTGCAGAACATCAAAATAGAGAAGAACATTGAAAGTACATGACATCATATTTTTTAAGACATAAAGAAACTAGAAGTGTAGATTCTTTGTTACTTGAGCAAACTGACTCAAAGCATGAACATTGGGATAAAATATTGACAGATGTTGTTTCTGTAATTTGCTTTATTGCCTTCAGAGGTTTGCTGTTTTGTGGACAAGATCAAATTATTGGTTCAGCAAAAATGGCAACTATTTAGGTATACCAGAGCTGTTGAGTGAATTAGACCTTTTCTTCGAAGAACATCTCAAAATGTATAGAAATCCTGGAAAAGGAGTCTGTTATATTTATCTGCAAATATTTGGGAGGAATTTAATGAATTAATAGAACGACTGATTCTTTGTACTATTCTTGAAGAATTAAAAGAGACAAAGTATTATTCAAGGAGTACAGATTACATTCCAGACATCACACACACAGATCAAGTGACATTTACTTTCTAATATGTTAAAGGTTGTGAGCCTGTGGAATGTTTCTCTTTATGTTCATCTCAATCTATTCCCTGTGAAGTAAAAGATCTAACACTGTTTTTGTGGATTTTCTTAATAGAACAAAATTCAACTATCTAACTGCTATCGTCAGTCATACAATAATACCTCAAATATATCTAGACAATATATTGGATGGTATGCACAGATTCATCAAATCAATGAGTTTGCCATCTATTTTTTCTGAGCTGGACACATTCTGAAGCTAGTAGCTATAAAACAGTAGTGTGTTTTCTACAGACTGTAAAATATTTTGACTTTTTTTAGCATCTGTATTCAATTTTTGATTCTAATCATTGCTGGAATGTATTGACATCATCTCTAGGAAAAGATTTTGTGTTCAAACATCTGTCTGACGCATGATGGTCAACATGGTTTTCATGAACTGCTGCTTTTCAGAACGAATCCTTAATAGGATACTTTCTCGATCACTAGTATCCTAACCTGTTCACGTCTAGAATTGACTGTTATCTTCCCAACATGTCTGCATAAACTGTACCTCTAACTATGTAACCCTTACCTCAAGTATTTTCCAATGGATTTTGTAAAAATAAATTGTAAATTTCTAAAAACTTCATTGTTCCCACATTGTGCAACTAAATAAATAACAGTAAATCATATAAAGAATATATGTGTTTGTGTTGCAGCTGTAAAAAAATTTGTGTTTATCTCTCTGAATACCTTTCTTACATGTTATTCATTCTTAGCCATAATTGGTGTGGGTATTTGTGTCTTCTCAGAGTGTAGTTCGTAGCCGAATTAATAACCACTCCGCCAGCTGCTACTCGTAGAACTCGGAACACTGCTTCACCAGGGACTCCGTTTCCTGCGCACCGTAAGCAAAACGCTGTCTCCCAAACACCGGTGTAGCCTTCTCGAGTCGTAAATAGCAAAAAGTGACCCGAAACAGAAGTAGGCTCTTTTTATGTGTTTTTTGGTCTCGTAATTTCCCACTCTCCGAGAGCCTCACTTTCACCAATGACGCATGCGCCGTGTCATTTGAAAAACTGCCTCGCATGAGCTCGCCTCGCGGTTCCATTACGTCTACGAACGCACGTGCAAACAAACCGCCTTCATTTGAAAAACTGCCTCGCATGAGCTCGCCTCGCGGTTCCATTACGTCTACGAACGCACGTGCAAACAAACCGCCTTCTTTTGCTTCGGCGAGGTAAGTCTCCACCACACTCCCCCTGATCTCATCATCACAAAAAGTGCATTCGGGAGCGGGTCTCTTCTGGCGGGTGCTCCTTCGGAGGGGTACGACACAAGGTTCGTCCTCAGATGGGCTGTCACCTGAGGTTTCGTCATGCACGTCAGCATCTAATTCAGCCAGATTGATATGCCTGGCATCATTGGTCGGGCGCAACCAACAAGCATCCTCAACGATGCTTCCATTCGCCTCTAACGCCACTCCTGTGGCCACAGAACTTGCATCCACCCAGACCTTCATCTCGTTGCCATTCATGCACCAGTCTCCTCCAACAGGGTCCATTTCACACACTCTGGTCATCGTCTCTTCCAGCATACGAAGCAGATTGGCATTTCCGATTTCCTCGTCCCATCTCTTGGTTACCGCACTTGCTCGGCGCTTGATGAATGCAGTCGCCACCCTTAGCCAGCCACACACGGGGAAGTGGCCCACGAGTTTCCCACAAATGGAAAACACACGTCGACGAGTCAACCACGTCGGGAATTTCCGGGATCTGTCCACTCCGCTTCCATCGGAGAGTACCGTTCTCTCCCCACACCTGCAGACCGAGGACCCTAGTTCCGTCTCGTAGCCGTTTTGGGTCTTTACAGACTAGGCCGTAATCTGAGAGGTGCTGTCGAACGCGCGATGCAGAAATCAGGCTCTCATTGATAAAAATGTCGTCAACGTAAGCCGACGTGGCACTTTTGATCACACGATCTTGGGACATTATAGCGTCGACGACAGATTTCATGATGAGTGGTGCCACATTTAGTCCAAACCCCAATCGTGTAAGGCAGAACCGCTTGCCCTTGAAAATAACTGTTTGGAATGGCCACAGCTTCTTGTCAATGTGAATTTGTAGATAGGCATGTCGCAGATCCAAGAGCGACACATCAACTCCTTGCTGTCGCCATTCTCTGAGCTTTTGTGCGCACACTTCGGCATCGGCAGTGAATGCTTCTACAAATCCGTTCAATTCTCGGTAGTCGAGTACCGGCCGGACCTTTTGCTTATGTTCCTGCACGACTGCCATCAAGGGAATTAGACCCTTGGGTGGACCAAGTTCCTCCTCGGGATATGGCAGCAACCATCCGTTACGTTGCCATAGCAAGAGTTCTTTCTTGTACGCATCCCGGGCATGGTCTGGCACAGTGTACTCTTGCACGTTATTTGTCAGCTCGCCGGGCGAGCGACCACTTGCCCATTTCCATGTTGCAGTCCACGCTCTTTGCCTTTCATCGAATGTCACACTGAAATCGGGCTCATCGATAGAAATGGCGGCACATCCATCCAGGTTTCCAAAGTATGCCTCACCAGATTCCGTCAGGCGAACACCTCCTAGCTGTTTGATCGCGTCGATGCCAATAAGCAGGTCAAAACCCAACAATTGTCCATCCACGACCAGGACCTCAATGTTTACGGGCTGAGACTGTTCAACTTCCAATTTTATTCTGCCGTGCCCCCGGCACTTCAAAGTCTTCCCGTCGGCCGTCAGTACTCCTACTTCCTTCTGTCTCCAATGGCGACACACAGCCTTGCTCACCAGCGTCTGTGAGCAGCCGGAATCCACCAGAGCTGTGCACTCTCGCCCATCCACGAGCACTTTTACGGCGGGCAATTTCTTGATTATCACTTGCTCAGGGAGGAGACTGGCGCTGACGTCTCCCCCCTTGGGCGTTTCCCTGGCATCTTGATGATGTATGTCCAAGTTTATGGCATCTGAAGCATCGGGTTTCACGGTGAGACTTCCGCACTCGACCGTCCGACCTCACTTGGCGTCCCTGCATACAATCCTTCACCATGTGGTTGGGTCCAGAACACTTGTAGCAAAAAAAGGTCTCACTGCGCGAGTTATCAGGGAGCAACTCTGAATTCGAATGTGTTTTGCCAGTGGATGCAGCGACCGATTCCTTACAGCTTCCGTTGTCGGTCATGATAGCCCGTGCTCGAGTCAAAAGCTGCTCCAATGTCATGGTCTCCATTCTGGACGAGGCACGAAGAAGCTGTCTAACATATTGTGGCAACCCCGAAACAAACGCACATATCATCCATCGTTCGGGCAACGATCCCTCAACCAGCCGAGCTAAACGATGTAGTTCGGCCAGAAACTCGTCCACTGTTTCTCCCGAGCGAAGTTGCCGAGTAACAAATTGATCGTATGCATCAAATGCATCTGTCGCATACGTGGTCATGAGGGCCCGTTTAATTTGCTCCGCATCCGCTTTCTGTTCCTTGCTGAGCTGCCTGTATACGGCAAGAGCACCGCCTCGGAGGCGTAATGGAAGAATCCGCTCAACTTTGTCCATAGCACAGAGTTCGCAGACCAACTCTGCATTTTCGATCCACTCGACGATTGGCATGTCAGTTGCAGCGCCACTGAACTCAGGAATCAACCGGACATCAAAGACTTTGCCGTCCATAATGGAAATCGTAATAGACGCCGAAATAGCTTGTGGGTATTTGTGTCTTCTCAGAGTGTAGTTCGTAGCCGAATTAATAACCACTCCGCCAGCTGCTACTCGTAGAACCCGGAACACTGCTTCACCAGGGACTCCGTTTCCTGTGCACCGTAAGCAAAACGCTGTCTCCCAAACACCGGTGTAGCCTTCTCGAGTCGTAAATAGCAAAAAGTGACCCGAAACAGAAGTAGGCTCTTTTTATGTGTTTTTTGGTCTCGTAATTTCCCACTCTCCGAGAGCCTCACTTTCACCAATGACGCATGCGCCGTGTCATTCGAAAAACTGCCTCGCATGAGCTCGCCTCGCGGTTCCATTACGTCTACGAACGCACGTGCAAACAAACCGCCTTCTTTTGCTTCGGCGAGGTAAGTCTCCACCACAATTGGAAGCTGATTTCTTAAGCAAGTGATAATAACTCCAGTCCTGATATGTATCTCTGCATTTATTGTCATCTATAAATATTCTCAAGTAAGCAGCATTATTCAAACAAAATGCAAAATTAATTTCTGCAATGGATGAATTGTCATCTGATTTGTGCAAAAATCAAAATAACACTGACAACTCATTTTAACTGATGTATTTACCAAAAATAAGCAAACATATCTTGAAATACTAAAGAAGATATATTTATTCACCAAAATTGCCACTGACTTCAACCATGCCTTTTAGATGAATTTGAAAACTTCTGCAACTCTTTTAGACAGTTTTCTTGTTTAAGGTGGTGAATGTTGCCATAATCCTTGCCTTCAGTTCATCTTTGGTGTTAAAAGGAGTTTTTGTCCTGCTCAACATTTATAACAATTGCAGTCTGGAAAGCTAGGTAGCCAAATGTAAGGCCTTATGTGGTTGCAGAAATTGTATGACAGTCATGACTGGGTTCTCTTGCTTGTGTGGCATGGTGAAGAGTCCTGTTGCCAAACACAGTGTCTTCCAGCAGCCACCCTCTTGACACAGAGTAGCACTACCTCATCATAGCACATGATTTTGGCCTTTCTGTTGAGTCTGGGAAAATGAATGGAGGCATAATATCAACATCACTAGTGATCACTCCAAACACTATGACTGTGACTTTTTCCAGATCCTCTGCAATCTCCTAAGATTAAAACCCCAAAACTCAGAAATGTTTGCATTTGATCTTTATGCACAAATACCAAGCAATGCAGCATACTTTTTTCCAAATTTCTGGAGCACTGATTTGTGTCATGGCACTCTTTTTCTCACAGATGGTGCCCAGCTGACCCTACTATACTGCTGAGTCAACAAAATCAAACACATGTGCAAAATTAAAAATATAAAATTTATCAATTGCACCTTGTATGTCTACCATGATTTAATGAAAATTTGAATTTCAGAAAAAGAGAAACATAAGAACAGAAAGATCTAAAGATTCTTCAGAAATGTTTCCAATCCAACTTTACATAATAAGAGAAAAATGGTAACTTTTTTCTCTTCAAGTATACATTGTTTATTCCAATGAATAATTCAAAGCTCTTTACATTCTGCAATATATGCAAAATATATTTAGCATTTACCCAAACATCTGTTGAATTCAATAGCATTTTATTATATACACAAAAATCACATGATGAAGAATAATATGTGTTACATAATAATTATGTATTATACAATAAATATAAATAACATCACACATATAGTGTAGTTATTACTAAAATAGTGTTTGATGTAATATAACAAAGCTATGAAATATATATTAATAAATATACATATTATCCCTCACCTATATCATGATTCAGAGTTTTATGGACAACACAATTTTCAGGTACTGAGTACAGCCTGACTGTTATGTAATTAAAATTTAAATAAAAATATCTGGTTAACACAATATTAGCATTTACAGTATTTACATTACATTACATTTAGTGATCGAGAAAGTATTTACATTTTACATTACATTTACATTATTCGAACTATTGTTCTCATCTTTGTTGCCATACGTTTCGGCCACTGAACACTCCGGTTTTTTCAGGTGCTAATAATTATGAACCAAATCCTTTATTACAATTACTGGGGTATATGAACTCCATTCATTGCATAGTAGTGCCTCTTTTGGTAGTTATTGCCCTCTAATCCTGTATGTTATTGTTGCTGTAGCCTGGTATTGAACTCACAACTCTTTGGGTCAAGTCACAGGAACTAAACAACATCTATATCCACTGGGTCATGTGTCCTTAAGACTATAGATGTTAGTTAGTTCATGTGATTTAAACTTTTGAAGATTGTAGTCATCAGGGAAACAAGCAAACAGGATGTACACGAAAAGAAACTGTAGAGTAGAAGAGGTTATTTTATTTAACTATTTTGATACTAAAAGGGTGGGACCTTGTTGCCAGTCTCGTAGTAAGGGAAATACATGTTATACCAGAGAAAAACGCTTTGCAGAGCAGTTACCATGATAATACTTGTAGAAAAGACACAGGGAAGCCACATGATGTCTGTGAGAAAGTAACTGAAGGCACGCTGCCAAGTTAGGATCAGTTATATTGCGGTTCCACTTTTGGATTTTGTTGAGAACCTCAAGATGAATAGCAGGAGCACCCAACCAGATATGGCAACAGTATTCAATGCACTGACAAATGGTAGATTTTTAAATGTGCAATATGAATGCTGATGAGAAAAACTTCCTGGCACAACACAGTGACCTTGCAGTAATGCAGCTATGAATTCGATGTAGTCATTCCATTTAAGATCATTTGAGAGAGTGAGACCAAGGAGGTGCAGTGAATTGCTCTCTAGGAGATTAGCATTATGCATTCTCACAGGCAAAAATATCTCTCTATGATGGCTAAAGAGAAGCTTTGTTTTGCTGGCATTAAAATTTACAAGGCATTTTTTACCTCATTCAGTCACAGGTTGGAGTTCCTTTTAAAATAAACAGGTAGGTTTACTTTGTCAGACTTGGCAAATTTCTTATTGAGATAGGTGTATATGGTTAACTAGCAGTATAGCCAAGTGTTGCTCAGGTGTAATGAAAGCTTTAAAACTAATCCATGGTCCTGGAGCTCAGACTCGTTGGACGTTGGTATGAAAGACTAAAAAGCAATAAATGTTTCCAGTTAAAGTGAAACCGTAAACTGAAAGAAAAATGAATGGATGTAAGTCAAATTTTGATTTCCTGGTATCGATAGCATATAAGTTTTTTTCATTGTAAACTGAATTTTGAAGGCTAAATAAGTCCTTTGAGTAAATGGTATCATGGCTGAGACTAAGAACTACAATTATACCTACTTAGAGCCAAACCCGAAGCAAAAACTAAAATAAAAGGGCTGAAAAAAATACAGACATACAGGCAGATAAACTGACACACACACAAACATCTTGCCTTTTATATATATATTATTGATTTTCTGCACTATTGTAAGAACTGCAACCTTGAAACTTCTGAATATTGTTTCTTATGTTTTTGTCCATGAGTGTATCAAATTTGATTAAAATCGGACCACTCCTTCTATAACCCGATTTTTTCGATTATCGATTTCCGGTATTTATCAGTGGTATGTCGATACAAAACCTTGCTAAGAACACTCACAGACGCTTATAGTACAACTGTGTAAATTTTCAAGAAAATCAGTTCAGCCGTTTCAGAGTCTATAGGTAATGAACACACATACACACACAAATACACACAAAGTTCCACTTATAAATAAGTTTAGATATATATACATATATATTTAAAGTGTATCATAAAAATAACAGAGTCTTGTCTGACTTATGAGTAGGAGAGGGATTTATGAGCTGCATCACTACCTAATATAATATTCATGATAATTGTGATTTCAGCTTTCTGCAGTTATTGTATGTTTTTTTCATGTGCTTTCAATCAACAGCCTAGATGACTGCAGTAAGTATATACAGATAAAGCAATGCAGTACACCCAGGTTCTTAAGTGGCACAAGAAATTCAAAGAGGGATGCAAGTATGGAAAGACGGTCCCAGGTGTAGAAGGCCTTAAGCAAGGAAGATTGAGGCTAAAATTGACCATGTGATGCAGGCGGTACATTGCGGTCATTGGTTGATTGTTTAACTGATCATAAGTGAGCTGGATATGAACCACTGTAGCATCAGGAATATTATCAGATATGGGCATGTGGAAGATCCATACAGAGGTGGGGTTGAAGCTGACGAATGTTGGCAAGGTGTGTCACATGGAAGTATCTCAGAACATCCTTGACTGTCTTAAAATAGAACTCGTGAAATATTATATACTTCCTGGATATTATGTCATACTATAACACAACCTGTTAATCCCTACCCCACTCATAACACCCACAAAACTATAAATCTTCTTGCTTTTCTGACATAACTTATGTATATATATATATATATAAGTAGGAAAGATCAGCCAATTGCACTACTATGGTTTTGACTTTTTCAGTTTCATCAGTTGATTTGTATAACAAAACTGATATTCCTAACTTAAATATCTAAAATCCCTACATGTAAAAATTTAATTTTTCTTTAAACATGTCTTGATCATTTTCTAATAGAACTGTTTACTGGTTTAATTTAAACCTAATTTAAATCTGACTTATAGCTGTTTAGAATATATATATACACAGTCAGTTAAGTGCCATACGTGAAACACGCTTGGATGATCATATCTCGAAAGAGACATGACTGACTGGGCAAAAGATTATCCCACAGTAGGTTGCCATTGCTTTCTGTGGTAGATTGGTTGCCAGCCAAGGCTATAGAACCCAGTCTGTCCTGTTATTTAGCCCATAACTGGAAGGAATAGATGGATTAATACCTTTCCCAAGGGTATTAGGGTATTTGCGTGAAGTGAATGCAATGAATTCAACTGGAATTCGAACTCAGCTCCCCGATTTCTCATTCCGAGCTGATGTCCACTGCACCACAATGCACATCACATATATACACAGGGTATCCATAAAGCTTCTATGCACTTTAAAAAATTTATAACTCTATTTGTTTTTGCGATAAAAATAATTTGTAAAAAGGATTAGAAAGAATTAAATCTATATTTTTTAAGGTTTTATTGAAATTTTATTTAAGTTTCCACATGTCTCCTTCATTAACAATACAAAAAATAATACAATTTTCATCCATTTAGCAACAGTTTTTCTATGATGTGGTTCTTTATTGGATTAAATTCTAAACTTTCTTTGTACAGCAATAGTAGATTTCAGTTCGGCCATCTAAAGGATACAGTTTACTTTTTCCATAGCTGAAGCCATAGATCAAATTGATTCTAAAAAAAAAGAAAATTTGTTTTTACATATCTAAAAGTTGTTGCAAATTTTGTGGTAAATAATTATTCAATAACTATACTTAAAACTAGGGAAATTAAACTTCATAATATTTTTTATAGATTATTTCTATCACAAATATAAATAAAGTTATAAATTTCACACAAACTTTATGAACACCCTATATAAATATATATATATATATGTGTGTGTGTGTGTGTGTGTGTGCGTGTGTGTGTGTATCACGAACTTTCCAGTTGATTTCAATGCATGTTGTTTAGATGTGGCATGAAGCTGAAAATATAGAACACCCAGTAAGGATCGAACTCACTACTCAGATGTAATTGATATAGCTTGCTAACCACTGCACCATGTTCAAGTGTCCCAGTACATCATTATAATTTTCAGATTTCATTAATATTGTTCTTAGTCTCTTATTTAGCTCATTTATAAATTAAGCTTTATTATAAGTATATATATATATATATATAATGGACACTCCCATTGATTTTGTAGTATGAGAATCCAACAATCTCATTCAGTTTTTTATGACACTTCAGTCCTGCTAATGACCTACATACAAGACCATATATTATGCAACAGCAGGGATATTGAGACATCGCAATAGAAATATTAACTGATGATTTTTGCTGTCCTCTTTTGTCTATTCACAGGTCAATCATCTCTTAACCACTTGACTCTAGTTCTTTCTTCACCACCCCATATATCCTTTCCTTTCTCTCCACCTTTGCAACTGTATTCCCATCCTTCTCTTGCTCCTTTCTAACTGGTTCGTCTTTCTCTTCACTCTCTTCTACTTAATCTTTTTACTCTTATGTAGCCCCCTGCACATCAGTGGCGTTACTGCCTTGCTTGGGGTGATACGATTAAAAAAAAAAATATGATGGATTTCAAAATTTCTTGTTTGACCTGTTCCTGATGTTACTTTGATTCTTTTTCCTCATGAGCCTATCAGTAGGCTCTCACATAGCATAATGGCATTGATCATCTCTCCAAGAATAATGGCATAATGGAGGATGTTAAGGAGGCAAGAGTTATTTAACACAACATATGGCAGGAAACTGTGAAGACAATGTTGTGTTAATTAAAGTTGTGTTATTTAAAAGTAGTGTTTTTTAAAAGACAATGTTGTGCTATTCAGAGCAACATATGTTGTGTAGAGAAATCATTGTTCATCTTCTGAATAGACATGACTTATAAAAGTAGATTGTCTGTAGTTTATAAAGATTTATTCTTTTTTCAATAAAAATGAAAAACTTCAACTTGTTAATTCTGTCATTTTTTATAAATACAAGAACAAATATGTACCGATCTTGATATTTAAAAATTATGAGTAAGAATTAAAAGTTTTGGTCAAATATTTAAACTTATTTTCTGCAGTACTTACCTTTCTTAAAGGCATTGACAAACAGAGATGTGAGAGTGATAACAAATGAATCCAGCAAGAAATTTTATATGAATATCAAGGTACATATTTCGCGTTGCTTACATGTGTAAGCATTTGTTTATTATGAACATACAAAGATGTTTTTTTATTACCCACATACAAAGATTCAATTCCATCATCTCTCAAAGAAATATGTATGTCAAAAGCAAATATTTGTTGTGTATTCTCTCTTTTGCTTTCAAAAAACATCTTTCTGCATATTTACAGTAGAATAGAATTTTCAGTTCTTAATGACTTCAAAGGAGAATATTTATCACTGAAAGAAAAAAGGAAAAATATCAAGAAAAAACAAAGATATAATGGAGAACTGTTTGAAAAATCATTGTGACAGAAAAATCCTGTGACTGAGTTAAGAAAGAAAGATGCTGAAAGGAATCATAATAATAAAAACAATAATATACTCTTTCTCTATCTATCGTTCTTTTAATGTCTGTCTGTCTATCAGTCTATTTATCTCAGTCTGCAGCATATCTGAAATTATTCTGCACATCACATATCACAATGACACAAAATTGCTTTGAACAGTTTTTTCAAAATTTTACATAATTAATTTAGACATCAAATCAAAGCTTGAGTTAAATTTTGGGGTAGTTTCAACATGTTTTATTGTGGCAATTGATTCTATTTTATCAACAGCAGTTATAAAGTTATACATAACTAGAAAATCACTTATGTTTTTTAAACAAGACAATAAAATCATCAACAGTTGATCAATACTTATAAGAGAACAAATAACATATATGTGTTTGAAGCATTTACATCTTAATATTGTGACCCTTCTTCTCAATAACAGTGAGCAGTCAATTATCCATTGATCTTAATAAATTTTATTTAATTCAGTAGATTTGGCATGGCCAAGGATGTATTCCAGAAGCTGAGCAGAGTATTAAGAGACCTGGAAATTTTGCTAGAAACAAAGAAAAGAGTACTGGATTTCTAGGTGATGTATGTTCTTCAAGATGGTAGTGAATGCTGGACAATATTATCAAAGATGAAGGAAAAACTTGAAGCAACTGAAATGTGGTTCTACAGAAGGATGCTGCAGATATCATGGATCAAGCATATGAGAAATGATGAGGTTTTAGAAAAGATGGAAATGAAAAGAAAATTAATACTGAGCATCAGAAACAGACAGCTGAAGTTCTTGGAATATATAATGAGGAAGGAAGACTTGGAGAATCTGATACTCACACGTCAGATAGAGGGAATAAGAGACTGAGGAAAGCAGCAAATAATATATTTGAAGGGTCTGAGCAGGTGGATAGCAGAGTGGGGTTTGGGTGGGTTAACAGAAGAAGGCATGCTAAGAGCGACCAGGGATAGTGAGATGTGGAGGGCTATGATCACCTATGTTTTGAAGAGACATGGAAGAAGAAGAAAGTTCTGTTTCCTACATTGTTTCTTTTTTGGTTTTCATAACTATGCTTTTCTGTCTTATTGTTAATCACTTTCATATCATCTCATCTTCAGAGTTAACCATTGATTTTTTATTAGCTTCAGGACAGAACTCAACAGTGACCATTCCATTATTTTCTCTCTTGCAAACCTTTTACAATCTAAATATCCACAGGTAACCTTAGATACCTGCAGCATTGTTGTAAATAAAGGAACACTTTCCTTTGAAACTGTGAGGCTAAGACTTGTGACATGCAAAAAAATTTTTTTTTTTTTTTAATCACATCACCCCAAGCAAGGCGGTAAGGCCACTGGTGTGCAGGGGGCTACGTAAGAGTGAATAGATTGGAAGAGAGAAATCCAGAAACCACATCCTAAACAGGGAACAAGGGATGAGCCTCTACACCTGTTCAATAGACGTGGGTGGAGTGTGAATGTCTTGTTTATGATAATAACAATAGTTAGAACTGTTTAGTTTTAAATACTTCAACTTTGAATGATCCAATAATAATTTGGTAAAATATTCCAGCCCATAACATCAGTCAGCTACCTCCTTTCTGCATTCTTTTAGCCATGGCAAATCTTTGTTGGACAAAATCCATCCACTGACTGATCCATCAGGTCATTCCTTAAGAAACAACAATTTTCATGTGTTTTGGCCCAATTTCACTTTACTGAGATGAGTTTCGTGACAACCAGTTTGACTCATTCAATTTCAACCTGCTCAAAGATCTGAGCTCAGGTCAAAATTAAAACTTGCTTTAGATTACACTATTTACATTATATGGACTTTTGTCCTAATCTTTGCTGGCATGTTTATGACATTTTGGTTACTGTACTCTCCGGCCTTCAGGTGCTAGGAATTTCAAACTAAACCCTTTACTACAATCACTGTGGTATATCATTCTCATTCCCTGTACAAAGCTACTTCTGGTAGCCATGAGTTATCTCTCTTTAACTTAGATTTCTAAGTCATTTGTTCACCTCTGCTGTAACCTGGTATTGAACTCACAATTCTTTGGGTCAAGTCACTGGAACTAACCAACATCTATATCCACTGGATAAGAGTGGCAAGACTTATGAGTTCAATACCAGTCTACAACAGTGGTGAACAAATAACTTAGAGAGTTAAGTTAAAGGGAGATAATTTATTGCTACCAGAAGTGGCTTTGCTCATGGAATGAGATTGATATACTCCAGTGATTGCAATAAAGGGTTTTGTCCGAAATGCCTAGCACCTGAAGAAAGCCAGCGCGTACAGAAACCAAATCGTCATAAACACGACAGCAAAAAGGAGGACAATAGTCCAAATAATGATGTGTAAATACTACCTCATTTTAAAAGTATAGACAAATTGCTTTAGTTTACATTCCTCTTTAAGGAGACAAGTTCTTAAGGCCTTTTCAACAGTACTCTTTATTGTGTAATGATTTCTGTGAAGCTCCTTTGATATTTTCAGTATGGACATCCCATCACTCAATAGTTATTTTCTTTTTTTCAGCATTTGTTAGACACTTTACATTTCTGATGTTGCAACATGTATTATGGAAAAAAATTTTTAAAAATAGTTTTTATTATATTTCAATATCTGTAAACTACTATTTGTTTAACGCAGCTTCTTCTTTCACACTTTCCGCCTGTGGAACTCGCTCCCATATTCTTGCTTTCCTGATGGCTACAACCTCCAGAAATTTAAATGCAATGTCAATACTCATCTATTAACCACTGGATTCTAGCTCTCTCCCCACCCCCATATATCCTTCCCTTTCTCTCCACCTATGTATCTGTCATCGCACCTGCATTCTCAGCTTTCTATTGCTCCTTTCTAACTAGTTTGTACTCCTCACTCTTTTCTAATTAATCTTTTTACAGTTATGCAGCCCCCAGCTCACCAGTGGCATTTCTGCCTTGCTCAGGGTGAAATGATTAAAAAAAAAATCTGAATAATAAGCTCAGTTAGTTTATTTTTTTGAATTTCAAATATCTCATAATATATCCTGTTATGTCGTGAGTAAGAATAAATAACTCAACAACAGGAATAGGTTAATTGTTGTATTCCGTGAAAATAGTATTTACAAAGGTTATTAGTATCCAATACAAGAATAAGGGTTAATCGTCTCAACCGTTGTAAGACATAGTATGAGCAATGGGTACATCCGGGTCGTCACCAGAAGTCTACGACTGACTTGTCGATCGGCTGCTCGGCACACTCTCCTTCGTAGATGCCACCATTACTTTACATAGTAATGGAATAGTCCATTATAGCCGAATAGGCGTGGGCGTCTCAACATATCCATTAAATTATTTTCTTCATGTAAGTTCATATAAGTGTTTTCTTTTCGAGATACAAAGTGCGTAAAAATTGTCCGAATGTTCCAAGTAATTGTTTTTGGCTCTTTTATTAGCCATTTTTTTGGATGTATTTGATTTTTAACTGAAAATTTACATTTACTGTGAACTTTTTTCGTGGATGCATGTTATGGTGAAGTGGATATTGGCTTGCAATGAGATATTAAAGAACCGAGTTCAAATTCTAGTTGAATTTGTTGTATTCAAATACACACAAATACCTTTGGGAAATGTATGAATCCATCACTTCTCTCTCTAACTATGGGTTAAATAGCAAAACAGATTGAGTTCTATAGCCTTTGTTGTCAACCAGTCTACTGCAGAAAGCAATGAGAACCTACTGCGGAAAAATCTTCTGCCCAGTCAGTCATGTCTCTTTTGAATATGGCACTTAACATATTCTACATTTTTGTATATGTGTATTTATAGTGATGTGAATGTTTTGTTTTTTTTCTAAATACAGTACATTCTGTTCGTATTCATAGTCAATATTAATGTGTGTTGGCTTTTACTTTTTTACTATCAGTGCTTGTATTTTTTCAGATGTGAATGAGGCTATTACAGTCATAGATTCTATGAAAAGGTTGCAGTAGATTTGGAGTTTACTAGGTGTTTATGCATGTTAAAATGGGTCCTAACTGTGCTATATAATAATATAAGATTTTATTATTATTATTATTAATATAATTATATAATAATAAAAGCAGTAATATAAGGTAATATATTATGAGTATGTAATATATATATATATATATACAAATGTTTAAGAAATCTATTCTTGTGCTTTATATACATTTATATAAAGGTTTAAGCACACATATAGACATGAACCTTCTCAGATAGGCAATGAAGTATACAGTTGCTCATGAATATGAGTAAAATATTTAACTATGCAAATTCATTTTGATATGTATACATAGATTTCTATCAAGGCAAAATTGATGCAGGAAAAATAATAAAAATATACAAAATAATAATTGTATCCAATCCACAAAGTTTTATTAGTTATATTTCTTCTTTTTCGTCAATAACTAACAATTGTAAAATTCAATGAATATCTTATTGCCTTTGTCAGATTATATGAACATATAAATGGAGAAAGACACATTTCTTCAGTTGTATTTGATAGAATTCTGAAGAGAATGTTGCAATAAATTTATATGAATAATAATGCTAGGGGCTGACACACATCTTAGGTGACGTTTGGGATGAAGGCAGCGCAAAGCCTACCTAATGAGCGCCTGTAAAAAGGTTTGCAAAATGGGGATTAGGAGATGTCCCTCAAAAACAGAAAGATATATATATATATATATATATATATATATATATATGGTATTTATTATTAAGATAATAATAATGACATCCTGCAACTTGATAGCTATAAAGTTTCACCATTATTTTAGACATTATACTGCCTGATGATAGTGTTTTAACACCAAAACTTTATCGCTATCAAGTTGCAATATGTCATTAATATTATTATAATAATTTAATTTAATAATTTACCAGATATTTATGCTTTACTTTTGTATTGGGTACTTTTTAACGTAAATATCTAACTGTGGAATATACTTCCATTAGTAACTATTACTCATATATATATATATATATATATATATATATATATATATATATATATATATATATACACTACCAGCCATAATTATGAGGCAACCACAATTTTTTAAATAAAAATATGTATTTCATACTATTTTTAGTATTTATTGCAAAGTGGATAACTCCAAATGAATATACTGCATGTGCATCAAATGAAGTGTTCTGGTGTCAAGTTTTTGTGCTCTCTTCCCCATGCTAGTCTCTTCTTATTGGCTGGCCAAAGCAAAGGCTTCCTGGCTGCCTTGTAAAATTTTGCAAAGTAATAATAACAAAAGAACCATTCTATTTTCATTTAGAATTATCCACTTGGCAACAAATACTAAAAATAGTATGAAATACATCATTTTTTTTAAAAACTGGGATGGCCTAATAATTATGGCAAGTAGTGTGTGTGTGTATATATATATATATATATATATATATATATATATATATATATATATGCATTTTGTATATAAAAGTTGACACTTAAGTCAACATCTGTTAATCTGTTTCCTGCTTGAATGTAATCTTTACATCTTGCCATGTGTGTTGACTATTTATAAATGCTGGCAATGGTGCATTATGTGTAGCAAGGGCTATTTTATTATCCTACTGGTTTGCTGGTTAGTCAGTTAAGTATCATACATGCTACATGCATGGATGATCATGTCTTGAAAGAGACATGACTGACCAGGCAGAAGATTTTCCAAATGTAGGTTGCTATTGCTTTCCACAGTAGACTAGTTGCTAACCAAGGCTATAGAACCTAATCTGTGCTGCTATTCAATGCATAGCTGGAGAGAGAAAAGGTGGATTCATATCTTTCCCAAAGGCATTTGCAGATCAGTAAATGTAACGAATTTAACTAGACTTTGAGCTTGGTTCTTCTATTCTATTCCAAGATATCTGTTGCACTGCAACACATATTCACAAAACTAGGAGTAATATTTCAAATTATTCTAGTTAATGTAGTTGTTGTAAATTCAACATGTATATTGATCCTAATAAAAAATTATAATGAATAATATACTATAAATGTAGTGTTACTAATTTAATAATCCATAATAACTCCTCCCGACCCACTGATGTGTTACGTAAAACCAACATTATATATCAATTCAAATGCCCCTTGGGAGAATGTATCTCCAACAAAACAACAACTACATTACCTAGACATCTTACATTACATTTGTTTGACTATTAATCCATTTCTATGCTAGCAATTTGTCAACCATTATATTTGAAGCAGAAAAAAATGTACAGTAATTTTTAGCAAGACAGTTTTCTGGTTTCATTTGTTACCATAATTCACGACCCTGAAGATGGTTGAAAGTACTCGGGTACCTTGAAAAATGAAAGAAAATAACATCTGTCAATGTCACAGCTCATTTCTGACATCTTTTCATTGGAATACGCAAAAGATTGTCTGTAAGTATGAACAGATTTTATTAAAAATAAGCAAACATAATGTTTGCAATTTATTTAATCTGACACACACACACACATATATATATATATATATATATATATATATATATATATGGACCTTAAATAAGTTTACAGTATTTACATTATTCAGACTATTGTCCTTATCTTTGTGGCCATTTGTATGACGTTTTGGCCCTTGTACAGTTTGGACTTCTTCAGCTGTTAGGAATTTTAAACCAAACACTTTATTACAATGACTAGGGTATATGATCTCTATTTCTTGTGTAGTAGAGCCTCTTCTGGTAGTCATGAGTCATCTCCCTCTAACCCTGTAAGTTACTTGTTCACCACTGCTGTAGCTTGGTAATGAACTCCCAACTCTTTGGGTCACGTCACAGGAACTAACCAACATCTATATCCACAGGGCTATGTGCCCTAAAATGGCATCAAAGATAATAGTAAATATGGTAAATACTACCTCATCTCAGAAATATAAACAAATACTTAAATAAGTTCTTGCTCATTTTTCATGAAAAGTAATGTTTTATCTACAAAAATTAGTAAGAAACATGTCACTAGAAGTATTGTCCATTGCTAGCCACTGACAACATTTAAATTCCACTTAAAAAAAGCAGCATGCCTTTTGGGGCTAACCACAAGTCAATCCATTTTTGGCATTTTCATAAGAATAAAAGTGCTGCTCAACCAGACCATGTCTCTTGGATTGGAACAAGTGATAATCAGACAGAAAGATATCAAGTGAATACAGTGGGTAGGGTAGGATTTCTCCATTTAAACATTTCCAAGTAGGTTTTCACCCATTTTGCAATATGTAGCCGAGCATTGTCATGTTGCAAGATCACATTTTTTGTGTCTCTGTTCATACAGCAGACCTTTTTTCTACAATACTCAGCTGAGATGCATCAATTGGAATTGATATCAACCTCCCGTGATGGTTTTAATTGGTTTGAGTAGCTCATAGTACATATCACCCAGCTGATCCTGTCAAATGCAGGGGAGAAGACTTGAACCATGGATATTTGGCTTTGCTGCAAATGTTGATGCATGGCTAGGCTTACCCATGATTTTTTACTCTTAAGGTTATTGTAGTGTATCCACTTTTTATTGCCAGTTATGATATGATGCAAAAAAAACTTTCCTTTTTTTGCCATTGAAGAAGACGAAACGCCATTTGACGTTTCTCAGCTTCAACTGATACGACACCCAATGTCCTTCTTTTTGAATCATTCCTAAGGCTATCAAACATTTTGAAACTGTTGTGTGATCAATTTCTAATGATTCTGTAAATTCAGCTTGTGCCTGACATGAATATTTTTGAAGTAATGGCTCAGATTCTTTGTCTTCAAACTTTTTTGGTGTGCCAGACCATTCTTTATCTTTGGTACCAAAATCATTATTTTTGAAGTGTCTAAACCAATGTCTGCTTATTATTTTCAACAGAGAATGGTTGTCATAAGTCTCAACAAATGTTTAATGTGATGAAAAAAAAACAAATTGTTTACACTTCGGCAAAATGACATACACTAAATTATAAGCTTGCTTATCGTACTTCCTTATAGATGCGTTTCCATCGGAAACTACACACACAGTTTTGAGAATGTCATCTCTTGAAAAACATATTTGCTATATCATAGTAATTCAACTCTTCCGACTATACCTGAAGATGTTTTTGTTGAACTGATGAAATTAACCACCATGTCTGTCTTTTTCATGGTCCTTTCTCCGTCCACATCACACTCATCAGTATTCACATCCTTCTCTTACCCACTTCCTGGCACCCCTATAACCTGTCACTCTTTCTCATAACTTTCCTCCTATGTAACCCCCTGCAAAACAGTGGTAGTAAAATGTCTTACTTAGGATGAAATGATTGTAAAAAAATTATTTTCATGGCATCTGCTCTGACAAGCTTCTTTCACTGGTGCCCTGACCACAAGAATTAAAGCATGCTACTAGATTGGCACACAGGTCCCACCCTTTTACTGTTGTTAAATATCACTGCATCTTCTACTCTAATAGTTTTTTTTTCTTGCACTTCCCCTCTGTGGAACTCCTTTATGTTTACTTCCATCTCTGATAGCTACAATCTCCAAAAGTTTAAATGCAATGTCAGTTGCCATGTTCTGTCTCCTTGACTCCCATCCATCTCTTATCCTTTCTTTGACACTTCCTCTACATTTTCTCTCACTGTAACCCCCTGTGCACTAGTGGCAGTCTTACCTTGCTTGGGGTGAAATGATTAAAAAAAAAAGAAATAAAATTAACAATTTATATAGTTATCCTATTTTAACACATTAGTGAAATTATTTAGCCACTGCTTGAAATGCTATCCCGAGTCTGTGGAAGGTGTCAAGTGTTATATCCATTATTAATCTGTTGCTGTTACATAAAGTTCTCCCCTCATAAATTGTTAGAATCTTCCTAGCTTCAGAAACATGTTTATATCTCGCACAGTTTTTAATGGATTCAACCTCTCAACTTGATAGACTATGGCCATTTTTCTTTGAGGCAGAAACTACAACAGGTGTGATTTTTGAAATTATTGATGTGTTTGAATGAATATCTGGATGAATGAGGGCTTTTTTGTTATTAAGGTCCCATTAATTATGTCCAGTTAATTGATGTTTCTGCCACAGGGATTGTTAAGGGGCTATTACTGGCATTATTTTATTTAGTTTCTTGTAAATAGCTTATCTCAGTTTGTAAATACACACTGGGGCTTAGATTTTTAAATTGTTGTTTTATTCCCTCCCCCCACCATATTCTTTCTACATCACCACATGTATCTTGTTCCTTACCTTTCAGTCTACTTTTGCAACCGTCTTCACTCTTGTGTTCACATCTATCTCTTGCCCTTTCTCTTTCACCCCCTGTAGATGGTTTGTCTTTGTTTTCACTATCCTCCTGCTTAATACTTCAACTAAATTATATAAGTTATAAATTACAATTCATTTTTATAAATTAATTAGTTAATTTCTTTTCCCCTAGCCAGAATTATTCTTACCTGAGATAAAGCCAAAGATTCTATTGAGGGTCAAGTTTATTCTGGAAATATATTTGTACCGAATGGAAGAAATGAACTAATTTAGTTCATAAAAATGAATTATAATTTATAAGAACTTTAAATGATGTGTTGAGTTTTTCTTTATATACAGGGTGTTCCAAAAAAATGTATACACATTGGCTGTCATTATTTTAAGTACCTGACTCCTTCTCTCCTCTACATTTCCAGCAGTCAGATCATCATAAAAATGCAGGATTGCTGTCATACATGAGCAGAAGCTGTACAGTCTTTAATTTCCAATTTCATTAGTTCTTTTTCTCATCACTGGGATGTGACTTCCCTCTGTCTCTTCTATAAATATTTTCATGGCTTCTGCTCTGACAAACTTGGTTCCACTGGTGCTCCCTCTACAAGAATTTACTCAGGGAACCAGGCTAGCAACAAAGTCTCACCCTTTTACAGTTAAATCAACCAAATGCAGGCAACAATTCTATTCCATCAGCATCTTTTCTTGCACTTCCCACCTGTGGAACTCCCTTCCATTTACTTGCTTTCCTGACGGCTACAACTTCCAAGAATTCAAATGCAAAGTAAATTCCCATCTCTTATTCACTTAACTCCAGTCCTTTCTACATCATCCCGTGTATCTTGCTCTTTTGCTTTCTCTCTATCTTCACAACTGTCTTCACTCCTGTGTTCACATCTTTCTCTTGCCCTTTCTCTTTCACCCACTGTGGCGTGTTCATCTTTGTCTTCACTCTCCTTCTGCCTAATACTTCAACTCTATATAACTCCCTGCACATCAGTGGCATTAACACCTTGCTTGGGGTGAAATGATTAAAAAAAAAAGCTCAAAAGCATTTCAGCATCCTTGTGAGTGACTAGTTATTTTTCACCCTAAAACCCCTTTCTTATTTCTGTTGTAAAAAAAACTGAAATATCAAATTCCCAGCATCCTTGTTTGTGTGTATGTGTTGCCACACCAACCTAATAACATAGTACCAAGAAATCCTAAAGAACAAAGCACATTACGCAAAAAGTTCTCACTTTGTCCACATTAGTAGCTATATCAACATAAATGTTACTTTCATATGATGCAATCCTAAAGGATGAAATGTGCCACATGAAAACCATTTTTCGCTTTGTCATACATTTTTCTCCAATATTTTTCTTGATAAGTAAATATTTGTATATCATTCTCATATATATATATATATATAAGATATAAATAGAGAGATGCAATAAGAGAACATGTTAAATACAACCAATTCTGTAATTATTAAACCTTTAAAATCTAATCTGAACTTATTTATAAATGGAACTTTGTCTCCGTGTGTGTGTGTGTGTGTGTGTGTGTGTGTCCATTACCTATAGACTCCAAAACAGCTGAACCAATGTTCTTGAAAATTTACACAGTTGTACTATAAGTGCCTGCGAGTGTTCTTAGCTAGGTTTTGTATTGCGGTATCTCTGATAAATATCAAAAATTGATAATCGAAAAAATCGGGTTATAGAAAGAATGGTCTGATTTTAATCAAATTTGATACACTCATAGACTTTAATCAAATTTGATACACTCATAGATACACTCATATCATAAGAAATGATATTCAGAAGTTTCAAGGTTGCAGTTCTTACAATAGTCTAAAAAATTGATAATATGTGTGTGTGTTTATCTGCCTGTATGTCTGTATTTTAGTTTCTGCTTCGGGTTTGGCTCTAAGTAGGTATAATTGTAGTTCTTAGTCTCATCCATGATACCATTTACTCAGAGCATTTATTTAGCCTTCAAAATTCAGTTTACAATGAAAAAGACTTATTTGATATCAATACCAGGAAATCAAAATTTGACTTACATCCATTCATTTTTCTTTCACTCTATGGTTTCGCTTTAACTGGAAACAACTATTGCTTTTTAGTCTTCTCAAAGAGTCTGAGCTCCAGGACCATGGATTAGTTTTAAAGCTTTCATAACACCCGAGCAATACCAGGCTATACTGCTAGTACACTATAAGAAAACGTATTAAATACAACCAGTTCTGTAATTATTAAACCTTTAAAATCTATCTATATATATGTATATTTCTTTTCACTCTCTCTTTTTACTGCATATATATATATATATATATATATATATATATATATATATATACTATAGTCATCTGCCACAGACAGATATGTTTTGCTGTATTACAGCTCATCAGTACGGCTTAGACGCCGGTCACTTCCTAACCCAAGATCGAAACCCGACCGAATTGGCGTCAGTTGGCGATTCTACCCCTAGGCCACGAGCGGCCAGTAGAAGAAGGCAGGCCTTTTAGCGCGTATAAACATGCCCAATAGCTAGAGTGCTCCAATTCATTATCGAATGAGTGGTGTGTAAATGCCAGAGTAGCTACTGTTTACAAAGTCTCCCACACTTCTAGAGTGCTCAATCAGGGTGTGAGTGCATATATATATATATAAGTTTATAAAGGAAAACTCAACACCTCATATCAGTTATAAACTATAGCTCATTTCAATGAGTTTAATCAGCTCATATCATCAGACCTTACAATATATCCTCCATCTGATACAAAATTTCTGCAAGAATGAATCTTTTCTTAAAATGAAGAGAGGGAAAACAATAAAAATAATAATAATAAACATAAAATTACAAACAAACAAATAAATGACAAAAAATATAAGGGGAAAGATGAGAAAGAAGGAAAGAAAGGAGGAAAGAGGGAAGAAAGAAAGAGAGTCTAGTTCTAAATAATGGTGTTGGATCAGTCTGAAGTTGTTCAGACTGCCTTGAAAGGGTTTGACTTCTGAAAAAACCAGTTCCTTTGACTTTTGGCTTCTGTTTGATGCCATTAGGTCAACCTACTTACTAATACTAACTTCTCTCCATATAGACATCTGTGTACATTCCCACATATACTTACAATGTGATTTTGCTTTATCATATATCCACTGATTTCTTTTTTTCTTTTTTCTTTTTGGGTCCTAGCATTCTCATACTCACACATATATACACTTCATAAGCATAGGATTTCCAGGTGCCTGCCTATATAGTGCTGTATATATATACACACATATCACTGCTAAATAAATTTGTTGCATTCTCAATCACATATGCTTTTATATACACAAGATATATACCAGACAATCAAGTACATATTTATGCCCATATACCCAAATACAATGATATATATATATATATATATATATATATATATATATATATGTGTGTGTGTGTGTGTGTGTGTGTGTGTGTGTGTGTGTGTGTGTGTGCATACATACACAAAACTGGCCACATATATATGCACACATCCATATATATAAATTATAACTTAGTCATTCACAGACAGATCTGTTTCACTGTATCACAGCTCATCAGTACAGTTAGACTCCGATTGCTTTTTTTAACTCAGGATTCAAACCTGACCGAATTGACGTCAGTCGGCGATTCTACCTCTGGGCTATGGGCACTTGATAAGTGTACTAGTAGTTTTCTATGTCCCCATGTATAAGGACGCTGTATAAAGACCCTGTGTGTTTGTGTACATTTAATTTCCAAATGAAGTGGTAATTTTATTTTTTATTTTTTTTAATTCATAATAAATATTACTTGTTTATATCTATTTATACAATTTTGCTTCATTTGGGTTGTTGATTTATCCATATATGTGTAGGAAATCATTACACTAGAGAAGATATAGTTTGAGCATGTATAATTGATTTTATCTAAAGTTGACATACCTCGCCTCTAATTAGGTGTTCCGACACGATGGAAAAAATATATTTTACCTAATTAAGTTTGTTCTTACCTATGAAGTACACATCTATTTAGGTGCCCCATTTTACGTACCATAATGCATACAATAATACATAATACATAAAACATAATACATAAAAGATAATACATAAAACATAATATATATGAACTTTCACAAGTTTTCTAGGAGCATGCATAAATTTAGGTGGATCCCTTTTTTTTGAGAGACATATCTCACCTCATATTTGGGTGCCTCGTTTCCCATGGGAAATGTTTATATTGAAGTCAATATAGTGAGCATTTTTCATTACATAGTCCATTATAGGATATTTCTTTCAGATTTATGTACACTAATCATAATATAAAGTCATTGTTTGTCTAGATGGGTGTGTCTTTCTATTGAATGGTGGGTTCTTAACCTCATTTCAATTGGTCTGCACATTTTTCCAATGCATGATCTATCCATTTGTGGGAGGGTTGGTAAGGATGTCGGTAGTGGCAATTCCAGGATTTTATGTGTTGGATCGTTTAAATTTGTTTCTATGATGGCACTTGTAAATTATATCGTTTCTCTGATTTAATAACTGGCTAGATTCGCTGAACTTGATAATTCTAATCTTTTCATCAAAGCATAAGTTGCATCTACCTCTAAAGCTATTGGGGGTTTGGGATTTTTCTATAATCTTCTATTCAATCTGAGGGGAAAAATTTTTGCTTTTCAATATTTAGAAAGGGTGGTTTGATATTTTAGGTGAGGTTTAGAGAAAGATTGGGAGTGATTATATAGGTGTTGTTTCCATGGACTGGCGGATATTCCTATATATGTTTTTTTGTGATTTTTGTCTACGCTAGGATAGATGATGGCTTGGTATATTACTTTTTCTGATTTACATATGCCCCCCACTGGGCATTTATTTTTTATTATACAGTTACAGAGGGTTGCACTTTCTGTCTTTCCGTTGCTATGAAATTTCTTTAATATATTATTATTATTATGGGAATTATTATTATTTTTATTGTTATCCCTCTCTTTATTTTAAGAAAAGATTCATTCTTGCAGAAATTTTGTACCAGATGGAGGATATATTGTAAGGTCTGATGATATGAGCTGATTAAACTCATTGAAATGAGCTATAGTTTATAACTGATATGACGTGTTGAGTTTTCCTTTATAAACTTCATATCACTCTGGTTAAAACCCATTGAGCTCTCTATATGGATTTACCAATTAATATTTTTATATTAAGGTAATCTTGTTGGATTATCCTCACTGTTTACGGACTGACACCTATACAAATATATATATATATATATATATATATATATATGTTATATCTATAAAATTAAACTCACATTTAAATTGGTTATAAATTATACTTCATTTCTATAAACTAATTAGTTAATTTCTTCTCCCCTAGCCAGAATGATTCTTACTTGAGATAAGGTCAAAGTTTCTAGTGAGGATCTTATTACTTGATTTTCATTTCATTTTAGAAAAATCTTTATTCGGTTGCGGGGGGGGGGGGGGGAATATTTGTACTGAATGGAATGAACATAATGGGGCCTGAAGAAATTAACTAATTTAGTTCATAGAAATGAATTGCAATTTATAAGCACTTTAAATGATGTGTTGAGTTTTCCTTTATATACAGGGTGTTCCAAAAATATGTATACACATTGGCTGTCATTATTGTGTTCAGGGATTGAATCTGCAAAATAAACAGAAACAGTTTAATTATTGGCTATTTACAATTATTTAAAATATAGTCAAAACGCAGTGAAAAAAACTATAAAATGATACTCTTGTAAATATTTTTTGAAATAATAAACACCAAGTTTACAATTATTTAAAATGTACATACATTTTTTGGGGACACCCTGTATATCATTTTGTTCTGAATAACATCTTGTGAACTCACTATAAAGATCTAATATTCAATTATCCTTGTCATTCATGGATTTTACATCATTATATATATATATATATATATATATATATGTATATATATATATATACACACACACACACACACAGAGACATATATATATTATGTATTTAGGCAGCAATCACTCTTTTGTGCAAATTTCATTAAAAATGACAGTCATGGTGTTGTGGTTAAGTTTTTTAGTCAAGTTTTCATGTGATTTTATAATATTATTTTTTTCAGTACCGGACATATATTTTCAGTTAACTAATTTTTTTAATAGCATTGTCTCCTACATTAGACATATAATAGTTAAAGTAGCATGGACACAGGCTGAAAGGGTTTCCCAGATTTCAGTCAAACTTCATATATATATATATATATATATATATATATATATATATATGTCATCCACATACAAGCATGTTTTGCTCATCAGTGTGGTTTGACATCCACTTGCTTCTGGCCGGGATGAAAACTCGTCCGATTTGGTGTCAGTTGGAGTCGCTAACCCCTAACCCATAGGCGCATGGCATAAGAGAAGGGTAATTTTAGCATGTTATATAGAAGTGGTGTATACACATGCCAGTCACTGAAAGAACTCAGTTCATTGCTGAAGAGTTATATATATATATATATATATATATATATATAGATAGATAGATAGATAGATAGATAGATAGATATATGCAACTTTAAAAACAAAGAATTTATTTATAGTCTCTAGAGCTCTTTTGACCAACATCTCATGAGAAGAAAATCGTTGGAATACATATATATATATATATATATAGAGAGAGAGAGAGAGAGAGAGAGAGAGGGAGGGGCGATATTGATAAAGTTAGAATTTGAAATAATAAACATACTGAGTTGCTAAGCAAGTCTGTGAGCAACATAATCTAAGTTTCTTTAAAAAATTACTCTGATTCTGGAGTGGAGAAACCTGTAAAATCTAGGTACACACACACACACACACACACACACACACACACACACATATATATAGGAATGTGTGTCTGCATGTGTGTGTGTGTGTGTGTGTGTGTGTGTGTGTGATTGTATACACACAGTTATGTACAAATAAGTGAGAGTGAGTAATCAGAAGATAAGGAATTCCACAGACCTATCAAGCAGCAAAGAAAATCAGTAATGAAGAATTATGTGATTTTTGGAATCTCTTCAGTACTGACAGATATGTTGATTCATGCAGAGGCCCATGGCAAGTAGATCAGGTTGAGGAAGACTATCAACGGTTCTTTCCTAAGAAGTCCTCTTCCAACTCTCATCTATGACCATTCATTGAGTTCCCTGCCCACACCATTCTGTTTTTCCTATCACATAAAAATGTTGAAACATCTGTAGCTGTCAGTTCTTATCTTGTAGTCATGGCTTGAGCAAAAGACGTGACATATATATTTCACAAGTGGCTTGTAAATACTGATGCTTCAATTAGGTAGCTTGTCAGGTGTTGGGTGTGAGGTACAATAAATGAGTTTACACTTGGAATCTGTCCCTCCACCACAAGTATGGCAAGAAGGTTAAAGGCCTTCCTACCTATAAAAGTAAAGAGTCGCCAAGAATCACATAGCAAATGTCCAATTGAACAGTGGGGGGGATTATAAGAGATTCCTTAAATCTATAAATGAAAAAACATTTTGGAGATTCATGATTGCCCTTATTCTGATGAAACATCATAAAGAAGAATATCTGGCATGTTTAGGAATCCAGCACAGTCAAAATTACTGAGTGAATGCAAACAATCCTTTCTTTAGCTGCAAAGTATGGGCTTCTCCCAGGTTACATACAGTTTTAAGTTTTTCTTCTCCTAGACCAGTTGCCATCTAAGGCTACAGAACCCAGTCTATCCTACCCATAGCTGGGGTGAGAAGAGTTTGATTTATCCTTTATCCAAGAACATTAGCATGCAAATGAATGTAATGAACTTGACAATAATTCAAACTCAGTTCTCTGATTCCTCAGTACGAATCACAACCAATATCTCTACCGTGCCTCCCCATGTTTAATCTATGGTAATATGAAATATATTTTGATAAAGATTATTTTTCATTACAGCATTGTACAACTCCATGATTTTGAGGAATCAAATTGTAAACATTGTGACAAGTTGTTGAAGAGCGAAACTACAGTTCAAGTACTTGTTACAATATCCCTTGAACATAATTAATTTATGGCAAAACAAGTATGGCCACTTTAACAATGAGGTCAGTCTTAGTTACAAGCTTTTTTTTCTAAGTGATATTATATGTGTTGTGGTGTAATATCATCTAGAAATGAGAAATGAAAGAGCAGAGTTTGAATCTGAATCAAACTCATTTCATCCATTTACACACAAATACTCTTGGGTATTAATCCATCTCTTCTCCCTCCAGCTATGGGCTGAATAGCAGGGCAGACTGGGTTTCCTCATCTTGGCAGGCAGCCAGTCTACCACTGAAAGTAATGACAACCTACAGTGGAAAAATCTTCTGCCTAGGCAGTCATGTCTCTTTTGAGACTTATCGCTCACACATGTATCACGTATGGCAATAAACAGACTGATAATATATATGCAATCAAAGGACAAGTTCATTATAAAAATTAGGTCATATATTCTGGCATATAAATAATTATATAGAAAATTCCACAACATTCTTTACCCTTTATCCTCATGAAACTAGTTTAAACTGACACTTCTTATCTATATATCCTAGCTATAAATCATAGTTTTATATATATATATATATATATTGTTTAATAGTTTTTGGTCATAATAGGGTAGACCAGTACAAATTTGTATTAAAAAATGTTTAATAAAATTATATTGTAGAACTTTTGAATATTTTCCGTTACAAGAGCGTTCTTAAAAAGAAAAACAGTAAACAGTAAAATTAGTTATTTGAAATCGTCTGAAGACACCACTCATGGTAGAAACCTGAGTAGCAAAATAACTTGTTTAAAAATGGAGAATAGATAGATAGATAGATAGATAGATAGATAGATAGATAGATAGATAGATAGATATTGGGTGCAACAGAAATACCATCAACATGATGGTAGGATATTAGCTAGATATAGACACCATTGTTATTAATGTCATAACATTATGTTGGAGGTGCATTGTGGGTCTTAGCCATGAAGGTTTGATTTGATGTAGCCAAGAAATGTAGTCCATCTGAGCACTTTCCATGGGAGTATTGACAGATTAGTGAGAGGCTTGCTACATTCCACCTGTGAGAGAGAGGATGTAGTGTGGAAAATAAGGGAATGTCTATTTGTCATAACTGGATTGGATCAGTAATGATGGAATGTAACTAATATGGTTTTCGAGGCATTGACTGTATAGGGGCCTCGGTGATATTTATCAAACTGGCCTTGTGCCAAACACAACCGAAGTCCCCACAATTTAAAATATCAGAAGGTTGAAGTTTGAATGTTGGAATGTGGAAGAATAAAATATATCATTTTTCATGGTAAAGTAAAATTTTATTATCTAAACAGAATAACAAATCTGTAAGAAGTAAAATGTGTTCAAACTGAAAATGTATGTAGCAAATCAATTTGTAAGAATGAAATGTTCAAAGAGAAAAATGTACATAGTTAAATGTTCCAGTGAAATAGTAGTTAGGAGTTAAATGAATCCAGAGCTTATAGTTGATAGTAGCAGAATGTGTATATGTAGAAAGATTTTAGTTTACTAATAAAGTCTGTGTTTCTTTCCTCTTCATGGCTGGTGAGAAAGTGAAAAGGAAGTTGAACCAATAAAGGAAATTGTACTTATTGAACATTAATTTTTAGGAGTCAGTTGAAGTATCTCATTGCTGTTGTTTCTTTGACGGCATGTGAGTGAAGACAAAGGAAGGAAAATTGGAAGGAGAGGAAGAACGAATGTATTTTGACAAGACATGACAGCTTCGGCATCTTGAACTTTCTCCCTTGCATTGTAATGAGGTCTTTAACAGATCCCAGCTTTCATTGGACTGTTTTTACCCAGCCAAGATATGTTGATAAGTAGTGAAATCAAGTGGTCAGATACAACTGCAAACCCATTTTTTAGGTGTTAAGAATATTTGACCAGGGTCATAGTTCAACTTTCTATTTCCTATCCAATCAGAATCCAGAATCTTAATTTTCACACTGGCTTGGGATATTGGCCCTGGTCTGTTTTTTCCAAAATATTTTCGGTCATTCTGATCCGATTTTGTGGGTGTGCAATTTTACTTTTTGTGCTTCACTTAGTTGTTGGATGATATACAATTTGTATCCTATAAGTGTAACCTTCAGAGCATGTCAAAATGAATCCTTTATTTAAAATTCAGGGTTGATTGTTCTCATTTCACTGTTTTTTAACATATCATTTTATGGAGATATTGATTATATTTATTAAGTTGGCTTTGTACCAAACACAACCAAAATCTCAACAATTTAAAATATCAGAAAGTTGAAAGATAAAAGTGTTTTGTTTGTAAAATAACTGAATTTTTTTAACTGAACAGAATAACAAATCTGTAAGAAGTAAAATGTGTTCAAACTGAAAATGTATGTAGCAAATCAATTTGTAAGAATGAAATGTTCAAAGAAAAAAATGTCCGTAGTTAAATGTTCCAGAGAAATAGTAGTAAGGAGTTAAATTAATTCAGACTTTAGTTTTAAGTAGCAGAATGTGTGTATGTGGAAGATTAAGCGGTTACTAATAAAATCTGTGTTCCTTTCCTTTTTATGGCCAGCAAGAAATTGAAAAGGAAGGTGAAGCAGTAAGCAAAATTGTACTTTTTTTTTTTTAATCATATCACCCCGAGCAAGGCGGTAATGACACTGATGTGCAGGGGGCTATGTAAGAGTGACAAGATTGGAAAAGAGAAAGCCGGAAACCAGATCCTAAACAGGAAACAAAGGATGAGCCTCTTTACCCATTCAATAAATGTGGGTGGAGTGTGAACCGGGCGATAGTTTAGTCTATCTTATTGGACTTTAGTTTTTAGGAGTCAGTTGAAGTATCTTCTTGTTCGTTGTTGTTGTTGTTTCATTGACAGTATGTGAGTGAAGATGAAGAAAGGAAAATTGGAAGGAAAGGAAGAACAAATGTATGTCAATGAGACATGACTGGGTTAGTGTCTTGAAATTTCTTCCTTACACTGTGACAAAGTTCTTATCAAATTACTGCTCCCATTGAACTAATTTGGCTGGTCAAGAGACGTGGATAAGTAGTGAAATTTAGTCACATGATTAAATGAAACCGCATACCCATTTTTTAGGTGTTTAGAAAATTTGGCCAGGGTCATAGTTCAATTTGATATTTCCTATTCAGTCAGAATCTTGAATCTTAATTTAAACACCGGCTTGTGAAATTTGTCTTGGTCTGAATTCTTTTAAAACAGACAAAAAAAGGATCTGAATCACTGAAAATGTAGAAAATAAAAATTAGGTACACTACCGGCCATAATTATCAGGCCACCCCAGTTTTTTAAAAGAAACTATGTATTTCATACTATTTTTTAGTATTTATTGCCAAGTGAATAATTGTAAATGAAAATAATTACCTATATTGCAGTTTCATCCATTAAAGAATGAAGAAAATTTAAGGTGATTCAGACAAGTTCATCATCATATCCACATGAGCTGTGCATCCTATTCTTTGACCTTCTACCTTGAGTGGCTCCAGGGTCTTGTACTTGCACAGGGTTAACAACACTGTAAGAAATGTTAAATTTTGAAATTTGGTTTTTGCATTTTTAGCTCTGTGGGAGTCAAACTAAGTATTTACATTAACTTGAACTTTCGTCTATGCTTTTGAGATCAGTTAGTATTTACACTATTTTCATTGTTTGGACTATTGTCCTCATCTTTATTGTCATATCCACTTTTATCTACTATGCCAGATAACCTTGAGCGCATGTAGTCCAGTGGATAAAAAGGTTAGTTAATTCCAGGGACTTGACCCAAAGAGTTGTGAGTTCAATATCTGTCTACAGCAGCTGTGAACAAATAACTTAAACAGTTGAGTAAAAGGAAGATAGTTAAGATGTCTAGAAGTGGCATGGATCATGGAATGAGAACTATATACCCATTGAATGAAATAAAGGGTTTTGTTTGAATTTCCAATCACCAGCAAAAAGGCTGTAGTGTACAATTGTAGAAATGTTGTTTATATGTATAAGTTGAACTTGTTTCATTTAAATATGGATGTCATAGTTTCTAACCTTCTGTGCACAATAGTTATGTACTGAGAGTTTAAATTTGTACTGCTCCAATTTTGAATTAACACTTTATTATATTATATTACCTGCAAATATTGTAAATTACATTTTTTTTTTTTTTTTTTTTTTTTTAATCGTGTCACCCCAAGCAAGGCATTCCACTGCCACTATAGCGCAGGGGGTTATATAGAGCAATTGGGTATAGTCAGAAGGAGGGTGATAGACGACTTAGGATGTACACAGGGAGAGAGTTGGGGAGGGTGGGTGTGAGTTAGTGTGTTAGTTGGTGTCTATTGACCCTACATTTAAACTCCTGGACGCTGTAGCTGTCGGGGAAGCAAGCATGCAGTAGGGAATTCCACAGGCGGGAAGTGCGAGGAAAGAAGCTGTTGGAGTAGAAATTGCGGTTACATTTCATCAGTTTCACTGTAAAAGGGTGGGACCTAGTTGCCAATCTAGTATCTCGTGCAAATTCACATCTAGGGGGCACCAGTGATTAAAGTTCGTCAGAGCAGAAGCCATGAAAGTATTGTTAGAAATTCCTGATAATAAATTTATTCCATGTTTGTGGTAAATAGTTTGTTTCACTAATGAAAGGTGGGACACATAAAATTTATCTTTATGCAAATTTATAAAATATAATGTTAGACAAAATTCTGGAAGGAGAAATTTATGAAACAATCATTAACACTTAATTTTTGCATTGACAACTTTTGAGTACTATCACCAGACTTCCTGCTTACTGCCTATGTACTTTACAACTACTCTACAGAGCTCGGTTTTTTTCTGCAATAAAATATTTATTATACAGGCAAAAAAGGAAAAAATTATGGTTAAGTTTTAAAATTTTTTAATGTTTTACTAATTCTAGGATCAAATCATCTTTAATCCCTTTGTATTTCATTGGTAAGAAAAAGTTTCATTCAAACAGCTTCTTCCTGAGAATCACTACTTTGTGGAACCAATTCCCAAGATGCTTCTATAATCATTTGGCTCAACTAGCATTTGTGCTATAAGTTGCATGTACTTCTTACTCTTACATCCATTCAACAACCTCATGTTGCAAATGTCTACATTGATTCAGTCAGTCAGTTAAGTGCCATGCGCGATACACGCTTTGGGCGATCATGTCTCGAAAGAGACATGACAGACTGGGCAGAAGATTATCCCGTAGTAAGTTGCCATTGCTTTCTGTAGTAGACTGTTTGTCGACCAAGGCTATAGAACCCAATCTGTCCTATTATTTAACCCATAACTGGAAGGAAGAGATGGATTAATACCTTTCCCAAGGGTATTTGCGCGTAAGTGAATGCAAGGAATTCAACTGGAATTCGAACTCGGTTCCCCAATTTCTCGTTCCGAGCTGATATCCACTGTGCTACAATGCACATCCTATATTGATTACATTTAATTAAAAGAGTACTGGGCTTTCTGGAAAGTTCATGCAGATTTTTAGTAATTCCTTTTCTAACACATTAGAACATGTCAAATTTATCAACAGATATATGTTTACATTTCCAATTAGAACATACTTCAAACTATCTCTTTAGAAAAACGTCTAAAATAACTTAATTTATATCAGTTTTGCATCTCTATGAAAATGGAAGATTATAAAGTGCATTTTAGATGCTTGATGCATTTTTATTTTCATAAAGGCAAAAATATATTGCAAGCAACAAAAAAGATATGTGCTGGGTACAGTGACAGGGTTTTTGCTGACAGAACTCTATGAAAGTGGTTCACTAAATTTAGAGTTTGGGATTTTAGCCTTATTCATGAATTATCAGGCAAACTCCCCACACACACTACAGATGATGACCAATACAAGACATTGATTGAGAATAAGCCACAATGCAGGAATTGACAGAAACACTAAACTTATCAAAATCCACCATTTATGAGCACTTAGTGAAGCTTGGATACTAAAATTGCTGTGATGTTTGGGTACCACATGATAGGAGTGAAAAGAATTTTTTGGATCACATTTCTATGTGTCATTTGCTGTATAAATGCATTGAAAATGCACCATTTTTAAGCAAATTGTGACAGGTAATGAGAAATGGATTGTTTGCAACAATGTTCAACAAAAAAAAATCCTGGGTAAGCAACATGAGTCAACTTTAGCCATCCTAAAAGCAGGTCTTCATCCCAAGCAAATCATTCTTTGCATCAGGTCTGATTGGAAAAGAACCCTGTACTATGAGCTTCTGCCAAGTAACTAGTTGATTGATTCTGAAAAGTACTGCTTGGAACTGGAATAATTAAAGGTAGTAATTCAAGAATAATACCCAGAATTTGTAAACAGGCAAGGTTTTGTTTTCCATCAGGTTAAAGCTAGACAATCAAATTTCTATGGTGATTCAGCAAAAATCTTTGCCTCTTGGTTGTTATATTTTACCTCATCAGCCATATTCACCAGACATTGCTCTTTTGGATTTTCCTTTATTCAGGTCCTTGCAAAATAACCTTAACATTGAAAATTTTAGTTCTTTGGATGACATAAAAAAAACCACAATGAGTTCTTTGCAGAGAAACCATCAAAATTGTGGTAAGACAAAATCTTTATGTTAAGGGATAGATAGAGAACAATTGTGCAACAAATTGATTCATATGTAATTAAATAAATATTTAATGGCATAATTTTGTTTTGTATTTTAATTTCCCTTAAAAATCAGCATAAATTTTCTGAACAACCAATTAAGTTTCAGCACTTAGTCAGTTTTAATATCAGAAAGAAAGTGTTTGTCAATAATCATGAATTAAAAAAATGTGTGACTGACAGGATGGGGTGATTTTATGTATAATGTAAATGTATTGCTCATGATTTCCCAATAGTCAGTCAGTTAAGTACCATATGTGACACACGCTTTGGGTGATCATGTCTCAAAAGAGACATGACTGACTGGGCAGAAGATTATCCCGCAGTAGGTTGCCATTACTTTCTGTGGTAGATAAGGCTATAGAATCCAATCTGTCCTGTTATTTAATCCATAACTGAAGGGAAGAGGTGGATTAATACCTTTTCCAAGGGTATTTGTAAGTAAGTGAATGCAAGGAATTCAACTGAAATTCAAATTCGGCTCCCCGATTTTTCATTTTGAGCCAATAACCACTGCACCACAATGCACATCCTATAGAAATATTTACTATATAAATATTTACCATAGAAAGGCACAAAAAAGGATTTGACTAAAAAATTATGTACATGCATGTAATGTAACTGATACAGAATACACTAATTAATATAGTGGATTAAAATATTTCATGAATTTAATGAAATTGTGAGTTCAGTCCCTGGAATGAACAGTATATAGTTAGACGCAGTAAATATGGAAAAAGAAATAACTATGCAGTACTAAATAAGAACTAGACAAGATATCCGTAGTCAGTGGAATGAGAACAATCTAACCACTGTGATAAAAAGCAAGATGAGGAAATTAGTTAGAATGTATATAAAGTAAATATACTCACTTAAAATAGCTCTTCAATATCTAAACTTTGAACTACTAAAGAAAGAAAGCACAATGAAAGAATAAGCTTTAAAAAAAAGACAAGACATCCTTGTATCGTCAATATTATGCAGGCAGGCTCTATCAACCGGTTGCCAAAGAAGTCCCTTTGAACTTTTTCTTCGGCTCAGATCAGCCTCAATTTTTATTTTGTCTTTTTTAGATTGGCTTGCCTTTTTCTTTGAGCATTTAAGTGAAACAGAAACTATGTGCAGAGCCTGTGTACAGCTGACAAAGTTTTTAGTTCATTTTCAGAGTGTCACATCTGGCCAGTGGTAGAAATTTGTGTAACATGAATCAGAAGATCTAGTTTTAGGAAGCTTATAACACAAATAATTAGGAACATATTTTAATTTGTCAAAATGATTTCTCTCCTTTGCCTCTTCTGATTCAATAGTATATATGATAATGGTGATGGTAGTATTGGCCATTTCACTATAAAAACATTTGTAATTCATCGACTGAGCAGCCACTACTGCTTTTGGTTGAAGTTTATAAGATCTTTCTCTTAGTTTTCAAAACGTTAAGTTTTTCAAGTGCAGTATCTTCTATCACTTTTTTCTGTAGTGGTGTGGATTTCCTTCTTAGTTTTTTATTTCAAGTGGTATGGAATATCAACATCTTGATTATGTTATTTTTTTCTCTACAATTTACATGTGCTATCTATTTTAGTTGCTGCTTCTGTTGGTAGTCTTAAAGTGATGTAGTTTTTACGGTTTTTTATTTTTCTGTAGTTCCAGTCCCCAATGTTCAAAGAAGGATGATCTTTACCAAAACCCTGGGGCATTCAAAACCTTTTTTAGCTATTGATCTTGCAAAGATTAAATACAGTGCCCCACAAAAGTTTACAATTACAAAATTACATTACAAAAAATGTTTCTTAACACAGATTAATGAAAATTCTACTTCTAATACATATGTTTAAGCCTTTAGTCAAACAAGCAGATTTTTAAAAATAATCAATAAAAATATTCCATGAAGAAAATCCAATATTTAATAATACAACAATTTACAATACATTTACTAAATCATCTATTAATATTTCGTAGTGTAATCTTTATTGCTAATTACAGCACATTGGCAAATTTCTTGCATGTTTCTTGGCTAATATTTTCCCTTCTTAATGACAAAATTCCTTTAGCTCATACAGGTTTTGTTGATTTCTTCTTGGAATTCTCAGTTTCAGCTCTCTCCATAAATGTTCAATCAGATTGAAATCTGGGGATTAACTTGGCCATTTTAGAATGTCTATTCTATATGAACTTAACCATGATTTTGTATGCTTTGCAGTATATTTAGTATCATTGTCTTGTTGAAAGACCCAACTTGGTTTCAAGCCTAGCAAATGTGCACTCTAACATAAATATCTCTCTAAAATACAATATGCTCCATTCATCTTCCCTTCTATTATTTTAATGATTCCTACACCTTGTACAGTAAAGAAGCACCAGATCATGATCTACTGTTCAAAATTTTACTGTGGAAATAGTATTCTTCGGCAAATATTCAGTACCCTTCTTTCTCCAGACATTTGCCACACCATTTTTGCCAAAAAGTTCAATTTTCCCTTCATGTAACCAAAGAGTATTTTCCCAAAAAGCTGCAGGTTTGATACAATGCTTGTTTGCAAAATCAAGTTAAGCAAGAATGTGTTTTTGCTTAAGAAATGTTTTTTCCTTGGAATCCTTGAAATGATCTCATATAGATGAAGTGAACAACTAATTGTGTCCACACTCACTTTTACTCCACTTCTAGTTTTCCCTGAAGTTCTTTATGCATAGATTGAGGCTTGTTGCTAACTTTTTTGCTCATAATCTTGCCATATATTCTGTTATCTTTAAAAAGAACTTTTGTTGGAATGAATGGAATGACACATTCTAGTGATGAACTATCATACCACCTGAACTGAATGGGAACATTTAACTGACTAGATACCTTTTTATAATCAAGTTTATTTGTATGAAGATCAACGATACATTTACAGAGGACTTAATCAATTATTTTGCTTTTTCCCATTTTGTCAATGTTTAAAGGACGGTTAACAAAAAGAATTTGTAGTGAACAAAACAAATTGTAAATTTAAAATTAAAATCTCACTTACTGATTTTGTATGAAAAAAAAAGAAACAAATGAAAAAAAAGAATTTTCTGGAATGTACAAACTATGCAAACAGAACTTGCAAAATTTCACATCTTTTTTTTTTAATCATATCACCCCAAGCAAGGCGGTAACACCACTGATGTGCAGGGGGCTACGTAAGAATGAAAAGATTGGAAAAGAGAAAGCTGGAAACCACATCCTAAACAGGGAACAAGGGATGAACCTCTTCACCTGTTCAATAGACGTGGGTGGAGTGTGAACCGGGTGATAGTTTAGTCTATCTACTCCAATTGAAAAAAAATTTAAAAAAAACAAGTTTGAAAAATTGGAAAAGAGAAAGCCAGAAACCATATCCTAAACAGGGAACAAGGGATGAGACTCTTTGAAGAGAATTATGAAGATCTATTTTTTTATAGAGAGACTGATAATGACCAATTTAAATCCTTTGAGGAAGACAAAGAGGAATGGATTATCAACTCCTAAAAAGATTAAAGAATTTAGCATTGAGCTTAAAACATCAAGTGACGAAAAATATGGAAGCCATATGTTCCATGTTTGTAACATATTAAAATTTAAAATTTTTACATCTAAAAATAATTCATTTGGCAAATAGCAAACTAGGAAACATCTAAAAACAATATAAAAATCCAAATAATCTTTAATTATAAAAAAAAAAATCAAATTCCTTTTATGGACCGTTTTCTAGAGCCAACATGAAGTTTATATTGTCCAATGGAAAGCCCAGAATTATATCCAGGTATGATTTCCCAGATGACTTATTTGGAGCCCCAGAAAATGAAATAAGAGGACGAGACAAGAAGATGGCCGCAGTAGAGAAAATACAAGCATAATTAACACGTCCTTGACAAACATCAAGCGATTGTATTAATGTTGCCTCTCTTTCTCTCTCATCTTCTTTTTCTTTATCATTCACTAATCTACTTGTCAATACCCTAAAGACAGAGCAAAGACTTCAAAGACACTCCTAACAAAGACACACAAATATATACATATGTAAACCCTTTCCAACAATTACTACTATGAACATTTTAACAACCTTGTACCAACCAAAAGAGATTACTTTTATTTGTAAAAACCTTAATATATATATATATATATATAAAAATGTTGTTTCTATATACAATTTGATTTTCTTGTTTTGTATCCCTCTTATAGGGGGCTATAATCCAACTAATCTGTTTCAACACACATACACTTCACTATAACAGAACCCACTATAAACTGGTAACCCCGACGTGAATCGAACAAGCAACCTTCTGATGTAGAGTCAGACGCACTGCACCCCACTATAAATGACACAATACATTTAATCATTTCTAAAAATAATCATAAAATTATCCTGGAATGTTCTAAAAAACAACCTCATCCTAATTTGGAATATTCTAGTAAAATTTGAATATTTTTATAAAAAAAACACTTTTGTAAATTACAAAAGTCTGTTGTAAACATTTGAGTTACTAAATATTATTGTTATTTTGTGGGGTACTTTTTCAGAGGTTTTAAAAAATCTGATTGTTCGACTGAATACTTAAATAAATATGTTCTACAAGCAATGAAAATTTAATTAATGTAATGTCATTAGAAATACGTAAAAGCATTTTTTGTAATGCATTGTAAATTTTTGAGTGGTACTGTATATATATGTCTATGTGTGTGTGTGTGTGTGTGTGTGTGTGTGAGACTGATTTCTAATTCTAAATATTGAAAAAGAGGAAAATTGGAAGCATCTACTTTTTAAAGAAACACCGAATGCATTGTCAAAAATCTTTTTATTTCTTTTAATCAGATTTGTAATTAATTGATTGAATATATTTAATTATATATGGAGAATTCGAGTTTATCTCTACCAATATTCATACCTACTGAGAATAAGAATCATGAATATTTAAATATTTCTAATTAGAATATCTGAATATCCTTTATCCTTATAAATCTATTTTTCAAGCAAAATGATTTCTCTCACAACATTATAATTCATTTGGATTATGTCTTATTTTACTTTTGAGCTGAGTCTTGAAATCCTAAAATGTGTGGAATATTTAGTTCAAATTCTATTCTGACCTCCAAAATCAGATTGCGATGCCGAATGCAAGGTATATCTACAAATCTTTTGTAATCAGAATAAGGAAAGAATTCAAATACAGATTCAGAATTTATTGTAGAAAATGGCAATGGAAATATCAGCTGTTTCCTTTTAAGAAAATATTAACCGTTCATTTACCAAACAGCCACTATCATTCTTGGCTGAAATTTATCGAATGATTTCTCGCTTTTATTTGCATTCTTTGTTTGTCTCCATATTATATATGCTTTTGGTAGTGGTAGTGTTAACGATGCTGACATTTGTGAGGCTATCAAGGGCTGAACGCATCATCTATGGTAAATAAATTTCTGAAATTATTAGAATTCCACTCCTTAACTTAATGGATGTGTTCTAAGTAGTAGCAGCAGGCTTGTCTCCTTACCTGCCAAAAATGGATTTAACCATTAGACATTATTTAAATTTTATTGAAATTTCTCCCCAATGAGAATTTTTCTCTTATTAAGAGACTGCAAAAACTCTATCCTTGTCGGACTCACTACCTCTAGGCAGAGAGAAACCAAGATGAGGTTATGTGAAAGGCAGAGTCACATCTGGGGAAAGAGAGCCTAACCCTGCCCTATGCAAGGTCTATGAGAAATCATTGTCCAAGCTAAAGAGCCTGAACTTCCCACAATAAAACAGCTTTGTGCAAAATCCAGCTTTAGTGGGGAGGCAAGTGGATACCAAATTTTTCTTTTGTTAAGAGTTTGCCAAAACACTGTCCTTCTCAAACTCTCTGCCTTCTCAGATGAGGCTATGCTGAAGAGCAGTGTCTTATCCAGAGAAAGCAAACAAGAGCCCAACTTTGTGTATTTAGAGTCTATGGGGAATTTTAGCCTGTGCATATGTGCTTGGAATGCCTCATGGTGTAATATAACAATCTGGCCCCACCCGAGAAAGGCTGATGCAAGTGGGGGTGTTTCCGGTCATTGAAAGGAACGGATGTTTGGTTGACCTTATTTCCGGCAGTAGCGGAAATGGCTACAGAGGCAAACAGAACAGGTGTCTCTGAGAATTACGTGGGCGTGTGTGGGCGAGGCAAAATCTGGAAGTCCCGGTTTGGAGATTATAAAAAGACCTCGGCGCACGGATTTCACCAGACAGAGAGACAGATGAGACCAGAGTAGCAGTAGAGAGAGAGAGACACAACAGATACGACGACACTCCCGTCAACCCTTAGAAGCGTGCTCTCTCACTCTCTGTTCCCTAGGCTACACGGTTCATCGTCATTAATAAAAATATAACGTCATATATTTTTATATACATTTCTGTGTTTGCGGTTAATTGTCGATATAACTGGAACCAGCATTCGCTAGGCGTAACAGACTTGAAATTGGTGCCTAAGTGACTTGCTGTTTTGAGACAACAAAACAGATAGATATGAGCTGGTTACCACGGCGACGATTGAAAATTCAACGGACTTAAAACTACCAGATAGAAAGAAAAAAAAGAAGACGAAAATATATAGCAGTCGCGCGACTGTAGACATCAGCCAAGGTAAGTGACTCTTTGATTTGATAGTGTGTGTGTTTTCTGCTCGTGTTTATAAGTCTAGTTAGAAAAAAAAAAAAATGCATACTTTTGCCGATCTGACCCTAGAATTGAGAAATGTGTCGAACACATTAAGGGTAGAACGGAGGGGGTGTAGGACTACATGTAGAGAGTAGCAGTAGCGAAGAGCGCATAGGTTTGGGGTTGACAGGAGGAAGAAGTTAAAATATTTACCTATCTGTAAGTACAAAACATCTGAGTTAATGATTTATTTTTTTTTGTTAATATTTTACCATATATGTGAAGTGAGTTTACTGGTATGTTGCTTAATTAATCTTACTTTTATTGAGTAAGTGAAATGTAAAATCATGTAAAGGAAGTTTCTTCTACTCTTTAAAGTGGATAATTGGATTAACTTGTTGATAACAATGTTTTCATTGGGTTGTGCAGTGTTAGGTTTTCTTTTTTTTTTGGGGATTTCTTTTCAATGACTGTACACTACAAAATGATTTACATTTCTATGGTTGTGAATTATGCTTTTGGCAGGTTCCCATCAATTCAACATCCTCTGTGAATTTTCATTTATGTGACTTGGGAAATATCTTTTGAAGATATATTAATTGCTGAAAACTTTATATTGACACGGATAGACCTGCAGATTCCACAGTTGATCGGAACAAAAAGAAAGATACAAACGTGGAAAATTATTAATAGTATCTAAAGCATAAAGTAAATTATACGTCTCTGGTTCAGTGGGTTGGTCCCCAATTATGCAGTAATTTCCCAATTTTCAGTGGACACCATGCCGGTAGAATTGCGCGATATGGAGGAGATTCCTATCCGCAAACTAGTAAATACCTTAGAACAGATAGATATGGAAAGATTTAATGAAGGATATGAACAACTCCCGAAGAAGTTGACGATAGGAGTCAGTGCTGGCATGGTCGGCATTATGATAATTCTTGGAATAATAGCTAGGAAGCGGATTTTTAAGTGTGAAAGAAGCAACAGTGCTTCGGGAAAGGAAATTGAGTTATCCGTTGTGAATAGTACTCCGGGGTCAACGGGTGTTCAACACGCAAATGTCTCTGTGTTAAACAGAGAGGTGTCAACAAATCAGATATGCTTGGATTCGAATCCAGAGGAAGTAGTTCAAGGAATAGAAAACATTGTACAAACTAAGGAACTACGAGTCACAGGGTCCATTTTTTTAAACTAAATTAATATAGATGAAACCTCTAATCCTCCACAAGTAAATTGCATGCGGATTAACGTTGGAATCAGGGTAATTTTCTTCATTTTCTATTGAACATTTCTCGGTCAGACTATGAATGATATGTACGGCAGATAATGGCCATTTTTCTGTGTTCAAACATAGTATGTTTGAAATTAAATTAAATTAAATGAGGTTACATGTGTAACAATAAACTCGAGCAGAGACACGCATGGTGTTGGTCAAAGGTCATTTACTCGATGTTAGTTTAGAAACTGGGGCGCGGTTACCACCTATAATCATGTGGTTATGCATCGAGGAGTCTACCCTTATGGACAGAGTCGAGAAAGAAAATGAACATTTTTAAGAACTTTGCCCAATTCTGTGAAAATGGATATTAAAAAAAAAAAAAAAAAAAAAGAAAAAAAAGAACAATGAAACATCGAGCTGGTAGAACAATTTTCAAGATGGACACGAACATTGTTGGGTTGCCGATGTAGGCGCCCCTATATATTTTTTTTGTTGTTTTTTTTGTTTCCGGCATGCACATGTTTGTTGTTTTGGCATGCACATGTTTTATACAATTGTCGGGCTTGTGTGGCATGGGGAGGAGAGTGAGGGTGTTGCACTTAAAATGTTCTTAGGTGAACATTTTGGAAAATGGGAGGGCGAGGAATGTAATATAACAATCTGGCCCCACCCGAGAAAGGCTGATGCAAGCGGGGGTGTTTCCGGTCGTTGAAAGGAACGGATGTTTGTTTGACCTTATTTCCGGCAGTAGCGGAAATGGCTACAGAGGCAAACAGAACAGGTGTCTCTGAGAATTACGTGGGCATGCGTGGGCGAGGCAAAATCCGGAAGTCCCGGTTTGGAGATTATAAAAAGACCTCGGCACACGGATTTCACCAGACAGAGAGACAGACGAGACCAGAGTAGCAGTAGAGAGAGAGAGACACAACAGATACGACGACACTCCCGTCAACCCTTAGAAGCGTGCTCTCTCACTCTCTGTTCCCTAGGCTACACGGTTCATCGTCATTAATAAAAATATAACTCATATTTTTTATATATATGCGTGTTTGTTGTTTATTGATATACAACAATGGTAAAATAGGTCTTGTGCCACATCTTGCCATCATGGGACGGATTACGTAATTACTGATTCTTTTTCTTGTTTTGTGAAGTGCTATCACTCAGTTTATTGATCATGTTTCTGTTTCATCAAGTTACTTCCTCTCTGAATTCAATAATTTTTTTCAATTTTATAAAGGAAGATTTGAATCAAGAGTAGTATTGTTAATTGAAAGAGACATGATCACCAAAACATGTATCTTAAATGACTAGGATTCCAACATTTTGATTATGTTATTATTTTCTCTTAGCATTACATGTGCTATCCATTTTAGTTGTTGCTGCTGTAGGTAATCTTCAATTGATGTGGTTTCTATTATTTGGCACAGTTCCTTGTTTGTGAATCTGTAGTGCCAGTAGTCTACAATGTTCAAAGATTAAGGAAACATTTGGCATTCATTGTCTGTTTTTGGTTGAAGTTTATAAAAATCTTTCTCTTAAAACAATTTTTAAGGAAAATAAGTTTTTAAAGTTCCGTAGGTGTTGCTGTTCTTTTCAATATTGATAGGGTTTCCTTCCTCACTTTTGTCTAAAGTAGTGTGAAATATCGGCATCATGTTTATATCATTAGTTTCTTTTCAAATTAATTGTTACATGCATTTTAGTTATTACTGCTGTTGAAATTCCTCAAGTGACAAGGTTTCTGTTATCTGATATAGTTCTTCATTTGTGTTTCTTTATTGCCAGTCCACAATATTTGAAAAAGAATTTAAACCAGAAATAAGTAAACAACTTTTTTTTTTTTAATCATATCACCCCAAGCAAGGTGATAACGCCACTGATGCGCAGGGGGCTACGTAAGGGTAAAAAGAATGGAAAAGAGAAAGCCGGAAACTACATCCTAAACAGGGAACAAGGGATGAGCCTCTTCACCTGTTCAATAGATGTGGGTGGAGTGTGAACCGGGCGATAGTTTAGTCTATCTACTCCAATTAGTCTATCTACTCCAAATAAGATAAAATAAAATCAGTCCAGTCTTAATGCTTTAAAAACATCAATCTTGAATTTAGAAGAATATCAATGAATAACAGAAAAATACACAAATGTTACAATAAAGTTGAAATGTTTATCTTTATTCTAAATGTTTAAAAAGTGACAAACCTTATAGGCAATACCAGCATCAATGATGAGAATGTTTAAACTGCCATATTCCGCTTTCAAATAATTGGTCAGATTAGTTGTAATCTCCAAGTCACTAGTATCCAGTGAATAGAATGTAGCTTCATGGTTTTTCTTTCTTCCATTCAGCAATAGCAACTTCAGTTTGCGGGACATTATAGGCTGCAAGAAGAGGCATACATAGTTGGGAAAATATCATATTATTTAGGATGAGCTTACTGTCTTCTTTTTACTTATAATTTCAATTTTTATTTTATTCCATAAAAAATATAATATTAACGGAGCATCATGAACTTATTTACATTGTTCAGACTTTTGTTCTCATGGTGTTTGCCATATTCATGTTTCAGCCATTATACGCTCTGACCTTCTTCAGGTGACTGGAATGTTAAACCAAACCTTTTATACCTACCCAGTAATTGAAATAAAGGATTCAGTTCAAAATTACAGTCACCTGAAGAAGATTGGAGTGTACAATGACAAAAACATTGTGAATATAGAAAACAAGATGAGAACAACAGTCCAAACTATGTAAATAATGTAAATAATTGCAATACCTCATCTCATAAATAGAAACAAACATTATAAAGATGTATTCTTTTAAAGATGGTCAGTATAAATCTTCTTTTTACGTGTTATGTCTTTTCAGCACATACACTCCCGATCAAAAATTTAAGACCACTTAAAAATCTTTAAAAAGAAATTTTTTTGACAGATAGATTTTAAACTTCTCCCACTTAAGGTTACCAATGCTACAATCTAAAAGATTATGGAAACAAAAAGCTACATTCCAAACATTTTATTTAGAAATTTACATTTTTATAAAATGAGGCGATTTACACATGATCAAAATAATAAGACCAGGCGTATAAATTGCTAGATCTATGGTATTTCCAATGTTTTTAGTTCAGTTAGAGATTAGCAATCACTGCATAAAGGTGTTACCATGCCTAAAGCAAGCAAACTTACCAAAGTTGCATGTTCTCAAATTCTAGAATTCCATAAGCAAGGTTTGTCACAGCGGGCAATCACAGCTAAGGTAAATCGCAGTAAAACTGTGATTTGCAACTTTCTAAAGAACAGTGAGAATTATGTAAAAGCAAATTCCTCTGGTAGGCCCCAAAAAATTTCTCCTGCATTGAGTAGGAGAATAAGACAGGTTGTTATGAAAGACGAGGGACTTTTTTCTAGTCAAATTAAGGCAGTCACAGAAGCTGATTGCAGTCCCATAAACCATCAGACGACACTTACGACAAAAAGGCATGGTAAATAAAAAACATAAACACATTCCTTGGCTGCTTCCACGTCACAAGGTGCTTGCTTAAAGTTTGGTCGTAAATACCAAACATGAGACGTTGAGAAGTGGAAGAAAGTCCTGTTTTCTGATGAGAAAAAATTCAATCTAGATGATCCTGATGGCTTCCAATGATATTGGCATAACAAAAACATGCCTCCTGAAATTTTCTCCACACGTCATAGTGGTGGAGGGTCTCTAATGGTATAGGGTGCCTTTTCTTACAGAGGGATGATGGAGCTCCAGGTGGTGCAGGGTCATCAGACAGTGGCTAGTTATGTTAACATGCTACAAAAAGCATCTTTGATGATGGAGGACCATTGTTTGTATGTGGATGGATGGTTATTCCAACAGGATAATGCTGCAATCCACAAGGCAAGACAGACCTTGACCTTTCTACAAGAAAATGGTGTCCATCTCTTGGGACATCCTGCATGCTCATCAGACTTGAACCCAATTGAAAATGTTTGAGGATGGATGACAAGAGATGTTTATCGAAATGGTAAACAATATTCAACAAAAAATGAACTTCGTGAAGCCATCTTCAGAAGCTGGAGCAACATCCCCATCACCTTAATGGAAACGCTTATTTCTAGCATGCCTGACAGAATTTTTGAAGTCATCAAAAGCAGTGGAGGTAGAACTCATTATTAAATTTGGTTGTTGAATGTTTTCATACACTTTTCATACCCTTTTTGTACAATTTCGTAGAATTTTTGTCTCTGGTCTTACAATTTTGATCATGTGTAAATCGCCTCATTTCATAAAAATGTAAATTTCTAAATAAAATGTTTGGATTGTAGCTTTTTGTTTCCATAACCTTTTAGATTGTAGTATTGGTAACCTTAAGTGAGAGAAGTTTAAAATCTATCCGTAATAAAAAAATTTCTTTTTAAAGATTTTTAAGTGGTCTTAAATTTTTGATTTGGAGTGTAGGTAATTGTAGCTCTCCATAGCTTCATGTACTTTGTAGCTCTATGCAATATTTGTCCCCTAGCTATCCATCCCAACTGGTCCTGGGCATGGCAGTAAACTGCATCCAGCAGCAAGGCCTCTGATTGGAAGGTTATGAGTAGCATGGAACCACCTCTTAATTGCTGTTGTTCCCAGGTCCACGCTGACTTGGAGTGGTAGCAACTGTTAGGTTCCCAGCTATGGGCAAATACTTAACCCCTAAACTGGGGTCAAAACACGATGAAAGTATAAAAATGCACTTTTGTAGAAATATATACATAAAAATGTGCGTTGTGGTGCAGGGGATATCAGCTCAGAATGAGAAATCAGGGAGCCAAGTTTGAATTCCAGATGAATTCATTGCATTCACTTACACACAAATAACCTTGGGAAAGGTATTAATCCATCTCTTCCTTCCAGTTATGGGTTAAATAACAGGACAGATTGGGTTCTATAGCCTTGGCTGGCAACCAGTCTACTGCAGAAAGCAATGGCAACCTACTGTGGGATAATCTTCTGCCCAGTCAGTCATGTCTCTTTCGAGATATGATCGCCCAAGTGTGTTTCACGTATGGCACTTAACTGACTGATATATAAAAATAAACTTTTATAGAAAAATATACATTTTTGAAGGAAAAATATTACCAACAATACATTTTTGAAGAACAAATTACCATAACTCATTTTTGAAGGAAAAAATTATTCTCAGAAAAACAAAACTAGAAATCAGTTTCACTTTTCTAAAACAAAAAAAAATAAAAACAAAATTTTCATTAAAATATGACTAAATCAACCTTCTCACTATAACTGAACATTAAAAAAAATACCTTAAAACCCCACCTTTTTGGTATTAAATAACCCACAGAGGTGTTGATATACTGTTAAACAAAACTCAAACTCAGACTCCATTCCTACCAATGTTCTGCCATCCATTTGCACAAGCTTGTTAAGTAGGTTACTCAATTTGTTTATTATTTTCATCTCTGTGTTTTATTTCACAATATGGTCTGTGAGTTTTAATTCTCGAGGCTCTCTTTCCTAGGTTATTCACTGTTCCTCCCTGCTTCACTTGCCTTGAATATGACCTGTGAGTGTTAAATTCTCCATGTTCTTCTTGCACACTTCTACCAGTTTTTTCTGATTCTAAATACAAGGATCCTCTTTCCCATTTACCTTAAAACATCCTCATTGCTCACATGTTCCTTCTATTGTAATTTCAGTATGCTTTTGTTGAAGCCCATCTCTGTTGCTTCAAGTTTCATCTTTGTGAAGAAACTGCCCATCATTCATTGCCATATAAGAAATTATTCTAAATTCTTTTTTTGTCTTTAATTAAATTCATTATTCAAATCATATTTCTAGCATTTCATGCCTCTTCTTCATTCAGAGCTCATATTGGAAACTATTTAAACTTAAGGAATCAGTACATATGCTTGGCTACAAAAATCTCCTAAGCCAACCAAGCATAGAGATGAACACAATATGGAAACCAGTAATATGGAGTGCCAGAGAAAATCATTAGTGTCAAAATTTCAATATGAGCTCTGGTAAAAAATACTTGAGAAAACTCTTAACCCCAAAAAATGCTAGAGAAAACTGTTAACATCAAAAAATTGCAATAAAAACTCGGGTAAAACTGATTACTGAACATTAGGTTTATAAGTCCTAAAAGTTCAGTGGTTCTTAAAGTGAATATAAATGTTGGTTAGTTCCAGTGACTCGTGAGTTCAATACCAGGCTACAGCAGTGGTGAACAGGTAACTTAGTGAGTCCAGCTAGAAGATAACTCATGACTACCAAAAGAAGCTTTGTGTAAGGAATAAGAATGATATACCCCAGTGATTGTAATAAAGGTTTCAGTTTAAAATTCCTAGCACCTGAAGAAGGCAGGAGCATAAAATGGCTGAAACATTGTACAAATGGCAACAAAGATAAGAAAAATATTCGCAACAATGTAAAGAGTATAAATACAACCTCATCTTAGAAATATAGACAAATACTGGATATTATGTAACAATTCAACATACTTTTCATTAACAAATTTTTCTTTTGCTTACTATTTAGCTTCTGAAAGGCATCTTTAACTATTCGAACTTATGCACATTTTCCATTGCATGTTAGATAGTTAAATTTCTATATCTGCTTTTTCTGATGTCATCAATATTTAACTCACTTTGGGCTGTCTCAAAAATGTTGTCTTCTTACAGTTATTTGTAAACAACTTTTTCATAAAATTCAATAAATTATTTAAGTCTTTTCTTCTTGCTTTTCATTACAAACTTGTCTAGGTGTTATTTCAATTTGTTTTCTAAATCTGCCATCAGCACAGTGTCATCTGTGTCTTTAATTATATTTGTATTAAGATACATTCTAATAGGGTATATCTTTTAAATTCATTTCCCAACGTGATGATACTTCCCAACAATAGATTTGCTCACAGAAAAAAAAAATTAATTACTCATTTTCTTTCAGTCAGATTTAGAAAAGCATTCCCTGAAAACTATTTAGATCATTCAACTCCCACAAGGAATCCATCAGCTTGAGTACCACTTGATTCCTGTTCCTAATTTTGAAATGCCATGTTCCTTCCCTGAAAACATGCATGACAGCTATTTATACGCTTATTAAAATTTTACACCTGTAAAACAAACACTGACTTTTGTTGTACTGAATATAATATGTTAGCTTTAACATTTGTTTAGCCAGCACGTCATTCATACCTTTGATAATCTTATTAAAGTGTACCCTCTTTTATGTACCATGTCTTTTCACAATGCAGATGATCCAGGTTCTCCACAAAAAAAAAGAAGGAGCTGCAATAATACTGATCCTGACTTGGCATCTTAACTTCAATTGCTTTCTCACCAACATGACATGGCTTCCCTCTGTCTTTTTCTATTTTCATGGCAACTAGACTAAACTATCGCCCGGTTCACACTCCACCCACGTCTATTAAACAGGTGAAGAGGCTCATCCCTTGTTTCCTGTTTAGGATGTGGTTTCCGGTTTTTCTCTTTTCCAATCTTTTCACTCTTACGTAGCCCCCTGCACATCAGTGGTGTTTTCGCCTTGCTTGGGGTGATATGATTAAAAAAAAAAAAAAAAAAACTGCTCTGACAAGTTTTTTTTCCTGGTACCCTAACCACATGAATTTAGGCATGCTACTATATTGGATGTGTGCTGTGGGGTAAAGGATATCGGCTTGGAATGAGAAATTGGGGAGCCGAGTTTGAATTCTAGTTGAATACCTTGCATTCACTTCTGCGCAAATACCCTTGGGAAAGGTATTAATCCATCTCTTCCCTCCAGTTATGGGTTAAATAACGGGACAGATTGGGTTTTATAGCCTTGGCTGGCAACCAGTCTACTACAGAAAATAAAGGCAACCTACTGCAAGATAATCTTTTACCCAGTCAGTCATGTGTCTTTCAAGACATGATTGCCCAAAGTGTATACCACGTATGGCACATAACTGACTGACTCTATTGGCATTAAGGTTCCACCCTTTAAATGTTGAAATAGTTAAATGAAATCACCATTTCTATTCCAACAGGTTCTTTTCTCACACTTCCTACTTGTGTAATTCTCTTTCATTTACTTGCTTCCCTGATAGGTACAATCTCCAAAATTTAAATGCAATGTCAATTGCCATCTTCTATCTATTTGAATCCTGTTCATCTTTTAATCCTTTCTTCAATACACCCTGTACTCAATCTTTTCTTTCACGGTAATCCCCTGTGCACTAGTTGCAGCCCAGCCTTGTTTGTGGTGAAATGATTAAATAAAAAACAAAAAACTTTCCACTCCTTTGTAGTTCTAACCAATGTTAGTTCTCTTACTATAACTCCCTGTTTCTATTCTGCAATTTACACCAGCTGTTTAGATAGTTTACACAATCTATACCTCTCGTCCTTATATACTGTTAGTGGCAAATTTTCCAAACCTTCCTTCCTTATCATGTGTCTCCAAAATGTAGCTTACACTTTGAGTTTGAGTTTGAGTTTGAGTTTTGTTTAGCAGCATATCTGTGGGTTATTTAATGGATTAATCTCTGTGGGTTATTTAATGGATTAATCTCTGTGGGTTATTTAATGGATTAATCTCTGTGGGTTATTTAATGGATTAATCTCTGTGGGTTATTTAATACCAAAAAGGTGGGGTTTTAAGATATTTTTTTGATATTCACTTATAGTTGTTTTTTTGTTTTTTTTGTATTATGGCAATAGTTTTTTTTTCCTTTAAAAATGTGTTATGGTAATATTTTCCTATAAGAATGCATTGCTGGTAATATTTTTCCTTCAAAAATGTATATTTTTCTATAATTTTTTTTTTGTATATATTTCTATAAAAGTCTATTTTTATACTTTCTTAGTGTTTTGACTCCAGTTTGGGAGTTAAGCATTTGCCCATAGCTGGGACCGTAACAGGTGCTGCCACTCTGGGTCAGGGTGGACCTGAGAAAAATAGCAATTAAGAGCTGGTTCCAAGCTCCTCAGAACCTCTCAATCAGAGGCCTTGTTGCTGGAAGCAGTTTACCATCATAACCAGGACCACTATCATCTTGAGCTGTCCTTTTTGCAGATGACCTTACATGATGTCTTCTTACAGTTAATAGTCTTTATTTTTTTTCTCTCCTTTACCACCTTGTCTAGATCTTATTTCAGTTTGCTTTTTGAATCTGCTATCAACAAAGTATCATTTGTTATTAAGACAGTCAACTAATAACAAATCCTGGTAGGTCTTCTAGTTCTTTCAGAATTGTGTCACTGTCTAAGTTGATTAAATCCAATGAGAAAACCTATCCTTGTCTTGTACTCCTTTCTAATTTTGTATACTTGCTCACTTGAATTCTATTTGCATTCAGGCAATTTTCTCCCATTAAATGTTCCATAATATTCTAAATGATTTCTCAAACATTTCTCCTCTATTCAATAATTTTGGGATCCTCACATCCATAGCAGATGAGGCTGAGTGCTTTCTAATCTTCTCTGTATCATTCCAATTTTAGTATATGTACTGTCAAAGCAATGAATAGACCTAAAAGCCACACTTGTTTTCAGAGGGAGTGCTGTAAAGACAATGCTTATTATCAAAATCATGTCTGCTACACTGACAACATCTATTCTTCTATGTACCATGTCACTTCAGGATGTGAATGGTCATGGCTCTCCACAAGTTTCTATCCTTTGTAACCCTTATCAATACAGCAGTTTAACAAAAAAATGAAAAAAAACTTTTAATCTTACAAATCATCACCACTGTAGTGAGTTTGATCATCATTTGATGCCCAACAATTTTATCCCTGTGTCAGACTTATATATGCCATGTCATTTAAGGATGCTGGTGGTCATGTCTCTCCACATTTTTCACTCCTTTGAAAATATTGTCTTTTTGTCATATCTCCTAGCTCCTGTTTTGCAATCCATTTACTCAAGTTTGCTATGTAGGTTATATGCTCTTTTCCTCCATCTCTTTTGCCTTCAGTGTGTCTAATTTACCAAGCCCTCTTTCCTCATTTGCAATTTTCTGATGTTTTATATAAGTGTTTTTTTTGTTTCAATTTTTTCTGAACCTTTGTTATTCTCACATGTTCAGTTCATGGTATTCTCAGCCTCCTTCTGTAGAACCACATTTCTATTGCTTTGAGTTACTCTTTCATCTTTGAAGAAATTATCCAGCATTCACTGCCATATATGAGGAATGATATTATGTAGCAGTTCAGTATTGTTTTCTTTGTTTCTCATTAAATTTTTATGTTCCTTAATACTTTGCTTAGCATTTGGAATGCATCTTTTGTTATTCCATTGCACTTTCAGATTTTAACGTTGCACTTTCCAACATCTGTTAAAAAACACTTCCAAGAAGCTTTGTAAATATCAATTAGATTTACCATATTTACTTTTTCCTTGTTTTTTTTTTCTGAAAGAACAAGTTTCCAATTTTGTTACATTTCAATGATTAACAAGCGTATTTCTTCCACTATTGATGTTGAACAATTACGTTGGATTTATTTACTTTTCACTCTTTTTTTTATCAAGAATTAAGTGTGTGAGGAAATATAGGAAGTATATCATTGAACATTTGAACTTCTCTTAGATTCAAGGTTTTACAAGTAGTCAGATTCATAGTAACATATCTGAAAATTAAAATACTATTTCCCTTCAGGATATAGGCATCATGGCTCTCCACAATTTCCCTTCCTTTACAGCACTTAATAAATTTTGATATTTTATTATCTCTCCTAAACATTTTTCTGCCATCCATTTTCACAAGCTTGCTGGGTAAGTTAGACATAGTTTTCCTTTATTTCTCTTGCTTTTTATATGTCCTTTCTTTCTTAATCTATGTTCGACTTCATCTGGAAGCAAGAATAAAAAAGAGAAAGAGAAGTTTGCCTTCTTAAAGACTTAAACAGCACCACCCATCAGACACTTTTGGCAGAGCCAAGTGGGATAACAAACAATTTTTATTTACTAATTATCTATTTCCTGTTTTTTTTCTCTTCTATCCATTATGGTGCAATGGATATCAGCTCAGAACAAGAAATGGGAGAGCCTTGTTCAAATTCCAGTTGAATTTATTGCATTCACTTATGCACAAATACCCTTTGGAAAGAATGCTTACGGCCTATCACGCTGAATACACCGGTTCTCGCTCAATCACTGAAGTTAAGCAACGTTGAGCCTGGTCAATACTTAGATGGGTGACAGCTTGGGAATACCATGTGCTGTAAGCGTATAGTGACGGATGTGCGTTGTGGTGCAGTGGATATCAGCTCGGAAAGAAAAAATCGGTGAGCTGAGTTCGAATTCCAGTTGAATACTCTGCATTCACTTAAGCACTGGTACCCTTGGGAAAGGTATTAATCAGTCCCTTCCCTCCAGTTATGGGTTAAATAACAGGGTAGGACTTGGGGACCCTGCCCTTAAAAACAAATCCCAATGACTCTTGATACTCGAAAAAAAAAAGTATTACTAGACACAAAACTTATATAAAAACAACAATAAATTGTTGAAAGAAAAAGGTATTACCAGCAATAAATAAATAAAAATTTAGTTAGCAATAAATGACCCGCTGAGGTTGATATGCCACAAAACAAAACAACCAACCAACAAACCTTTGGAAAGGTATTAATCTGTCTCTTCTCTCTCCAGATATGGAGTAAATAGCAAGACAAACTGGGTTCTATAACTTTAGTTGGCAACCAGTATACTGCAGAAAATAATGGAAACCTACTTCAGGAAGATCTTCAGCACACTCAGTCATGTCCCTTTCAAGACATGATCGCCCATGTGTGTATCATATATAGCACTTAACTGACTGACTGATCCTCAGTAAAAGTTGGAAATGTTCACCTTTAATCCAATTCACACTCCTTGCTTCTACAAGAGTAGAGGATTATCCCTTATTCCTTGTCTAGGATTAAGTTTCTGGTCACTTCTAAAGTCTTTTCATTCCTTTTCATTCATAGTAGCCTCTGAGTGCTATTATTACCCTGCTTTGGGTAAACAGATTAAAAAGAATATCTAATCTGCTGGAGACTAATCCTCACTTTTCAGGAGTTTGACCATTTTTGGTTACTTTTTCCATCTACATGTGGGACACAAAATCACTTTTTCCATCTACTTGTGGGATTCAAAATCATTTTTGTGCTATAAACAATTTCAGTAGGCATTTGAACAAATACCAAGCCTGACTAGTTGCTTTGAGCTTCTTAGCTGCTACTGATGGAAAAAATGATAAATCTAATCCCAGTTTGTTCAGCAACATATTTTCCTCAGTAGGTGGTTAGGTTTAATCCCTAACACAGGAAGTGCCCCTAGAAATGGAAATACCAATCAGGAGGCTAAAATATTTGGGGTCCAAAGGCCAATGTATACAATTGATTCTAATGAAATTTTACTACATTCTTTTTTGAGTTTGGATATCAGAATTTGAATTGCAGGCTTCAATGAAGCAAAATATATACATTTTGGAAGCTGAAATAATGCTATGCTCCATAACTGTTCTGGAGTGAAATGGATAGATATTCAGGTACCTAAAGGGTTTCACAATAGTCAGTGTTATCAAATCTTTTAAATATTTTTTTTTTAATATCAATATTCAACTTGACAAAGCATTAACTGTGATTCATAATGCAGAGAAATTTCTTTGCTACTTGCTATGAAAACAAAAAACTCTTTTTTCCTCCCTTTCTTTGCTGGCTTCTAAAAATAACAAAAGAACTTAATTTGTCAGGCTGCAGTGTTTTCACTGTTGTATATCATATATCATATACCAAACGCCCACCATCTTGCAACAGAGGGCGGGGGGGTTGTTGTTGGGGAAATGAAGATAAATGAAATGACAAAGCAGTGATTTTTCTTCAAAATAAGAAGAGCCAATCCATCAATCTGTTGAGTCAGATTTTTACCAAGTAAAGAAATAAGAAAAGAAAGTCTCTTCAACACTTCCAGTTCTCACAAGACAATTTTTTTATAGTGAAATGCTTTGACTTTTTCGACTTGATGCCACAGAGAGGCGTTGATGGAAATCCTGAAGGTATACCAAATACCACCAAAGATAGCTGACTCTATAAGAATAATATTTCTAAATTTTATTTTTTAATATTTTAATATTGTTAACCCAAGGTAAGACTTAAGAGCCACTCATGGTAGTAGATTATAGAATCAGAATGTTGTAAGGAGACATAGGCAGTTCAAAACCAGATGTGGCAGCAATAGTCCCTTTTTTATAAGATACAGCTCAATATGCTAAAACACTGAATCTCAAGTTTTAACATTCGACAAAGGCATAAAATTCTTTAAAATACAGCAGGGATTACATATTATGCAGATACCTTGAAAATATACAAAATACCAGCAAAGATAGTTGATTTTATAAGAATAATATTTTTTTTTTGGTTTTCTTTACTATTGTTAATCAAAGACAAGGCTCATGATCCACTCAATGTAGGGGGTTATAGAATGAGAATGTTACATGGACACATAGGCAGTTCCAGCCTAGATGTGGCAGCAATAGTCTCCTTTTTATCAGATCTGGCTCAATATGCTAAAACACTGAAACTCATGTATTAACACCAGACTCCAAATTCTTTAAAATATGGCAAGGATTGCATATTATGAGGATATGCAGGATAAATAACTGTTAACCCTAGACTTGAAGAGGTTAAGATTGCAGTGACCAGGAAAGTGTGACTCCACACTGCAACAATTACAGTTACAGTTGTTACTCCTTACCAATGGAATATAAATTAAATGAATTGATTCAGTGTACATGAAATGGCAGGTGCTAGCTGTGAAGGTATAGACTTATGGAACCAAGGAATGTAATCTAAGTGAACATTTTCCAGAGCAGTGAGATGCTAGGAAAAATCTGTCTATTTTGTTGAGGGGCAGAAAACAATTAATTACCCATAAGCCAGTGCAAACACTTTTAAATTTGGCTGAGACTGAAAAGTGAAGATTCAGCAACTTTTGCCCGGAGATATTTATTCTTCTCCCCTACTTGAAAGAGATGCGACACAAGGTCTTTTTAATGTGGGGAACTTGAGCGTGTAAACCCTGGTCAAAATATTACCCATCCCCCGCCCACTTAGTGGATAGGTTTGAAACCGGTCTTAAATTGTCTTAAATGGTCATTAGACTCCCAGCAAAAAGACTTTTGCTCAGATGTTGCAGCAATACTCTATTTTTATCAGATTTGGCCCAGCCTTGGACTAAACATCTGAACAATGACAAAGTTTTGAGGGGAATACAGATGAAAAGGAAACTTATACTTAACATCAGGAAGAGACAGCTGAAGTTTCTTGGACGTACATTGTGGAAGAGAGGCAGATGCAGAGAAAGAGAGACAGGAAAAAGCAATGTGAGACATACTTGATGGTCTTGAGCAAGTGGATGGCAGAGCAGGGTTTAGGAATGATAACAAGAGTGACAAGGAATAGAAGTAAGTAAAAGTCCATGGTTGCCTGTGTCCCAAAAGGACACAACACGTAGAGAAGGAGAAGAATACTAACACATTAAAGTTACAGTATTTTCTTCAGATACAGACACAGAATTTTTAAAATACTTACAGGTGTTCTCCAAGGTGAGACACTTTCATCAATCAATGTAGACTAGGCAATTCAAAAAACTATATTAGAAACACACATTAACATATGAATTTACTTGAGATACTAGACTTGCAATTAGGTCCCACCCTTTTACACAGAAGCCAATCAAATGTAATCACAACTTCTACTCTAACAGCTTCTTTTCTTGCTCTTCCTTCCTGTAGAATTCCCTTCTGTATACTGTCTTACTTTACAGCTACAACCTTCAAGAATTTAAAAGCAGTGTTAATTGCCATCTCTTATTTCCTTAACTGCTATCCTTTCCCGGACAACCTTTGTATAATTCTATTCCAGCAGCTTCTTTTCTCACACTTCCTGTTTATGGAACTCCCTTCCATATACTTGCTTTCTTGATGACTACAACCTCCAGGAATTTAAATGCAATGTCAATTCTCATCTTTTATCCACTTGACTCCAGTCCTTTCTACATCACCCCATGTATTTTGTTATTTTCCTTTCTCTCTACCATTGCAACCGTCTTCACGCCTGTGTTCACATCCTTCTCTTGCCCTTTCTCTTTCACCCACTGTAGCTGGTTTGTCTTTCTCTTCACTCTCCTCCTGCCTAAAACTTTAACTCTCTTATGTAGCCCCCTGCACACCAGTGGTGGTACTGCCTTACTTGAGGTGAAATGATTAAAAAAAAGTTCTTCTTCTCTCTTTCCATTCTATTCTTATGCAGCTCTTTTCACACCAGTTCTCATCATTCTCTTACCCATTTTCTGACACACCCTGTAATCTCTTCCTCTTTTTCATCACTCTCCTTTTATATAGCCCCCCCTGTGCATCAGTAGCAGTACTGCCTCGCTTGCGGTAAAATGATTATAAAAATTTTTGCACACAATGTCAAACTACTTAAAACGGGTAAAACTTCTCCAACTAACAAGCTTGAATAAAGATTGTGTTTCTGATTCCTTCTAAAGTTTACTTTTAACAACTCTACTTCAACACAAAAATTTTATTTACTAATTATGTATTTATTTCCGTTCTTCAATTAGGGTAGACAGGTGTATCTATTGCCGGGGTAAAACTTCTACCTGATCTTTTGAACAATAGAAGTTTATTCTTGTTTCTTGTTTAGCATTGGGTTTCCAATTTCTTCTAAAGTCTTTTCATTATCTTTCACTTTCTTTAACCCTTTGTGTCTCAATGGCATTATCACCTTGCTTGGGGTGAATTGATTTCAAAAATAAGAAATATATAAATTTCAAGAAAACTGACTATATGATTGTCTATATTTTGAGATGAGTATTTATATTATTTACATTGTTCAGACTTCCTCATCTTTATTGCCATAATCACAACATTTTGACCGTTGTACACTCTGGATGTTTTTAGGTTCTTAGAATTTTGAACTGAACTCTTTATTTTGATCACTGGGGTATATTATTCTTGTTCCATGTGCCACACCACTTCAAAATGTTTTAGTTATCTCCCTTTAACTCAACTCTAAATTATTTCTTCACCACTTCTGTAGTCAGGTATTGAACTCACAACTCTTTGGGTTAAGTCACTGGAAGACACATGGTTCAGAGGATAAAAGCATTGGTTAGATCCAATAATTTGACAACAAAGAGCTGTGAGTTCAATAATTGGTAACAGCAGTGGTGAACAAATAATTTAGAGAGTTGAGTTAAAGGGAGGTAACAAAGAAACAAAAATGATATACCCCAATGACTGAAATAAAGGTTTTAGTTTGAAATTCAAAGCACCCTAAGAAGGCCAAACTGTACAACATCTGAAATGTCGGGAATATGGCAATTAAAATGAGTACAACAGTTCAAACAATGTAAATAATGAATATATGTTGTATAACCAAAATGGGAAAATATGTTATACAATCCAAAATTCCAGTCACTTCATTCACTAAGTGCCAGACATAATACACATTTTGACGATCATGTCTTGAAATAGACATGACTAACTGGGTAAAAGATTTTCCTACAGTAAATTGCTATTGGTAGACTGGTTGCCAACCAAGGCTATAGAACCCAATCTGTCCTAATATTTAACCTATAGCAGTGAAGAGAAGAGATGGCTTAATACCATTGCCAAGGGTATTTGCATGTAAGTGAATGCAATGAATTTGATTTGAATTTGAACTTGGCTCTCTAATTTCTAGTTCTAAGCCAATATCCACTGCTCTGCAACACACATCCAGTCACTTAGACATTTATAATTTTATGCATGAAATATTGTTGTCATATCATGTTTGGTGCTTCTGCTATGTAATTAGAAATTCTTGATAAAACCAAAAAAGAATCTGCTCTTCAGTCTCTTTCTCACCACCATAATGTAGTTTCTCTATGCCTTGTCTATAAATATTTACCTCGTAATTGTTCTGATAAGCTTTCCTCTTTGGTATCTAGTCTTTATGAATCCAACGTCTATTGAACAGGTTAAGAGGCTCATCCCTTGTTCCCTGTTTAGGATGTGGTTTCCGGCTTTCTCTTTTCACTATTATGTAGCCCCCTGCACATCAGTGGCATTACCGCCTTGCTTGGGGTGATACGATTAAAAAAAAAAAAAAAAAAAAATTAAGTGCAGTTTTAGCATGGGTACATTGTCTCATCATTTTGCAATTTAAATAGATAGATGTACATGTAAGTTCTATGTTAACAGTTTCTTCTTTTGCACTTCTCACTTATGGAACTCTCTCCTGGTTTCTTGCCTGTCAGTCAAGTTTGATCCTCAAAAATTTGAATGCATTATCAATCATTATTTTGTCTTCTTAATTTTTCTCTCTCCTCAATAATATTTTCTTTTTCTCATATACTCTCACACTAACCCTTGTGTCTTAGTGGTTTTATTGACTTCCTTGCGAAGAAAGGATAAATTTCAGATTTTTACAGGAGTTTTTTGTCTCCATTTCATTTTCTCATTTGTCACATAATCTACCCATTTTTTTGCTTATGATGTACTTGTCCAGCTTTTACTATCATATAGAAATAGAGGTGTTAGGCTCTAGTCCAGGGCTATCCTGTTAATTTCTGATGATATTTTATGATCCCTTCGAGAGGGAAAGAGCAAATTATGTACCTAATGAGGTTGGATGAATGGTGAGCAGAGCAGAGCATAAAGGTAGATAGATAGTCTGAGATAAATAGATAGATATGAATAGACTGATGATTATATCTAAACTTATATATAAATGGAACTTTGTGTGTGTGTGTGTGTGTGTGTGTGTGTGTGTGTGTGTGTGTGTGTGTGTGTGTGTGTGTGTGTGTTCTGTGTGTGTGTCTGTGTGTGTGTGTGTGTGTGTGTGTGTGTGTCCATTACCTACAGACTCCAAAATAGCTGAACCGATTTTCTTCAAAATTTACACATTTGTACTATAAGCGTCTGTGAGTGTTCTTAGCTTGGTTTTGTGTTGAGGTACCCCTGATAAATATCGAAAATCGATAATCGAAAAAATCAGGTTATAGAAGGTGTGGTCCAATTTTAACCAAATTTGATACACTCATAGACAAAGACATAAGAATCGATATTCAGAAGTTTCAAGGTTGCAGTTCTTACAATAGTGCCGAAAATCAATTATATATATATATATATATATATATATATATATATATATATAAAAGACAAGATGTTTGTGTGTATGTCTGTATTTTTTTCAGCCCTTTTATTTTAGTTTTTGCTTCAGGTTTGGCTCTAAGTAGGTATAATTGTAGTTCTTAGTCTCAGCCATGATACCATTTACTCAGAGGACCTATTTAGCCTTCAAAATTCAGTTTACAATGAAAAAACCTATTTGATATCGATACCAGGAAATCAAAATTTGACTTACATCCATTCATTTTTCTTTCAGTCTACGATTTTGCTTTAACTGGAAACAACTATTGCTTTTTAGTCTTTCGTGCCAACATCCAAAGAGTCTGAGCTCCAGGACCGTGGATTAGTTTTAAAGCTTTCATTACACCCGAGCAACACCACCAGGGTATACTGCTAGTATATATATATATATATATATATATATATATATATATATATATATATTATTATGTTTTATTACATTTGGGACTGGTGCATTTATTTTGATGGGGGCATTTATTGCAGATTGTGTTTGCTCTTGCTGACAGTAATGACAAAAGAGACAAAGAAGATGAAATAGAAGATTATGAAATGTTTATGTGAAACTGATTTTTTTGAAAACTCAGGTTGAGGTCCTTGACGGAAGCATTTAGGATTGAAGAAATTAATCATCCCACAGAAATTTTGAGACATAGTCGTCATCGTCATGATCATAGTGAAGGACACTGAATTTATGCAGTTTAACTTTTGTCACTGTTGTTTCAGATTTAATTTCCATCATCATCCAAATTAGCAGCAGTTTCAGATTCATTGTTTTATCATTGATTCATCCAGACAACGTGGGGCCCAAACGGGAGCAAGTTGTTTTCAAGAAAAATGATATTTTTTTTTTAATCGTATCACCCCGAGCAAGGCGGTAACGCCACTGATGTGCAGGAGGCTACTTAAGAGTAAAAAGATTGGAAAAGAGAAAGCCGGAAACCGCATCCTAAACAGGGAACAAGGGATGAGCCTCTTCACCTGTTCAATAGATGTGGGTGGAGTGTGAACCGGACAATAGTTTAGTCTATCTACTCCAATTACACCAGAAAAAGCAGTATCTAACACTCCTCACAGCATGAACTGTTGTGGTAAAATGAGTACCAGTGCTGTGGTGAAACCAGGAATTGTTTCTACTACAAATGTTGTGATTTGAGAAACTATTCAATTTTAATTTTTTTCCTTACAGTAAGGTTCATGGTTTACAAGGCCCATGGGTCACTCAAAGTAGGGGGTTAAGTTAGAAGGCAATTTGTGCGGATAGGAATGAAAGATAACAGTTAACCCAAGACTTGAACAGGTTAAGATTGCATGCAGCAAATGAAAGCAGCTTCTTGAAGATATGATGGCAATTAGTTGAAATTCTGTAAAAATCTACCACTAAATCTATTGATGACACTTGATCACACATAAAAAAAATTAATGAAGATAATCAATTAATGGGGATCATCCTAAAAATGAGACAAAATTAATTAACCTAATGAATCTTTCACCATAAATGACGAATTTAAAATAAAGAAGCTTTTATCAGATTTAACTTATTAAGATGGCATTTTTACAGCCAGGTAATATTAATGAGCAATTTGATATTTAATGAGCACACTTTCAATTTTCAAATTAAACTGGTTGGTACATTGAGGAAACACAGTATGAAAATAATTTTTATTCACATTTTTATTTTATTTTAATAAATAATTAAAATTTATAAAAAGACTTGGGTTTAACACACTAACAATAAAATAAATCCACTGCTAGGAGGGTCGAGTCACTATATTGGTCCAGAAAGTTTTTCTCGTCTGAATCCATCCTGCACATATATAAATCTATCATCCACCTGTGCATTGAATACTGCTGTCACATCTAGTTAGGCATCTTGGGGTTCTCAACAAAATCCAAAGAAGAATCTGCAATATAAGCAATCCCGACCTGACAACTAAACTACAGTCACTTTCTCACCGACAAGATATGGCTTTCCTCTGTCTTTTCTACAAATACTTTCATGACTTCTGCTTCGACGAGGTTAACTCCCTGGTGCCCCCACTGGATGAATTTATTCGAGCTAATGGATTAGCAACTAGGTTTCAACTTTTTACAGTGAACACTCTCAAATGTAACTTGCTTCTACTCTTCAATTTCATTTCTCATACTTCCCAACTGTGGAACTCCCTTCTTCTATAATTGCTTCTCTGATAGCTACAATTTCCAAGAGTTTAAATGCAATGTCAATTGCTATCTTTTATCTTCTTGACTCCTATCCTTTCTCTGATACCTCATTTTTCTTGTTCTTTTCCTTTTCCATTCTGCTTTCATGCAGCTCTCTTCTCACCAATGTTCCCAGCACTCCCTGTGACCTGTTTCTCTTTCTCTTCACACTCCTCTTATGTACTCCTGAACACCAGTACCTTGCTAGGGGCGAAATGATTATTAAAAATAAAGTTAGTTTTATGTCTTGAATTACATTTCCTAATGATATTTATGTTGTGTCCATTCAAGAAGCTGGTCGTCGTGCTCTCTACCATATCCTGTCCTCCAGGTCTTAATAAATTTTAATAATTAGAATTAATATTTAGCTATCATTCCTCTTCTTCTTGTTGGGCTTACAGCCACATCACATTGAAACACCTGTTCCTGGACACTCACCAAATTTAAGCAATGTTGAGCTTGGTTAGCATCTATATGGATGGCCACTTGTGAATACCAGATGCTGCAAGCTGAGATGTGCCAGTCGTGTAACAGATAATAGTTGGAATTGTTAATCAAAGAGTCAGTTCCAATTTCCATTGGATTTGTTATAATAACTTTTTTTTTTTTTTTTTTTTAATCATCTCACCCCAAGCAAGGCATTCCACTGCCACTATTGCGCATGAGGCTACATAGGGGAAGGTAAAGAGAAGGAGTGGATAGACATAGGGAATGTCAGGAGAAAGGTGACAGATGAGTAAGGATAGCGAGGATGAGGGTCGGGCAGATGGGAAGAGTGCTTGATAGAATGGGAGCAGGTTAGTGTGTTAGGAGGTGTGTATTGACCTTACATTTAAACTCCTGGAGATTGTAGCCGTCGGGGAAGCAATCGTTTGGAAGAGAATTCCACAGTCGGGAAGTGCGAGGAAAGAAACTGTTGGAGTAGAAGTTACGGCTGCATTTTATCGGTTTCACTGTAAAAGGGTGGGATCTAGTTGCTAATCTAGTATCTCGTGCAAATTCGTATTTAGGGGGCACCAGTGATCTAAGTTCATCGGAGCAGAAGCCGTGAAAGTATTTATAGAAGAGACACAGGGAAGCCACGTCTCGCCGGTGGGTGAGAGACTGCAGGCGGTCTGCTAAGTCGGTATCTATCACATTACAGACCCTCCTCTGAACCTTATCGAGAAGCCCGAGGAGAACAGCAGGGGCACCCGACCAGATATAGCAGCAGTATTCAATGCACGGGCGGATGGTAGATTTGTAAATGTGCAGGATAGATTTAGACGGAAAAAACTTCCGGGCCCTACACAGAGAACCGACTTTCATAGCAGCGGATTTAGCAATGGATTCGATATAGTCATTCCATTTGAGGTTCGCTGAAAGTGTGAGACCAAGGAGGCGTAGTGTTTTACTCTCTGGGAGGCAAGCCTGGTCCATGCTAATGGGAGGTAGGTGAGATTGTCGATGATGGTTAATTGACAGTAGCTTCGTTTTAGAAGCATTAAAATTTACTAGCCATTTCTTACCCCAGTCCAATATGGATTGGAGGTCTTTTTCAATCTCGGCTGCGAGTTTAGCTTTGACGCCTACACCAGATTTTTGTTGGAGGCGAGAGTAAACTGTGGTGTCATCGGCGTACAAACCTATTTGGGTTCTTATGGAATCAGGGAGATCATTAATATATATCAGGAAGAGTGTAGGACCTAAGATGGAGCCTTGGAGGACACCTGCGTTTGTATGGTAGTTCTGAGAGGCATGTCTGTTTAATACCACTTTCATTGTGCGGTTAGAGAGGAATGACTGGATTAGTTCAAACAAATGTCCAGTTATACCATAGCTCTGCAGTTTACATAGAAGGCCAGCATGCCAAACTCTGTCGAACGCCTTAGATATATCCAATGCAACGGTTCGAGCTTCGCCATTCCTGTCGAGTGCCTGGTATATGTACTCGGTAAATTATATGAAAATTCCCTTGAAAAAAGTATGAATCTAGCTTTTTTCCCAACAGGTATTAGTTAATTAGTAAAACATATATCCCTAAAACATTGTTATCTCCAAAAGATTTCTTACAATCTAAAATATTTTCTGGCTTTAAATAAAATTCAAAGGGTTGATATGCCATAGAAAACAAATCAATCAATCTTCTTATTAGCAAAAGGTTTCTCAGAGATGATTTAAACAACATCCACAATACATTTTCAGATGCTATGAGATTCAGACTGTCCACTGTCAGTCAGTTAAGTGCCATATGTGATACATGCTTTGGGCGATCATGTCTCAAAAGAGAAATGACTGACTATTATCCTGCAGTAGGTTGCCATTGCTCTCTGTGGTAGACTGGTTGCCAGCCAAGGCTATAGAACCCAATCTGTCCTATTATTTAACCCATAACTGGAGGGAAGAGACAGATTATTACCTTTTCTAAGAGTATTTGTGCATAAGTGAATGCAAGGAACTCAACTGGAATTTGAACTCAGCACTCCGATTTATCGTTATCCATTTCACCACAATGCACATCCCTGTCTACTGTACATGTCATTAAATTTATAGGCCTTTCCTGAAAAAAAGATTTTTCGTCTTTACTCTGTTTCAAGTTGTATAATTATCTTGAAAATTTATATGCAGCATCAAACTGATTGTCTATTGATAGGATAAAAAAAATTATCTTATAAGTTTTACATGGGTTTTGCATATTTTCCACCCAGCTATGGGTTAATTAGTAAGACTTGTATCACTAAAACATTATTATCTGAAAAAAATTCTTGTGATCTAAAAATATTTTTTGGCTTTAAATAAACTTCAAAAAACTGATAAGCCACAGAAAATCAATCAATCCACCTTCTTGATGGATAGAGCCTTCTAAGAAACCTTTTTTAAAATTTTCACCATAAATCTTCAATAGGTTTTAGACCTTGATTTTCCACTGGCCATGACATTGATTTTATGTGCCTTTTCTAAGGAATGTCTTTGCTCTGCTCTCTGACAAGATGTATTATTGTGCTGAAAATTACTTCATCAGCACCAAACCAATTTTCGATCAACAGGAAAAGAAAATTATCCTAGGGGTTTAAGGTACCCAAGTGAATTGATTGCTGAGGTAATGATTAACATCTCCCTTGGTTCTTTAAATGACATGCAACCCCATATCATGAGTAACTTGGGAGATTTACTCATTTTTCTCCAGATAGTTGTCCTTATATGTTTCCTTTGAAGAGCACTAGACGAAAGTTCCAGCATTATCTCTTTGGTCAGTGGAAACGCTTAATTGATTACTGAAATGATTTTTATCCAATCTTCAAAAAACCTTAATTGTTTCTCTTTAGTTTTCTTTAACTGTATTTTTTGGTTTTTATATGTTCACTCTAAGCAAGGCAATAAAGCCACTGAAATGCAGAAGTTTCACCCTTTGTTTAAATCTGTAAATGCTGCCATAATCTTTGCTTTCAGTTCATTTTGTTTGCCTCCCACTCATCTTACTCTACACGTATAATCAATGTAGAGTCTGTAGAGTTAGATGGCCAGATGTAATGGGTGATGTAGTCACAGAAATTGTCTGACAACCATCATTGTGTTCTGCTGGTGCCAGAGATATGGTCTTCCTCTTGATCCAGGACAGCCGTATCTCTTCAAGGCATTTGATGCAGGCCTCCATGTTGAGTCTGATTCCCTGTATAAAAAGTAATGGAGGGATAATGTTGCCATCACTATTGATCCTTTTATGCAACTTGTAATCACCATTAGACTCATCCAACTTTTTCTAAATTCTCTGCACATTTCTCAGATTGACACCCAAACACTCAAAAATTTTGGTATTGGAACTTTCAATGCAAATTCCAAACAGTACAGCATTCTGTCTCAACATTTCTGACAGAGTGAATTGTGTTTTGGTGCTCAATAGATTACTGAAAAGACATTCATCCAATCTTTAAAAAACTTTAATTGTTTCTCTTTAGCTTCTTTTATCTGCATTTTTTAGTTTTAATCATTTGAAACTAAGCAAGGCAATAAAGTCACTGAGATGCAGGAATATACTGAGTGCAAAAGAATATAAAAAAGAAAAGCATAATTAAGAGAGAGAATGATATAAGAACAAGAATTAAGAAGACATGATAACAATTGACATTGCATTGAAATTTATGAAGATCAAACTTGGCTTGAAAGCAAGAAGCTGGAAGAAAGTTACACATGTGAGAAGTTTGCTGTATTTACATTGTACGAACTATTGTCCTCATCTTTGTTGCCATTTGTACAATGTTTTGGCCGTTGTATGCTTTGGTCTACTTCAGGTGCTAGGAATTTAGAAATGAACTCTTGATTAAAATCACTGGGGTATATCATCCTCATTCCTTGCGTAGTAGAGCCTCTTCTGGTAGTCATGAGTTATCTCCCTCTAACACTCCAAGTTATTTGTTCACCAATGCTGTAGCCTGGTATTGAACTCACAACTCTTTGGATCAAGTCACATGAACTAGCCAACATCTATATTCACTGGGCCATGTGTCCTTAATGGTCCAGTGGATAGAGGGAAATAACTTCCAATCAAGGCTTTACACAAGTAATGACGATGATATACCCCAGTGATTGTAATAAAGGGTTTGGTTCAAAATGTCTACTACCTGAAGAAGACCAGAGTATACAATGGCCAAAATGTTGTACAAATGACCACTAAGATGAGGACAATTGTCCGAATAATGTATATACTGTAAATACTACCTCATCTCAGAAAGAGAAGTTTGATAAAAGAAACTGTTAACATATAACTTATCTTACATGGAGCCATTTCAACTGTAAAATTATGAAACCTTGATGCCAATGTTTGTACTCTGTTTAAATTCATAGAGTTTAAGTACCATAGAGAAAAGCTCATCAGAACAATTACCATTTACAAGTATTAAAAAAATGCTCAGGAAATATATATTATGACAGAGAGATAGTGACAAAAGTTGAGATGCCAAGTCAGAACCAGTAATATTGCAGATTCTTCTGTGGATTTTATCAAGGATCTCTAAATATATATCAGAACCACCAGATCAGATGTGGCAGCAATATTCAAAGCAAAATGGGAATATGCAAGATGGATTCGGGTAAGCAAATTTGAGAAACAACTTTCTTAGCAGCAGAACTATCAATTTATTCAATATAATCATTTCCCTTCATGTCAGCTAAAATACTTAGACATAGATAAGCCCAATGAGTCACTTTCACGAAGAGTAGTCTACTATTTATGTTTAAGTGCTGGTTTTCATATGGCTTTTCTCTATTTTTTCTTCATCTCTGTGCCCTGTCTTTTCAGGATGTAAGCGATCATGGCTTTCCATGTCTCCCTATCCCTGGTGACTCTTAGCATGCTTTCTTCACACAACCCCCATTCTGTCATCCCCCTGACAAGGCCCTTCAAATATGTTATCCACTGTTTTCTTCTGTCTCTTTTTCCCTCTTTCTGGCCTGTTAGTATCAGGTTCTCCAAGCCCTCCTTCCTTATTGCATGTCCCAGGAACTTTACTTGTCTCTTCCTGATGCTCAGTATTCATTTTCTTTTCATTTCCATCATTTCCAAAACCTCATCATTGCTCACATACTCGATCCATGATATCCGCAGCATCTTTTTGTAGAACCACATTTCAACTGCTTCAAGTTTTTCCTTCATCTTTGATGATATTGTCCAGCATTCACTGCCATGAAGAACTGACATCACATAGCAATCCAATACTCTTTTCTTTGTTTCTAGTAAAATGTTCCTGTCCCTTAATACTCTACTATCCCATTTCATTCAGTTGATCTCTTGCAGTTCTCACATCTGTATTGACTCCTGTTTTGACCACTTTTTCATCATTTGTTTTGCTTCTTCTTTTCTGTGCCATGTTCATTCAGGAAATAGATGATCATGGATCTCCACCTCTTCCTGTCCCCTGTTGCTCTTAATATATTTTTTCTTGTTATTTGTTCCAAACACTGCTCTGCCATCCATTTGTTCATGTCCATCAAGTATGTCATGCACTGCCTTCCCTAGTATCTCTTTCCTTCTATCTGCCCTGTGAGTATCAGTTTATGTTTAGTCCTTGCCTTCTCTACCCTCTCTACCTTTCCTTTCTGGACTAAATTTAACTTGGCATAAAATGACAACCATATTAAATATATCGTTTTTTTTTTTGTTTCAGATTTGTGTGATAATAATCTGTTGAATTATGATCAAATTAAGCAAATGTCCAGTGAACTCGGAAACCTACTGCAATTATTGTGGCCCTACATTGTGAGATTGTTGAGTTTCTTCTTTTCCCAAAATCGACTGTGTACATTGCCAAGATCTTCAAAGAGTCTGGTGAGGTTAGGGTTGAATGCCTGACTTGTCAGAAAAAAATACAGGACCGATCTGAGGTTCACAAGAGAAACAAGGACTTCCTGGAGCAGCTTCATGCCTCCTCACTTCTTTGGCAAAGGTCAGACCATGACAAAGGAGGTCTACCTGGATGTCATGAAGAATGTTGTGAAACCATGGATTGTTCAGGTAGCTGCAGAGAAGCCATAGCTCTTCCAACAGGGTGGAGCTCCTTTTCATACCTATAGACTCTGAAACGGCTGAACCAATTTTCTTGAAAATTTACACAGTTGTACTATAAGCATCTGCGAGTGTTCTAAGCTAAGTTTTGTGTTGAGGTACCCCAGATAAATATTGAAAATCGATAATCGAAAAAATCAGGTTATAGAAGGAGTGGTCCGATTTTAATCAAATTTGATACACTCATAGACAAAGACATAAGAAATGATATTCAGAAGTTTCAAGTTTGCAGTTCTTACAATAGTGCAAAAAATTTTATATTGATACCAGGAAACCAAAATTTGATTTACATCCATTCATTTTTCTTCCAGTCTACGCTACTGCTAGTTTTAAATAACTGAACCTAGTTTAGTTAAAGTATATTTTATGGAACCAGAATGAAATAGGCTGTCAAACTCTGTCACCAATGAATTCACATATTAACCTGTCACAAAACTGCCATTTAACTGAGGCAAAAACAGCAACAAAAAAAAAAAAAACTGGGCCAAAATAGCTTGAATCTTTTAAACTTCTGAAACAACAAGAGTGGTTAAAAATCCCAAATCCAGTCTCATAATTTAAAAAATCAAGAAAGAAATGTAGTACAGAAATCATAAATCACAAGTCCAATTGTCAAAAGTCCAAGAAGAAAAATAAAATAAGATCAACAGATCCAACTCACAGATTCTAATACAGTGAACTCATTCACGTTCACAAACCAAAAATATGCCCTCCTTGTCAAAAAAAAAAACCAACTTTTATATTGGAGGAAAAGTTTTCCATTGATAGCAATACTTGGAGAGAATTCAGTTGCCACATACTAGGCAACAATTATCTAGGATTTATTATTTTTCATTTTTCTTTTATTTTTTCTGGCAATCTGTGCAGAGAACACAAATTGTTTTTGACAAAGCTAATTCTCTCCTCCACCTGCTAAATTAGAAACCTAAGTAAGCTTTCTCTAAGTGTGTTAAATCCATAACCTTTGCCAGGGTTGTATATTATTTTCCATTTAATATATCAATACATATTAATTCTGTGGGGATCAGTTTATTACTTAATAACAACTGAACGCCACATAGGATAATCATTAAAATATAATATTAATACTAATAGTTTTCCCATGGCATCAAAAATAATGCAACTAAAATAAAACTGAATAACTTGAACTTTGAAAAATCTCAAAACAAACTTTTAGTTATATTTTTAGGTAGTTTCAAAGTTTTATTAAAGTTACTGGATTTATTATAAACACTACACTCAAAAGTTATGTAGATTAAATTAATATTAGTTTAAAGTCTTAAAAACACAATAAAACTATTTTGTTTTGTTCCATTATATATGTCAAAATATGGGTAATAGAAAGGATCTAAAAAATGACTGAAAACAGAAAATAAAGTTATTGAGTAAGGGAATGTCCTCTAAGGAATTATCAAACAACCTTTGAAGATATCATGAAATGATAAAGTGTGTTGTTAAAAATATATCTAAGTTAAGACTAAGCTTTATGATCCTGTGTATGACAGTAAACTACATCTGGCAGCAAGGCCTCTGATTGGGAGGTTGTGAGAAGCATGGAACCACCTCTTAATTGCTGTTTCCAGGTCCACCCTGACCTGGAAGGATAGCACCTGTCAGCTGATGGCAAATAATTTATCCCTAAACTAGGGTCAAAACACTATGAAAGTATAAAAATACTTTTATAGAAATATTTACATATAAATAGACTTTTATAGAAAATATACATTTTTGAAGGAAAAATATTACCAACAAGAAGGAAAAAAATTATTACAAGCAATATATTTTTGAATGCAAAACTGGAAGAAATCTTCAGTTTACAAAAATAAAAAAATTTTTCATCATAATCTGACTAAATCAACTTTCTCACTATAACCGAGGATTAAAAAATACTTTAAAACCCTACCTTTTGACATTACATAACCCACAGAGGTTGATATGCTGTTAAATCAAATTCAAACTCAAACTCTTACTAAACTTTATGACCTTGTCTTCTCAAAGGGAATGAACACTAAAGTGATTTAAAGGGATACAACTACTTTTAACCAGTGCTCAGGTCTCAGTCAAGAAAGATAAAAGGTGTACATAACTTTGAAAATTGGAATCTGTCAGGAAATTTCTTAGGTAAACTGCTCTCAGTAAAGCAAACATTTTCAAGCATCAAAATTGGTCTGAGAAATACATGAAATTTACTGTATTATTAGATTTTCAAAGATGAGTCTTCAAATATATTTTCCATTATCTATATCAATACTTTAATTCTAAAAGATGCCACTCAAAATTAAAACAGAATCAGTGGTAATCTGTTACAGATTCATAGTTGGATTTTTGCATGCCTCACTCCACATATGTCACAAAGAAATGTCATGAAATAAAATGCACATGTCATTTGCTGGCAAGTTGTGGTCAACCTTAAACAAGTTCACACCATCAGCACTTTCTTCTATTCTTATTTTCTACACCTCTAACCAACTATTGCAAAGCCAAACAGCAACAGGGAATGGACGATGGACCTGTTTATTTGTTAAGAGCATTAAAAGACTGATCCCCCACTTTACGTCCAGTAAAATCTGTTTTATCCATGCAATAAAAAAGGACTGCATATATGTAATCGATATTTACTAAGTCTTTATAGTGATTGGAAAGTTTCCTCATGTGTGCTTTTAAATATATTATTTAATTAATTAATTATTTAATTATTAATTAATATATTATTAAATATATATTATCATTGCACTCTGATCTTTTCAGTTTTTATCCAGAACAACCTGTCATAACAAAGAGAGTAACACCTGGGGTCACCAACACAGTGGAGATAAATTATGTACATTACAGAGAAAGAAAAACAAACAAGTACACTTCGTGCATTACATATATAGATTAGAACTAAGTATTATCTTATAATTTTATTGCATAAGACATTGTTAATCAACTTCTCATATGATATTACAGACATATATATGAAATTTTCATAAGTAATGATGTCAAGTCCGTGAATGGCAAGGAAAATTCAACAAAATCTACTTAATACAAATTATTAAGTACTAGATACAGAGCTCAATAGATGTTATCCAGATCAATATGATATCTATAAAGAAAAATACAACACTTCATTCAAAGTGGTTATAAATTATAATTTATTTCTATGAACAAAAGTACTTCATTTTTTTATACCACACTATATTTGTTCCATTTAGTACAAATTTGAACCAAATAGAATGAATATAGTGTGGTATAAAAAAATGAAGTACTTTTGTTCATAGAAATGAATTATAATTTATAACCACTTTAAATGATCTGTTGAGTTTTCCTTTATAGATATGATATTTTCATATATATTTTTTATATATATGATATATTTTCTATATATTAAATATATTTTCTATATATTAAATATATCTATATATTAGCCATATTTTCATATAATGGGCCATCTATTTCAAACATGTGTGTATCCCCTAAAAATCTGGGGGAAATAAAAATTGTCAACCATTTTGACCTGATAGAGAAAGATGCCTTCCAAAGATAAATAAAATATAAAGAAACAAGAAAATTTCATTAAAATGAAGAAAAGAATACTGATCCGCTATGCAATATCAATATTTCTCTATGACAGTAAATGCTGGTTAATTTCCACAGATGGCGAGGAGACTTGAGGCAACAGAAATTTGGCTTTATAAACAAATGCTGAGGATACCATTGATGAAGCATCTGAATAATGAGGAATTTTTAAGGGATATGGAAATTTAAAGGATGGTTGTTCTAAGAATCAGAAAGAAACAGTTGAATATCTTGGACGCATAAAAAGGAAATAGGATGTGGAGAATTTGGCACTCACAGGAAATATCGAAGTGAAATGGAACATAGGGAAATACTGAATAACCTAATATAGATAGTAAAGAAGCAAACATTTCTCAGTGCTAAAAAAAATAGGAAGTTGTGGAAAGCCAATTTTACATGTACCAAAATAACATGGCAGATAAAAAAAGGAGATTCAAAGCTTCAGCTTATTTACATTAGTAAAAATGGAATTATAAATAAAGAATAGGAAGGTTGGTTGGTTGATTTTGTTTAGCAACATCGCCACGGGATATTTAATGCTGAAATGCAACTATTTTGCACATAATTATAACCAAATATAATATGTATTGTTGGTAATTTAGTAATAAAATGTATTGTTGGTCATTTTACTATAAAATGTATTTTTGCTAGTTTTGCTGTAAAAAGTATTGTTGGTAATTTTACTATAAAATTTATTGTTGGTTATTTTGCTATAAAATATATTGTTGGTTATTTTGCTATAAAATGTATTGTTGGTAATTTTGCTATAAAATATATTGTTAGTAATTTTGTTATAAAATGAATTGTTAGTTTTTCTATAAAATGTAGTTTTGCTATAAAATGCTATAAAATGTATATTCATTTTGTTATAAAATGTATTGTCGGTAGTCTTCTATAAAATGTATTGTTAGTCATTTTGCTATAAAAATGTATTGTTGGCACTTTTGCTATAAAATGAATTTTTTGTTGTTTTGTTATAGAATTTATTATTGGTTATTTTGCTATAAAATGAATTGCTGGTTACTTTGCTATAAAAGTCCATTGCTGGTAGTTTTTCTATAAATATGTATAGATAAAAATGTATTGTAGGCATTTTTACTATAAATTTGTTTTTATACTTTTAAAATGTTTTACTTTAGATGTGGGGGTTCACTATTTGCTCATAGCTGGGAATCTTAAAAGATCAAGCTGAGATTCAACCTGGTTGAAGGTGATCCTGGGGAAAAACAAAAATTAAAAGGTGGTTCCATGCTTCTCAAAACCTCCCGAGGTCTTTCTACCAGATAAAGAATAAGGGAGAGAATTTATTTTTTTATTCCTGATTGGTACTGTTTACTAATAGTAATAGAATGTTGGTCTGAATTGTTGTAATGATAAGCAACTGAAATTAAGACAAAATAAATACTATTCATTGGTTCAAGAATTAATAATGATTCTTCTTCTTCTTCTTCTTCTATGTGCCCTGTCTCTTCAGGACATAGGCGATTATGGTTCTCCACGTCTCCCTTTCCCTGGTGGCTCTTAGTATGTTTGCTCCTGTTACACCTCAGAAAACCCGTTTCGTCATCCACCTGATCAGGTCTTGAAAATATGTTATCCACTGCCTTCCTCTGTCTCTTTTTCCTTCTATCTGGCCTGTCAGTATCAGGTTCTTCAAGCCCTCCTTCCTCGTTGCATGTCCCAGGAACTTCAGTTGTCTCTTCCTGATGCTCGCTATTAATTTTCTTTTTGTTGCCATTCAACACCTCATCGTTGCTTGCATGCTCAGTCCACAATATCCGCAGCATCCTGCTTCAAGTTTTGTCCTCATTTTCAATGATATTGTCCAGCATTCACTGCCATATTGAAGAATTGACATCACATAGCAATCCAGCACTCTAGTGAAATTTTCCTGTGTCTTAGTACTTTACTCAGCTTCTGGAACGGGGCCTTTGCCATACTAATTCGTCTTCAGATCTCTGTGTTGCACTTTCCATCTCCTGTTAGAATACTTCCTGTTACCACTCTCTGTTTTATAATTTTCATGATTGATAAAAGTAAAAAGTTTTATTAGTCAATAAACTGAAAACAAATTTTTACTCAAATTTTAAAGAAATATAACTTATTTTAGACAATCCAAGATAATTAGATACTATTCAAAAAGAGTAATCAGATTTTTTTATCTATATTGTTCTTCATAGCATTTAAGTTTAAGTAATTTGGAAAATTTCCTTTTTTTTGGGTAGGCATCCTTATAGATTTGCTTTGAACATTCCTACACAAAAATCACAGCATTATCATTTTGGTCAGTAGAGATTCTTAATTCATTGCTGAAATCACTTTCATCTAATCTTCAAAACACCTTCACTGTTTCTGTATAGCTCTTTCTAAATACATTATTTGATTTTAATTATTTCTCTCTAAGCAAGGCAATAGTCACTCAGATGAAGGGGTTTACAGACTATAAAGAAAAAACACATTATTAGAAAGTGCAATAAGAGTTAGAGGACTTCAGATACCTGTTTTACTGAAAAACGTTTTCATAAATATAACCCTCTCACTACTAGAAAGATAAATAACAGTTAATGGACTTAAGATGCCAGTTTTCCTGAAAAACTGTTTTATAAATATAATCCTATCAAACCTAGAAAGATCAAAAACAGTTAGTAGACTTGAGATGCCTGCTTTCAGAGAAAAACCGTTTTAAAAATATAATCCTATAAATACAAGAAAAATCAATAACAGTGGACTTGGGATGCCTGTTTTACTGAAAAATTGTTTTGTAAATATAATCCTAGAAAAACTAGAAAGATCAATAATAGTGGACTTGAGACACCTGTTTTCCTGAAAAAATGTTTTTATAAATATTATCCTATCAATACTAGAAAGATCAATAACAGTTAGTGAACTTGAGATGCCTGTTTTCAAGAAAAACTGTTTTATAAATATAATCCTATCAATACTAGAAAGATCAGTAACAGTTAATAGACTTGAGAAGACTATTAAAAAATGTATTAAGAGAAAGAATTTCTAAATTACTACGGACATTAGCACTGTCTGGTTAATCAAAGCAAATTCTTTCAGTATTTGAATGGCTAATCTCACCCTTATGAAAATGATATCAAAACATGGAATGGAGTACAGGGAACTACACAAAGAAACAAGGAGAAAATGCAGACAGGCTAAAGAGGAATGGCTCAATGACAAATGTGCAGAAGTAGAGAGATTGATCAGGCATAATAAAGCAGACATACATAAAGAAATAGAAGAACTGCTCTTCAAGAGGGTGTATTAAATCCAAGGATGGAACAATCATACTGGAGAATAAGAAAATATTCCAATGACGGAAAAAATATATAAAAGATCTTTTCCACGGCAAGAGAGAGCAACCGATAATACACAAAGATGTGGATGAACTAGAAATATTAAAGTCTGAAGTGGAATCAACAATAGCCAAACTGAACAAAAACAAAGCAGCGGGACCAAAGATAGAAAGGGGTGTAAGACAGGGATGTGTCTTTTCACCGAATCTGTTAAACTTGTACAACAATAACATTTTGAGGACCCTAGAAGTTGTGTCTGGATTTGTCATCGGAGGCTACAATTTAAACAATCTAAGGTATGCAGATGATACAGTGCTGATAGCAGATACAGAAAGGAAAGTAAAAGACCTCCTACCGAAGGTAGCTGAAGAGAATGACAAGAAAGGACTATAAATAAACTGCAAGAAAACCAAATGCATGGTCATCAGTAAAAAGGGCAGTACAGGTTGGGGATACTAGAATCAAGCAGGTACAAAAATTGAAATACCTGGGAAGTGTTATAACAGAAGACAGAAAGTGCGACGCAGAGATCCAAAGGTGAATTGGCATGGTGAAGGAAGCATTCCAGAAGTTGAGTAAAGTATTAAGAAACAGGATAATTTCAATAGAAACAAAGAAGAGAGTACTGGATTTCTATGGGAAGTCAGTTCTTCAATATGACAGTGAATGCTGGACAATATCATTGAAGATGAAATAAAAACTTGAAGCAATTGAAATGTGGTTCTACAGATGGATGCTGCAAATATCATGGATCAAGCATGTGAGCAATGATGAGGTTTTGAAATGATGGAAATGAAAAGGAAATTAATACTGAGCATCAGGAAGAGACAGCTGAAGTTCCTGGGACATGCAATAAGGAAGGAAGGCTTGGAGAACCTGATATTAACAGGCCAGATAGAGGGAAAAAGAGACAGGAAAGCAGCTGATAACATATTTGAAAGACTTAATCAGGTGGATGATGGAACAAGGGTTGCATAGTGTAACAGGAGAAGGTATGCTAAGACCCACCAGGGTTAGGGAGACATGGAAAGCCATGATCACCTACATCCTAAAAGGACAAGGCACATAGAAGAAGAAGAAGAAGAAGAAGAAGAAGAAGAAGAAGAAGAAGAAGAAGAAGAAGGCTTTTTTCCAGTCTGGAATTCATTTGAATTGGTAGAAAAGTTTACAGACTGATGCAATCAATTATGCAAAGTTCGCATCATCTTATTTCACAAACCTAATGTATTCCAAGTGAACTGCAGACAGCAATTAGGCTAAGAGATAAATGTTGAAGAAATGGTCACCAGAGGCAATCCTCTCTTCCATTAAGTGAAAACAGTAGACTATCTAATCCCTGTCTCTCAGATTATCAGGGAAGACATCATGCCAAGACTTTGAAACAAAAGCAATGTCATTTATATTTAACATTATAATAAACAGATTTTGTTTATCTAAAGACAGATTTTCAGAATAAACATGGATGTTTTATTTTATCCCCATCAATTTATAATTCTAGTTTCATCTTCATATTCTCACACTTTTGCTCATCAGTGGATGTTGATAGTGACTCATTACACCTTTTCAGTGCTCATGCTTTCTGCTGACATGAAGTGGAAAGATTATATTAAAACAACCGCTAGGCCTGCAGCTAAGATGTTGTTTTGCTGTATTGTACCAGACAGTTTTTCTCTCTTAAGTATTTATAAGTCTACGATTTATTCATACTTTAAATATTGCTGCTACATATGGTCCAGTACACCCGTTATATATTAAAAGATTTTTGATAAAATTTAAAGAAGAATCAGCAACATTATTGGTCTTGACTTGGAATCTTGGTATCAGTCATTTTCCAAACACCATAAGTAGCTTACCTACGTTTTTTCTATAAATATTTTCATGGTAATTGTTCGAATGAACTCTTTGGTATGCTATCTTGATTCTATGTATTTAAATGCATTACTGCTTTGCTGGCAAGGTCTCATTAATTTCCAGTTGAATTTGTTAAATGTAGCCATAAGTTCTATGCAGACAGTTTCTTTTCTTGCACTTCTTATTTGTGGAACTCACTTCTAGCTCCATGCTTTCCAGCCAACTTTGCTCTTTAGAAATTTAAGGCTATGTTAACCATTATCTACTCTCCTGATTACTCTTCTTTTGCTGTTAATACTTAATAATGTTTCCCATTTCTTCTTATTCTTTCCCACTCAGCAACTCCTTGTATCTTAGTGGCTTTGCATAGGGTGAAATGATTAAAAAAAATAGATTGATAAGCTCGAGAAAACAAATTGATCAATCAATAATATCCTCATCTGTTCTGTTATTATCACAAAGTTTTGACTGTCGTGCCCTCCAGACTTCATCAGGTGCTTGTTAATGCTGGTAACTTTCATGGAATTTCAAACTAAACAAGTTAACAATAATTGAGTAGTACTAAAATAAGAACTTGTCATGGTATCTTGAGACAAGATCAGTGAAAAGAGAACAACCTACCCACATACCACTACTATGTCTGCTTCTAATAAATTAATTCATAAACCTATTTTTCTTGCTCTTTGCTTAAGCATTAACAGTGGTTCAGTGATCTTTCAAGAAAGAATGTGTATCTGCAGGTTCTAACTCTTGTAAACTAAATTAAAAGAGATATGACTAATTCAAGAAAGAAAAATAACCTTTTAACCAGTATTTATAATTTTACAAATGAGAATTCCCTGCCCCATTTTATACATAAAAGAATTTAGTGAACTTTACAGGAATTGGTTGAAATAGCTCCAGAAATAATATCATTTGTCTAGGAGGTATGATTTTGGTAAGAATGCTTGCAAGATATATCACAATCTGATGGAGACTTTCAGTTGAAGTAACAGTTTGACCAACAACTACAGCACGTCACACAAATTACACTTCTTTGGATATTTGATTAATGCTGAAAAGCCAACCAAGGAACCCTGTTTGGTAACATAAATGGAATCTATGAATTGGCACAGACAATAGTTTCCCCTATTTTTGTTATATACCTATATTTCCACAGATGTCAGTTTACATTTATTTCAACATTATTCTTTTCTCTCTTCTTTTGCTTTGTCTATACAGACAGATAGATAGATAGATAGATAGATAGATAGATAGATAGATAGATAGATAGATAGATAATGAAAACATTGAACCAGATAGATACATAGATAGATAGATAGATATGACAAATATAGTTATAAATGAAAAAGAATATCTGAGGGTGCTGAGAAAAGTTCTCAGACCAACCAAGAAGCAGTTCCCTTCCAAATTCTAATGTTTGATTATTTGTTTATTTTCAGTTATTTTCAGCAGGCAGATATTTTCAACATAATTAATTAATGACTATATATATTTATATGTGTTGTATATAGTGATACATACATGCACACACACACACACACACACATATATATATATATATATATAAACTTATTTATAAATGGAACATTGTCTGTGTGTGTGCGTGTGTCTGTGTGTGTGTATCTCCGTTACCTATAGACTCCGAAACGGCTGAACCGATTTTCTTGAAAATTTACACAGTTGTATTATAAGCGTCTGCGAGTGTTCTAAGCTAAGTTTTGTGTCAAGGTACCCTCAAATATTGAAAATCAATAATCGAAAAAATTGGGTTATAGAAGGAGTGGTTCGATTTTAATCAAATGTGATACACTCATAGACAAAGACATGAGAAATGATATTCAGAAGTTTCAAGGTTGCAGTTCTTACAATAGTGCAGAAAATCGATAATATATATATATAAAAGGCAAGATGTTTGTGTCTGTGTGTGTCTGTTTATCTGTCTGTATGTCCATTATACAAATCTATATTTTTTATCCGATTCTCATCAAACTTCATTTTTAAATATTCTTTAGGCTGAGTTTGAGCTCCAGGACCATGGATTAGTTTTAAAGCTTTCATTACACCCAAGCAACTCCGGGCTATACTGCTAGTATATATATATATATATATATATTTATATATATACTAGCAGTATATATATGTGTATATATATATAAGAAAAATTAAGGCAGACACATTATTTCAGGGTAAATTGGAAGTATAGGCATGAAATAGGCCTATACTTTCGATTTACCATGAAATAACGTGTCTGCCTTAATTTTTCTTATATTTACTCTATATGTATTTATATACATATATATTTAGACCTCTCTTAGAGAGTTATCCTACCACTGTATATACAGGATACTCCTTTGGATTCTTCTATACCCATACTGCATGCTGATATATACATATATATATATATATAGTGGCAGTAAATAATCTATTGTAAGAAAACTATACAAGTGGATCTGAATAATATAATATTAAAGATCATAAAATATTAAAAATGATCCACAAAAAGAGCTCAAATTATTTAATATCAGGTCAAATATATGTCAAACAATAAGTTCATGTTGGACAAAAAAATTTCATCAAGGGTCAGGGGAGGGTCGAAGATTTTATTTTTATTTTTAATTATTCATATAAGCCCAAATAATGTTAATATTTGAGTTATATCTTTATATAACTTCTTCCCTTGAAGACAAAACCTTCACCACCCCCTTACCCATGTCTTGTGCTTCCTTCTGAAATTTTTACTTCTGACATGAACTCAGTCCACACTGGCATTGACAAGACAGACGACTGGCATTTTTGTCTGCTGAAATAAACTATTCCCCATATGAGGTGATTCAAATTTTATTGTTTAATATATATATATATATATATATATATATATATATGGTTAAATAAAATAAAGACAAGAGGAAAACTGTATTTTAAATCGCCTACGTGTTTCATCCTGTGATGGACTTTATCAAGGCAAAAAAACGAAATGAGCTTTATTCTAAATTACATATTTATAAACAAACAGTATTGGCAACCACAAAGACGCTCACAAATCATTTCAAAAGATTAACAGAATATTTTAGTTTTTAGAATTTCTTCATGTGTAGTGCAAAGTCACAAGATATTAAAATAAAGGGAATTCGACCGTTTTCTTTTTGAAACACGTAGGCGATTTAAAATACAGTTTTCCTCTTGTCTTTATTTTATTTAACCATTCTCTCCTTAATTTCAGATTACAACTGAGTATATTTTTACATATATATATATATATATATATATATATATATATAGAGAGAGAGAGAGAGAGAGAAGAAAACTCTACACATAATTCAGTCAGTCAGTTAAGTGCCATACGTGATACTCACTTGAGCAATCATGTCTCAAAATAGACATGACTGACTGGACAAATTATCCCGCAGTAGGTTGCCATTACTTTCTGCAGTAGACTGGTTGCCAACCAAGGATATAGAACCTTATCTGTCCTGTTATTTAACCCATAACTAGATGGATTAATACCTTTCTCAAGGGTATTTGCGCATAAGTAAATGCAAGGAATTCAACTGGAATTTGAACCCAATTTCTTGTTCCGAGCCGATATCCACTGCATCACAACATAAAATCCACAATTTATTTTGGCAGTTGTAAAAATCACACACTGCTTTGTCAAACCCAAGAAATGAAATGCTACATTTAACTCCGAATATTTGTGGTGGTGTAATAGACTGTAGCTCAGATTAACAAATTAACCAAATTTAGAAAATTAACAAAATCATATTACCCATCAGAAATTAGAAATTAATAAGCTGATCACAGCCAACAATGCAGTAGAGAAAAACTTAAAACTTACCAAAATAATTGATGACTAGAAACCAAGATACATGTATGGAACTGTAAAACTAAATAAATCTAACATCCCTTTCCCCCTTATCATATCCTAAATCTCTACTCATGTTTATCAATTAACCAAAATCATTAACCAACATATTACATCATAGCTAATAAATACAGTATTAAATCAACTCACAAACTAATCAAAATCTTAAAAACACGAAAACTAAATAATGAAAATATAACCTCACTTGATATTGAAAGTTTATTTATCAATGTCCCAGTTAGAGAATGACTGATATAATTGCACAGAATAAAAATAACATTCCATTCAGTCATTTAAGTGCCATACGGGATACACACTTGGACGATCATGTCTCGAAAGAGACATGACTGACTGGACAGAACATTACTTCTTCTATTAAAAAGTAGAATAAATATTATGGAAACTACTTTTGACTTGTACCACTGAGGTTCCCTTTAATTACCTTCAAAACAATCTATGTACAATTTGATAGAGTTTTCATGGGTTCTGTTTTGGGAACAACTTTTATAACTTTTATATGACTATCCTTGAAAATAAGATATTTAATACCACTAAGAGCAGCCCAAAGTGCCAAATACAGGTAGGGGATGTTAAAATCAAGCAGGTACGAAAATTTAAATATCTGGGAAGTGTTCTAACTGAAGACGGAAAGTGCAACACAGAGATTCGAAGGCAAATTTGCATGGCGAAGGATGTGTTCTAGAAGCTGAGTAAAGTATTAAGACACAGAAAACTTTCACTAGAAACAAAGAAAAGAGTGCTGGATTGCTATGTAATATCAGTCCTTCAATATGGCAGTGAATATTGGACAATATCAACAAAGATAAAGGGAAAACTTGAATCAGCTGAAATGTGGTTCTACAGAAGGATGCTGCAGATACCATGGACCAAGCATGTGAGCAATGATGAGGCGTTGGAAAGAATTGAAACAAAAAGGAAATTAATATTGAGCATCAGGAAGAAACAACTGAAGTTCCTGGGACATGCAATGAGAAAGGAAGGCTTGGAGAATCTGATACTAACAGGCCAGATAGAGGAAAAAAGAGACAGAGTAAAGCAGCAGTTAACGTATTTGAAGGGCCTGAACAGGTGGATGACAGAATGGGGGCTGCGAAACATTACAGGAGAAAGCATGCTAAGAGGCACCAGGGATAGGGAGAGTGGAAGACCTGAAAGAACAAGGCACATAGAAGAAGAAGAATACCACTAAAAATTCTCCATTTACCTAAGATATGTAGATAGTATTCTCATCTTAGTTAAAATCTTAGTTGAAATACATAAACTAAATAACTACTTTAAGAAATAACTCTGTTCTTAAATTCACATCTGAACTTAACAATAAATGTTTTTTTCTTAATGTATTATCAGACACCAATAATACATTTACAACATCTCTTTATAAAAAAACTAATTAGCATAAACATATTCACTCTCAACTGAAGAGGTGAATGTTCTAGCTAGTAGAAAAAAATCTTCTTCTATGTGCCTTGTTCCTTTCGGGACTTAGGCGATCATGGCCTTCCATGTTTCACTATCCCTGGTGGCTCTGAGCACACCTTCTCTTGTTACACCATGCAATCCTCGTTCCATCATCCACCTGATTAGGTCCTTCAAATATGCTATCCATTGCTTTACCCCGTCTCTTTTTCCCTCTATCTGGCCTGTTAATATCAGGTTCTCCAAGCCCTCCTTCCTCATTGCATGTCCCAGGAACTTCAGTTGTCTCTTCCTGATTAATTTCCTTTTCATTTTCATCATTTCCAAAACCTCATCATTGCTCACATGCTCGCTCCATGATATTCGCAGCATCCTTCAGTAGAACCACATTTCAGTTGCTTCAAGTTTTTCCTTCATCTTTGATGGTATTGTCCAGCATTCACTACCATATTGAAGGACAGACAGCACATAGCAATCTAGTACTTTCTTCCTAGTAAGAGTTATTGCTGATGGTTACGTTGGTTGTATTTAAGTTGTATATCATTAGTTTCATTCTTTTTGCTGGAATCAGCGGGGGATATATTTGGAATTATGACATTTTTGGGGACTTTTTCAACTTGTTTATAGTTAGAATGCAAAAATTTTTGCATTTAAAATTTTTTTCTAATAGCTAGAACATTCATCTCTTCAGCTGAGAACATATTTATGCTAATTACTTTTTTTTTACTTCATCAGCTATTATACAAAATTTAATAAACTCTGCAAAAGTTTACTCTGCCACGAAAAAAAATTTCTACACCAAATTAAAAAATATTAAAAAAACACTCATTAATAATGAATTTTCTAATTACATTGTTGATGAACAAATTAGATGAGCTATTAGAAATATTAAGATAAATCAAAAGGAACATAATACTTTCTCAAATAACCCAAAGCATATTAACATACTATACTGTAATCAAATGCATTCTGACTATAAACAAGTTGAAAAAATCCTAAAAAATGTCATAAGTCCAATTATATTCCCTGCTGATCCCACTAAAAAAATGAAACTAATGATATCCAACTTAAATACAACCAACCTAATCATCAGCAATAACTCTTTTCCATCAACTAGTGTTTTGTAAAAGACAATATTGTATATCAGTTTAAATGTTCTTTGGGAGATGGTATCTCTAACAAAAAAGTAAATATATATGTTTGTTTCATGATCACATTATCAAGAAAACTTACACTGCATGTGTCAGATATAAGCTCAATTGTGCAACATTTAAAGATACATCCATGATGACATTCAAAATTCAGCAAAAATATTAATTGATAATAAAAAAATTAAAAAATAAAGATTTCAAATTCTGGAGGCCCTCTATATAAGGGAGTTAGAACCAACATTAAATAAGGTTAGTTATGAGTATAACAACAATGTTTTAAAATGTCTATCATTGCAATGTTTTTAAAATTATAATTATATAAAAGATTATTATGACCACTTCTTTTTCCCATCTTTTTGGCAGCATTTAAATTCCACATCGAGAAAAAGACTTATCTTTTGAGGCTAACCGCAAGTCAACACATGTTTTGGCATCTTCATAAGAATGAAATTGCTGCTCAGCCAGATCATCTGCCATTGATCAAAACAAGTAATAATCAGATGGGGTAATGTCTGGTATATATGGTAGGTAGGGTAACTCTTCATATTTAAGCATTTCTAAGTAGGTTTTACCCATTTCGCAACATGTGGCTTAGCATTGTGATGTTGAAAAATCACTTTTTCATGTCTCTGCTCATATATATTTTACAATGCTCAAATCAAACCCATCAATTGTAGCCAATAGCAATCTTCCAGGATGATTTCAATTGGCTTGAGCAGCTCATAATAAATTACACTCACCTGATCCCACCAAATGCAGAGCAGAAGCTTTGAACCATGTATATTTAGCTTTGCCACCGATATTGATGCATGGCCAGGCTTACCCCAAAATCTTCCACATTTAGGGTTATCGTAATATATCTACTTTTCATCACTAGTCATGATTCGATGCAAAAAAACTTTTCCTTTTCTGCCGCTGGAGCAGCTGTTCCCACATGACAAGATTATGTTCGATGTCTCTCAGCTTCACCTTGTACAGCACCCAATGTCCTTGCTTTTGAGACATTCCTAATGCTTTACAACATTTCAAAGCTGTTGTTTGACCAACTCCTAATGATTCTGCAAGTACAGCTTGTGCTTGATATGAGTCTTCATAAAGTAATGCCTCCAATTCTTCATCTGCAAACTTTTTAAGTGCACTAGGCCATTTTTTATCTTCAACACCAAATTATTATTTTAGAAGCATCTAAACCAATCTCTGCATGTTGTTTCTGATAGAGCATAGTTGCCATAGGTCTCAACAACAATTCTGTGTGCTTCAGCTTCAGATTTCTTTTGAAAAAAGTAGTTCAGTAAAATTCCCCACAAATACAAGTTCTTTGGCACAAAATTGGGCCTGTTTAATGTTATGAAAAACAAAGTTGTTTAGATATTGGCAAAATGACATACACTGAATTTCAAGCTGCTTATAGTAATTCCTTATAGATGCATTACTATATATATATATTTATATATATGTAGATAGATAGATAATGAATATATATATATATATATATATATATATATATATATAAAGACTTATATGTATGTATGTGTGTGTGTAGTTTATCTTGTTCCTAGAGATAACTATTGCTACAGAGGAGTAGTGGCACATCTGAAAACTATGTTGAAGCATAACTTTGAAAGTCAATAGATACCTATGTTGATACCTCTGTCCACACACTCTCTCTTTCTCTCTTTATATATATATATATATATATATGGAGAGAGAGAGAGAGACAGAGACAGAGATAGATGACGAGATAGATAATGAATGTATGTATAAATTTGTGTATGAAATATGGAATATATGTATGAAGTATGTGCATGTATATATATATATATATATATAATTAAATTAATTAATTAATATGTATATATATATATATATATATATATATATATATAAATGAATATTTGTATATACAAAAATATATATGTGTATATATATATATATATATATATATATATATATATATGAATATTTGATATATATATATATATATATATATATATATATATATATATATATATATATATAGGTGTGTGTGCATGCATGTGTAAATCTGTAAGTAAGCAGTTACACAAGTTTAATTATTCATAGACATGTATGTTTTCTTTACTTTTTCCTTTTTTCATATAATGTCACATTCACATTTAAGAGATCACGAATCACCAAGATTTTTCTTTCTTATCTGTGAACTGTCATGCATTCTTAGGAAAGATAGTGGTGCAGTTTTCTGTTGAATTCTTCATGGCTTGGAATTCATAGTTGTAAACTCTCTTGGTTCCCACCTAAATTTCAGACTAAATCTGCCCTGCTATTTAACCCAGAACTGGTGAGTAAAAGTGATTGATACATATTTTTCCCATCTTACTGTTTCCTTTCCTTTCATATCTTTGAACTAATGTTTCATATCTAGCTGTCATGAGAGAATGTGGCATTCACACAAACCTGGAAATTATATCTTCCAGATTTTATTTGTGTAAAACAAACACCTCAGCACTACAAACAGTCTTATTGTTTCATATGTATCTAGGGGTATTTGGATTCATGCCTTTCTCATGAGTATTAGCACAAAATGAAGATGAAAGAATTTTAATCTATTCTGCTGATTTCATTTTCTGTGTTGTCCTACACATCCCAATTTCCCAAACATCCCTATCAAGCCATTCTTATATACCTGTTTCTGGTCAAAAGAAACATGTATCTAGGGGTATTTGGATTCATGACTTTCCAAAAAGCTTTTGTGCAAAGTGTATATGAAAGAATTTGAACTTATCCTGCTAATTTCATTTTCTGAATTTTCCTCAGTCAGTCAGTTAAGTGCCATATGTGATACACGCTTGGGCAATCATGTCTTGAAAGAGACATGACTGACTGGGCAGAAGATTATCCCGCAGTAGTTTGCCATTGCTTTCTGCAGTAGACTGGTTGCCTACCAAGGCTATAGAACCCAATCTATCCTGCTATTTAACCCATAACTGGAAGGAAGAGACTGATTAATACCTTTCCCAAGGGTATTTGCACGTAAGTGAATACAATGGATTCAACTGGAATTCGAACTCAGCTCCCCGGTTTCTCATTCCGAGCCGATATCCACTGTACCACAACGCATGTCCTGCACATCCCAATTACCCAAACATTTCTATCAGGCCACGCTCACATACCTGAATCTGAAAAAAAAGAAACATTGTTGAAAACAGAGACAGTTTAAAATGAGCAGATGCCTTATCCAACCCCAAAATATAGACATTACTAGAAAGGAAAATATTACAGCTGCTACCCAACATACTTTACATTGTTACAGTTCTCATTATTTTTCAACAGAAGTGTCAGGTGGCATAACTATTTTCATCTAAGAACATTAGCATGCCACAAAAGAGGGTAGAATATGTGAGTCATAACTGTGTAAAACCACTCTCCCATAACTAGTTTCCCTCTCCAGGCAGTAGCAAAAAAATATGTTCACCTTCATAGTCAAAGCTATATCATAAATGATTGCTGATATACATTATTATACAGTTCACTACTCAGACTAATGTCTCCAGCTTGATTTTTATAGATGAGGACACTAGTCGGAACAGTTCAATGTATATTAATGATAATTTATCATACCAGAAATTCAGATTGGTAAGCATTTAGAATGAATGTAGCTGCAAATCAACATTCAGTTATAAAAATGTATTTGTGTTAACCCATTAATGTCCACCATTCCAACAGTATGAATAGGTTATAGAGAGAAACAGATTTTTATAAACCTATAATTAACCCTATTTTTTTATACTAAAATAAACTTAATATAAGGCCCTACAGCAGCTTTTCTGAATATTTTTACCCCTGCTAAATACTTGAAATAGTTTTCATGTCATGAGGAACCCTTGCAAAAAATTAATATATAACATTATTAATATTTACCTCATTTATATTTTTCTCATTGATCACATGGTAAATATATTCACTTCTTCTTCTTCTTCTTCTTCTATATGCCCCGTCGTTTCAGGACATAGGCAATCATGGTTCTCCACGTCTCCCTATCCCTTGTGGCTCCCAGTATGCTTGATCCTGTTACTCCTGGCAACCCCTGTTCTGTCATCCACCTGATCAGGTTCTGCAAATATGTTATCCGCTTTCTTCCTCTGTCTCTATTTCCTTCTATCTGGCCAGTCAGTATCAGGTTCTCCAAGCTCTCCTTCCTCATTGCATGTCCCAGAAACTTCAGTTGTCTCTTCCTGATGCTCAGTATTAATTTCCTTTTCGTTGCCATTCTTTCCAACACCTCATCATTGCTTGCATGCTCGGTCCACGATATCCACAGCATCCTTCTGTAGAACCACATTTCCGCTGCTTCCAATTTTGTCCTCATTTTTGATGATATTGTCCAGCATTCACTGCCATATTGAAGAACTGACATCACATAGCAATCCAGCACTCTTTTCTTTGTTTCTAGTGAAATTTTCCTGTGTGTTAGTACTTTACTCAGCTTCTGGAACGCGTCCTTTGCTATGCCAATTCATCTTCGGATCTCTGTGTCACACTTTCCATCTCCTGTTAGAACACTTCCTAAGTATTTAAATTTTTGCACCTGCTTTATTCTGGTATCCCCTCCCTGTACTACCTGCCATAATTATTAAGCCACCCCAGTTTTTTAAAAAATCAGTTTTCTAAAATAAAATAAAACTTTTTTTATCAAAGTCTGACTAAATCAACCTTCTCACTATAACCGAGCATTAAAAAAAAATACCTTAATATCCCACCTTTTCGGGCATTAAATAACCCACCGAGGTTGATATGCCATTAAAGAAAACTCAAACTCAAACTCAAACTATTCAAAAAATTAAAAATAATTGACAATGTTGTGAAATATTAAATAGTATTATTTCTTCTTCTGTGAGTCTTCACAGAAGAAGAAATAATACTATTTAATAATACTTCAATATTTAATAATACTATTTAATACTTCAAGTATTTAATAATACTATTTAATAATACTTCAGGACATTGACAATCATGGTTTTTCACAATTTCATGTCCTTTGTAGCTCTTAGAAAACTTTATCCTTTTGTTATCTCTCTTACACTGCCACTCCATTTACACAATATCTTTAAGAAGGTTATACACTGTTTTACTCTCTCCCTATTGACTTAAATATATCCTGTGCATTTCAAATTTTCTAAGCCTATTTTCCTCATTGTATGCCCTAGTAATTTCAGTTGTCTTCTTCTGATGTTAAGTAAAAGTGCTCTTTTTGTTTCCATTTTCTTTCAAACTTCGTCATTGTCCAGATGTTCAATCCAGGGTATTTCAAATTTCCTCTTTATCTGTGTAGAGATGGTCTAGCATTCACTACTTCTACTGTAAATAAAACAACAGAAATACAATAAAAAGTACTAGTCAAGGATTAATAATAACTGATAAAGAATTATTATAACCTTTTATGCTGTTTGTCTGTTCCTTCTTCTCAACCAGAATATATGATGTATTTTTTTTTTTGCACTCCTAACACAGAAAAAAAATCATATCACAAGGAAGTCATATAAGTTTTAACTAATGCAGTAATCAAGTGGGACATGTGTCTTGTGTGATGACAGTAAAAGCTTGTGTTTTTTTTTTTTTTTGCTAGTGAAACCTGTTTTTATGCCAGAAAGGTGAATCAGGAATGCTATTGATATGTGCTAAATTTTGGATTAGTTAACAGTGGACTTGTATGATTATACATATACAGATAAAATTATGTGACTTTTATTATTCTGTCCATGTTTCACACTGTCTAAAATAGCTGTACATTGACCACTCAAAACTAATTAAAAAAATATTGATTAAATTTTTTTTTTTTTTTTTTTAATTATGTCACCCCAAGCAAGGCATTCCACTTCCACTATAGCGCAGGGGGTTACACAGGGTGATAGACAAGTTAGGATGTACATAGGAGGAGAGTTGGAGAGAATGGGAGGGTTAGTGTGTTAGGAGGTGTCTATTGACCTTACATTTAAACTCCTGGAGGTTATAGCCGTTGGGGAAGCAGGCATGTGGAAGGAAATTTCACAGGCGGAAAGTGCGAGAAAAGAAGCTGTTGGAGTAGAAATTGCGGTTACATTTCATCGGTTTCACTGTAAAAGGGTGGGACCTAGTTGCCAATATAGTATCTCATGCAAACTCACACCTAGAGGGCACCAGTGATTTAAGTTCATCAGAGCAGAAGCCATGAAAGTTTTTATAGAAGAGGCACAGGGAAGCCACGTCACGCCAGTGAGAGAGTGACTGCAGGTGGTCAGCTAAGTTGGTATCAATCACGTTACAGATTCTTCACTGTATTTTGTCAAGAAGCCCAAGGAGAATAAGGATGTTATTAAACTGAAAAGAAAGGCTTTGTCAAAGTATTTCTTAAAACAAATCTGTTTAATCAAATTTCATTGACTGATTTGAAAAACTGGATAAAACATAAAGTTTATTAATTGCAACAAACAAAATCATAGGAAAAAATGTTAGCACTTTTAGTTCTGTTCAATTATTGCTTGCCCATATCCATATTCAACAATACTAAATACTATGAGGTCCTGGGTATGACGGTAAACTGCTTCCAGCAGCAAAGCCTCTGTCTGGTAGGTTTCGAGGAGCATGGAACCACCTCTTAATTGTTGTTGTTCACAGGTCCACCATGACCCAGATTGGTAACATCTTTTAGGGTCCCAGCTATGGCCACATAGTTAATTCCCAAACAGGGGTGAAAACACTGTGAAAGTATAAAAATAGACTTTTATAGAAAGAGATACATAAAAATAGATTTTTATAGAAAGAGATACATAAAAATAGACTTTTATAGAAAGAGATACATAAAAATAGATTTTTATAGAAAGAGATACATAAAAATAGATTTTTATAGAAAGAGATACATAAAAATAGACTTTTATAGAAAGAGATACATAAAAATAGACTTTTATAGAAAGAGATACATAAAAATAGATTTTTATAGAAAGAGATACATAAAAATAGACTTTTATAGAAAGAGATACATAAAAATAGACTTTTATAGAAAGAGATACATAAAAATAGATTTTTATAGAAAGAGATACATAAAAATAGACTTTTATAGAAACTATACATTCTTGAAGAAAAAATATTACCAACAATAAATTTTTTAATGAAAAAATAATTACCATAACACATTCTTGAAGGAAAAAGTAATTATTACCATCATACATTTTTGAAGGAAAAATCATTACCAGCAATACATTTTTAAATATTAAACTACAAAACTTCTTCAGTTTTCTAAAATAAAATTTTTAAAAAATATTAATCAAAATCTGACTGAATCAACCTTCTCACTATAACTGAACATTAAAAAAAATACTTTAAAGCCCTACCTTTTTGGCATTAAATAACCCACAGAGATTGTTATGCCGTTAAACAAAACTCAAACTCAAACTAAATTACATGAGGATTTCAACATGCATCAGCCTGTTTAAAAAAAACTCTAGTTTTTAAAATTTGTGGTTCAAAATGAATGTTACTATTTTTGTAGATGTTTTGAAGATGTTATTTTGTCTGTGGGAAAGTTTCTTTGTGACTACATTAAATAGACTATATAGAAATACTTATGAAATATAAATAATAAGGAAGTCATTCTTTCCTAATTTGCAACCACTATTTTCTGAAAAAAACACTACAGTACATTTCTATAAAGTGAAAGCATACAAGAATTCCAACAGCGCTATTGGTTATATACTTATTGATATATTCAATATGGCTCAAACAATATCAAGTGAATTATTTTTTGCAATATCAATCTACTTTTAAACAGTGACAACAAAAATAGATAACACATGTAACTAGAAGATAAAATGATATATAATGAAGACATTAGCAGTCCTGAGCATGACAGTAAACTGCATCTGGCAGCAAGGCTTCTGATTTGGAGGTTGTGAGAAACATGGAACTACCTCATAATTACTGTTGTTCTCAGGTTCACCCTGATCCAGAGTGGTAGCACTTGCTATGGTCCCAGCTATGGGCAAATAGTTAACCCCAAACTAGAGTCAAAACACTATGAAGGCATAAAAATACACTTTTATAGAAATATATATATAAAAATAGACTTTTATAGACAGAAAAGGTTTTGAAGAAACAATTATAACCATAACACATTTTTAAAGGAAAAAAATATTTTCCGTAAAACATTTTTTTAATACAAAACTAGAAGACATTTTCAGTTTTCTAAAATAAAAAAGAATAAAAACAAAAAAATTTCATTAAAATCTGACTAAATTAACCTTCGCACTATAACCAAATATTTTTAAAAAATACCTTAAAACCTCACCTTTTTGGCATTAAATAACCCACAGAGGTTGATATACCGTTAAACAAAACTCAAGACATTAGTTTTCCACAGTATCTAAAATAAGAGATTTTTAAGGGAAATACCATCAGTACTAGAAAGATCTTTAACACTTAGTGGACTCAAGAAATCTAATTTCCTGAAAAAATGTTTTACAAAAAAAATTCATAATTTTAAAATAATAATAGGCAGTCATGTTCTTAAATAGATTTGACAGATGTACACTCTCATGTGAATGTCATACATGGCATCTAACTCATTCAGAAATATCTATTTACACATTTCTGAATGAGTTCATGCAAGAGTCTATTGTATAGACTCATTCAGAAATATGTAAATTACCTAGTGTATAGACTCATTCAGAAATATCTAGACTACCTACTGTATAGACTCATTCTGAAATGTGTAAATTATCTGTTGCATTAGCTCATTCAGAAATGTCTAAAGTATTGTATAGTCTCATTCAAAAAATGTGTAAATCATCTATAGACTCATACAGATGTGTATAAATTATCTAATGAAAACACTCATTCAGAAATATCTAAATTACCTATTGTATAGACTCACTCAGAAATGTCTAAACTATTGTATAGACTCATTCAGAAGTGTGTAAATTGTCTATTGACTCATTCAGAAATGCCTAAACTATCCATTGTATAGATTCATTCAGCAATGTATAAATTAACTATAGAATCATTCAGAAATGTGTAAATTATCTATCGTGTAGACTTATTCAGAAATGTATTATCTATAACTCATTCAGAAATTTCTAAACTATCTATTGCAAATAGCAAATGAATCATTCAGATCTTAAAAATGTTTCTTTATTAGGCTATATAGACTCCATAGACCTGCGCTACAAAATAAAAAATGAAAAGCTTACCAAAAAATAGAACAATATTACTTTAGGACCTCCAGCAGCAGTGACAACAAAAATAGAGGTAACATGCATTTAGAAGTGAGGGTATAAAATAATAAATATGTTAACTTTCCACAATGCCAAAAACAACAGTTTTAGAAAGAAATTTCCCTTAATATCTAATCTAAACTTATTTATAAATGGAACTTTGTCTGTATGTGTGTGTCCATTACCTATAGACTTCGAAACGGCTGAACTGCTTTTCTTGAAAATTTACACAGTTGTACTATAAGCGTCTGCAAGTGTTCTTAGCTAGGTTTTGTGTCAAGGTACCCCCGATAAATATAGAAAATTGATAATTGAAAAAATCGTGTTATAGAAGGAGTCATCCAATTTTAATCAAATTTGATACACTCATAGAAAATCCACAATTTTTATCTAATTCTCACCAAATTTCACACGAATATTCTTTAGGCTGAGTCTGAGCTCCTTGACCATGGATTAGTTTTAAAGCTTTCATTACACCCGATCAACGCCAGGCTATACTGCTAGTTAAAAATAGTGACAAAAGTTAATGTAATTAAGAAGCTTATTTTCCTGAAAAACTGTTTTAGAAAATGTATTTTATAAATTTCAACAAAAAGTAACAAAAAATATTCAGTAAATATCAAATAACAGTAATGCTAACTGTTTGGTCAATGAATGCTGAAAATTTTCTGTATTGAAACAGCTGATTTCAGTAATATCAATGCAATTGTTGACTCATATTTTTATGAACAGACATAATTCCTGCATTCATATTAAATAGACATTAGCCTTTAACCCTGTATCATGATTTAACTTGTCCACCAATGACTTCATACACTGCAAGAAACACGTGGACAAATTATCAGGTCTAAAATCTACATATCCAATTTGTATGGTGGGTACAATGACCTTGCACAGCATCTATAAATGTAATGTCACAACTTGCAATTTCTCTCTTAAAGGAATTAAGCTAGCAAGATCAATAGAAGTCTCACATTCTTCTTCCATTTGCCATGTCTCTTCAGGATGTAGACAATCATGACATTCCACATCTCCACATCCCTTGTTACTCTTAATACGTCTCCTGTTATCTCAATCAATCCCCACTCCAACATCAATCTGCTCAAGTTCATCAAGTACGTCATGCATTGCTTTCCTTTGTCTCTTTTTCCCTTTGTCTGCCCCATGAGCATCAGGTTTTCCAAAACCTTCTTCTTCATTTTTTTCTTCTATGTGCCTTGTAATTTCAGGACATAGGCGATCATGGCCTTTACATCTCCCTATCCCTGGTGGCTCTTAGCACACTTTCTACTGTAACATCTCGCAGCACCAATTCCATCATCCATCTGCTCAGGCCCTTCAAATATGTTATCCACTGCTTTCCTCTGGCTCTTTTTCCCTCTATCTGGCCTGTGAGTATCAGGTTCTCTAAGCCCTCCATTCTCATTGCATGTCCCATTGTCTCTTCCTGAGGCTTGATATTAATTTCCTTTTCATTTCCGTTCTTTCCAACATGTTTCAAAAAGTTCAGCTGCCTTTTCCTGAGGTTAAATATTGTGTTTTTTTCTCATGTCCATCCTCTCCAAAACCTAGTAGTTGTTCACATGTTCTGTCCATGGTATCTTCAGCATCCTTCTGATGATTCACATTTCAGTTGCTTCAAGTCTTTCCTTCATCTTTGATGAGATTTTCTAGCATTTGCTGCTATATTGAAAGACAGACTTTGTATAACAATCCAGTACTCTCTTTTTTGTTTCCACCAAAATTTTCCTGTGTCTTAATAATACTCTATTCAGCTTTTGGAATACATTCTTGGCCATGCCAAAATGCCTTCAGATCTCTGTCGTCTGCTAGAACATTTTCCGTGTATTAAAATTTCTACACCTGTTTGATTTTAGTATCCCCCACCTGTAATTGGCATTTTGAACTCCTCTTTTTACTGATTACCATGCCTTCAATTTTCTTGTAGTTTATGTGTAGTCCTTTCTTTCCAATTTCTTTAAATGCTTTCTGTAGGAGGTCTTCTAGTTTCTTTTCTCTATCTTCTATCAGAACTGTATTTTTTTTTTAATCACATCACCCCAAGCAAGGCGGTAAGGCCACTGGTGTGCAGGGGGCTACGAAAGAGTGAGTAGATTGGAAAAGAGAAAGCCGGAAACCACGTCCTAAACAGGGAACAAGGGATGAGCCTCTTCACCTGTTCAATAGACGTGGGTGGAGTGTGAAGAGGGCAATAGTTTAGTCTATCTACTCCAATCAAAAAATAAACAAAAAAGAAAGTGAAAAGATTGGAAAAGAGAAAGCCGGAAACCACGTCCTAAACAGGGAACAAGGGATGAGCCTCTACACCTGTTCAATAGACGTGGGTGGAGTGTGAACTGGGCGATAGTTTAGTCTATCTACTCCAATTAAAAAAATAAACAAAAAAGAAAGTGAAAAGATTGGAAAAGAGAAAGCCAGAAACCACATCCTAAACAGGGAACAAGGGATGAGCCTCTTCACCTGCTCAATAGACATGGGTGGAGTGTGAACCGTTCGATAGTTTAGTATATCTACTCCAATTGAAAAAAAAATAAACAAAAATAAACAAAAAGAAAAGTGAAAAGATTGGAAAAGAGAAAGCCGGAAACCACGTCCTAAACAGGGAACAAGGGATGAGCCTCTTCACCTGTTCAATAGACGTGGGTGGAGTGTGAAGAGGGCAATAGTTTAGTCTATCTACTCCAATTAAAAAAATAAACAAAAAAGAAAGTGAAAAGATTGGAAAAGAGAAAGCCGGAAACCACGTCCTAAACTGGGAACAAGGGATGAGCCTCTACACCTGTTCAATAGACGTGGGTGGAGTGTGAACTGGGCGATAGTTTAGTCTATCTACTCCAATTAAAAAAATAAACAAAAAAGAAAGTGAAAAGATTGGAAAAGAGAAAGCCGGAAGCCACAACCTAAACAGGGAACAAGGGATGAGCCTCTACACCTGTTCAATAGACGTGGGTGGAGTGTGAACCGTTCGATAGTTTAGTATATCTACTCCAATTGAAAAAAAAATAAACAAAAATAAACAAAAAGAAAAGTGAAAAGATTGGAAAAGAGAAAGCCGGAAACCACAACCTAAACAGGGAACAAGGGATGAGCCTCTACACCTGTTCAATAGACGTGGGTGGAGTGTGAACTGGGCGATAGTTTAGTCTATCCACTCCAATTAAAAAATAAACAAAAAAGAAAGTGAAAAGATTGGAAAAGAGAAAGCCGGAAGCCACAACCTAAACAGGGAACAAGGGATGAGCCTCTACACCTGTTCAATAGATGTGGGTGGAGTGTGAACCGTTCGATAGTTTAGTATATCTACTCCAATTGAAAAAAAAATAAACAAAAATAAACAAAAAGAAAAGTGAAAAGATTGGAAAAGAGAAAGCCGGAAACCACGTCCTAAACAGGGAACAAAGGGATGAGCCTCTACACCTGTTCAATAGACGTGGGTAGAGTGTGAACTGGGCGATAGTTTAGTCTATCTACTCCAATTAAAAAAATAAACAAAAAAGAAAGTGAAAAGATTGGAAAAGAGAAAGCCGGATGCCACAACCTAAACAGGGAACAAGGGATGAGCCTCTACACCTGTTCAATAGACGTGGGTGGAGTGTGAACCGTTCGATAGTTTAGTATATCTACTCCAATTGAAAAAAAAATAAACAAAAATAAACAAAAAGAAAAGTGAAAAGATTGGAAAAGAGAAAGCCGGAAACCACGTCCTAAACAGGGAACAAGGGATGAGCCTCTTCACCTGCTCAATAGACATGGGTGGAGTGTGAACCGTTCGATAGTTTAGTATATCTACTCCAATTGAAAAAAAAATAAACAAAAATAAACAAAAAGAAAAGTGAAAAGATTGGAAAAGAGAAAGCCGGAAACCACGTCCTAAACAGGGAACAAGGGATGAGCCTCTACACCTGTTCAATAGACGTGGGTGGAGTGTGAACCGTTCGATAGTTTAGTATATCTACTCCAATTGAAAAAAAAATAAACAAAAATAAACAAAAAGAAAAGTGAAAAGATTGGAAAAGGAAAGAAACCGGAAACCACAACCTAAACAGGGAACAAGGGATGAGCCTCTACACCTGTTCAATAGATGTGGGTGGAGTGTGAACTGGGCGATAGTTTAGTCTATCCACTCCAATTAAAAAATAAACAAAAAAGAAAGTGAAAAGATTGGAAAAGAGAAAGCCGGAAGCCACAACCTAAACAGGGAACAAGGGATGAGCCTCTACACCTGTTCAATAGATGTGGGTGGAGTGTGAACCGTTCGATAGTTTAGTATATCTACTCCAATTGAAAAAAAAATAAACAAAAATAAACAAAAAGAAAAGTGAAAAGATTGGAAAAGAGAAAGCCGGAAACCACGTCCTAAACAGGGAACAAAGGGATGAGCCTCTACACCTGTTCAATAGACGTGGGTGGAGTGTGAACTGGGCGATAGTTTAGTCTATCTACTCCAATTAAAAAAATAAACAAAAAAGAAAGTGAAAAGATTGGAAAAGAGAAAGCCGGATGCCACAACCTAAACAGGGAACAAGGGATGAGCCTCTACACCTGTTCAATAGACGTGGGTGGAGTGTGAACCGTTCGATAGTTTAGTATATCTACTCCAATTGAAAAAAAAATAAACAAAAATAAACAAAAAGAAAAGTGAAAAGATTGGAAAAGAGAAAGCCGGAAACCACGTCCTAAACAGGGAACAAGGGATGAGCCTCTTCACCTGTTCAATAGACGTGGGTGGAGTGTGAAGAGGGCAATAGTTTAGTCTATCTACTCCAATTAAAAAAATAAACAAAAAAGAAAGTGAAAAGATTGGAAAAGAGAAAGCCGGAAACCACGTCCTAAACTGGGAACAAGGGATGAGCCTCTACACCTGTTCAATAGACGTGGGTGGTGTGCGAACTGGGCGATAGTTTAGTCTATCTACTCCAATTAAAAAAATAAACAAAAAAGAAAGTGAAAAGATTTGAAAAGAGAAAGCCGGAAGCCACAACCTAAACAGGGAACAAGGGATGAGCCTCTACACCTGTTCAATAGACGTGGGTGGAGTGTGAACCGTTCGATAGTTTAGTATATCTACTCCAATTGAAAAAAAAATAAACAAAAATAAACAAAAAGAAAAGTGAAAAGATTGGAAAAGAGAAAGCCGGAAACCACAACCTAAACAGGGAACAAGGGATGAGCCTCTACACCTGTTCAATAGACGTGGGTGGAGTGTGAACTGGGCGATAGTTTAGTCTATCCACTCCAATTAAAAAATAAACAAAAAAGAAAGTGAAAAGATTGGAAAAGAGAAAGCCGGAAGCCACAACCTAAACAGGGAACAAGGGATGAGCCTCTACACCTGTTCAATAGATGTGGGTGGAGTGTGAACCGTTCGATAGTTTAGTATATCTACTCCAATTGAAAAAAAAATAAACAAAAATAAACAAAAAGAAAAGTGAAAAGATTGGAAAAGAGAAAGCCGGAAACCACGTCCTAAACAGGGAACAAAGGGATGAGCCTCTACACCTGTTCAATAGACGTGGGTAGAGTGTGAACTGGGCGATAGTTTAGTCTATCTACTCCAATTAAAAAAATAAACAAAAAAGAAAGTGAAAAGATTGGAAAAGAGAAAGCCGGATGCCACAACCTAAACAGGGAACAAGGGATGAGCCTCTACACCTGTTCAATAGACGTGGGTGGAGTGTGAACCGTTCGATAGTTTAGTATATCTACTCCAATTGAAAAAAAAATAAACAAAAATAAACAAAAAGAAAAGTGAAAAGATTGGAAAAGAGAAAGCCGGAAACCACGTCCTAAACAGGGAACAAGGGATGAGCCTCTTCACCTGCTCAATAGACATGGGTGGAGTGTGAACCGTTCGATAGTTTAGTATATCTACTCCAATTGAAAAAAAAATAAACAAAAATAAACAAAAAGAAAAGTGAAAAGATTGGAAAAGAGAAAGCCGGAAACCACGTCCTAAACAGGGAACAAGGGATGAGCCTCTACACCTGTTCAATAGACGTGGGTGGAGTGTGAACCGTTCGATAGTTTAGTATATCTACTCCAATTGAAAAAAAAATAAACAAAAATAAACAAAAAGAAAAGTGAAAAGATTGGAAAAGAGAAAGCCGGAAACCACAACCTAAACAGGGAACAAGGGATGAGCCTCTACACCTGTTCAATAGATGTGGGTGGAGTGTGAACTGGGCGATAGTTTAGTCTATCCACTCCAATTAAAAAATAAACAAAAAAGAAAGTGAAAAGATTGGAAAAGAGAAAGCCGGAAGCCACAACCTAAACAGGGAACAAGGGATGAGCCTCTACACCTGTTCAATAGATGTGGGTGGAGTGTGAACCGTTCGATAGTTTAGTATATCTACTCCAATTGAAAAAAAAATAAACAAAAATAAACAAAAAGAAAAGTGAAAAGATTGGAAAAGAGAAAGCCGGAAACCACGTCCTAAACAGGGAACAAAGGGATGAGCCTCTACACCTGTTCAATAGACGTGGGTGGAGTGTGAACTGGGCGATAGTTTAGTCTATCTACTCCAATTAAAAAAATAAACAAAAAAGAAAGTGAAAAGATTGGAAAAGAGAAAGCCGGATGCCACAACCTAAACAGGGAACAAGGGATGAGCCTCTACACCTGTTCAATAGACGTGGGTGGAGTGTGAACCGTTCGATAGTTTAGTATATCTACTCCAATTGAAAAAAAAATAAACAAAAATAAACAAAAAGAAAAGTGAAAAGATTGGAAAAGAGAAAGCCGGAAACCACGTCCTAAACAGGGAACAAGGGATGAGCCTCTACACCTGTTCAATAGACGTGGGTGGAGTGTGAACTGGGCGATAGTTTAGTCTATCTACTCCAATTAAAAAAATAAACAAAAAAGAAAGTGAAAAGATTGGAAAAGAGAAAGCCGGAAGCCACAACCTAAACAGGGAACAAGGGATGAGCCTCTACACCTGTTCAATAGACGTGGGTGGAGTGTGAACCGTTCGATAGTTTAGTATATCTACTCCAATTGAAAAAAAAATAAACAAAAATAAACAAAAAGAAAAGTGAAAAGATTGGAAAAGAGAAAGCCGGAAACCACATCCTAAACAGGGAACAAGGGATGAGCCTCTACACCTGTTCAATAGACGTGGGTGGAGTGTGAACTGGGCGATAGTTTAGTCTATCTACTCCAATTAAAAAATAAACAAAAAAGAAAGTGAAAAGATTGGAAAAGAGAAAGCCGGAAGCCACAACCTAAACAGGGAACAAGGGATGAGCCTCTACACCTGTTCAATAGACGTGGGTGGAGTGTGAACTGGGCGATAGTTTAGTCTATCTACTCCAATTAAAAAATAAACAAAAAAGAAAGTGAAAAGATTGGAAAAAAGAAAGCCGGTAGCCACAACCTAAACAGGGAACAAGGGATGAGCCTCTACACCTCTTCAATAGACGTGGGTGGAGTGTGAACCGTTCAATAGTTTAGTATATCTACTCCAATTGAAAAAAAAATAAACATAAATAAACAAAAAGAAAAGTGAAAAGATTGGAAAAGAGAAAGCCGGAAACCACGTCCTAAACAGGGAACAAGGGATGAGCCTCTACACCTGTTCAATAGACGTGGGTGGAGTGTGAACTGGGCGATAGTTTAGTCTATCTACTCCAATTAAAAAAATAAACAAAAAAGAAAGTGAAAAGAATGGAAAAAAGAAAGCCGGAAGCCACAACCTAAACAGGAAACAAGAGATGAGCCTCTACACCTGTTCAATAGACGTGGGTGGAGTGTGAACCGTTCGATAGTTTAGTATATCTACTCCAATTGAAAAAAAAATAAACAAAAATAAACAAAAAGAAAAGTGAAAAGATTGGAAAAGAGAAAGCCGGAAACCACGTCCTAAACAGGGAACAAGGGATGAGCCTCTACACCTGTTCAATAGACGTGGGTGGAGTGTGAACTGGGCGATAGTTTAGTCTATCTACTCCAATTAAAAAAATAAACAAAAAAGAAAGTGAAAAAATTGGAAAAGAGAAAGCCGGAAACCACAACCTAAACAGGGAACAAGGGATGAGCCTCTTCACCTGTTCAATAGACGTGGGTGGAGTGTGAACTGGGCGATAGTTTAGTCTATCTACTCCAATTAAAAAATAAACAAAAAAGAAAGTGAAAAGATTGGAAAAGAGAAAGCCGGAAACCACAACCTAAACAGGGAACAAGGGATGAGCCTCTTCACCTGTTCAATAGACATGGGTGGAGTGTGAATTGGGCAATAGTTTAGTCTATCTACTCCAATATCATCTGCATATCTTATATTGTTCAGATTGTGACCAAATTCTGGCAGGACTTCTATAGTTCTCAGAATTGTCTTGATGTATAGTACATCCTTCTCTTACACCACTTTCTAATTTCTTATATCTGCTGAACTCATTTTATTGTCCATATGCAGGTGGTTTTCTGCCAGTACAGGTTCTTGATTACTTTAAGGTCTTTCTCGAATATATCAAGGTTGTCAAGCATCTCTGTCACGTCTTTGTGGCATACTTTGTCAGTATAAAATGGCGACAATTTACTGATTGCACCCTGGACATATGTGTATGTTTTGTATGTGCATATATATTTCTATTTAAAGAGATGGAAATATAAAAACATATATAAGAAAAAATAAAAAAAAAGTATCTTTAATTTAACATGTTTCATTTTAACAAGTTTCCTCAGACATTTTTTTAAAGATGAATGATTGAAAAAGATCTTATTTTTAAATTTTTAAATCCACAAAGACAGTATGTTGATTGATGCTTGATTTTATTATTCAGATATGTGTTACATGTAATAAAGCAATAGATTGATATTTTAAATGAAAGTGTATGCATAAAAAATAAGGCATATGTCAAGCATATTTAAACCATAGATGAATTAAGTGAGTTTCTATGTTGGTAATGTTAGTCTGTGTGAATGACAAAGCAAAATACATTTCTGTTCAAAATTGTAGCAAAATAATGTATACAAGTGAGAGTCGATTTTCTTTTGTAAAATAAAATGAGAGAATCATGGATGAATGTGTGCGTTTATGAGTCAGTATAGTTAGTATATGTGTGAATGATAAAACAAAATACATTTCTAGCAAAATAATGTTTACAAGTATTAAGCGAACATATATATATATATATATATATATATTCAAACTTATATATATAGTGGCTTGCAAAAGTTTGCACCCACTTTGAAAATTTATGTATTTTGTATAATTTAACAGGGAACAACACATTTTTTTTCAATTTCAATGATTGTTAAAAAAATAAGCAGATCCATCACACTTTCCTTTGATATAAAAATTACATTTTAAAAATTTCACACTGATTCTTAAAATCATATAACTTTAAAAAATGTCTTTGCAAAAAAAATGTCTACACCCCACCCAGATATTATACTGTATTATCATTTAGTTTATCATTGATGTATGCAATCAAAAAGTTCTGCCATGAAAAATGGCAAAACTGTCAGCAGACCACCGCAGCAAGCTCATGGAAGGCTACCTGAGGTGTCTGCAAGCTGTAATTGACACAGCAGGATCATAAACAAAGTATTAGCTGAAGACATTCCAAAGGAGGTGTAGACTTTTTCAAAGACACTTTTCTAACTTATATGATTTTAAGAATCAGTGTGAAATCTTTAAAATGTAATTTTATATCAAAGGAAAGTGTGATGGATCTGCCTATTATTTAACAATCATTGGAATTAAAAATATTTGTTGTTCCCTGTTAAACTATACAAAATATATAAATTTTCAAAGAGGGTGTAGACTTTCACATGCCACTGTAACTGTATAATATTTTATATATACTTATGTATATGTACATATATGTACACATTTGCGTATATAAATCTATAGTACATAATGATGCATAAATTTAGTCTTATGTTGTTCTTTAGTGGATAATGCACCCATTGTGACATAACTAATCTAGTCTAGACACTTAAATAAAGAACTGCATGTGTGTCTAAAAAACATTGGAGTCAGAATTTTTCGATCAGATATCATGGTGAGTGGCCGAAACATGACTTTAATATTATAATTTCTAGAAAGTTAGTTATAACAGTGTCAATGAGGAATCAAAATTCATCTGAGTTATAACAGGAGTTATGATGACAGCAAACTAATACTGTGTTATGATAAGTAAGAAAAAAATACTTGTTGCTTTTGGTACTCATAAAGTGAGTAGAAGAATTTTGAACCAGGTTGGTTCAAAATGTTTTCTTTTATAGCAGATATTCTTCATAGATGAAGGAAATATTGGCTTCTGTAGTAAAGATTCAACAACAGCAACAGCAACAACTGCAGTTATTGGAACATCAGAAACAACAAAAATTAATAAAAATAATCCTAATAGAAACAGAAAGTTCTTCAAGTTCATTCATACTTGACATGCTGGCAAATGCAGTATCTGAATTTACATACAATTTAGATAATGGAATTAGTTTTTCTGCCTACTTTTGAAGATATCAGCAACTTTTCAAAGAATAATGCAGTGACTAGGAAGATGAGAAAAAAACAAAACTTTTGTTGAGAAAGTTTGCTCCTTTAGAATATACAATAATACTGTAATATTGTATAACCAAAAAAACAAGGAGAAATTTGTTTCAAAGAAACAGAGAAAAACCTGAAAAAATTTTAGTGACAAAAATTCTTTATTCAGTACTTGTTGGAGGTGTATAAATCTGACAAAAAACAAAGATGGAGATTTTGTCATATATATTGGGATCATTAATAAGGTGTGTGAAAGATTCACATTAAATGAACTGTCTCTGGATATGTTTAAAGGTTTAATTTTCATTTAAGATTTAATGGCGGAAAAAGATGCAGAAATACTGGCAAAAATTCTAATGAAACTTAAACAGAATAATAAAATTACACTAAAGAAAATATCAGATGAATGTCAGAGTATCCTAAATCAGAGGTTTGATGGCAAAGAAAGTAAGGAAAATTGATGTACATATATGCAAGTGAAAGAAAAATGTACAAAAGGAAAAATTAATCCATTTCTCAGATGCAGAAGGTTCCATCTCAGAGACAAAAACCAAAGAAAATTTGTATGTGCGAAAATTATTAATGTGGATTTAAAAATGCAATAAGACATTGGTAGTGATATCAGAATGATTAATGAAGCCACGCGGAAAGCAATCTGAAAACGTACATTAAAATGGACTTTCAAAGTTGCAAGTATTGTTTCAGGAGAGAAATTATTTGTATTGGCAAAATGACTTGTAACATCTCGTTCTGTAACATGTATGTAAAAGTTAAGGCTTAAGTGTGAAAAATTACTACAAATCTATTTGATACTGACAGAATGGAATTATTTGAGCCGTGAAATTTACCTATAAATGTTTATTGTAAAAATATTAGTGGACACTTGATCAGTTTAAAAAAAAAACAATGTTTTCTGATGATATCTGAGGTGGGCTAGTTTTCTGAATTGCGAGAAAAGAAGCTGTGGGGGTAGAATTTTCATTTACTTTTTATTGGTTTCACAGTAAAAGAGTGGGACCTAGTTGCTAATCTTGTTGCTCAAGTAAATTCATATATAGTGGGCACCAGTGAGTTAAGTTCATCAAAGCAGAAACTGATGAAAGTATTTATAGATGAGACACAGTGAAGCCACATTGCAGCAGTAAGAAAGTGACTGTATCTGAGCTGCCAAGTCGGGATTGATCACATTACAGATTCTTTGTTGGATTTTGTCAAAGACACCTAGGTGGATAGCAGAAGCACCCGACCAGATATGGCAGCAGTATTCAAGGCACAGGCAAATGGTAGATCTATATATGTGCAGAATTTTTTCAGACGGAAAAAACTTCCTGGCCTACACAGAGAACCAACTTTCTTAGCAGCAGATTTAGCTATGGATTCTATATAGTCATTCCACTTGAGGTCTGTTGTGAGAGTTAACCCGAGGAAGTGCAGTGTTTTGCTTTCAGGGAGACTAGCCTGATCCATGCTAATGGGGGGGGTAGGAGCAATTGTCTGCAATGGTTAATAGATAGCAGCTTCATTTTGGGAGATTTAAAATTCACAAGCTATTTTTCTCCATGGATTGGAGGTCCTTTTCAAGCTCGGCAGCAAGGTTTGCTTTGTCATCCTCGGCAGATTTTTGATCGATGCAAGAATAAACCGTAGGATCGTCAGTATATATGCATACTTGGAATCTTATTACTTCTGGAAGATTGTTAATGTAGATAAGGAAAAGCATACACCTAGAATAGAGTCTTGAAGGACACCCGCGTTCATATGATAGTATTGGGAGGCATGTCCTTTCAATACTACCTTCATTGTGTGATTTGAAATGAATGGGGGATAAGGTTGTTGTGGACTGGACAACGTGGTTACCATTTGTTGTAGCTTGAACATCGTGGTAGTAATTTGAAAGTGGAGTCACCATCATAAAGTAGACTGGTTGTCCAATCCACTTCATTTATAATAAAAATAACTCAGAGAACAATATAACAAGAATGATAACAATGTATTAAACATAGTTACAGGATTGATTAATTTCTGCATGCAAGATATAGTGGAGAAAGTTCTCTCTTGGATGTTGAAGTAAATGTATCAATGTTCATACAGAGTTCCTGAAAAAAAGGAAATATGATGTTTGTACTAATTAGTAGTTGAATATAATTATACATGTAGTGAAGTATGCTTGTAAGAGAGAGAGAGAAACATTTGGTATAACTAATTGCTGAACGCAATTAGCGCACTATGTGAGTTGGAAAGGAACGGCATTCAGACTGTTAGCTATGAAAAGCAGGATCCAACTGGCCTAAGCACATGTGAACATCAGCATATATATTTCTGAATAAAGCATGGGAAAAAGGAGGTTTCACGTGCGGTACTAATGTAAGAGTATGTGGGTATATGTGTGTACATGTGCATAGATGGCGATATGTATATAAGTATGTACATGCATGTTGAAGTGATTTTACAAGGTCAAACAATTGTCCAGTTATACAATAGTCTCACAGCTTGCATAAAAGGCCAGCATGCCAGACTCTGTGAAGTGCTTTAGAGATATGTAGGGCAACAGTTCAGGCTTTGCCATTCTTGTTGCAAGCCTGGTGTATATACTCAGTGACAATCATGAGCATATTAGCTGTAAACCTGGTGAAGCTAAAACCATACTGTTTGTCAGAGAAGAGTCTGTGGGCTCTGAGATGTTGAGTCACCTCGGTGTTGATAATGGCTTCGAACACTCTGCTTTGGTAGGAGGCAGATAAGGCAATAATTAGAGAGGTCAGAGGGTTCACTAGTGTTTTTATATATTGGAACCACGGAGGAGGACTTCCAGCAGGCAGGAAAGCAAGATGCAGAGAGGCAGTGGTTATAGAATTTGGAGAGAACAGAGGAGAGTTCAGGGGAACATTTCTTCAGGACAATGATTGGTATTTCATTGTTGTCACTCGCTTTATGGTTGTCAAGCTTTGAAATTATGTTAGTGATCAGTGAGGGGTAATGTGGACGTCATTCAGTTGGGCTTCAGTTCAGGGTGGGAAGTCAGGTACACATACTCCAGAAGCACTCAGCCTTGTCTTTTGTAGAGGTAAAGACCTCAAATTTGATGATTAGAGGGGAGATTAAGGGTTTGCTATTGTTTAGTACACTATTACAGAGCCTCCAGTAGTCTTTAGAACCAAACTTACAGGATGCTATGCACTGCTTCATTCTGGCTGCAAACAGCAGCTGAGCATCTATAAGTATCTTCTTGCACTCATTGCACGCAGAGGCAAAGAGATGTCTGTTATGGTGCAACGTGTAACTCCAATAAAGATGGAAGAAGTAATTTTATGAGCAATGACAGCCAAGCAAGCGGGGGAGAACCAAGGAGAAAAGTGGGATTTAAGTTTCAACTTCCTGGTTGGGATGAAATCTTCAATACCAGCCTTAACCCAAGAAGAGACCTCAGCTGCACAGACTTCAACAGGAAGACTAAAAACTTTGTTCAAAGGGACATTACACAGGAAATCATGGAATGAGTCCCAATTGGTTCTTTGGTAGCAGTAAGATATTCTGCTAGGCTGAGGTTCTTGGTTGGAGTGTGAGCGGAAGGAGATGAAAGTGGAAGACATGTTTAATAAAAAAGCAACTAGATTATAATATTTCTCTTGTAATTTTTTATTCATATATATCTATTTTCTGTGTGCCATGTGCATTCAGGATTTAAGTAATCATGGCCCTCAACATCTTCCTGTTCCTTGTACCTCTTAATATTTTCTTATGTTATTTTTCCCAAACCCTGCTCTCTCATCCACTTGCTGAAGCTTATAATGTATGTTACACATTGATTTTCTTTGTCTCTCTTTCCCTCTATCTGACCTGTGAGTATCAGATTCTTCAAGCCCTCCTTCCTCATTAGATGTCCCAGAAACTTTAGTTGTCTCTTCCTGATGTTAAGCAAAAGTTTTCTTTTCATTTCCATCCTCTTCAAAACCTCATCGTTGCACATATGTTCAGTCTATGCTATACTCAGTGTCTTCCTGTAAAACTGCATTTCAGTTGCTTCAGGTTTTCTTTCATCTTTGATGAGATTGTCCAGCATTCACTGCCATATAGAAGGACAGACATCACATAACAGTCCAGTAATCTTTTTGTTTATATATATATATATATATATATATATATATATATATATCATAACTGGGCTAGTTTGACTTAATGTCAATACTCATCTACTAACCACTTGACTCTAGCCCATCCCCCACCCCATATATCCTTCCCTTTCTCTCCCCCCTTGTAACTGTCATCACACCTGCATTTTCATCTTTCTATTGCTTCTTTCTAATTGGTTTTTAATCCTCTTCTCCCTCCTCTAATTAATTTTCTTTCAGTTATGTAGCACATCAGTGGCATTTACACCTTGCCCGGAGTGAAATGATTAAAAAAAAACAAAAAAAATATGTAGTTATTGCATCAAAAACAGTTTGAAGAAGTGTAAAGTATACTAATATTACTGCCTATTTCTGGTCAAGAAATTTCTAGAATTGTAAAGATAAGCACATAGTCTGCCTTTTTACTCTCATCATATTATATTCTAACACACAGAACCCTTATATCTGGGGTATATCTGGGTAAATGGTATCAGAATCAAACAAATACTGATAATTTACAAAAAGTACATTATAAATTTAAGTTTTATGATAAAATTTTAGATAAAGCTTAGCAACTTCATAAATAGCAGAAAACTTCTTTGAAGTTTATTACTTGGCATCAATTTTTCTAGATAATACCCGAGTGTTTCAACATATTTCATTCCGCTCAATACATAATCAATGTTTATTCATCTTAGAAATCTCTTTTACCAGTTAACAACCTCTCTCTTCTTTGCTAATAGAAACAGAGAGGATGGGTTCTATGTTTGGGTCATGTGGTCAGGTCTGGTGCAAAGACTGGTTTTGATGAGTGGTGATTATCAGGCCTGTCCTTCTTAATATATAAAAGGGAAGCAGAAGAATGGAATGAGAAGAAAGAATAAATTCAACATTAAATCAAAACCTGGACTAATATCTTCGTCATTGTTTTTATTCTGTCTAAATCTCTTGCATGAAGAGTTACATTGTTTGCATTATTTACAGATGGACTAATGTCATCATCGTTGTTGTTTTTCTGCCTAAATTTCTGTCATGAGGAGTTATTCACATTATTTACAGATGGACTACTGTTGTCATCTTTGTTGTCATCATCTGATTATCTGGGATGAGGAGTTATCATTACTTACATTATTTAAAGATGGACAAGTGTCCTCATCTTTGTTATGACTCTACCTGAACTTTTATGATGACAAATTATCATGTCTTGGGAAAGGTATTAATCCGTCTCTTCCTTCCAGTTATGGGTTAAATAGCAGGACAGATTGGGTTCTATAGCCTTGGTCGGCAACCAGTCTACCGCAGAAAGCAATGGCAACCTACTGCGGGATAATCTTCTGCCCAGTCAGTCATGTCTCTTTCGAGACATGATCGCCCATGCGTGTATAACGTATGGCACCTAAACTGACTGACATTATTTACAGATTGTCTAATTTCCTCATGTTTGTTGTTATTCTGCTTGAAATTTTAGGATTTGATGTTTTCATTGTTTTTATTATTTGCAGATGGACTAATGTCCTCGTCTTTGTTGTTCTTCTGACTGAATGTCTGGAATAAGAGTCATCTTTATTTACATTATTTTCAGATTGTTTAATATCCTCATCTTTTTTGTTTTTCTCGCTACATTTTTTGGCATGTGGAGTTATTGTTTATGATATTCACATTCTGGCTAATGTCTTTATAGTCGTTAATCTGCTTGAGCATGTGCGATGAAGAGTTATCATTATTTACAGATAGACTAATGTTTATTGTTATTCTTCCTGAATTTATGGGATAAGGAGTTTATATTATTTACAGATGAACTAACCTCTTTAGTTTTGTTGTTATTATCACTACTATTATGACCCAAAGTCAATTAACCTATGTTATTTTCAAACTGAATCCTTTTTTTAAAATTTAAACTGCATAATTAGTAGTTTTGTTATTTAAGCATTTATATTTATCTATATTTCACGTCCTTACAGGTTGTTGGTGATATGGTTCTCCCCATTGTCTAATTTTTATTACTATGTTACTATTGTTTTTTAATCATTTCACCCCAAGCAAGGCAGTACCACCACTGATGCACAGGGAGCTACACAAGAGATGAAAAAGTTTAAGCAGAAGGAGAGTGAAGAAAAAGATGAACCAGTTACAGGAGTTGTCAGAGAAAGGGCAAGAGAAGGATGTGAACACAAAAGTGAAGACAGTTGCAAAGGTAGAGAGAAAGGAAAAGAACAAGATGCACCGAGTGATGTAGAAAGGACTGGAGTCAAAGGGATAAGAGATGGGAATTGATATTGCATTTAAATTTCTGGAGGTTGTAGCAGTCAGGAAAGCAAGTATATGGAAGGGAGTACCACACGCAGAAAATATATGTGATGTAGAAAGTGATGATAGAAAGGATGTAGGAAAGGACTGGAGTCAAAGGGATAAGAGATGGGAATTGACATTGCATTTAAATTTCTGGAGGTTATAGCAGTCAGGAAAGCAAGTATATGGAAGGGAGTTCCACATGCAGAAAAAAAAAAAATATATATATATATATATATATATAAGTTAAAATAATTTTCAAAATTCAAAAATGTTGAATGAACATTTCAACATGAAATCCCTAAGAGAGATCTCATGCCTCCTCAGCAACAGTCAGTCTAGGAGGTGTGAGATCTCTCTTAGGGATTTCATATTGAACTGTTCATTCAACATTTTTGAATTTTGAAAATGTATTTTAATTTATATTGGCTCTGTAATTTTAATTACACTGAGCTCTCCTCCTGTATCATTTTTTAATGTTAAAATTTTTAATATTAATTAGGATCAGGAATTTACTTCTCCGTTTCAGATTAAAGTAATTTTATAAAATAAAAAAATGAGCTGTAATACAGTGAAACAGATCTGTCTGCGGATGACTATATATATATATATATATATATAGTTACATGAATTACTATCTTTCTTTCTTCTTGTTATGCTATCCTCACTGCAACTATTTCATTTCTCATTAATTAGGTTACTTAATTTTTCCCCTGCTTTTCTTTTCTTCATTATGTCTTGTGAGCATTAAATTCTCTAGGCTCTCTTTTCTCATTATGTGTACAAGTTTCTGCTCTCCTTTTCTGATTTTAAGTATAAATTTTTTTGCTGACCTTATTTTTCAAAATTTCCTCATTGTTCATCTATATTCTCCATGGCATTTTGAGCATCCTTTTGTACAACCATATCTCTGTTGCCGTGAGTTACTTCTTCATTGGTTAGGAAATTAATTGATCATTTGTCTACAATTAACCATCATTTCTGTACAGAGAACCAGTTGACTAATGGGTGATTCATATCTGTGCATTCTTACACTGATGACAGTAATTTAATTACTGATGTATGACTTATTTTATGTTCTGTGTCTCTTCATAAGGTGAGTGATCATGGCTTTCCACAATGTCTGCAGCTCTAATTAATGTGTGTTTCTTTACTATTTCTCAGTCTCTGTAGTTCCAGCCATTCACACAAGGTAGGTTACTCAATATTTCCTTTGTCTTTCTAGCTTTCAGTATGTCCTGTGATTGTTAAATTCTCCAAGTACATTTTCCTCTTGATGAGTCCCAACTGTCTCTTTTTAATTAAGTAGCAAACCAGTTTTTATTTCCATTTTATTCATTGGTCACATGCTACCTCCATTTGTTCTTAACATCCTCCTCTAAAAACATATCTCAGTTGCCTCAAGTTGCCTCTTCATTTGTGAGAAAATATCCAGCATTCACTAGTGATTAGATTTTATATAGTATTCAAAACTTTTTGTTCTCATTTCAAGGAACATTTTCCAATCTCTTAATACTTACCTTCGTTTTTTGGAGACACCATTTTCTATTCCTATTCCCAGATTTTTATATCCTATTTTCCAATCTCTTATACTTAGCTTAGTTCCTTGAAAACATCATTTTCTTATTCTTAATCACAGATTTTTATATCCCATTTTCATTGACTGATACTTTGCTTAGTTTCTGAAAGTAATTTCTCTATTCTGATGTGCCTCATACTAAATAAATAATAATCATATCTTAATTGTGTGCATCCCTCCCTTTATTAACTCACATGATAGTTACACCCAAAAACTCATGTTTAATTGACAATTCCATTTTTGTCATGTGCAGACAAAAGAAGATGCTACTTGGTTTCAGTAATAAAAGAATGAAAGAAATCTAGAAGTGTTTAATGTCTTCTTCTAATACTTCATAAATAACTGTCAATTTCATTTTGAGTGCATGGGAAGGCAGCACACATATCAAAGATGCTACTTGGTTTCACTGAGAAAATGAAAAAGAAAATAAATGTTTAACATATGTTTTACTGCAAAGTTGTCTGTTAGTTTAAAATCTTTTCATTTGTACCCCCCTACTTCTTACAATAACAATTAGAATTCATATTACAATATTTCTTAAAGCAGGCAAAGCTCAAATATTTAACAATGTGAGAGAATCTATAAGGTTATTTTATTTTCATATAACTCAGAACAGGGAATGGGGGGGAGAATAAAAACTTGTTATTGTTAGAAACTACAAAGGATAAGAAGTTGTGGAGAGGCATGATTTTCCATGTCATGAATGGAAACATCACATGAGAAAAATTTTTATTAAGTATAAAAATGCAACATACAAAGTGACAAGCTCAGCATTTGAATGACAAAAATAAAACTAATTTTGAGGGAAAGATGATGGAATATATATTATTACATACATATATATTATGTAACAAATTACATTGGCATTATGAGAAATATGGGAGATTCCCATTAAAAGAACTATTCTGACGATGAAACATTTCCTGAGGATTTGATAACTAATTGATGCATACCCTCCTGTCTAGCAGATGGTGAGAACCCATTCCCGACCAAAATTGTCTGTTAGCATTTCTCCCAGTCTGTTCCCTGGCATATAAAATAGGATGACGGGATGCAATCCAAAGCAGACTCATCTGGTGAAAGATTTAATCTATTGATATTGTTGATCTCTTCACTGGTTGTTATGGCACACCCTCTTTGTTCTGTGAATAGAGTTAAGCAGAAAAAAAATGAAAACCCAGTAAAAACTGGTTAAAAAGACTGGCAGGAAGGAAAACTGCCTAAAAAATTCTGTAAAAAAATAATGATATAATCAGACAAAAAAGATGTTCAGCCATTTTTTTAATATATATTTTTTTTTATCCATTTTATTTTTTGTGTCTAAAATATCATTTGGGGTAATTTCTATGCTTTTATGAATTTTTTCTCTGAGAAAATCAATTTCAAAAATCTCCAGATTCCAAATCAAAAACAGATTTATAAAGTAAAATAGAAGATGATGAAGAAGAAGAAGAACAACAGTAACAATTCATTCTCCTTTCCCTCTCCTATCACTGCCATTATTATTGTTATGCTACTATAATAATAATAATAATAATACGATTGTGCTTGTCCTTCCTTTTTCTTAGTCCACGAGACCAATACTCTCTGCCAATGCCTAATATATAATGGAATATTCCATTTTCATCTCATAAAAAGTAAGACATATACACTACTTGGTTTCAGTGGGAGAATGGAAGAAAGAAGGGAAGATGAAAGTCAATTGCCATATCTTATCTCCTTTACTCACATCCTTTGCCTGACAACCCTTGTATCATGTTCTTCTTCCTTTCCAATCTATTCTCATGCAGCCCTCTTCACACCTGTATTCTCATTCTTTTCCTACTCATTCTGATACCCCCATAACTTGTTCCTCTTTTTCATCTCATCTTTTATGTAGCCCCATGCATACCAGTGGCAGTTCTGCCTTGCTTGGAGTGAAATGATTATAAAAAAATCTCATGAACAATGGAATATTTCATTCTAATTGTAGGGAAAAACCAAAAACATATATCAGAGACACTACCTGGTTTCTGTGAGAAAATGAATGAATGAATGAAAGAAAGAAAGAAACAAAGAAAGAAACAAACAAACAAAGTGTAAGTGTTTAATCACTGTTTAAGTGAAATGGAAATTGTAAATTTCACATCTTTTTATCTGTACCCAATTAAACTAATGATTATTAATTTGTTTTCATTAATAGATAGATCATTCACTATTTTTTTAAACTTCCTGTGTTTGACACTGCTTCAAGTGAAAAATGACTTAAAGAAAATCCTGTACCATTTCATGAAGAACATGTGATAACTTTTCAGACATGTGAAATAATACCTGTTTATATATATTCAATTATTTTATCACTGACATTGAAAACATCTGGATTTCAAGTCATTTCAATTCTCTACACTGCTTCACCCTTACAATCAAATTCCTCCTATCCATCATGACCTGACTTTCTATTGGTTCATTGAGACAAACACTCTGAAAATCTCCACCACTTAATTGTATGGATATGGTAAAAAATTGTGTTGTTTTTAAGCTTCTATATAATGATCCTAACAAAAAATATTTCACTGCCTGGTGAGGTGCTAATGAGATAGTACCAAAATATGAAAGTTGTGTTGCAGTAAACTATGCTTATATGATAAACTTATAATAAAAATATTACTATAGATAATACTCTGCTAAGTATCAAGCACTCTTATAAACTAAATCACTACAAACAGTGGACTGCTAACCCATTAGTTTGTTTTACTTTTAAGATATATATACATATATATATTAATATTAATTATAGTTCTAATACCAGTATCAACAAAACTATTTCTGTCAAGATTATCAATAATTAAGCTACAACTAAGAATGTCTTGAAACCCATCAGGAACTAACCCAGAGGGAAAAGCAGGGGTAGAAAAAAAGAAACAAACGAAATACTTAAACAAAAAGTCCAGCATTTGTGAGAAAGAAAAAACCCCAAGACAAAAACCTTAACAATAAAGAGCTCAATACGAAAGCAGAGTACAGGAAGTACCGAACGCGAAAGTAGAGCAAACAAGAATGAAAATATAAGGCTGAGCCAACAACCTACCATGGTTTTGCTTAACAGTTCGTCAGGAAAAATTGGCTAAAGGCTTAGAAATTAAGCAGCATATATATAGAATTTCAGCTTAAACAATATATATATATATATATATATATATATATATATATATATATATATATCGTTCATTCAGTAATGATTAGAACATTCTCAGCTACAGACGTATGTGTTTACATGGTATATCACACACTAAAAGTCTGCCTTCTTCAACCAAGTGCCTATAGTTCAGAGGTAGAATCACCAACTGATGTCAATTTGGTCAGGTTTCAACCCTGGTTAAAAGCAATCAGATCTGTCTGCAGATGACTATTTACGTTCTTACACACTGGTTAAGCACTCTGGAAGAATGGTAAACTTTGAAAAAACAGTAGCTACTCTAGCATCTACACATCGCTCATTCAGTAAGGAATTAGAACACTCTCAGCAACTGGCGTATGTTTTTACATGGTATATCACACGCTAAAAGTCAGAGGTAGAAGCACCAATTGAAAGCAATCAGATGTCTAACCATACTGATGAGCTGTGATACAGCGACACAGATCTGTCTGCGGAAGAACATTTTGTTTGAAGTGCAGATTTATTGTTGTCATTATTATTAATATTACTTGCATTTTTGTATGATATATTAAGTGTCCATAATGGTATGGATCTCAATATGTGAAGTCACAAGTTTATTCACCTGAAGAGAGTTAAATTTAGACTCAAAACATGTGTAGCGACACAAATACCATTAGGGTAATTTAATATATCATACAAAAAGCAAGTAACATCAATAATAATAACAATAAATATACACTTTAAACAAAACATTCACGGCTTCTCGCACCTTTTTATTCTGTATATATATTATATATATTAATAAATATACATATTATTCTATATTTAAAGCATGACTTGGAGTTTCATGCATTACACAGTCACTAGGTGCATATTATGAAATATTACATTGATGTATACACACATATATATATTTATATATATATATATATATATATATATATATATATATATACTAACAAAATAGCAAGATCGCCAAGACCGACCGCGGTTTCGCACAACGGCTCGTCTTTGCCCAAAGCTTTATAGCCGAGGGCAATAACGGATTTAGATTCTGCTGGTCATTCATGGTCTTAGAAAGTCCCTTCTATAAAAATTTTGAGATTAGAATACACGCAGAGTCGGTTTAATAATTATTATTATTATAATTATTATTATTATTATTATATATATATATATATATATTTATTATAAATTATGTTTTAGAACATGTACATAATTTCTTCTATATATCATATATCATATGGCTGTTTCAGTGTTTGGGACCCAAACACCTCATCGGGAGAAATAAAGGTTTGGAATCATTCTCTGTTTATATATGGTTTGTTGTTGTCATGGGGGTTGGGGTTGGTTGGGGTTATTGGTAGACTTCCTAGACATAACATTAGACCTAGTATCAAACACTTTCCAACCTTACATGAAAAACAATGCTAATCCAATATATATAAACCCCAACTCTAATCACCCACCATCCATTATTAAACACATCCCATCATCAGTTGAATGTCACATTAACACACACTCATCCAACAAAGAGATATTTGAAAAGCACAAGGTAATTTATAATAGAATCCTTAATGAAAGTGGGTATAAATCATCAAAGATCAGTTTTGTGGAAAAATTCAAAAGTCCAAAAAGCAGAAATAGAAGCAGGAAAATAATATGGTATAACCCTCCATTCAACCAATCAGTTAATTTCAAGCTGGGACTTAAATTTTTTAAACTAGTAGAGAAACACTTTCCCAAAAATAACCCTCTAAGCAAAATCTTTAATAAAAATACCATAAAATTAAGCTATAGCTGTTCCAATAATCTAGAAAAAATAATCAAAATGCATAACACTGAAATATTAAAAATACACAGCAAAATAAATTCAACACTAATACAAGTCCGTCCCATGATAACAACCTCTGTAACTGTAGAAACCCCAACCAATGACCCATGGCAAATAAATGTCTGACGAAATCTCTGATATATATATGTGTTCGATTTCATCCTCAGAAAATCCTAAAGAAGAAAAATATATATTGGGAATACCATGAACATATTTAAAAAGCGCTTTTACAATCACCTCTCATCCTTCAATAACAAAGAAAAACAAAACATGACATCTCTCTCCAAACACTTTTGAAAATTAAAAAACGAAAATAAAACACCTAAGGTCAAATGGAAAATTCTCAAGAAAGCAAGAACAGCAAAATCTATAAAAGAACCATGCTTTCTTTGCCTTCAAGAAAAAATAGAAATCCTTAAATATATAAATAGTAACAAGCTCTTAAATCAGAGACACGAAACCACAGTAAACTGCAAGCACATTAGGGACCTAACCCTACAATCATGCTAAGAAATACTAAGAGTTTGATTAGATATTCTCATTATAAAAGATAAAAAATGCTATAGAAAAATCGATCCAATAAATCCTTAAAGCAAGGTCTATCACTAAAGCCTACACCAATAACCTTACTTAACACAATAACCTTACTTAAATACAAAAATATTCCGTACTTGAAAAATCAAAATTAAACAAATAGCTCTCAAACTCAAAAAAGAATCAAAATTCATATATCCAAAATCAAGATTAAATATACTACTTTAGAATAATTATATCATACACAAAAATAAACTGTAAGCACATGTAAGATCTAAACCTACAATCACACTAAAAAGTACTGGAAATTTGAATAGATATTTTATTATTATAAAAGATAAAAATGCTATAGATTTATATATTGAAATTACAATGTCTCATCAGGTGGAAGCACAATGTACACTTTATAGTGGATAAAAAAAATTTGTACATATTCTAAACTATAATTTATAAATATTCACAGTTCTATATTATATATCGAGCACTGTTTTAAATTAATGTTTTTGACGTTGTAAATTTTTCTTTGTTTCTTATTCAGTTGGATATATATATATATATATATATATATATATATATATATATATATATGTGAAGACAGATATCATATAAAAGTTCAATATACTTTACTTTGTTTCTAACAATTTTTTTCTGCTTCTTAATATTCTACTTGGATGTGCTTTGTGTACAGTGATATCAACTCAGAACAACAATTCGGGGAGTTATGTTCAAATTCCAGTTCTGTACCCAATCTATTGCGTATGTGGTGCAATGGATATCAACTCCAAACAACAAATCGGGGAGCCATATTCAAATTTCAGTTGAATTCCTTGCATTCACTTACTTACAGATACCCTTGGGAAAGGTATTAATCCATCTTTTCCTTCCAGTTATGGGTTAAATAACAGGACAGATTGGGTTCTATAGCCTTCGTCAGCAACCAGTCTACCGCAGAAAGCAATGGCAACCTACTGCGGGATAATCTTCTTTCCTTCCAGTTATGGGTTAAATAGCAGGACAGATTGGGTTCTATAGCCTTGGTCGGCAACCAGTCTACCGCAGAAAGCAATGGTAACCTACTGCGGGATAATCTTCTTTCCTTCCAGTTATGGGTTAAATAACAGGACAGATTGGGTTCTATAGCCTTGGTCGGCAACCAGTCTACCTCAGAAAGCAATGGCAACCTACTGCGGGATAATCTTCTGCCCAGTCAGTCATGTCTCTTTCGAGACATGATTACCCAATGCATGTATCACGTATGGCAATTAACAGACTGAACCCCTGTGAACTACTAGTGGTCCCACCTTGCTTAAGGTTAAATGATAAAAAAACAAAAAAAAAACAGTATCTGTCTGCATATATATGTACATTAGCAGATAATATTCATCAGTTTCATGTCTGTCTGAGCTTTCAATGCCAATCTAACAAAATGGACTGAAAAGGTCATAGGCTGATTGTGATGATTGAGCTGTGAAAACCTGCATGCATTAACTTCAACTCTTTTTATTTATAAATCCATTGTTTCATTCTAAGACACAGAAAGGAAACCGCAAGACCTTCTACAGAAGGTAACTGAAGAGAGTGACAAAAAATACTACAAATAAACTGCAAGAAAACCTGCATGGTCATCAGCAAAAAAAGCAAACAAAATGCGAAATACTAAAATCTCATAAAATGATACTAAAATCAAGCAGGTACAAAAATTTAAATACCTGGGAAATGTTTTAACAGAAGATGGAAAGTTTGACACAGAGATTTGAAGGCAAATTGGCATGGTGAAGGAAGCATTCCAGAAGTTGAGTAAAGTATTAAGTAACCAGACAATTTCGATAGAAACAAAGAAGAGAGTACTGGATTGCTATGTGTCATCAGTTCTTCAATATGGCAGTGAACACTGGACAATATCATCAAAGATGAAGGAAAAACTTGAAGCAACTGAAATGTGGTTCTACAGAAGGATACTGCAGATATCATGGATCGAGCATGTGAGCAATGATCTGGTTTTGGAAAGGATGGAAATGAAAAAGAAATTAATACTGAGCATCAGGAAGAGATAGCTAAAGTTCCTGGGGCATTCAATAAGAAAGGAGGGCTTGGAGAACTTGATATTAATAGGCCAGATAGAGGGAAAAAGAGACAGGGGAAAGCAGTGGATAATATATTTAAAGGACCTGAGCAGGTGGATGGCAGAACATGGGTTGCGTGGAGTAACAGGAGAAAATGTGCTAAGAGCCACCATAGATAGGGGTTGTGAAAAGCTATGATCGTCTACGTCCTGAAAAGACAGGGCACATAGAAGAAGAAGAAGAAGAAGAAGAAGAAGAAGAAGAAGAAGAAACAGATATCTGACTGTTCAAAGAAGGCTGTCCATTCTGTTCATCAAAATGAAATCAACAACAGATTTGACAGCATTATCACTGCATCAAGTGTTTTTTTCATATTATGGAAAAGATTATAGTCAACTTGAAAAATAAGGTGTTTGTTGCAAAGCTAGTCACACACAGTAGATACTGAAACCAAGGATTTGTGTGCTGAAGAATTATCCTGATGAAACAAGACCACCATAATCAGTTTTCCTGGGTATTTGGTCTTGATAGCGTTTCATAACTGACTCAGCAAGTTCTATTGATAGTGTGAATCTTTCAGAGACATTTAACACAATGCTTTTTGCATCCTAAAAAACTGAGGCTATCCATTTACCTGCGGAAGGAATGAGTATGGTCTTTTTGGCTCAGGTGGTGGGGGCATTTCTACTGTAAAAATTGTCTCTTTGTCTCTGGCTTAAAATCATAAATGCAACACTCATCAGTGAAAGCAGGTGTCATAACATGTAAACATAGGTACCTTTTGCTCAATGAAGATGTTGCATTGTAGACTCTTGAGAGATTGGATGGCTATTTATGAAAATATCTATCTATCTAGCTATCTCATTCTGTTCATCATATATATATATATATATATATATATAAGTAATTAAACAATCAGTATATATATATATATATATATATATATATATATATATATATATACTGATTACCAAGTAATTAAACAATCAGTATATATTCGTGCAAAATACTTTGTGAAATAAAGACAGAAGCTGATGATGATTCACCTGAAATACTCGCATACCCCCGATTCACCATGAAATAACGTGCCTGCCTTAATTTTTCTTATATTTGCTCTATATGTATTTATATGCATATATGTTTAGAGCTCTCTTAAAGTGTTATCCTACCACTGTATGTACAGGATACTCCTTTAAATTCTTCTATACCCACACTGCATGCTGAGATATATATACATATATATATATATATATATATATATATATAAGAACATGCACACACAGATGCAAAAACACATGTAAATATTTGCATGTGCATATATGTACATATGTGACACTATGGTATACTGTATGTAGACATATACCTAACATTAGAAATTGAACAGTCATCTCTATCATCCTAGTTTCAATTCAGTAAACACTAAGCTAGTAACTAACAGCTCAATAGATAAATGAAAATATAAAAGAAAGAAAATTCTTTTACTTTAATTGTCTGCTTTAATCTTTGCAAAGCTCTTATTATGCCTGATCTGAGATTTTGACCAAAAGAGATTCCAGTTCAATGAATTTTCAAAATAGTGTTTCTCATAAAACTTTATCAACTGCCACTCCTTTTTTTTTAATCTCCACCTATCCATTTAATCATCAAACTACAAAAAATAACAACAAATCTTATTCATTCAACCCAGTTGAATCTATTGGCTTGGTTAACTGTGAATGAGTGAGTATTTAGGCCTGAAGAGACACATTGAAAAGCCCCCCACAACAAAAAGACAGAACAGTTAGCAAAAAAGACACACTCCTTTTTGAGTTCCTCCGATGCAGTTCATCTCTTGAAATTTTTGTCCTTTCTTTTGTATGTTATTTCTGTGTAATCATTATTATTGTCAAGAAAAATCGATACTTGCTTTCTCATCTGTTACCCTCTGCACATATTCACATTTCAACTTTTACTTCTTCAACATTTTTTCACTTTCTTTCTTTTCTATTATTTTATTCTTATTTCCCATAATTCTTTAGTCTTTCGTCTCTCACTTTTGCTTTGTCTTCTTTCTTTTCATCTCTCACTTTTGCTTTGTCTTCTTTCTTTTCATCTCTCACTTTTGCTTTGTCTTCTTTCTTTTCATCTCTCACTTTTGCTTTGTCTTCTTTCTTTTCATCTCTCACTTTTGCTTTGTCTTCTTTCTTGTCATCTCTTTTTTGTAGTGTCTTCTTTCTTGCCATCTTTTTTTTTTGTTCTGTTTTTTTCTTTTCATCTCCCACTTTTGTTCTGTCATCTTCTACTTTACTTTTTATTTTCATTTTTTCATTTTCTTCCCTTTATTTTTATTCAGTATATGTGCATTGTGGTGCATTGCATATCAGCTCAGAATGAGAAATCGGGGAGCCGAGTTCGAATTCCAGCTGAATTCATTGCATTCACTTACGCACAAATACCCTTGGGAAAGGTATTAATCCATCTCTTCTTTCCAGTTATAGGTTAAATAACAGGACAGATTGGGTTCTATAGCCTTGGTCAGCAACCAGTCTACCGCAGAAAGCAATGGTAACCTACTGCGGGATAATCTTCTGCCCAGTCAGTCATGTCTCTTTCGAGACATGATCACCCAAGCGTGTATCACGTATGGCACTTAACTGATTGACTCGTTTTTCTATTTGCATTTTTTCACTTTTTTCCTTTTCAATGTTATGTTTTTTCTTTTTCTCAAGCTTCTTCCATAAAATCATTTCCTTTTTTTCTCTTCTAAGCATTTCACTCTTTTCTTTCTTTCTTTATCACATTATTCTCCCTTTCTTTTGTTTTTACATTTATTCATTTTTCTCTCATTTTTCCAACTATAACTCTCTTTCCTTTTTTGAATTTATGTTAACTGTTTGTTTTCCTTTCTTACATTTAATCTGTCTCATTCTTTCTCTTCTTTATTTAAATTCCCCCTTGTATTTATTCAGCTTTTATATTCTTTCTTCTTTTTTCTATTATTCTTCATTTTATTGATCATTCTTTTCTGTCTTCTTATTGATATTATTCATTTTTTGTCTCTTTGTCTTTTAAAAACGTTTTTTATTTCAACTTCTATGAGTTTTCAACTGCCTTCTTTATTCCTTCCTTCCTTCCTTCATTCCTTCCTTCCTTCCTTCCTTCCTTCCTTCCTTCCTTCCTTCCTTCCTTCCTTCCTTTTGTTCTGTCTCTTTTCCCTCTTTTTCTTTAATGATTTAATTTTACTTTTTTATCATTCATTTGTTATTCCATAATTTTTCTTTCTGTATTTTCTTTATTTTTTCTTTAACCTATTCAATGTTTATTTTTTGCCTTTTCATTTTTTAAAATTGTTCTTTTTCTTCTAGAATTTCTCCTTTCTCAAGCATATTTTTAGTTTTATTTTTATTCTTTTCATCTTTCATTCTTTTTTTCTGACTTCTATTCAGTAATTTTTCTTTTGAACTTTGTTATTTTTTCCTTATTTTCTTTTCATTTCATTTTTCCTTCCTCCTCTTAATTAATTTCTTTCCCAGATCTTCACAATTTATTTTTCCATTCTTTTTATTTTTCCCATTTCTTTTTTCAACTACAGACTGTTTCCATTCTTTCTTATCCAACTCTTTTTGTTAATATACCAAATAATTAACCAATATACTTATAGCTTTTGTATTCATTTTGGTTTGATTTTTTCTTCCATGTTTTCCTTATGATCTTTCAGTCATCGCCTACACTCTCTAAAAGTAACCAAAATCACACGCATATATTGTCTGAATTTTTCCCCCAAAAAAGCATTTTTGTTTTCCATTTTTTTTCCCTCAAAATGCAAGGAATGACAACAACAAATAATCAAAGAACTTATCAATGAAAAAAAAAAAACCTTTCCTCTTTTCTTCAGATAGCATAAAAAGCTACAAAAGACTTTAAACTCTTAATTGCTGTGGAGGATTCTTCAAAATTAATAATAATAATACACAAAGAATTTTATAAAGATATGAATTTTTTTTTCTTTTTTAGAGATATTAGACCTTTTGTCATAATACTAAGAAAACATTCCCCACTGACCTTTCACCTTAGGCAGAAACTAACCAACTGGTATCTGAATTTACATTATTTACATTTGGATGAATGCATTCATCTTTTTTTATTAGAGTACAGACTAAGTGGAAACAAAGTGAACAATATAATTGATCAGCAGGTTTTTTTCATAGTTTCACCTCAAACAAGACAATAAAGCCACTAAGATGCATAGTTGAGCGAAAGCAATAAAAAATCCATAATTAAGAAAACAGAAGATAACTATTGACACTTTTTTAAGATTAAATTTGTCTGGGAAGCAAGAAGCTGGGAGAGAATTCCACAAGTGAGAAATGTAGTAGTAGACACTCTGACAGTTACATCTAGCCATTTTAAGTGTAAAATGACGAAACCTAGTATTGTGCTCAAATTTGTATTTCCTTGGTACTAAAGAAGAAAGCTCATCAGAACAATTACCATGAAAATATTTATCGAAAAGTTAGAGAGAAGACATATGTTATATATCTAAACTTAGATCACTGGTGCCCCCTAGGTTCGAATTTGCACAAGATACTAGATTAGCAACTAGATCCCACCCTTTTACAGTGAAACCGATAAAATGCAACTGCAACTTCTACTCCAACAGTTTCTTTTCTCGCACTTCCCGACTGTGGAATTCTCTTCCACATGACTGCTTCCCCGCTGACGGCAACAATCTCCAGGAGTTTAAATGTAAGGTCAATAGACACCTCCTAACAAACTAACTTCCATTCTTTCAAACACTTTTCCCACCCACCCAACTATCTATCACCCCACTTCTGACATTTCCTATATCTAACCACTCTTCCTATTTACCTCCCCCTATGGAGCCTCAAGCGCAATAGTGGCAGTGGAATGCCTTGCTTGGGGTGAAATGATTAAAAAAAAAACAGAGTAATATATGTGTGCTGTGGGCGTAAAAATGCATATGGTTGCAAAACAGATTCAAACAACTCGACAATGAAGAATAAGGACAATTTTTTGGCATGAGAAATATACATATAAAATGTTTATTTCTCCTTTTTTTTTAATAGACAAAGGCAGTTATAAGGTGGAAGAAGAAGAAGGCAGGTCAACAAGTTCATACAAGGGGATTATAGTAATATACACAAACAGAACGATTCACTTATCTTGGGTTTGAAAACCGGTTATGTTTTTTTTTTAATCATATCACCCCGAGCAAGGTGGTAACACCACTGATGTGCAGGGGGCTATGTGAGAGTGAAAAGATTTGGAAAAGAGAAAGCCGGAAACCACATCCTAAACAGGGAACAAGGGATGAGCCTCTACACCTGTACAATAGACGTGGGTGGAGTGTGAACCGGGCGATAGCGTGTTAAAAAGTCTGTTAATAGTAGCGGCACGGTTTTCCCTTAGCAGTGTTGTATATCGACAAACAACAAACCCGCATATATATAAAAATATAAGTTGCATTTTTTTATTAATGACGATGAACCGTGTAGCACAGGGACAGAGAATTTAGAGAGCGCGCTTCCAATGGGGTTGACGGGGGAGTGTCGTCGTATCTGTTGTGTCTCTCTCTCTCTACTGCTACTCTGGTCTGGTCTCGTCTGTCTGGTGAATCCGTGCGCCGAGGTCTTTTTATAATCTCCAGTACCGGAACTTTTTCTTCCGGTTTTTTGCCTCGCCACGCACGCCCACGTAATTCTCAGAGACACCTGTTCTGTTTGCCTCTGTAGCCATTTCCGCTACTGCCGGAAATAAGGTCAAACAAACATCCGTTCCTTTCAACGACCGGAAACAACCCCGCTTGCATCAGCCTTCTTCGGGTGGGGCCAGATTGTTATATTACAGCAGGTGAGGGAAGAAGATGACCGAATTGTCATTTCTTCACCTTTTTTATTTCTTTAGTCCTGCAGGAGAGTTTTTTGCCTCGCCCATGCACGCCCACGTAATTCTCAGAGACACCTGCAGGAGAGTTTGCAATTGGCCTTCAAACTAATTGATTCATGCCTCAGTAATCAAATAGACAACACAATGCATGGATTCCCCTGCGCGGCAACGCATTTTGTCATTTCGAGTCTGGAACTCATAAAAATCAATTCCATTTATCAAAGCAGGGCATGATCTTACTTTGTTAGAGAATGTAACATATATTATAGTAGTGAGAAAGTGACTGAAATCGATATGCCAGATCATTATGGATAACACTGCAAATTCTTCTTTTGGTTTAATTAAGAATGTCTAAATACATAGCAGAAGCAATATTCGATGCACGGATGAATTGCAGAGTTATATATGAAGAGCAAGCCTAGACAAGAGCAGTAGAATGAGAATACTTTAGCTCCTTTGATTTAATAAAGTGTTCAATTCAAAACTCCATTCATGTTGTCTGAAAAAGACCAAAGTGTACTGTTGCAAAAATGTTGTGATAATAACAACAAAAATGAGGACATTAGTCTGAATGTAAATGTAAATAATGATTTCTCATTATCCCTATAAAGTTAGAGATTTTGAGTTAAAACTGGAAAATGAAAAAGTTAAATTGGTGATGGTTATTTGAGATATATATATATCATGAGGAAAAAATATGGTAATACTAGCAATAATAAGAAAAGTGAGAGCTATGGCATAAGAGCCAGAGCTTGTGTGAACTACCCCCAAACTTTTCACCCAAGTCTGATTGGAGAAACCAGTCAGTGCTTTGTGACCCTCATTATCTTATCAATAGTTGCTTTTTTTCTAATCTACATTTATATAGATTACAAATTAAACTAAGCACAACTACAACAGGAAATCTTTTCCCCATTTTGATGTCATTCTGATTTCTTTGTTGACACCCAAATTCATGAATTTACAGGGTAGAGCATAAATACTGTTACAAAAAAAGACTCATATCTATCCTGACAAAAAATGTATTTAACAACCCAATTACAGACAATGATCAGCAGACACTCAAGGAACAATAAGGGATAACTTTTATTCAAAATGTTTCCCTCGAGCCTTCACTACAATACCAAGTCTTTTTGGGAAGTCATTTATAGCAGCACACACATCATCTAAGCGTATTTTATCCCAGCATTTGATTAATTTTATCCTAAGAGCTTCGATATTTTGGCAAGAAGTAGAGCAGGCTTTGCTCTCTGGAAGTGACCACAAAGAATAATCAAGAGGGTTAAGATCAGGTGATGCTGATCCAGGACAAACAGTTGTCTCTACACCACTGCTGAGTTACTTGAGCCGTGTGGCTTGTTGCCCCATCTTGTTGGAGAGTCCAAACTTCATCCCAGTACACAGAATTACATCATGGTATCAGTGCACCTTCCAGAATACTCTCAATATAACGTTCTTTGTTTATCTTGACCCCTTGACGAACAAAAACAAGTGGAGATTTCCCTCTTTCAGAAATAGCTGCCCATACCATCACTGATGCTGGTTTTTGTGTTCTGAAAACATTTCCTGCATTAGCAGGTATTGCCTCAGGACTTGCTGCTAGGACTCATTTTGATGACTGTGTGACTGTTGAACCAGGAATAACTTTTCATCTGTGAAGATGATGTTACAGAGTGTGCCATCTCTAATACGGTTCAACAAGAGTCGACTTCTGGTGAGTCTCTTTTCAATTGCAGGTGCAGAGAGAAGCTGTCTCTTTTGGAGCTTATAGGATGACATCTGCAGGTCATGTTGATATATCCTTCGCATAGTCCTTCACAATGTTTGTGCTTCTTTAGCCATTTTTCTCATGGATCTTTTTGGATTTCGCCTGATTTTTTCTCTCACATTTTTGATGAGTTTAGGTGTTCTGGAGGTGCGAGAATGGCCTGATTGTTGTCTATCTTTGATCGACAAAGTTTCCAGGTAACGATCAATTGTCCTTTTTATCAACATTCTGTTGATTATTGAAGATTTTCCCTAACTTGAATATTTCTGGTGGAGGCAGGCCCTTCTCATGCTGCTCTATGATTAAATTTCTCTTCAATTCAACAGACATTGTTACAAAATTGCAATATTTAGTTTCTGAAAAATAAGAACTCATATAATGAGCTATCATATAATTTAAATAAATTAGTAAATTTATTTAAATATCATTATAAAAAATAGTTTTGAACGTTTGTAACAGTATTTATGCCCCACCCTGTATTTTGCTAAATTTAACAAAACACAATATAAAATTCATTATTCTTTATCAATAATGCTGAATGTGTCAAAATTCTTCAAGGTTTTAACATGAGAAATCTCAAGTTGGTATTAAAAGTTGCCACAAAACTTTGATTTATTTAAGATGGAATGATCTATTATGACATAACTATAATTTGTATTTAAATACATTGTATTGATTTAAATACATTGTATTGATTTAAATACATTGTATTGATTTAAATACATTGTATTGATTTTCAATTTTTCTAATTGAATTGTCCACCAATATTGCATATGATTTATTATTGTACATAATTAGGTTACAATAAAATTTGCATTTTATATCAATACTATCTTATAAAAATTGAAATGTAGCAGAGTGTGGATTCTTTATCATGGATTTGGCAGGGGCTCTATGACATAGATTTTGTAAGGACATATGAGTTTCTTGCACTAACCCCGAAGAGAGTTTTAATAAGTAGACTTAACTTGCAAGCTATTGTTCATGGCTTTTCTTCTCAATAAGTCCTTATGCAACATTTGCCTTTAGTCAAGAATCAATTCTAGAAAAATGCTTATCATATTAGTTTTGCAATCTCTTACTAGTTTAGATTGGTTGATTTTATATGTTAACCTTGAATTTCCAAGGGCCACCTAGTGAGGACTGACTTCATTACTCAGTAGTAATGTTAGGTTAGATTGTTTGAGTTGATGATATATCCTTGTGTTATTTAATCGTGAATTATGTATGAGTTACCTAGAGAGGATAAAATTCATTACTTTGTTATAACAGTTAACAAAACCAAACTTGTTAACCATTACTCCATGACAAGGCACTTAGGTTAGGTTAGTTTGCTGATTTTATGAAATGTCAACTGTGGTTTGATTATTGCAGAATAAACCCAATAACCTTAAAAAAAGTAAGTGAGTTTCTGTTGATGTCATTTGCTTCTGTATTCAAAGAAAAACCATGGTAGACTAATTCCACCATTCATAACAGAAAATGGTTCATGGAATAACCTGGATATGCTGGCAGTAGAATAGTGTACATGCCTTTGAATGCATATAAAATCAATGGTAGTGAACAAAAGAGAAGGAAGCAGGCTGACTGCTGGGATTATAATTTGCAAATATTTGGTCTTGCGGCTCTGTGACACAATTTGCTCTATTTTTGCTATAATTATATAATGTAGAAGTTTTGGGTATGGCACCCAGTGAAGACGAAGCACTAGTCAGTTCTAACAGTCAATAAGGCTAATGTCAGTAACCATTACTTCATGCTAAGGCAAATAGGTTAGCTAAGATTTGAGGTCTTGGAAATGATGGAAACAAAAAGGAAATTAATACTGAGCATCAGGAAGAGACAGCTGAAGTTCCTGAGACACGCAATGAGGAAGGAGAGCCTGGAGAACCTGATACTAACAGGCCAGATAGAGGGAAAAAGAGACAGGGGAAAGCAATGGATAACATATTTGAAGAATCTAATCAGGTGGATGACAGAACGAGGATTGCATGATGTAACAGGAGAAAGCGTGCTCAGAGCCACCAGGGATAGGGAAACATGGAAAGCCATGATCGCTTACATCCTGAAGGGACAGGGCACATAAAAGAAGAAGATTTGTTGATTTTATGATATACATTTACTTGAGCAACAAGATTATCAACTAGGTCCCACCCTTTTACTGTGAAACCAATAAATTGTAAACACAAATTCTATTCCAGCAGCTTCTTTTCTTGCACTTCCCACCTGTGGAATTCCCTTCCGTTTACTTGCTTTCCTGAGAGCTACAATCTCCAAGAATTTAAATGTAAAGTCAATAGTCATCTCCTATCTCACTAACCTGCATCCTCTCACTCATGCTCCTTTCTCCATCCACTCCACTCTCATCAGTATTCTCATCCTTCTCTTATCCACTTCCTGACACCCCCTATAACCTGTCACTCTTTCTCATAACTTTCCACCTATGTAACCCCCTACTCAACAGTGACAGTAAAATGACTTGCTTGGGGCGATATGATGATAAAAAAATAAATAAATAAAAAATAAAAATATACTAACCCTTGGGTTATTTAATTTTGAATTGCATATAGGAGTCCGAGTGAGGTTTGAGCTAACTACTAAGTAGTAATTGTCAACAAAATTGGGCTTGTTAATCACTACTCCATGTTATATACACCTTGCTATAGTTAAGTTTATTTTATATATTAATATTATAGGTTATATACCTTTTTTGTATATTCAAATTTTTGTATAGCACACCCAGTAAGAATCAAAGTCACTAATCAGTATTAATACTCAATTAAATTAGCCTTGCTGAACCTGAAGCACCTCAGCCATTTCTAGATAGTTTGTTTCTCACTAGGTGTTCTATAAATGGGAAAGCAAAATTTAAATATATTCTATAATTTGATTTCAAATCAATATGGTGGTTTTTTTAAGCACAGCTTAGATTTGGCACAAGACTGAAAGTATGGAGCCCCCAGTGAGGATCAAACTCACTACTCAATTTTAATGATTCTAGCGAACCATTACATCACATCGATTTGTCCTAATTTCTCTTCAATATGAATGGGAAAAAGAGTTACTTCTCTTTATCTTATACTCAGAATACAATCAATGGCTCGCTGCTCATTTCAATTATATAGCCTAAGTAAGTATTTCTAGAGTGACTAGTTTATCCATGTAGCAAGTTCTGCTCAAATAGATTCATGTTTCTCAAAACCTTCTTCTTTTTTATGTGCCATTTCTTTTCAGGACGTAGGCGATCGTGGGCCTTCACTTACACCTATCCTTTGTCCCTTTCCTTTTCTTCTTGATATCTCTTCTCAACTCTGCCTCACCATCCACTTGCTCAAGCCCATCAATTATGTCTTATGTTGCTTTCCCTATCTCTCTTTCCCTCTGTCTGTCCCATAAGTATTAGATTCTCCAAGCCCTCTTTCCTCATTACATGTCCCAGAAAATTTGCCTGTTAAGTATGTTTCCTTTTCGTTTGCATGTTACTCACATGTTTGGTCTATGGTATCTTCAGCATCCTTCTTGACAGGCTCAAAAGTATTTGTAAGGAATACAATGAAGAATGGGTCCAATGGTGAATGGCAAATTCCAAGGGAACATAATGAGAAAGGAATGAGTATCACTGATAAAGCAGATATGTATAAAAAAAAATGAGAGAACAGTACAAAAGACATGCTCATCAATAAGATGCATAAAATTCATGGATGGAACACTGATAATAGAGAAAGAGGAAATATTTCATGGATATCTGAAAACTTTCTCACAATGAAAAGAGAACAACCAGTTATTGCAGAAATATTAATGTATGAAGTGCAATGATTTGCCAAACTGAAAAAAAAACACTAAAGAGCAAGAATTGTAATAGAGATGTTTGAAAGCCTTCAATGATTTTAATAGTGACAAGATTTTAGTTATATTTAAACATAATAAATAAAATACATAACAGTGGTGATATATCAGAAAGCCTAAGTAGATCTATTTTTGTAGCAATACCTTAAAATCCAGGTGCAAATAAATGTTAACTTCACCCCACAATCATCCGACTGAGCCATTTAACCTAACTAATCATTTGAATTCTGATGAATAGAGCATGCAGCAGAACCAGACTGGAAATAAGACAAGAACAGTGTGCATTTGTCAGACAGTGAAACAAGAAAGGTGATATTTATGCTCATAATGATATCAGAAAGATTAATACAAATCCAGAAGGATGTTGTTTTGTATTGTTTTTTTATAGTGAGGTTAATCCTGTAAAAGGCCTCAGAGCCACTTGAGGCAGTGTGTTACTGAGTAAGAATCACATTTTATGCAGTTAAGTGGGGAAGATAATGTTTAACACTAGACTTGAAAATGTTAAGATTATAGTGATCAACACTACCACAGTGCATTGGTTCGTGGAAAGAAGCTACTTGAGTGGAACTTACTTCTAACTAATAGAATACAAAGGGGATGAGGGTGGCTCCCAACAATGTTCTTAGTACAGCGGGTCATAGCCATAATGGTTAAAACTGGAGGAATTAAGGAATATATTTCATCTGAGCATTTTCCAAGGAAGTAGCAATAGATTAATGAAAGGCTTGCTATATTTCATCTGTGACAGAAAGGCTGCTTGGGGAAAAATAACTTATCACCCAGAAGAATGCTGAGATATTTTTGGACTCTATCGAGATGAGAAATTGAGGGTTGGGTAGTTCCTGCCAAAATATGACAGCATTACTCAATTTTAAGTCCTATACGGCACCTGTAAATGTAGTGAGAAGCCAGGTACTTTATAGGATAATATAGAGTATCAACCCTTTTTCTTGTATCATTAGTGATGGATTGTATGTATGAGTTTAACTTGCAGCCTGGGTTAAGTTTGAGGCCTAATAGCCTCTTAAGGCATGGAGCCTCTCTGGGGGAACACCCATTTGTCATGATTGTTAGTAGTTCAGCGTTCAATTGGTGACAATGGAATATAAACTAGTTTTGTTTTTGAGGCATAGAATGTAATCAGCCAGTTTTTTCCCCACTGAGATACTCAAGCTAGATCAAATAATTGATCAGCTACCAATCTCTGATCTTCATAAATTTTAGAAATGCATCTATATATCATTGCATCATTAGCATGGATATTTACAAATGATCAGAAGCAGATCATTTATGTGAAAAGAGAGTTGGTCTGAGAAATGATTCCTGACAGATGTTTGCCCTGGTTGCTAAGATCATGGAAAACTGGCCAATAACAACTACTATCAGGGACAGATTTTATTATTAAGATGATACTTCCTGTGATTCCATAGCTAAAGTGTTTGAGCAGCAATCCTTTGTACCACACCTTGTCAAAGGCATTTGAAATATCTAATACTATAGACCTTGAGGTGTATTTATTGTCTAATACCTCACTGATTCTGTGAGTAATGGTAGTTAGGACATCAGCAGTGGATCAGGTTGATAAAAACACATACTGCTTGTTGCTCAAAAGACTGTTCTTATTTAGTTGCACAACAATCTTTTTGTCGGTTATACAATCAAAAAGCTTGCTAGTGGCTCTGAGGAGATTGATTGATTGAGATATAGATGAGCATGTTCTTAAAAATCGAACATATGTCTGACATTTTCCACAGCCTTGGGAAGGATTTCTCTTTAAGGCAGTGATTAAATAACTTTGCTGAGATTGGGTTAGTTCCTCAGTTGATATTCTTAAGAACAATCACTGGAATTTTGTTTAGGCCAGTAGCTTTCATTAGATCAAGGCTTTGGTAAGTCTGAAGACTTCCTGGGCTGGGAAAATCCCTTAACTTTTCTTTTACTAATATCTGGGGCATTCGTACTAACTTTCCTAGCGTAGAAGCTTTCCTTCATGAAAAGTCCCCGGACATCCTAGCGCTTTGCAAAACTAACCTCAACTCTTCTATTCCCTCCTCTGACTTCTCCATCCCTGGTTATCTCCCCGTCTTAAGGAAGGATTTTGCTGTCCACATGCATGGGCTGGGGGTCTACGTTAGTGAACACCTCCCTATAGCTAGGGTGACTTCACTGAAATCTACTGACCACCAATATGTATGTCTCCGTCTGTCTCTCCTCAGTTTGGTTAGTTACCTTTTTTCTTTACCGTTCTCCCTCCTCTCCTGACTGCTCCCTTCTAGATAGCATTGCTGACAACATAGATAAGGCTATTTCCTACCACCCATTCGCTCACATATTTGTATTCGGAGAACTTAACGCCCATCACTTTGAGTGGCTTAAAGACTCTATTACTGATCCAGCAGGCATCCATGCCATGAACTTTGCTATTTCTCAAATCCCTTACGCAAGTGGTGGACTTCCCCACTCGCTTTCCAAGCACTCCCTCTGGACACTCCTCACTAATAGATATATGTTTTACCTCTGCACCTGATGCCTGTCAAGTCTCACAGCTTTGCCCTCTTGACAACTCCGACCATGCTGTTGTCTCTCTCAATATTTCTTTCCACTCTCACTCCCCCCAGGAGCCTCCTACCTATAGGACCTCCTACTGCTACCAAAAAGCTGACTGGGATGCCTTTCACGATTTCCTCTACGATGTCCCTTGGGGAAAAGTGTTTGATCTCCCAGTTGATGACTGTGCCTCTGAGGTTTCGTCATGGGTGAAAGCTGGCAATGATGCCTTCATACCTACCAGGAAGTATTGTCTAAAACCTCATTCCTTTCCGTGGTTCTCTCCTGCCTGTTCGGCCGCCATTGCCCACAGGAACCATTACTTCCGACTATTCCAGAGACAGTCATCTGATCACAATAGGTGCCTATTCACATCTGCTCGTAATGAGTGCAAGAGAATCCTGAATGATGCTAAAAGGTTGTTTGCTGAGAGAATGCGACAGCGCATAGCTGACCGCAAGTTTGGCTCCAAGGACTATTGGCGGTTATGCAAACAGGTGCTGAACAATAGCAAATCCTCAATACCTCCTTTAATCAATGAATTTGTGATTCTCACGTCATCTGCAGACAAAGCTGAGTGCTTTGCTTGCAGATTCTCATCCAAATTTGAGAGAGGAGATTCCGCCATATAAGATCTAAAGTAGTTTCAATCTCTCTTCATGTAATGTAAAATTGTTCAGTAGAACAGCAATTCAGGAGATTTCCTTGGTTTGGCATCAATTTGGACACTGTGTTTTATAGATTGTGCAAAAGTGCTTCATCAAATACATCACAAAGAACTGCTGGAACTGCTATGTAACCTTGTTATACTAGGGTCATTCAATAAATAAGGTGAAGTTTTTGGTATAAAGACTTCTAATACAGATAGAAACATACTTTTTTTTAGTTTTTAACATAGTCTACCAGCAGTATCACACACTTTTCTCATCTGTGCACAAGCTTCCATATTCCCTCAGCATAAAAATCTTTTGATTGATGTCTCAGCCAATTGATCACAGCACTTTTGACTTTATCATCACTTTCAAACTTCATACCTCCCTTGAACGCTTTCAAAGGTCCAAACAGGTGAAAGTCTGAAGGGGCAAGGTCTGGGCTGTAAGGAGGATGAAGGAGCAGTTCCCAGCCCAGCTCATTAATGGTCTTCACCATGTGGGCTGCTGTGGGAGGCCTTGTGTTGTCTTGATACAAGATGACCCAATGTGACTGATGACCCCTGCATTTGTTCAACAGATAGGTTCAAAATCCTTGCAATGTCATCCACTGTCACCCTTATGACAGACTGAATGAGGTCATTGACTGATCGATCACCTCAGGAAACCTCACTTCTGTAGGCCTCCCAGGCATTGTCTTCATCCTCAACACTGCTCTGTCCTTCTTTAAACAATTTAGCCCACTTGTAGACATTTTTTGGCTGAAAAATGTGGCACCATACACAGTTGACATTTATCTATGAATTTTAACTGGTTTGCACACTTCAGCAACCAAAAACTTGATAACTGACCTCTTTTCAATCCTGGAGCATGCTTCTTGGTCAGCCATCTTTGTTAATCTCCAAAACTCTCAAAGTTTTTTTTTTTCAATCTACAAAAAATTTAAATGTCTTTAAAAAAGAAGTAAAGGAAAAAAAAATTTTTAAAAGTAAGCTTCTATCTGTATTAGAAGTCCTGATACCAAAAATTCACCTTATTTATTGAATGACCGTCGTATTTGAGAAAGATATTAAAATAACCAAGAACTTAAGATAGAAGCAAACCCTCTCCATATGTATAAGAAATGAACTCAGTAAATGTACAAAAATAGAAAGGAGTCTTTTCACTGGACTTATTCAATATATACTGTGAGGCTATTCTGAGAGGATTAGATGTCCTACCATGATTCATTATTGCCAGACAGAATCTTAACACCATTAGATATGCAGATAACAGTATTGATAGCATACATAGAAGAGAAATAACAAGAACTCAAACAGAAAATATTGAAGGAAAGCAAGATGAAAGGAACAAATATGAATTTCATGAAAATAGAATTCATGATGTCAGGAAAACAAACAGCTTAACAAAATGGAGATACCAAAATCAAACAATTTAAATATCTAGAAAGCATTTTAACAGATGGTGGAAAGTATGATACTGAAATCAAAAGACACAAAATATGCCTTTGGAAAGCTAAGTAAAGTATTAAGAAATATAAAAATGTTGTTAGAAACAAAGGAAAGGGTATTTAACTGTTACGTAATATCAGTCCTTCTATATGGCAGAGTTGAAGAAGAGACTTCAAGCAACAGAAATGTATTTGAAGAGTTGAAGAAGAGACTTCAAGCTTCAAGTTGAAGAAGAGACTTCAAGCAAAAGAATGCAGAGAATACTATAGACCAAACATTTGTGCAATGATAAATTTTTAGAGAAAATGAAAACAAAAAGGCCACTTGTAATTAATACATGAGGAAAGAGGGCTTGGAATATTTGTTACTCACGGGACAGATTGAAGGCAAGAGGGATATAGGGAAAATTTAAATTTATTTTTAATTAATTTTTAGATTTTAGATTTTTTATTTTTGGCAATATCTTTTTTTTTCTTTAACTTATCAGAGGCAAATAATAATTTATACAATGATAAATAAGAATGCAAAAAGCCAAAATACTGACATTGAACTTCGTTTATGTACTGTGTCCCTTCAGCATGTAGGTGACTATGGTCTTCCACATCTTCCTGTTCCTTGTAGCACTTGATAAGTTTTGACTTTTTTATTATTTTCCCTAAACCTTATTCTGCTATACATTTAATCAAGCACATCAAGCATGTTACGTGCTGATTTCCTCTGTCCCTCTTTCCGTCAATATATTCTGTATCAAGTTTTCCAACCTTCTTTCCTCATTACATGCATATACTACATAGACTACATACATACATACATACATACATACTATATATATATATATATATATATATATTAGTCATCCACATACAAGTCTGTTTCGCTCATCGGTGTGGCTAGACACATCCACTTATTTCTGGCTGGGATCGAAACTCAATTAATTTGGTGTGAGTTGGAGTTGCTACCCCTAAGCCATAGGTGCATGGAATCAGAGAAGGGAAATTTTAGTGTGTTGTATATGAGCAGCGTATACACACGCCAGTCACTGAAAGAATTCAATTCATTTTTGAAGAGTCATGCATATATTGCAGATGTGGAAACTTTTTAAAATCTTCTTCTCTAGAGAGCTCAATCATAATGAGAGCATAATATATTAGACATCCGCATACAAGCCTGTTTTGCTGTATCACAGTTCATCAGTGTGGCTAGACACATCCACTTTCTTCTGGCCGGGATCGAAACTCGACCAATTTGGTGTCTGTCAGAGTCACTACCCACTATATATATATATAGCCAGAATGTGCCATCTAGATAAGCAGACTAGGCATTGCTTGCCCTGAATAAAATAAATCAACAGTACATTTTTCTTTTGTGGCACGATATGCAGCTAATCCAACAACATTATCAAGGTTACTTGGATTATTATGCATAAAATGAAAAACATTTTATTTTTTTGTAGATTTACTGCATAAAAGTCACAAGCTGCCTACCCTGTGTAATTATTGATGTCACATGCTATATATATATATATATATATATATATATATATGTGTGTGTGTGTGTGTGTGTGTGTGTGTGTGCATAATTTATTTTCAGATAGAGAGTGTCTGTAAAGGAACAAATTGACATAAAATAATAAAGTACGTCACAGAATGAAACGCATTGGATAAGATAAGTTTTTCCTCTTCTTCTTTATTCATATCTCTTTCTCACTCACTCTCTCTCTCTCTCTCTCTCTCTCTCTCTGTATATATATATATATATATATATATATATATATGTATACATATATATTAGAGTATGTTTGTATCTATCTACCTATTGACTAACTAGATCATATTCATTTATTTTTCACTGGACACTTTTCTTTCTTATTCCCACCTCGTGAAGTTATGGCTTTCAGCCAAAGACCTTCTGCTGTTGACAGATTCTGGCCATAATCCAACCATTCTCATTTTTTTTCAATCTGCCAGACCATTATTTTCATTCTTGTAAGTTTTTCTTCTTCTCTACCAATCTTTTTTTCCCTACCTTCGTGCATCAACAATGATAGCAACTATTTAAATCTGGATAGTCATGCCATGACGCAATGACTACTTCTCAATGTGTTAAATGGGGTAGATATGTTGTGTTTTCTTGTCTTTTTCTTTCCCTGGCCCAGATTGAGTTATGGGGATATTATGCAGGTGAGAAACAACCAAACATTAAATGACAAAGATATCTCCTGCCTCTTCTTATCTTTCTCATAACACACCCATTTTTGCTCTTTTCTCCTCCATCATTTTTATTATTATTATTATCATTATTATTATTATTATTATTATTATCATTGAGTCTGTTCAGGTTGCCAACCATTTTATGCAACTGAAACCAAATCGACACGTTTCACATGGAATATGTTATCCTTGACCATAGGCAGATAAATCAGAATAACTGTTCAAAAGAGAATGAAAACAAAACAGTATATATAAGTTGGGGAGATCAGCTGATTATGCTACCATGGTTTCAAACTTTTCAGTTTCATTCAGTGATTTGTATTCAAATGAATTCAAATTGTTTGACATAACTGAAAAGGTCAAAATCATGGGACCATAACTGGCTGATCTTCCCACTTAAATATCTAAATGTTAACTTCATTTCCCTTCAAACATGTATTGGGCACTTTTTAATACAACTGTTTACTGGCCTAATCAAAATCTAATTTAAATCTGACCTTAAAAATTACATTAAGCAATTTTGGTTCCCCCTGAGAAATGATACTTTTATTATTGCAGTAGCCAAATCTTAAAATAAAGCTAAAAACAGTAATTGAAATTAATAATACACCTAGAAAGAGCACTCAAAGAATGCAAACCTCTGCCAAAGCAATACCAACTTCATCTCAGTGATTAGAAAGAGATGCTTATTAAAATAAGAATAAGTGTAATGAACTTGGCTGCTCTCAAGAGTGAAAATACAAAAATGTGAACTTGACCACTCTTAAAATTAAATGTATTCTTATAATGAAACAGAGGATGTAATTCAGTATTTGACATTTGAAAGAAAAAAACTAAATTTTAAGCACAAAACTGGAAAAATCACCTGGAAACTTTATCATGCACTAAATCAAACCCAAAATCTAATGAGTTCATGCCAGTTATGAGGCCAATCATTCCTGAAGGTTTCACCTGAATCCCTCCAGTAGGTCTTCAGATATCTTGACCATGAACAAACAAACTGATAAGCATGATTGGATAAAACACTTCCACCTTAAAGCAGAGGTAAATATGTGTAAGCAAAAATACTTCCTCCTAGAAACTCAAAATCTACTGAAGATTTCACAGAGCATGTTTACGAAAGTACATATCATTTTGCTTATCATAAGACTTCTTTTTAAAAGACCAACAAACCCTGATTATTTTATTAATCTTAAAACAGTCTGTCATATTTTGGGGATTGCTTATAATAACTATGACCTACTATGCCAAAAACAGATATAGAATTAAGAGAATATCCCCAGTCTTTCCTCATATTATCCCAATATAAAACTTGTACTCCATCATTAAAAGAGATTTATATGAGATTGGAAACCAGCATTCATGAAAAACTATCAAGGATGCAATAAAATCTGATAATTTGTTCACATACATGGGCAACAATGAAGAATCCAAAATATATAGATCAAATGTTTGTTTCTATAACATATATATTGAGGATTTATTTATAACTAAAAATATATTTCTCTAATAAAACATGACAATATGGAAAACAAGTTACTCTCAATATTTTTAATAATGAAAAATATTACTGTTGTCCTCATTGTTGTTTGTTTACATAAAAAATATCAGAGAAAATCATTAACATAAAAAATTTGCAATATGAACTCTGGTAAAAAAGAGTTACTAAAAATTAGGTTTATAAGTCCCCAAAATTCAGTTGTTCTTGTTCTTAAGGACACATGGATATAGATGTTGGTTAGTTCCTGTGACTTGACCCACAGAGTTGTGAGTTCAATAACAGGCAGTGGTGAACAAGTAACTTGCAGGTTAGAGGGAGAGAACTCATGTATTCTAACGAGACTTTATGCAAGGAATGAGAATGATATACCCCAGTGATTGTAATAAAGGGTTCAGTTTGAAATTCCTAGCACCTGAAGAAGGCCAGAGCATACAACAGCCGAGATGTCATACGAATGGCAACAAAGATAAGGACAATAGTCTGAATAATGTAAATACTACCTCATCTCAGAAATGTAGGTAAATATTAATGTTTTTATTTTAAAAATTACACAACTGCTCATATATATATGAGCAATTTTGTAAGTTTTAAACTGATTGGTGAAGGATTCATCAACAAAACTCTGCAATTGGGATGATTAAGGTAATATGACTGAGCTAAATGACAACTTTATATTTGCATTAATTATATACATATATATATTGACTTATATTGAATTTGTTGGGCTCAGTTTTGCACAAATACTCTTGGGAAAGTTATGAATAGATTTTGTCTTCCTCTAGCTATAGGTTAAATAGCAGGACAGATTGGGGTCTATAGCCTTGGATGGCAACCAGTCTACTGTAGTCAGTCAGTTTAGGTGCCATACGTGATACACGCTTGGGCAATCATGTCTCAAAAGAGACATGACTGACTTGGCAGAAGATTATTCCTCAGTAGGTTGCCATTGCTTCCTGCAGTAGACTGGTTGCCAACCAAGGTTATAGAACCCAATCTGTCCTATTATTTGACCCATAACTGGAAAGAAAAGATGGATTAATACCTTACCCAAGGGTATTTGTGCATAAGTGAATGCAAAGAATTCAACTTGTAATTGAACAGAGAAAACTCTTCAGCAACAAGAGATTTCTTCCATGACAAGAGCAAGCAACTGAAAATACGCAGAAATACTGACAAATGAGGAATATTCAAAAATTAAAGTGAAAGCTGCATTCCCAAAATTGAATTGAAACAAATGGTGGGAAAAGACAGTATTGTAACAGAGATACTGACAATCTTAGAAAATTTTGGCATTGACAAAATTAAAGAAATAATAAGTCGAATTTACAATGGTGGCAATATGCCAGAAGACCAAAGCAGATCAATTCTTACACCACCGCCTAAAAAGCCCGGTGCAAACGAATGTGAACTTCACTGAACTAGCAGTTTAATGAATCACAACAAAACTCATCATCTGAATTCTGATGAATAGCACGTGCAGCATAATCAGGTCAGAGATGGGACAAGAACAGTGTAGATTCGTGAAGGACACTAGAACAAGGAACACAATATTTATCCTCAAAATGTTATCAGAAAGGGCAATTCAAATGCAAAAATGTACCTGTGTTTCATAAACTACATAAAAGTATTGGACAAAGTACACTACAAGGACTTGGTAGAGATGCTTGGCAACCTAAACCTATTAGATATTAGTATAATCAACAACCTGTAATGTCAGCAAGCTACTTGCATACAGACAGGAAAATGAGTTTAGCGGATGTACAAAAATAGAAAAGAGTGTAAGACAAGGATGGGTCTTCTCTCCAGATCTATTCAAACAACACAACGAGGCAATTCAGAGGGAACAAGATGTCCTTCCAGGATTCGTCAATGGTGGCCACAATCTGAACAATATAAGATGTGCAGATGATACAGTGCTGATAGCAGACATGGAATGGAAACTACAAGACCTTCTACAGAAATTAGCTAAAGAAAGTGAAAGAAAGAACTAAACATAAACTACAAGACAACTGAATGCATGTAAAAAGAGGAGTTCAAAATGCCAACTACAGGCCAGGGATACTAAAATCAAGCAAGAACAGAAATTTAAATACCCAGAAAGGTGTTCTAACAAAGAGCTCTAAAGGCGTATTGGCATGGCCAAGGATGCATTCCAAAAGCTAAGTACAGTATTTTTTTTTTTAATCATTTCACCCCGAGCAAGGCAGAAATGCCACTGATGTGCAGGGGGTTACATAAATGTAAAAAGATTAATTAGAAAAGAGTGAGGAGTACAAGCTAGTTAGAAAGGAACAATAGAAAGCTGAGAAAGCAGGTGCAATGACAGATACATAGGTGGAGAGAAAGGGAAGGTTATACAGGGGAGGGGAGAGAGCTAGAGGCCAGTGGTTAGTAGATGAGTATTACAAGAAAATTTTGTTGAAAATAAAGAAAAGAGTACTGGAGTGTGATGTGACATCTGTCTTCCTATATGGCAGTGAATGCTGAACAATCTTTTTCTTTTTTTTTTTTAATCATATCACCCCGAGCAAGGTAGTAATGCCACTGATGTGCAGGGGGCTATGTAAGAGTGAAAAGATTGGAAAAGAGAAAGCCGGAAACCACATCCTAAACAGGAAACAAGGGATGAGCCTCTTCACCTGTTCAATAGACATGGGTGGAGTTAAAGATTAAAGAAAGACTTGAAACAACCGAAATGTGGTTCTACAGAAGGATGTTGAAAACACCATGAACCACAAATGTTGGCAATGATGAGGTTTTGGATAGGATAAAAATGAAAAGGAAATGGATACTTAACATCAGGAAAAGACAGCTGAAGTTTCTGGGATATGTAATGAGGAAGAAAGGCTTGGAGAATCTGATACTCACCAGAGAGATAGAGGAAAACGAGAGATAGCAATGCATGACATACTTGATGGGTTGGAGCAAAATGGATGACAGAGCACAGTTTGGGTCATGTAACACAAGAAAGGGCATTAAGAGCTACAAGCGATAGGAACATGTGGAAAGCCATGATCACCTACACTCTGAAGGGATATAGCCCATAGTAGACAATATGTATGAAGGATATTCGATGTATAGATAATATAACAGATATTGGTACAGAGAGTAAAATCAAATGACCTGAGTTCAAAATCCGGTATCATTGGATGCATTTACTTTCACACTAATTCTCTTGAGAAAGACATAGATCCATGTCTTCAGCATCCAGCAATGAATTAAACAGGGGTGTCGACTAGGGCTTCTTGCTTTAGACAGCAGCCAGTTCAAGAGAAAGAAAATTCTGAATTTGAAATTGTGAAGAAGACAATGGGAAATCAATGCATAATTTTTTTTTCCTAAGAATGCATAATGATTTACAAATAAAAGAGAAAAGGAATGTGTGGAGAGCCATAAATGTATATATCTTGCAGGGACATGGCATTTAAAAGATACAGGATAACATTTCAATTAAATATGTTTATGTGGCTTGTATCTTTTGGACTCATTTATAAATAATAATTTCTCCTTCATCTTGCATAATAAAACCTCATGGCTCCTAATAAGTTATTATCAGTATTTCTTAATAAGATTAATATTATAACCTGAAACAAGCAGGAAATTTTCCCACCATTGATTATTGAATACAAATTTTATGGTGAAAACATTGATTTGCATCACCAAATCTAACATAGTGTTTTTATTCTGGGGTGGATCAAATTGTGACTTTTTAAAAACCAAAGCAAAGCAATAAAGTGTTACATGGATGCATTTCTATATAAAAAATATTAATGAAGTCAACAAAAAAGGTTAAATTTTATAGTAAGATATTCTACAGAGTCCTATTTGTTGATACAAAAAAACTTTCATTCATGAAGTAGTTGTAAAATAGAGAAATTACAAATAAAACGTTTGGAAGATTTAGGTACGTACAAAATATCGCTAAAAACAGCATGAAACAGCATAGTATGAATAAAAAAGTTCATAAACTTAATAAAACAAACTTTTTCCATCAAAATATAATATTTATACTTTTATTAAGAGGAAAGCTCAAAGCAATTTTTAATTATTTTTAAAATTTTTTGAATCCCTGCTAACATTTTCGAAATTTTGATAGAAAATGTTGTTTTGTTTGAGTTAGCGGCTAAAAAAAATATTACGCCTTTATTACAATAGGTTACGTGGTAATGATGACAGAACCCACTTTTTTCACGGTAACAAACACATTAATTTGAAAATTCTCGCAAAAATCAAATAATTGTCAGATTTGAATGAAACTTTCAGTACTCATTCACAAATGAATGAAATTATTTTTTAAATTATTATTTTTGAAATATCTTGATGAAAATATTTTTTTTAAGTATGTTACCCCCCCTCTACGTAAATCCATGAAATTTTAGTAAAATTTAAATATCTGTATAAATTTTTTTTATTAAATAAACGCAGGACTCATTGGGGCATATAAATCATCTATACTTTTTATTTTAAAATGGACAACCTGACCGAAAATCTGCCCCGAAGCGTAAAATAAAAAATACAATAAAACTCTGATATAATTTAATTTGATAAACTTTTAATTGCTGGAATTAATAATAATTATGAAGGACATTATAGTCTGAAGAAAAAAAATTTTTTCGTTTACTAATAAAATTTTGAAAGAATTGATTTTATTTTTTTATTTTTTACTATAATAATTCATAAAAGTGTTTCTAATATTTTAAAAACCTTTTATGAAAACGTTGTTTAATGCCATTTTTACTTAAGAATTGGTGATTATATTACCTATCGAAAATTGAAAAGTTTGATAAAAATCGTTCACCCATTTCAATTTTAAAATAATTTAAAAAAAAATAAATTTGTTAATTTTTATTAAGTACGGTGTTCCATATGAGTCATAATACGTTTCCGTAGGGGGTCGTATTGTTTTTAGAAGTTAACAAGTGTTTGGATTAACTGCCCTTACATCGGAAACGAGACAAACCTCACTTCGATTCTGATTCTAGTCTCTTCAAGACGTTTATAAAATTCAACAGCCTGTTTTGCAATTCATTCCATAAATATTTACACAGTAAGTATTATTTTTTAATTTCTCAAATTTTTAATTGTGACTATAGGTGCATTAACTAAACTAATTTACGATAATTTTATGTATAGCACAAGAAAATGTGAAAAAAATTCTCAATTGAACTTCAAAAAAAAAAAATCTTCACGATAAAAGTTTGTTTTTATTAAAAATGAAGAATTATCGTGTATAAGTTTTTATATAATGTTTGCAAATTACCTAACTGACCATTTAGAAAACGTTCTACTGGAATTTCTTTTGTTTTTTATGAGATTTTTTAGACAAACTTGTGAGGTAAAAATTCGCTCTTAATTCTACCCCACGCTGCAAGAAAAAGAACTAAAAAATTATAAAAATAAGTCTTAAATCTGATTTTGTGAAATGTAAAGTTTGAAAAAGATTTTTAAAAATGAAAAGGCTATTATTAGCTTCAATTTAAAATATTGACAATGAAAATTTTTTTATTAAATTTGTTTGAGAAATTTTATTTCCTTTAGTTTCACCTCCAGTTACAAATTTGGCTTCCATTTTTTTTTTTTTAATGCACAAAGCAAATTACAATGAAGTAAATCTGAATAATCAAAGTAGTTTTTTTTTTAATTTCAAACAGAAATTAAATTGATTGGAAATTATTTAAATGCTATTTAAAATTTTGTTCCACAATTTTTTTTTATGAAGAAAGTGGAAGATTTAATAAAATAGTTTGAATTGTTTGTAAATTTAAAAAAAATTATCCTACTTAAAATTACTCATTCCCCTAAATGTGGAAGGAGTAACATTAAATTAACTTGTTAAAAATATCTGTAAACATATTTCAAAAATAATTTTTTTAATTTATAGATAAGTCAGTTTCATTAAAATAAATCAATTGTTTTATTTTATTTCAGATGAATAAAACTGAACAAATTCTTCAGAATTACAGTAATGTAGAGATAGGCAGCCCTATTTTGTGTGGCCATATTTTTTATAAAGTCCATAAAAAATATGGATCTTTACAAATAATAGCAGAATGGGCCACAAAGAATAATGTGCAAAACGGTTTCCCCGAAATTAAGAAACATAAAATAAATGATCTTTGTAAAATATTCAACAGAAGGTTTAGTGGGAAAAGTTTTGCATTATTTGCGAAACTTTGCAAACAGACGGCTCATTCTGTTACGTCTAACTTTTCTGTTGCTGCTGCTATTGCATCATCTGCCTGCTCAACCTCTGCCACAACTTCTAAAATGCCTGAGCCAACTGGCAACATGCCTTCTAATACTCAAAATCTTTCCTCTGTCACTGCAACCTTGACTGATACAACTGCAACCTTAGCAAAATTAAATGCAAGGCTAATCCAGCTATTTGAGAACATTACTCAAGAAACCCTCCCTAAAGCAACACAAACCCTCTCTGAAGCAACACGAACCCTCACTGAAGCAACACGAACCCTCACCGAAGCAACTGGAACCCTCACCGAAGCAACTGGAACCCTCTCCACACCAACTGGAACCCTCACTGAAGCAACTGGAACCCTCTCCACACCAACTGGAACCCACTCTAAATGCCAGCTTTCATCTTAAACTCTACCTAAAAAGTTATCAAAAAAAAATGAAACAATTAGATCCCTTAAAAAACAAATCCAGTTGCTACAAGAAAAAACGTGAATATTTTGAATCCACTCACGACCAGGAAGCTCTATTATGACTGTCTTTTAAATGGAGTTCCTGCTTCTCGTGTTGGTGAACTGGTGAAATGTATTTCACAAACACTATTACAGAAAGATGTGAAGAGAAGTTCTACAACTGTTTATAGAATGGTTGGGGAGCTCGGTTTCCTTTTGGATGTCATGACGTTCAATGCAGTGATAAGTGCCGAAAACTGCACTTTAGTTTTTGATTCGACAACGCAAGATGGAATACATGTGAACTGTGTCATGTTAACAACGCCATCATCATCTCATCTTGTGTCTCTTGAACATCTTGCTGGAGGAACTGCAAAAGACTATAAGCAGCATATTTGTCACTGCATTACTAAGTTGGCCGAAGTAGGATCACATTCTACTGGTCAAAGTATTGATCACAGTTTCAAAACAATTATTTCTAAAATTAAATGCTGCTTGACAGACCGAGCTCCTGTCAACCATTCTACAATCTGTTTACTAGAAAAGGAGTGGGAAATAAGAATGAAGGAATTTCATTGTAACTTACATCCTTTGGAAGCAGTTACATCAAAAACGAGGAAAGTCCTTAAAGAATGTGAGCCCAGCACCATGAGAAATTCAGAAGTAAGTGAGTGCGTAGCATGGCGAATTATTGTCGGTGTGAATTTCCTCAGATATAGTGATAAATTAGGGCATGTAAATACCATGAAGCCCTTTTTTCGCCAGCAAGGGCTTACATTGTCCCTAATCCCGAGATTCCGAGGAAATCGGTTGCATATAATTTTTCATTTAGGTGCAGCTTATTTTCCCATTTTTGAAAAATGTAAGAAATTTGTAATGGGACTTTCCTCTACAAATGAAACTGTCACTAGGTTGCAGACCTTATTCAGAGAAGAAGTTGCCGTAATTGAAATTCAAGTGCTGGGAATCATAGGGAAGTTATTAACTGGGCCTTGAATGAGTACCTTCTACACCGATGCTGAAACCCAGAAAGATCCCATTGACACGATGAACATCGTCAAAGGGGTCATTGCAAATATGAAGGTACTCATTGAGGCCCCCATGGATATTTTTTCTTGTCAAAATGACTTCTTTGGAAACCAACTATCAAGAGAAGTCTCTGACTCTATACTGATTCCCACTAAAAATGAACATTTATTTCAGCAAATGATAACTGCCTGTTTAAAAGGAGCTGTGGAGGTTTTAAGCAGGCAGTATGAAAAATCATTTGCAATTGTAGAAGCTTCTCCCAAGTCGATGATAACATCAGTGAGGCAGCACACCATGCTAGCAGAAAGTGTCATCGGTGAGTTTTGTGAACGAAAGAAGCTTGCGCCTAATGCTTATGTATCCAGCATAAGTGATCTCATTAAGGCCAAGCGGAATCAAGTAGTGAAATTCATTGATGACCTTGATGCTAGCCAATTGGATCGCTACTTAGATTTGGCAAGGACTTTCGGCAGATAGGAGACTGAACAGAGAAAGCCGATAAATGAAGAAGTTGGAGCAGAAATTGTCAGAAGGATCCAGGCAAAAAATGACAAGTTGGAGAAACAGAAAAGAGCCATGATCCAAAAACAGCTCAAGACTTTGAAGGATACATCAATTTCATCTTTAAGGAAAGAATATCCTGATTTTGCTGAAGGCCTCCATGAAATACTTAATGGTAACATAGTTGGCAAAACCATACGACATATTTGGACAATTGATGGTGTAAACCGTCAATATGTCGGCCACATCATGAGTTTTGTAAATCCAATGTACAATATTTTTTATCTCAATGATTTGATCGACAACTGTCAATTGAACCAATATGAAGTTGGTGCTGACTATGTTATGCAGGACCTTTTTCTTGAAGATGAGCAGAGTTGAACAGGCAAGAGAAGAAAAAAAAAAGGCCCTTTTCAGGGCCACAAAATATTCCAGAAAGTCTTTTCTCTGAATACAAAATATTGCGTAAAAATGATGTAACCAAATATATATATTAACATCTGCAGTACTATAAAAATTAAATTACATATTATTACCATGTCTTAAACTTAATGATAACTTATTAATAATATGAAAAATATATAATATAATTATTAATAAACAACCAAATAAAATTATTAATAAATAACCTAGATCTATCTATCGCCCAGTTCACATTCCACCCACATCCACTGAACAGGTCAAGAGGCCCATCCCCCGTTCCCTGTCTAGGATGTGGTTTCCGGCTTTCTCCTTTCCGATCCTTTCACTATTACACAGCCCCCTGCACATCAGTGGCGTTACCGCCTTTCTCGGGGTGATATGATCAAAAAAAAAAAATTATTAATAAATAACCTAATAAAATTATTAGTAAATAGTATAATAAAATTATTAAATAACCTAAGAAAATTATTAGTAAATAGCATAATAAAATTATTAATAAATAACCTAAGAAAATTATTAGTAAATAGCATAATAAAATTATTAATAAATAACCTAAGAAAATTATTAGTAAATAGCATAATAAAATTATTAATAAATAACCTAAGAAAATTATTAGTAAATAGCATAATAAAATTATTAATAAATAACCTAAGAAAATTATTAGTAAATAGCATAATAAAATTATTAGTAACTAACATAATATAACTTAGTTTGGTTATTTTAAAATAAATTAATAATAAATATAATATAACTTAGTTTGGATATTTTAATTTCATTAAATTAAAAATTATTCTAAAAGAAATTTAATTTTTTTAATTTGTCAGAAAGCATATTAATAGTTTCAGAAAAATATGTAATATTTAAACAAAAATATTTAATATTTCAGAAAAATATTAATAAATAACATTAACAATATAACTTAGTTTGGTTATTTTAACTTCTGTTTTATTAAATTATTTTAAAAGAAAAGTAAATTTTTATTTATTCAGATAAAAGCATAGTCTGGCTATAAAATTCTATAAAATATTATACTTGCTGAATATATGTTAAATTTTCAATTTTACTATTTAGTTAAAAAACAACAAAAAAAAAATTTAAATTTCGAAATGTTACATTTTAAGCAACATGAATTTTTTGTTACTTACGGCCGCCATCCAAACGTCATTCACACCTGCTACTTGTCAACACGTAATTTATCGCCTAGATAAGCGTAGGGATGTACCAAAAATCACTGCGCATTTTCGATACCTCAATTTAAATTTAATTTTTAAAAATAAAAACATTTTCTTGAAGCTTTAATTTTACCTTTAATTGAAAGCCAAGAGATTAAATTTACTAATTACCATAAGCAAAATACCCTGGTATAGTTCAAACCGAAATTATATTGCTCGGAATCAAAAATTTAACTGTAGAAAACTTTTTTTTTAAAATTTACCGCCATTATTGACGAATCGACAGATTTTGTAAACAGTAGCTAAATTTCTGATTTAAAAATCTTGCAAAAAAAAAATATACCTCCTTGACACGTTATTTAAGTCGATTTTTATAATTGAAACCTACCTTTATCTGATTTCAAACAAGCATTAAGTGCTTACTAACTTGATATTTACGAAATAAATCACTCTTTAAAAACAGTAGCCCTCTTGTCAGCGCTTAGATCATTCCAGTATATTTGAGAAAAATCTAGATGATTCAAGGAATATGCTAATTAGGTGTTAGCCCCTATAAAAATAGTTTTTTTTGAAGAGAGTTGTCAGTTGTTAAAAGCAAATTTCTGGTATTATCAACTCCGGCTTTTGATTTGAGGATTATTATATCCAGCCAAAATAATCTCTATGAAAATTTACCAACCAACAAAAACCCAAAAGAGAATCTCATGGAACTAATCTTGTAAATAGAGTTTTTGAATATTTTCCTTGACCAAACTAGTAAATTATTCTTTATATATATATATATATTTGTGGATTTCTAGTAATAGCACTTATATTACTTCACTAGCCCTAACAGGTTAGAAATACTTGGCCCTCACCTTCTCTTCTCCCTCATAAGACTGTCTGTAGATCTAGAACAGCCTAAAACTCTACGTTTTCTTTTTTGAATGCCACAATGGTATCTTTGTATATATTTTATTTTGTGTTTTTTAGTAAATTAAAAATTTTATTGTGATTTAGCTCTGTATTTTGGTAAATCATTTTCTTTTCTTTTGTTACAACTTACAACTTATAACACATAACAAAAGCCACTAAAAACATAAGGGATTACCAAATGTTAAAGAATATGAGACAAATTTTTTAAGGAGAGATTGCAATAAACGGACAGAAGTTAAGAAGACAGAACATAACGATTGACATTGCATTCAATTTTTTAAAGATCAAAATTAGCTGAAGAGCAAGACAGAAGAGATTTTCATAAGCAAGAAGAGTGAGAGAAGAAACTGTTAGCATAAAAATTACAATTACAACTAGCCATTTCAAGTGTAAAATAATGAGACTTTGCCATCAATTAAAGTAGTATGATTACATTCATAAAGTCTAGGTACAATAATATAAAGTTCATCAGAAAAATTACCATGAAAATATTGACAGAAAAGAAACAGAGAAGCTATGTTAGAAGGTTGAGAAAGAGACTGAAGCTAAGATGCCAAGTCAAGACCAATAAAATTGCAGATTCTTCTTTAGATTTTAGCAAGAACTTAATAAATTAATTAAAAAAAAAAATGACCACCCATTTTATGTCCAGTAGAAACTTATATTAACATTCAAAGTAAATTTGTCATAAAAAATTTCTTATCATTGGTTGGTTATCAATTTTATTTTACAGTGAAAACACTGACTTGCATAATAATCTGACACAGTGTAGTATTTCTGGGGTGGAGCAATTTTTTAGTTAACAACTATAGAAAACTGATCCCCTATTTAATGTTGTTATGGGGAAACACACGTATTTCTCAGATAATGAACTCTCCCTCCTATATTAATAAGAGTTAACAGGAAGTTAATGGGAGAAGTTCTTGGGAAGTTCATACGAGTTCTTTAGAGTTCTATTGGAGTTCAGTAAAAGTTGTTATTAGTCTATGAGTTAACCGAATACTAAGGAGTCAGCTTTTGGTGGAAGACTACAAAGTTCTTAACATTTGGGGTGCTTTAAGTCGATTAGCAACTGACATAGCCTGATTATAACCTTCAGTGTGAAAACTACTTCGCAACAAATGTCCACTAGAAACTTATACTAATATTCAATGCAAATATTTTGTGAACTGTTTCTCATTGGTTTGTTTGTTTCTTTAGTGGCATATCAACTCTTTATGGAACATTTATTGCCAAAATTGAATTTTGTTGGGAGCGTTGGTAATTATCTTTTCAAAATAATTTTTGTCTTTCTTTTTACCAGAAAGTATTGCTGGTAATTTTCAAAACACCAGCAATGTGTGTGTGTGTGTTTGTGTGTCCATTACCTATAGATTCCGAAACGGCTGAACCGATTTTCTTGAAAATTTACACAGTTGTACTATAAGCGACTGCGAGTGTTCTTAGCTAGGTTTTGTGTTGAGGTACCCCCAATAAATATTGATAATCGATAATCGAAAAAATCGTGTTATAGAAGGAGTGCTCCGATTTTAATCAAATTTGATACACTCATAGACAAAGACATAAAAAACGCTATTCAGAAGTTTCAAGGTTGCAATTCTTACAATAGTGCAGAAAATCGATAATATATATATATAAAAGGCAAGATGTTTATGTGTGTGTGTGTCTGTTTATCTGCCTGTATGTCTGTATTTTTTCAGCCCTTTTATCTTAGTTTTTGCTTTCGGTTTGGCTCTAAGTATGTAAAATTGTAGTTCTTAGTCTCAGCCATAATACCATTTACTCAGAGGACTTATTTAGCCTTCAAAATTCAGTTTATGACAAAAAAACTTATTTGATATTGATATCAGGAAATCAAAATTTGACTTACATCCATTCATTTTTCTTTCAGTCTACGGTTTCACTTTAACTGGAAACAACTATTGCTTTTTTGTTTTCGTGCCAACATCCAAAGAGTCTGAGCTCCAGAACCATTGATTAGTTTTAAAGCTTTCATTACACCCAAGCAATGCCAAGCTATACTGCTAGTTTTCATTATAAAAATATATTTTTATGCTTTCATACTGTTTGAACCCAGTTTTGGTGGCGGGGGGGTAACTGTTTGCCAATAGCTGGAACCCTAACAAGTGCTACTACATCGAGTCAGGTTGAACCTAGTAAGAACAGCAATTAAGGAGGTGCTTCCACACTCATCAAAACCTCCAGTCCTCTGATCAGAGGCCCTGCTGCCAGATATAATTCATCATTGGTTGGGTAATATCAATTTTATTGTGAAAACACTGACTTAGATAATAACATCTGACACAGTGGAGAAATGCTATTTGATCTGCTAAATTTACCAAGCCTATCAAATAGCAATTACTTTCTTCTTACCGAAGAGCGGGTTGAAGCCTGTAAAATCTTAACTATTATCTCAAGGTCTTGAGGAATACTGACAGAATTGACCAACTAATAAAAAATTCTGATTTCAAACCAGTTCAAGTCAAACATCAAATGCATTGCCCTGCCGGAATTCAATTTGTGATTTCCATCTTATAAAACCTGTGAGGTTTGTGCAATAAGACAGGCAATGATAAAACAATATCCAGATAATCATTCTCTGGTAATAAGAGTTAGCACTTAGATAGAAATGATTTTTGTAACAACAGTAAACTGAGTGAAGCATGAAATGGGGTCCCTTACATTATCACTCAAATAACCAGGGGCGGGGACTGTTTCCACTTTCATGCTAATTATTATGCTGGAATGCTTCTCTGATTTTGGATACATTCCATTTATTTTGGCACCAATGACTGGAAGCAAGAGACAGCCTGTAAAAGTCTCACAGAATGAGTAAAATCTATTTATTTCAGAGTAATAGAAATATTAACAGCTCCACTGTTAGTGTTCTCATGTCTGAAGTTTCAATCAAAATACACCAAAAGAAATCAGAATGAGATAAAAAAAAACCCACAAAAATGTCTAAGATATTTATTTTTACAAAGGAAATAAGAGAAGAGGGCATCATTAGAAAAAGATTTTGCTGAGAAGTGTGTTGAACATTTCTTTACTTCTCAGAGTCACTCTGGGAAGCAAAGAAATGTTTTATGCACATAAATTTATGAGTTATTTTACAAATTCCTGTGTTGACCAATGCTTGTAAGAAATATGTAAAGGTAAAACTTGAATTTGGGGAAATAATACAGGTAATTCTTTAAATATTAAGTATAAGATAAAAGATCTGTTGTGATCAGCACAATTTGAGTTTTTTGATTGGATTTTTCTTCTTCTATGTGCTCTATCCCTTCAGAACGTAGGCAATCATGGCTTTCCATGTCTCCCTATCCCTGGTGGCTCTTAGCATGCCTTCTCCTGTTACACCATGAAACCCTAGTTCCATCATCCACCTGATTAGGTCCTTCAAATATGTTATCCACTGCTTTCCCCCATCTCTTTTACCTTCTATCTGGCCTGTTAGTATCAGGTTCTCCAAGCCCTCCTTCCTCATTGCATGTCTCAGGAACTTCAGTTGTCCATTCCTGATGCTCAGTATTAATTTCTTTTTCATTTCCATCATTTCCAAAACCTCATCATTGCTCACATGCTCAATCCATGATATCTGCAGCATCTTTCGCTAGAACCACATTTCAGTTGCTTCAAGTTTTTATTTCATCTTTGATGATATTGTACAGCAAGTACTCTCTTCTTTGTTTCTAGCAAAATTGTCCTGTTTCTTAATATTTTACTCAACTTCTGAAATGCATCCTTGTGCCTTTGGATCTCAAGAATATAAATGTATAGAAACTGATGTGACCACAATGTGAGGGGTCAGTTTATATACTGATTGTAATATAGAATTGATTCCCCCACTTTATATCCAGTATGCTTCTGTAGAACCACATTTCAGTTGCTTCAAGTTTTTCTTGCATCTTTGATGATATTGCCTAGCATTCACTGCCATATTGAAGAACTGATATCACGTAGCAATCCAGTACTCTCTTCTTTGTTTCTAGTGAAATTGTCCTGCCTCTGTTAAAAGACATTTCCAAAATTTTCCATCCTATTTTATCTATATTCTTTTTAAAGACTTTGCTTGTATCATTTAGAATTAGATTATGAATCTGTTTGGTTGTATGACTATTTTAGGATTGAAAACCATTGTTTAACCAGTATCATAAAATTATATTTTATTGGAGTGTTTTAGCAATATTACATCTTAATATATTCCTACCATTTCTTTCATTCTTTCTTTCTTTCTTGATATTTCAGTGTTTCGTTCTTCATATTTACATACTTTTTTTTTTTTTATTCATATTTCACACTCTTTCTTTGTATTTTTATATTAAACACTCTTTCCTTCCTCTTATTTCATGCACTTCCTTTTTTCCTACTTCGCACACTTTCTTTCTTCACAATTCACACATTTTCTTTCTTTCTTTGTATTTCATAATTTTTCTTCCTTTTGTTCATAATTCACACTCTTTCATACTTTCTTTATTTTTCTTTGTGTCTTCATATTTGAGTTTTTATTTCTTTATATTTCACACTCTTTCTTTCCCTTTTCTTCAAAATTCCCAAATTTTCTTGCTTCATTTCTTCATGTTTCACACTCTTTTTTTTTTCATATATGTTTCTTTATATTTCTTTCTTTCTTTCTTTCTTTCTTTCTTTTTTCTTTCTTTTTTCTTTCTTTCTTTCTTTTTTCTTTCTTTCTTTCTTTTTCTTTCTTTTTTCTTTCTTTTTCTTTTTTCTTTCTTTCTTTTTTTCTTTCTTTTTTTCTTTTTTTCTTTTTTTCTTTCTTTCTTTTTTTCTTTCTTTCTTTTTTTCTTTCTTTCTTTTTTTCTTTCTTTCTTTTTTTTCTTTCTTTCTTTTTTTCTTTCTTTCTTTTTTTCTTTCTTTTCTTTCTTTCTTTCTTTCTATTTCACATTCTTTCTTTCTTTTGGATATCTTCCCACTCTTTTATTCTTCTTTTCTGTTTTTTTTTTTATCACTGAACATAGTTTTATCAATTTTGTTTCTTAATTTTATGCATAGATTTATATTTAATATTCATAAAAGAGAAATATTCTGTCAGTAATTGCAGAAGCATATAAGTAAAAGTAATTGTGTTATCATAGTAGCTGAAACTTGTAGAATTTCCCAAGTTCAACAAGTAAGCCATAAAGAAAAAAACAAATTTCTGAGGAAGTTTCTTAAATTTTAGTGCTGCTGTCTAGATTTTTAAAAACTTAAGTTCTTTCTCTTGAGTCAAAAAATTGATTAGCCTGGTTACTGGGAAAAAATCCAAAATGCAACTCTTCACACTTGTCATCAAGTGCAGCACAGGGGAATTACCTGATGTATGCAGTAAATACCGAAGTGCTATTAGAAGTTCTAAAGTAAAAAGAAGAAAAACTTATCACATCCTTATACAGTGGGAATAAAGACCTTCTGCCAAGTAGAAGAAAATGTTTACCTCAAATCTACAAATATTTTTTATCATTAACTGATTTATATATATATATATATATATATATATATATATATATATGTTTTTATTCTCCCTCTCTTGTTGTGCATATAATCAATCATCTGCATTCTGACATGTCTTTGTAAGTACAATATAGAAGAATCTTCAGTCTATTTTATTGTTCAATAATGGGTCCTGTGACTCAAAACTTAGGAATAATTCTTTATTTATTTTATTCTTTTTTTATTTTCCCAACATACACATGTCGCATTTGATGACCATCTGGTACTACTACTCCAGGCTCCTCCTTACCAAAACAAACCAAATCATGACAGTTTGCAACCAAAAATGTAAAACTAAACCGGCTAAGCGAAAAACACTTAAACCCCTAGATATTTCTTTTTTCCATCATCCATGATATACATAATAGCTTTTGCAGCTTAGAATCATTCTTCAATGAAAGGTCTGCAAAACTAACCATAACCCCACAATTCCCTTCTCTGATTTCTTGATTCCTGGTTAATATCCACTCCTTAGAAAGAACTCTAATGTCCACATGCATGAACTGGGAGTTTATGCCCACAAACATATCCTAATGGCTAGGGAACTCTCTCTGACCATTCTTACATGTGCTCCATTTTTCTCTAGTCAGCTATCTTATTTTCTCTATCACACCATGTCCTTCTGACAGCTTTGTGCTAGATAGTATTTCAGATAATGCAGGCAAGCCCGTTTCATCTCACCCATTTGCTAACATATCTGTGTTCGATGACTTCATTGCCCACCATGCCAAGTGGATATGTGACTCTGTCACTGATCTTGCTGGCATCCATACCTTGAACTTCAATCTCTCAGTGGTAATTTTTTCCATGTATTCCCCAGTCATCCTGAAAGACATGCTTCCCTTTCATATCTCTACTTTATTTCTATCTCTGACTTTTGCCAAGCCATGCAGCTCTGCTCTTTTGGCAACTCTGATCATGTTGTGGCTTTTGTTAACGTCTCTTTCCGATCCCCCTTCTTCCAGGAACCTACTACAAGCAGAATTATCTTACTGCTACCAAAGAATGGACTGAGACTCATTCAGAAACTTCCTTTATGATGTCCCTTGGAACAAAGTTTTAGTCTCCCTGTTGAATACTGTGCCTCTGAGGTTTTCTGCTGGGTAAAATTCAGCATTGATGCTTTCATTCCAGCCAGGAAATTCTAACTTAAACCTCATTTGTCTCATTGGTTCTCTCCTGCATGCTCAGCCACCATTGCTGACAGGAATTGCTTCTTCCAGTATCACAGGAGCAACATCTCCAACCATAATAGACACCTTTTTGTCTCCACTTGTAACAAATGCAAGTATATACTCAATGATGCTAAGCTGTTGTCTTGCAAGTTTGGTTCCAAAGACTACTGGTGAATCCACAAAGTATGTTAAACAACATCAAACCCTTGATCCATACTCAATTTAAATAACTGTTGACAGCACAATTATCACTGCATCATCCAAATGCAAAAGGAAATCAAAATAATGGAAGCATTATTATTAAAAAAGAAAAACAAGCACTCAATAATATCAACTCCGAACATGCTAACAACGTGCTTACGATGTTTGGAACCTAAAACATACACACTACTCTACAAACATACATAACGCTACATATATTCTGTTACTCTTAAAATAAAATCCATCCTCAATAATGACTAAAAATATAGCTGAAAGCCCTCAGATAAACAAAGCATTCATACAATTTATATGTATCAAGTTCTCAAAGTAAACTTTTTGAAGATCACATAAATGAAGGAAGTTAAACAATATGACTGAGGGTGTATTGGTATTAATCAAAAGTGAGACTGACGCGCACAATCATATCAGTTGTCCAACCACCCCTCCTTAATTTTCTGAATAACCATGAATTTAGCTTATATTTTTTAAAATAAATTATTTTCATCCTTTGTTTTTAAAATATCACCCAAAGAAGAACAATATTGCTCTGAAACATGAAAATTTTTGTGTAGTGATATAATACTTTATAAAACAATGTATAAACAAAATTACAATATTAATCTCTACTCTGTATTGAGTACTCTTTATTAAACTAAATGCATGAACAGTAGGTATTTAATTTGTCTGTTCTTTCACTTCCTTATAATATTATATATATATATAGTTAAATTGTAATAGTGTTAATTGCCAAAAGAGGTTTACTGGTGGAAAAGCATTTAAAGCAAGCACATTTTTTGTCATAAAGTGCTTGATGTCAAAGGTAACAATAGAGCATTAATAGAATTTATGTGGACAAACTTGTCACTTAAATGATCAGTTTTATATCAGATTAAAATAACACCACTCAGCTAAGTGACAAGTTTCTTCACACTATATATATATATATATATATATATATATATACACTACCGGCTATAATTATAGCTGGTATCAAACACTGGCTACCCCAGTGTTTGAAAAAAATGATGTATTTCATACTATTTTTTAGTATTTATTGCCAAGTGAATAATTGTAAATGAAAATAGAATGGTTCTTTTGTTAATACTGCACAATGACATGTGCATCTAATGAATTTATAAATATTTAATTATTACCTATATTGCAGTTTCATCAATGAAAGAATGAAGAAAATTTAGGCTGATTCAGATGTCTTCATCTTTGCTTCCTTGTCTTGTAAAATTTAAAATAATAACAAAATACCAATTCTATTTTCATTTAGAATTATCCACTGAGCAATAAATACTAAAAATAGTACGAAATACATCATTTCTTTTAAAAAACTGAGGTCCCCTAATAATTATGGCCGGTAGTGTATATATATATATATATATATATATATATATTTATCATAAATTATGTTTTAGAATATGTACATAATTTCTTCTATATATGTCCTCTTCCCTACAATCATATGTTTGTTTCAGTGTTTGGATTTAAACACTTCCTCAGGGGATTCCCCTGAGGAAGTGTTTAAATCCAAACACTGAAACAAACATATGATTGTAGGGAAGAGGACATATATAGAAGAAATTATGTACATATTCTAAAACAATTTATAATAAATATTCACTGCTCTATACACCATATATCGAGCACTGTTTTAAATTAATGTTTTGGACGGAAAAAATTTTTTCTTTTTTCTCTCCTCATTCTATACTCACTTGGATATATATATATATATATATATTTACAAACACAGGTAAGTTTATATATACAGATATATTTACATTCAAGGTATCTTTATATACAAACAAATAGGTTTATAAATGCACAAATGTATTTCTTATTACTGTTAATGTGATAGTTTCATTTTCTATAGCTTATCAGAGAATGAGCATATGTAAATATAAAAGTCGACTCAGAAGTCAACTTCTACCAGCTAGTGTCTGCTTCATACTTCAAGATAATCTTCAGACTTAAAGATTGCATTTTAACATATAGCAAACTGTTGCTACTATATATATAAAAGCGCAAAGAGTTTAACTGAGCAGGTTAATGCCAACTTCAAAGTTTGGCACACAATGGCACAATAAAAATAAAAAGGAGAAATGAGCAAAAAGAAAAAAATCAACCAATCACAAACCAGTCCACTCCCAGAAAATTACAATGCTCCATATAAACAAAAAAAAATCGAATCTAATGGCAAAGCAGCCCTGACAAATGAGAGCATCATAATGGTGTCCTCACGAAACATTGAACTTGGCATGAACCTGCTCAGTTAAAATTACAAACTTTTTGTGCTTATTAACACTCTATCTCCACCCACTCTATCTTCCCACAGGCGGAAAATGCAAGAGAAGAAGCTGCTGGAGTAGAATTTGTGTTTACAATTTATTGGTTTCACAGTAAAAGGGTGGGACCTAGTTGCTAATCTTCTGGCTCGAGCAAATTCATGTATGAGGAGTACCAGTGAGCTAAATTCATCTGAGCAGAAGCCATGAAAGTATTTGTAGAAGAGACACAGGGATGCCACAATGTGCCAGTGAGAAAGTGACTGTATCTGAGCTGCCAAATCAGATCAATTACATTACAAATTTTCTGTTGGATTTTGTCAAGGACTCCTAGGTGGATAGCAGGAGCCCCCGATCAGATATGGTAGTAATATTCAATGCATGGCAATATATATATATATAGATATAATCACGGGTATGCTTATATACACAAATATATTTATATACAAACAAAGATGTTTATAAATATATACTTATATCATTAAGTATATTTATAAAAATAAAAGGGTAAGAAAATACACAAACCTATTTTGTATTACTGTTAAGGAAATCAACTTGTCACATAAAACATTGTTTGCTTCCTCATCAAGAGAAAACCCCAACAACATCAATTGCTTCTGCTCTCTTCTTTGTCCCTATTATTGACCACTGAAGAAAAAAACAATAAAACATTTTTCAAGCATGTAATCATGTAATTTTTCTAATTTTCTTTTCTCTCGCAAATTCAATCTCACTTTTTCCAAGAAGTTAATTTTTTCATGTGATTTTCTTTTTTCTTATGCATCTTTGTTTCTTCCAAATTTACTTGTCTTCTCATGATCTACAACAGCATGATTCACCAAGTCAGATTCTTATTTTATTGGACTCATAAATATTCTAAAAGTACTGGCCAGTCTCATCGAGAAGAATTTTATCAAAAACACATTATTTTCTTTGGGTTATTTTTTAAAATTTATCTTGTGGTATTTATGAAGAATGTCTCTATGTATGTATCTGATGTGCATGTATGTATGTGTACATGTATGTTTCTATTTATGAATATGTACAAATACACATACACACCACAGACACACACACACACATACATATATGTGTGTGTACCTGTATATACATACATATCTATGAATATATTTCTCTCTATCTGTCTATCGCCCGGTTCACACTTCACCCACATCTGTTGAACAGGTGAAGAGGCTCATCCCTTATTTCCTGTTTAGGATGCAGTTTCCGGTTTTCTCTTTTCCAATCTTTTCACTCTTTTTTTTATTTATTTATTTATTTTTTCATTTGGAGTAGATAGACTAAACTATCGCCCAGTTCATACGCCACCCATGTCTATTGAACAGGTGAAGAAGCTCATCTCTTGTTTCCTGTTTAGGATGTGGTTTCCGGCTTTCTTTTTTCCATTCTTTTTACCCTTATGTAGCCCCCTGCACATCACATCAGTAGCATTATCGCCTTGCTTGGGGTGATATGATTAAAAAAATATATATATATGTATATTTATTATTAGTCATTACATTAGAACATGTGCAAACTACAACTACTACAAAATTGTACATTTTATTTCGACATTGAAAGAACAATATCTCATCAGGTAGATCACTGTTAACTACATTTGAAAAATATCAATCTTCTGGCAGACTAGACTTGTCTTACCACTAAACGCCCAAAAATTTCATGGTAGACAAGATTCAATTTAACCTTTATATAAATATTTTCCTGATTTCTTTTATTGAACAACTAATATCTGTTCAGATTGTATCGAAAGTAAACAAACTCAACCGAAGAAAATGTTATTATCAGAAGAAAGAAATTTTCCAAATGATTTCACAAATGATTAAGGCCAGTGGAAATTATAATGTACTGTTTAACTATATATATATATATATTTAATAAATAAAATATTGAGTATCTATTTAAAAAATAATAATGTTAAACAAATAAAAATTCAAATATGTCGACTTATGCCAGTTTTGTAAATTTTTGTATAATTCCATAGTATATATATATATATGTATGTGTGTGTGTGCTTTAAGGAATTATTGGGCCTTAAACTAAACTCAGTCCTTAAGTTGAAATCATACACTTGATCAATCACCAAAGATATAAGAAAAATGGTAAGTTGAATGTACTTATTATCTAGTAAGTGCCTGACACTTCATGCTATCCTCTACCTTTGCTAGAGCCAGACCAGGCTTGGGAGGAATAAATTACTTTTCATCCTACAACACCTTTTCTCACAGATGAAATTTTATAAGCATCTCACTACTCTATTGCTACTTCCATGGAAATTGCTCAGATGAACTACAGTTCCCCCAGTTCTTACCTGCATGGCTTAGACCCATCACGCTATGCACATTGTAGTGAACCACTGTCATTCCTTCTGTATCTCATTAATGAGAAGTAAGTTCCACTGCAGTAGCTTTTTCCAATGAACAACTGCTTTGTGGAAACAACGCCCAAGAAGATGCATTCCCAATTAACCATTATCTTCCCTGCATATCTACTTAAACTGTGCCTCTTACTCTGTAACCCTCTACCCATGTGGCTCCCAGGCCCTATACTGACTGAACCAAACTGTAAAATATAAAAAATTTAACAAAATGACACAGATTGTATTCCACTAAAAATCAGTCAACCAGAGTCCAATTGCAAAATAAGATTTTTAAAGCAAATATTATTTGTAATTCAATCCATCAGTTAAGTGCCATACATGATAGACATAACCGATTGGGCAGAATATTTTCTCTCGATAAATTGTGATGACGTTCTGTAGTAGACTGGCTGTCCAGCAAGACTATAGAACCCAATCTGTTTTCCTATTCAACCCATGGCTGGAGGGAGAATCAATAGATTTATACCTTTTCCAAGGGTATTTGTGCATATGTAAATGAAATTTTTTTTTGTTTTTTTTTAATTTCACCCCGAGCAAGGCAGAAATGCCACTGATGAGTGGGGGGCTACATAACTGTAAAAAGATTAATTAGAAAAGAGTGAGGAGTACAAACTAGTTAGAAAGGAGCAATAGAAAGCTGAGAATGCAGGTGCGATGACAGATACATAGGTGGAGAGAAAGGGAAGGATATACGGGGGTGGGGAGAGAGCTAGAGTCTAGAGGTTAATAGATGAGTACTGACATTGCATTTAAATTTCTGGAGGTTGTAGCCCTCAGGAAAGCAAGAATATGGGAGTGAGTTCCACAGGCGGGAAGTTCGAGAGAAGAAGCTGCAGGAGTAGAATTGTCATCTGCATTTGGCTAACCTGACTGTGAATGGGTGGGACCCAGTTGCCAGTCTGGTTGTACGAGTAAACACCTGTTGAGGAGGCACCAGTGACTTAAGTTTGTCCGAGCAGAAGCCATGAAAGTATTTATAGAACAGACAAAGGGAGGCCACATTTCAACGGTGGGGAAGTGGCTGCAGTTGAGCCACCAGATCAGTACCTATCACATTACAGACTCTCCTTTGGAGCCTGTCGAGAAAACTGAGGAGAACGGCAGGGGCGCCTGACCATAATTTGACAAATTCAAACTTGGCTTAGGATTTCTCATTCTGAGCCGATATCCATTACACCACATGACACATCCATGCAATATATGAACTAATAATAAAATTTGTAATGAGAAGGCTTGATATCATGAGATACAACATTAATATACTTTCATGGCTTCTGCTCCAATGAACTTAAGTCACTGGTGCCTCTGCAACAGGTGTTTACTCGTGCAACCAGATTGGCAACTGGGTCCCACCCATTCACAGTTAGATTAACCAAATGCAGATGACAATTCTACTCCTGCAGCTTCTTCTCTTGCACTTCCCGCCTGTGAAACTCGCTTCCATATTCTTGCTTTCCTGACGACTTCAACCTCCAGGAATTTAAATGCAATGTCAATACGCATCTATTAACCACTTGACTCTAGTTCTTTCACCACCTTGTATATCCTTTCCTTTCTCTCCACCTTTGCAACTGTCATCACACCTGTATTCCCATCTTTCTCTTGCTCTTTTCCAACTGGTTCATCTTCCTCTTCACTCTCTTCTACTTAATCTTTTTACTTTTATGTAGCCCCCTGCACATCAGTGGCATTACCGCCTTGCTCAAGGTGATATGAGTAAAAAAAAAAACATAATTGGTTAAGACTAAATGAATAATGACTGGTCTGATTAAAGAAAAGTGAAAGTTCTTTGTCAAGTATTTTTTATTCCTTTTTTTGAAAATACAAAGAAGAAAATGCTTCAAATTATGAAAACATAAATTTTTGATTATGGATAAGGAAAGCTGAAAGAAAACATTAGACATTATTTCATAAAATATGAACAAGAAACCAGAAAAAAAGTATGATGCATAAAAATTGAATAAAAACAGCCTAGGTATTTTTATAATCTTTAATAAAAAAAAATATGTAGGCTTTAGTAGAGTTTGAACCAGTGTCCTTAGAATATTCAGTGAGGCTGAATAATTCTGCCCACAACTGTATATATAGAAAATTGAAAATTTGATTTTACCATATACACAGTAAGGAAAAAAAAGAAAACTTATGCATTTTTAATAGATTTAGCAGTTTTATAGCTTTCGTATACCAAACAAACTTACAAATAAACAAAAACAAGTTCTAGTAGATTCCATAATGTTTGAAAAAATGATATATGAATTTTTTTATATGAAGAATATGAAAAAATGATGAAATACTGGTAATATATATATAATAATGAACTTAATCACAGTAAGGCAACACTAATAATAACAGACTAAACATCCGAAAATAATGCTAACTTAACAGTAATTTCAATCATCTTATAACCCGGCAAGAACTACCTCATGGGTTAAATAATGGGGGAGAAAAAAAGAAACAAACAGTGCACAAGAACAATACGTCTAGTGCCTGTTAGAAAGAAATAAAAACCAAGACAAACCTTAACAATAAAGTGCTCAACACGAAAGTATGAAAGTAGAGCGAGAATACAATACAAGAAAACTAGAAGTGAGCCACCACCTACCACCTAAGTGGTGGCTCACTCATAGATTTCTTGTATATATATATATATATATATATACTCAGTTATGATAAAGGACAGCATGGTTAAATAAAATAAAGACAAATAAAATAAATACAGTTTTCCTCGTGTCTTTATTTTATTTAACCATAAGCGCTTTTGACTATACTTTTAGCCATTATCTAGACTGAACTTTATTTAAACTTTTGACTGAATATATAGATTGTTTTAAGTATGTAAAGTTATAAGAATGTTTTATTTTCTAAACATGGTCAGCACATCTTGTACATGTTCATAGTTGATATCTTTGAGTGTTGGCTTTTTCTTTTTTATTAATAATGCTTCCATTACTTTTTTGCCTTTTTTACAGGTGAATGATGCTACTACATTTGAATTATCAATGTGTATGTTACGGACAGAGTTTGGTAGGTCTCTCTGTGAATTTAAATGAGATCTAACAGAGCTAGGGCCAGAGAGATGTATCATGTGTCTTCTTGTTAAACATGTACAATATCCAATATGATTATTTATAAATTTGTATTGATCAAGAACAAAGTACTTAAAGGACATGTAAATTTGTAAATAATTTTGGTTCTCTATAATTTAGATCTTGTATTGTCAGAATCCTGATGAATAGAGTAAGAAGCAGAATCAGGCCAGAGATAGGGCAGGAACAGTGTGGGTTCGTCAAAGACACTGGAACAAGGAACGTCATATTCATGATTAGGATGCTCTCTGAAAGGGTATTACAAATGAAGAAAGACTTGTATCTATGCTTCATTGACTACGCGAAAGCATTCGACAAAATACGACACAAAGAATTGATGGAGATGCTAGGCAGCCTCGACATTTTGGGGAAAGACATAAGAATAATCAAGAATCTCTACTGGCAGCAAACAGCCTGCATATGGACAGGTAACGATCTCAGTAGATACACAAAGATAGAAAAAGGCATAAGACAAGGATGTGTCTTTTCACCTGATTTGTTCAACCTATACAGCGAGAATATTTTGAGGACCCTAGATGACATGCCAGGATTTGTTATTGGAGACCACAACCTGAACAACATAAGGTATGCGGATGATACAGTGCTGATTGCGGACACGGAAAGGAAACTACAAGACCTCATACAGAAAGTAGCAGTGGAGAGTGACAAAAAGGGACTACAAATAAACTTTAAGAAAACTGAGTGCATGGTCTTCAGCAAAAGATACAACCCAAAATGCCAAATACAGGTGGGAGATAACAGAATCAAGCAAGTACAAAAATTTAAGTACCTAGGAAGTGTTCTAGCAAAAGACGGAAAGTGTGATACAGAGATCCGAAGGCGAATTGGCATGGCAAAGGATGCGTTCCAGAAGATGAGCAAAATACTAACACACAGGAAAATCTCAATAGAAATGAAGACACGAGTGCTGGACTGCTACATGATGTCAGTTCTTCAATATGGCAGTGAATGCTGGAGAATATCATCGAAAATGAGGACAAAACTGGAAGCGACCAAAATGTGGTTCTACAGAAGGATGCTACGGATATTGTGGACTGAGCACGCAAGCAATGATGAGGTGTTAGAAAGAATGGCAACAAAAAGGAAATTGATGCTGAGCATCAGGAAGAGACAACTGAAGTTCCTGGGGCATGCAAGGAGGAAGGAGAGCCTGGAGAACCTGATACTGACTGGTCAGATAGAAGGAAGGAGAGACAGAGGAAGGCAGCGGATAACATATTTGCAGGGTCTGATCAGGTGGATGACGGAACAGGGGTTGCCAGGAGCAACAGGAGCAAACATACTAAGAGCCACAAGGGATTGGGAGACATGAAGAACCATGATCGCCTACGTCCTGAAGGGACAGGGCACATAGAAGAAGAAGGTGTTTTATTAGCTTTGACAATGAAGTTAGTGGTTTTGGTTATAAATTTTGTGTAAGAGATACTTTTCCATTAAAAGTAAAATAAAATTTTTGATAATGGTTAAGTGTATTTTTTTTAATCATTTCACCCCAAGCAAGACAGAACTGCCACTGGTGTGCAGGGTCTTACAGAAGAGAGTGATGAGAAAGAATGACAAGTTACAGGGGCGGGGGTCAGAGAATGAGTAAGAAAAGGATGAGAATACAGGTGTGAAGAGGGCAGCATCAGAGTGGATTGGAAAGAAAGAACATGATACAAGGGTTGTCAGGGAAAGGATATGAGTTAAGAAGATAAGAGATGGATATTGACTTTGCATTTAAATTATTGGAGATTGTAGCTTTCAGGGAAGTAAGTATAGAGAAAGGAACTCTACAGGTGGGAAGTAAGTATAGAGAAAGGAACTCTTTCACTCTATAGAAGTGAAAGCAAAAAAGCTGCTAGAATACAAGTTGTGGTTACATTTGATTGGTTTCACTGTAAAAGGGTGGGACCTAGCTGCTAGTCTAGTAGCTCAACAATTCATGCAGTGGGGGCACCAGGGAGCTAAGCTAATCAGAGTAGAAGCTGTGAAAGTATTTGTAAAAGAGACAGAGGGAAGCCACATTACGTCGATTAGAAGTGACTGGAGTCAAGCTACCAGGTTGGGATCAGATGTTTTGTTGGATTTTGTCAAGAAGCCCAAGATGAATAGCAGGGGAACCCAACCAGATGTAACAGCAGTATTCAATGCACAGGCCGATGGAGATTTATATATGTACAAGATGGTTTTAGACAAGAAAATCTTCCTAGCCCTACATTTCAAGCAGCAGATTTAGCTATTGATTCAATGTAGTAATTCCACTTGAGGTCTGCTGATAGATTTAAGCCTAGGAGGCACCGTGTTTTGCTTTCAGGTAGACTAGCCTGATCCATTCTGATGGGTTACAGAAGTGGTTGTCTATGATGTTTAAATGATAGCAGCATTATTCATGAGCCATTTCTTACCCCAGTTCACCACAGATATGAGGTCTTTTTCAAATCAACAGTAAAATTTGCTTTGTCAGCTACAGCAGATCGAGGTGGGAGTAATAGTTACAGTAACACTACATTACATAGGATTATATTAATACTAGTAGATTTGTATTTAGAGGAAGGAATACAGGTCCTAAACAAAAGAAGTTTGACTGTGAAACAAACATTAAGGATCATATTTTCAAGAAATCAAATTCCAAAAATGCTTGTGCCTGAAAATGCCCTAGAGTTTTGTGATGAGTAACTATCCCAATGGTTGAACAAAACTGGATGCAAATCATATAACCAACCCTGTACCATCCCCAACCAAACAGTTTAGCGGAAAAGATGGTGCAATCTTTAAAAATGGATTGAAAATGTGCATACAATGATTAAGAAAGACAGAAAAAAATTCTTCTAAAATTGTTGCTAAGTTATAGAACAATATCACATGCTAGGAGATCAAAAAGCCTGTCTGCCCTCATGGGTAGGTAAATTTGAGCCCCATTGACGATGTCTTATGCAACTAACAAAAAACTGCAGTATAAAAGAATAATACAAGAGACAAGATTCATAATGAACAGAAGACTATGATAATAAAAAAAAGAAATGGGATATTAACACATGCAGAGGAAGTTGAATTACAACATGATAGTGATGAAGAGATGTAAAGTCAACCTGAGATTAATGAAGGCAAAGTGTCAAGAGAAACTAAACAATGAAATTGAGAGTAATATAGATTTTGAAGATGAACAAGAATAATAGTTAAAGGAACTCTATTTTGAAAGAAGAAAAACATCAAGATCTTCCATAGTTAGACAATGTTTCAAGGAGAGAGAAATAAACAATAGCTCCCAGAAGTACCAGGGAACATAAGGAAATAAAAGCTCTTTGGTACAAGGAGATGAGGTGGCTCATTTACATATGAAAACTATAAATAGTTATGGCTATTACCCATGAGATTGTAGAGTGCATACTACTTTCCACAAGTTAATAACACTACATTACATATGGATATATAAAAATGAAAAATAATTGTTAAATCTAGTTTTAAAGAAGTTTAAGATTGAATATGGAAGAGCACTCATGTGGTTGAGCACTCCTGTTGCAATATTGGCCTGAAGAATCATATTAATGCATGAAGGACAATTTAGATTACAATATGATAGTGATGAAGAAATATATATAGTGAGCCTGAAGTAGTGAAGGTGAAAGATCATGTCAAGTCAGGACAAACTAGACAGTGAAATCAAGAATAATATAGGATAAAATGTTACATATCTAGACAATCTCTTAGAGAGAAGGAAGAAGATAGTGAGGGGACAAATGCTCCCAGAATTACCAGGAAAAATATGCGGATAAAATCTCTTTGGTGCAGGGAAATGCGGTAACTCATTTACATATGAAGACTAAATAGCTATGGCTATTATCCATGAGATTGTAGAGTTACAATAGTAACATTTCTTACCCCAGTTCACCACAGATTGGAGGTCTTTTTCAAATCAACAGCAAAATTTGCTTTGTCAGCTACAGCAGATCGAGGTAAGAGTAATTGTATGGCCAAAGCTGCTTGCATAAATAAAAAAATATATATAAAAAAATATTTGGACAATTTTTATATAAGTTATGTTCTGAAAAGAAAAAAATTGTAACATCACTCAAAAAATTATATAAAAACTTAACCATAGCACCTTGTCTCATTTTTAATGAAACATGCATAAAAAGAGGGATTGCTGCCTAAATACCCAATATATACTAAACCAATATACTAAATCAATATAGGTCATATTTAAATTAGACCATGAAACAATTACATTAGAAAGTGCTCAATATATGTTTGAAGGTAAATAAAGCTTTAACATGTAGATCTTTTAGATATTTAAATTGGGAAGACCAGCCGGTTACACTACCATGGTGTTGACCTTTCAATTTTAAAGCTTCATTTACCTTCAAACATGTATTGAGCCCTTTCTAATACAATTCTTTCCTGGTCTTATCTAAATTCAACCTATATCTATTTAGTATGTGCACACACACACACACACACACACACACCCACACCCACATATGATTCTGCAGAAAGATGACAAGGATATTATGGATGAATCATGTGCATAATAAGACGAAAGAAAAATTGAAAAAAATAAAAAGGACAATTATGCATAAAATTAAAAACACCACCTAAAATCAGAAAGAGGCAGTTAAAATATCTGGGGTATATTATGTAGAAAAAGGTTTAGTAAATTTAACACTCAGAGGATATATTAGAGGTAGAGGGAAACAGGAAGGAACTTTTATAAGACTCTTCAGCTTAACTTTTATCATTCTGTAAGTATTTCATCCATTAAGTATAAGTGGCCATAAAACTGCAATAACATCGTTTTTGATTTTCACTTATTCATTTTCTTGTTGCCACAGTAGGATATGATGACACTAGCACAAAATTCAACCACACTATTGTCTGATAAATAGAGTTGCCTGCTGTGGCTGTGCAACCATTTATTTGACAAATGAAATCATCTTCATACAGTGCGCTAAAGGTTAATCAACACAGTTTATGAACCAGCCTTTACCATACCAACTGTAAAACACAGAGCTGGTAGAATAATGCGACAAGACTTTCTTTTTCTCCACTCCTGGATAATCTGTCTTTGGTTAAGTTACTATGCACAGTGCCAGATGCCAAAACGTTCTGGTGGAGCAAAAGTCTGCAAGAAGCTTGACAATAAGAAAGAAGTTTATTTTTCAGCAAAACAACAATTCCAAAGAGATTTTAAAAAATACATGAAAGTTATAGACAGCTAAGAATCCTATAGAAAAATTCTGGACAGATATGAAAATTACTGTCCATTATCAACTGAAGCTAATACAGAAATTTAAATATCTGGAGAGTGTCTTAACCAGAAATAGAAAAGGTGACAGAAAAATGCAAAGGTGCATTGGAATAACAAAAGATATCTTTTCAAAGCTAAACAATGTATTAAAAAACTGGAAAATTTAACTAGAATATAAATAAGAAACTGCTGAAGAGCTATTTATTATCAATCCTAGTCTGTTGTAGTGAATGTTGGACAACTGTTGTCCAGGCTTAACTTCAGTGATCATACAAGAAATGATATTTTAACATGGCCTGGGCAAAGATGGTAAGGGTCAAATATTCCTTAGAGTTACAATGGATTGGAAGTTTTTGGGTACCATGATTGCTCAGGAAGGTACATGATATATGACAGATGAACTATGAAGAAAGGTGATCATTCTTAGGATGAAATTATTGCCTCACCATTGTAGAGTGGCTGACACCTGTGTAGCACATATAATGATGGAATGGTCTATATAAGTCTATTTAGGTCTATTTAAGTAAAGAATAGTAGCATTTGAGGCATAATATTCAAGTGTTATTTGAGTAATATTCAGACTGATTATTTCGGCGACTATTGAGATCTAAACTTCTCCTCTCTGTGTTGTAAGTTCCGTCTTGTGTGTCATAGTAACTGTTGTACTGTTCTGTGTATATCCGTTTAGCACCAGATTTTGTGCTGAATAATACTGCATCACACTTTCTCTTTATTTAGGAGTTTAAATGTAAGGTCAATACACACCTCCTAACACACTAACCTGCTCCCATTCTATCAAGCACTCTTCCCATCTGCCAGACCCTCATCCTTGCTATCCTTACTCATCTGTCACCTTTCTCCTGACATTCCCTATGTCTATCCACTCCTTCTCTTTACTTTCCCCTATGTAGCCCCATGCACAATAGTGGCAGTGGAATGCCTTGCTTGGGGTGAGATGATTAAAAAAAAAAAAAAAAAAAAATCATATTCACCTCGGCATTACAACTCTCACCGATTCTGTGTTTAATGACAGAAATCCATACTGATTGTTGCTCAGTAGGTTGTTCCTTTTGCACCTTCTTGATGATCATAGACTCAAAGAGCTTGTTGATGGAACTATGATGGATAGTCAGGCTAACACTGCAACAAGAGTGCTCCTCCACTTTAGTGCTCTTCCACATACATAAAGTCAAAAATACAGATGACATTTTCTATAGACTTGGAAAGCATTTCTCTCTCCATCAGTAGTTAAACAATTTTGCTAAGATAATTCTTGACTAATGTTCTTGAAATCATGTTGGTTGTTCTTGAGAATATAAACTATGAGTAATCTCCAATTTTGTCAATTTGGACAACTTCTTCCCAAGAATCACTACTTTGTGGAACAGACTCCTGTGAGGATGTTTTCGTAATCACTGCAATCTTGAACTTGAAGTTTAGAGATAACAATTATTTTTCTTACATATCCTTATGTAGTGTAGGATTACTGACTTGCAGAAAGTAGTAGGCACTCTAATATCTTATGGATAATAGCCATAGCTATTTAGTCTTCATATGTAAATGAGTTACCGCATTTCCCTGCACCAAAGAGATTTTATCCGCATATTTTTCCTGGTAATTCTGGGAGCATTTGTCCCCTCACTATCTTCTTCCTTCTCTCTAAGAGATTGTCTAGATATGTAACATTTTATCCTATATTATTCTTGATTTCACTGTCTAGTTTGTCCTGACTTGACATGATCTTTCACCTTCACTACTTCAGGCTCACTATATACATTTCTTCATCACTATCATATTGTAATCTAAATTGTCCTTCTTGCATTAATATGATTCTTCAGGCCAATATTGCAACAGGAGTGCTCAACCACATGAGTGCTCTTCCATATTCAATCTTAAACTTCTTTAAAACTAGATTTAACAATTATCATTTTTATATATCCATATGTAATGTAGTGTTAATCTCATGGGTAATAGCCATAACTATTTATAGTTTTCATATGTAAATGAGCCACCTCATCTCCTTGTACCAAAGAGCTTTTATTTCCTTATGTTCCCTGGTACTTCTGGGAGCTATTGTTTATTTCTCTCTCCTTGAAACATTGTCTAACTATGGAAGATCTTGACGTTTTTCTTCTTTCAAAATAGAGTTCCTTTAACTATTATTCTTGTTCATCTTCAAAATCTATATTACTCTCAATTTCATTGTTTAGTTTCTCTTGACACTTTGCCTTCATTAATCTCAGGTTGACTTTACATCTCTTCATCACTATCATGTTGTAATTCAACTTCCTCTGCATGTGTTAATATCCCATTTCTTTTTTTTATTATTATAGTCTTCTGTTCATTATGAATCTTGTCTCTTGTATTATTCTTTTATACTGCAGTTTTTTGTTAGTTGCATAAGACATCGTCAATGGGGCTCAAATTTACCTACCCATGAGGGCAGACAGGCTTTTTGATCTCCTAGCATGTGATATTGTTCTATAACTTAGCAACAATTTTAGAAGAATTTTTTCTGTCTTTCTTAATCATTGTATGCACATTTTCAATCCATTTTTAAAGATTGCACCATCTTTTCCGCTAAACTGTTTGGTTGGGGATGGTACAGGGTTGGTTATATGATTTGCATCCAGTTTTGTTCAACCATTGGGATAGTTACTCATCACAAAACTCTAGGGCATTTTCAGGCACAAGCATTTTTGGAATTTGATTTCTTGAAAATATGATCCTTAATGTTTGTTTCACAGTCAAACTTCTTTTGTTTAGGACCTGTATTCCTTCCTCTAAATACAAATCTACTAGTATTAATATAATCCTACACCATTAACATGAGCATGATCTATGTATACTCTGTCCCAAACTTGGACTCTTTAGGTAATGTATGTGATTTGTCTGTCTAAATTTTCTTCTCATTGCTCATTTTACACCTTTTTATGTATTCATCTACATCTAGCCTTAATCACTTTTGCAAAGACATCATTCTGCAATCAACATTGTACTGTATACTTTTGCTCCTTTCCATTGCTGGCAGAACCACTCCATCACCATTGCAAATTACACCCTGTTCTAGAGTTAACTTGTATTTAACTTCTTTAAAAATGCCTTTCTACCTGTGAGCAATTATTTCACTTATTAATTTTCATCCTGATCAATATATTGTTTAATAATTTTTTATCATTTCATCCTAAGCAAGGTGATACTGTCACTGATGTGTAGGGGGATACATAAGAGTTAAAGTTTTAGGCAGGAGGAGAGTGAAGACAAAGAAAAACCAGCTACAGTAGGCGAAAGAGAAAGGGCAAGAGAAGGATGTGAACACAGAAGTGAAGACAGTTGTGAACGTAGAGAGAAAGGAAAAGAACAAGATACATGGGCCTCAGCTAATTTATCTATCAACAAACTATCAGCTTTAATCCAGTATAGGAAAATGCCTTCACAGCTTTCCTCATCTTTTACACTTTCAGAAGTAATAAACCACAATCTTGACAAAGTGCCTATATTGCCTTTCATATACTCAATATCAAATTCAAATTATGGTCCATCACAAAAATCTAGAAGATGTAACCTTTAGAAATTCCTTCCTAGAATTAAATATGAATTCTAAAGATTTATGGTCAGACATTAGTAAGAATTTCTTTCCAGTCAAAAACTGATGAGCTCATATTATGGTCAATACTTCTTTCTCAATATTTGAGTAGTTCAGTTCAGCTTTTTGACAATTTTTTCAAAAGATACATAATGGAATGAACATTCTAAAATTCAGTGTTAGTTTGTGTCAGATGCTACTACTATTTTCTTTCTAGGGTTGAATATTTTAAAAACTGGCTTCTTTGCCAAAACAGCCTTTAAATTTTCAAATGCTACATGTTGTTCTTTTGTTCAAATAAATTCTACATTCTTTTTCCTCCAGCAAAGGTTCTGTCAAATTGGAGTATCACTCAACATGTTGAAATTTATTTCTGAGAAAGATTCCAGTTCTTTTTTGTTCTAGATATTTCAATGTGGATGTACATTGTGGTGCAGTGGATATCGGCTTGGAACAAGAAACTGGGGAACCGAGTTCAAATTCATTGCATTCACTTATATGCAAATACCCTTGGGAAAGGTATTAATCCATCTCTTCCTTCCAGTTATGGGTTAAATAACAGGACAGATTGGGTTCTATAGCCTTGGCTGGTAACCAATCAACTGCAAAAAGCAATGGCAACTAATCTTCTGCCCAGTCTGTCAGGTCTCTTTTGAGACATGATCGCCCAAATATGTTTCACGTATCGCACTTAACTGACTGACTTCAACTTTTAATATTTTGTCAATCAACAATTGGTCTGGTGATATACTTTTCTTAGATATAGAATATCCTAAAAGTGATATTTTTTAAATGTTGTGCATATATTTGTTTTTTTTAATTGTTAATCCAGCATTTTTTAAATTATACAAAAACCATACAGATTTTCCACTTTAAGTTTTTGTAACTATAAATACCAACACAAATATCATTCACTTGGCATATTATATATTTTTTTATATCACTACTAATGATATACTCTAGAACCCTTTGAAAAAACACACTAGTGTTTTTAGTTCCATATAGCATTAGTAGTGATATTAGAGCGTTTATTTTTGTGGATTCTTTAAAGCCTTTGACAAGAGGTATTTGATGATATGTCAACTTTAGATAAATTTTAGAGGTTTTCATAACTTCAAAGGAGTTCAAAGGTACATTGGGGGTAGGATATGGTTCTCCACCTATTTTGTAGTCATCAGAAATACATAGATCCCCATCCTTATTTCTTAAAATTATGAACAACTATTAGTAGTATATGGACTGGTACGTTTTCTCCTTCAAAATACAAGGAAGGAGATAGTTTTTCTTTAGTTTTAACTTTGCTTCATAGTTTTTAGCATCCCAGTTTCGTGTGTCTTGACTTTGTTCACTAATTTTGTCAAATTTATGTTCAACATATTGATTACTGGGATACTTTTCAATGTTTACCACAATAATAAGCAGTATGTCAAATTTATTTTTTGATTTCATGTAGGTTTCAAAATAGCTTAACATTTTTATTATGAATCCATCAAACTGATTCAATTCGTCCTGGCTTTTCTTTAATCTTTGTGTTCCGAAATTCATCTAAAATTGCTGAGTATCAATGTCATTCCACTTTCCATATCTAGCTGAAAATCCAGTAAAATTTTTTTTTTTAAATTGTATCACCCCAAGCAAGGCAGTAATGCCACTAATGTGCAGGGGGCTACATAAAAGTAAAAAGATTAAGTAGAAGAGAGTGAAGAGAAAGACGAACCAGTTGGAAAGGAGCAATAGAAGGATGGGAATACAGGTGTGATGACAGTTGCAAAGGTGGAGAGAAAGGGAAAGGATATACAGGATGGTAAAAGAACTAGAGTCAAGTGGTTAATAGATGAGTATTGACATTGCATTTAAATTCCTGGAGGTTGTAGCCGTCAGGAAAGCAAGAATATGGAAGCGAGTTCCACAGGTGGGAAGTGCGAGAGAAGAAGCTGCAAGAGTAGAATCATCATCTGCATTTGGTTTGATTTGAGTTTTTAAAAACACTTTTTGTTTTAATAGAATAATATTTATATTTATTTCCTCTTCCTTTTATTGGACTGTCTTTACTTCACTTTTACTTTACGTGTATCTTTAAAACGTTCATTTTAAAACACTTTGCACATTTTTCATAACCCAGATATTTTTGTTTTTTTCTTTGATGTTGACATTCATAATAGGTACACATTATTTTATCTTTTTTCTTTTTGGAATATGTGTCCATTTCCTCTACTAGATCCTTAACTTTTGTTCTATTAAATTTTCCAAATATTTCTTGTTGCTAAACAAATTCAACAAAACATTTAATGGCAATTTTCTCAGTTGTATATATATCAGAGTAATTTGCCGATAATCCTTATTTTGAAGACTGTTCACCAATTTTGTTTTGATCAAATTCTTTTCGTTGACTGATTTTCTGATCTTCTTTTTCTTCTTTTATGTGCCATCTCCTTTCAGAATGTAGGTGATCATGGCCTTCCACGCCTCCCTATCCCTGGTGGTTCTTAGCATGCTTTCTCCTGTTTCACCATGCAACCCTCATTCCGTCATCCACCTGATCAGGTTCTTCAAATATGTTATTTACTGCTTTCCCCTGTCTCTTTTTCCCTCTATCTGGCCTGTTAGTATCAGGTTCTCCAAGCCCTCCTTTTTCATTGCATGTTCCAGGAACTTTAGTTGTCTCTTCCTGACGCTCAGTATTAATTTCCTTTTTGTCTCCATCCTTTCCAAAACTTTCCATTAATCACATGCTTGGTCCATGATATCCGCAGCATCTTTTTGTAGAACCACATTTCAGCTGCTTCAAGTTTTTCCTTCATCTTCGAAGATATTGTCCAACATTCACTGCTATATTGAAGAACTGACATCACATAGCAATCCAGTACTCTCCTCTTTTACAATACAAAAAAAGTTTCTGATCTTAGTTTGTCAAATTCACAATATTTATCAGTCTGTTTTAAACAAAACATATTCAATAACTGGTTCATTCATTTTTGAGAAATATTAATAAACTTAGCTCTCACTGCATTCACTAGGTTTTTCTTGGATATGTTTTCTCACTGTTAGTTGACATATATTGTCAGATGTTATTTCCTCCAACCGTCTTTGGGCATGCAGTTGCTTATAATTGTATTTTGGCTTCACAAACACCAACAAAAAATCCTTCACTTGGTTTTCTTATCCGACTGAATTCTTTAACCAGCTTTTTCTAACTTTAGCTACTAATATTTGAAGTCACACTCATACAAATTCTTAATTATCAAGTGATAATGGTTTGTTCAGTTCTTTAGATTTTGGTAATGTCATTGTAGCATAGTGTTACTGACTTGCAGGAAGTAGTATGTACTCTACTACCCCATAGCTATATATAATCTTGTGACTTCATATGTAAATGAGTTACTTCACCTTATAAACTGCACTCTTTACTTCGTCTTCTTACACCCGTAAAACAATCTCATTCGGCAATTGCCTACTGTGAATGGTTTTTGGGCATATTATTGGGAGATAACTAGTAAAAATCACTAATATTTTACCAGCTGGCTGAGAGAAGGATATTCAAATACTGAAATTGTTTTTTACTTATTATTTACCAATAAACATGATCATAAGTCTTCAAAATTTCCTATAATTTATAGCAAATGTCACTCTAAAATTTTGCCTTCAGCTTTCAGTGCCATGTCTTATGACATTTGTTAAAACACTTCCTAGAATTTTTAATTTTTGTACTTGCCTGATTTTGGTGTCTCTAATTTTTAATTTGCATGTTAGACTGTTTCTTTTGTTGGTAACTATATATTTGTTGTTTAAAATAAAATGCCACTCTCTTTTTATATGAGGCCTTTTAAAAGTAAATATTTTTTGTTGCTTTCTATATTGGAAGCTGTCAGTCGAGTTATATTCTAGTGATGAAAAGTAGACAAGACCTGATCTCACTTATGCAAGGTCTACAGGGAATTTTCACCCAACCGTCAATGCTTGGAATGCCCAGCATAAAAAACTGTCCTTGTGTTACATCCCACCTTTTATGAGAAGGGATCAGGTAAATACTCAATCTTGCTAGCATTTTATCTGTACAGGTTAACCTTGTAGACCTTCTTGTGGTGTAAAAGGCCACAGTTTCAATCTGTAGACACACCTGAGAAGCATAAGGGCAAATCATAAACTTGCAAACTCTACCATGGAATAGTGCCAGAGCATCCCCATGTGAAGAGGATAATGACACTGCTTTTCTCAGAAGACTTCTTTATGGAGTAGAAGGCTACAGATATGTTTTATTAAGTATTTCAGCTGAAGTTTCTATAGCAAGTAGATTTCTAAAAGATGGAGATGCAAGTTTTAAATTCAGAAGTGTCATTCTCATAGATTGGTTGCCAACCAGCACTATAAAACCAAGTCTGTCTTGCTATTAACTTTTAGTTGGGAAAAGAGATGGATTAATACCTAATTTGGTATTGGATGTGAGTTGTAGTACAGTGGATATCATCTTAGAACAAGAAATTGGTGAGCCGAGTTTGAATTCCAGCTGAATTACTTGCATTCACTAATGCATAAATACCCTTGGGAAAGGTATTAATTTGTCTCTTCCCTCTAGTTATGGGCTAAATAGCAAAACAGATAAGGTTCTATAGCCTTGGCTGGCAACCAGTCTTCCACAGAAAATAATGGCAACCTACTGTGGGATAACCTTCTGCCCAGTCAGTTGACTCTATCGAGACATGATCATCCAAGCATGTATCATATATGACATTTAACTGATTGAATTTAGTATTGCAACTCAAACCAGATATCAGGTAGCTTCTTTGAGTCAAACACATGTGCCTTAAAACTCTTTGTCCATAAATATCCATGAAATAAAACCTAATTTTTATTTCAGTTGTAACCTAATGCTGTAGACGAGCAAGACAGAGATGAAGCATAGACAAGGGTGGAGATGAATAGTCTTGCCCTCTAGTGGGGCTGTCACTTGCCTCCTTGTGTGTCCTTCTGACTCTGTGTTTCTGTCACCACAGTCTTATGGAGAAAATTATTCTTTGCTTTGTCATGCATATCTAAAAAATAAATTTGTCAAAGTCAGGGGACATTCTTTGTGAGGATCCTTTGCTATGTTCTTTGTGAAATCTACTTCACTTAGTTGATAATCGTCAGGATCATAAATGTCTGAAACAATTTTGTGACAGATCAGATGTTTTCATTTAACAAGATATCAGCTGACACTGATATTGCTACACTCAGGATATTTGTGTTAATGTGAATGCAACACCCTCAGCTGGAATTTGAAAATAGCATGGTAATCACATTTTCCATGGTGATAAACACTGTGTCATGTGCATATCTATACCTGTAAAAACAGTTCCTGTAAAAAGTAACAGAACTATTTCTGTATGGATAAGCACGAAAAGCTGCTCCCTGTCATTCTACATAGTATCAGTGTGTAATATATTAAATAGACCACCAATGATCAGGAGGAATAGGCTCATTCAGGCTATTCTATTTTAGCAGCAACCACTGCTGTAGCAGCTGCAATACATACAGTGTCTCTGTTACTCTACTGGGTTATGGGAGTCCTAATCATGACCTTTAATATATCTTTCAAACTAAATAACATTGGAAAAGGCATGAATTCAATTCTCTCTTCACTATGTCTCATGACCAGTTTAGAACATGCACTTGTTAATCGCATACTACAATCTAATAAATTAAAGACTGGCATAAAATGGCTAATTTCTGAATGACTCGAAAGGAAAATTGTTAGAGATTTCTCAAAGAGATATCTCGAATAATCCTCACTGAATGACAAAAAATTGTCAATGAAGTAAAGACATCAGGGTTGAATTTAATGATGATGACAGTCATTAGATATTTTCAATGAGCAGAACATCAAGCTTGTCTCCCAAGGAAATCTACCTTGTTTAAAACTATACACCTAAAATACAGATTAACTTTTGCTATAAGCCATGGGAGTAAATATTGGAACTCTAATGAAACTATTATGAATTATTTGGTCATATAAACTCCTGTTGTGTATGAAAGAAAGTAGATAAAGCTAAAAAACAAACAATATATTCCCTGTAATTAAGCACAGTGATGGATGCATCATTCAAGAAATATGCAAAACAAGACAGCCAAACAATGATGGCTTCATCAGAGGCAAACAGGATTATATACACAGGTTGTAAAACTAATGAAAAGAGAGTTGGCTTGATACTGGACAAAGAAATGAAGAAATGCATTCTGAGATACTGCTAGCCATCTGAAAGAATCCTGCTTATCTAACAGAAAGGAAATCCCTTCTAAATAGCTGTTATAGTAGTCACTGAACGGACAGTGCAAAGTTTTGAGGAGGAAATAGAATCTTTCTACAACATATTGGACAATGCCAAAGCTCAGTGTTAAACCTAAGAAATTAGAATTATGGGAAACTTTGATGCAAAGGAAGGTAAAGAAAGAGCTGGGGAACAGTTGGTAACTTTGAACTAGAAAACTGTAATGACCAAGAAAAAAAATGGGTCCAATGGTGCACAGCAAATGGCCAGGTAATAAACAACACCTGTTTTCAAGAATGTCCAAGATGCTTACGGACGTGGAGAAGTTCAGGAGGTGACACAAAAGACCAACTCGATTAAATAACAATAAACTAGGAATTTTAAAATTTATCCAAGTGCTAACTGTGAAAGTGACCACCTCAAAAAGCGACCACTTTTTCAGTCTTTGAAGTTTTATTCTCATTTAGAAACTGAGAATAAAACTTCAGAGACTGAAAAAGTACAGTGTCAAAAACAAATACGAGAGACAAATTGGAAATGGAAACTCAAAATGGAACACACTAAAGGAGGCACTAGTGACATCAGCAAACAACATTGTCCCAAAATAAAATCAGGAAATCAGACATAGAAGAAAAAAATAAGTAAAACTAAATGGATAACTGATGAGATTCTCAACACAAGGAAAAAAGAGACAAAACATGATGCCAAGACAGTGAACAGAATCCAGAAAAATACACAGGTAAATAAGGAGCAGATGCAGACATGCTAAAATTAGAATGTGCAGAGATTGAGAGATTAGTCATGACTAACAAAAGAGACAAGCTTAAAAAAAAAAGGGAGAATTAACAAAACAAAAAACATGCTTCTCAACAGGATGTATAAAATCCAAGGATTGAATGCTCATATTAAAGAAAGACGAAATACTCCATCAATAAGAAGAATATATAAGAGATCACTTTTCTGGCAAGAGAGAGCAACCGACATTACAGAAAGATACCGATGAATCAGAAATATTAATATCTAAAATGTAAGCTGCACTCACAAAACTGAATAGTAAAAAGTAGCTTGATCAGGTGGCTTTGTAACAGAGGTGCTAACAGCCTTAAATTATTTTAGGGTAGAGAAAATTACAGAAATAATAAATAAAATCTATAACAGATGTGAGATACTAGAACTCTTAAGCAGATCAATTTTCATAGCACTGCATAAGAAACCAGACACAAAGGATTGTGAACTCCACCAAACAATTAGCTTATTGAGGAGTATAAAAAACTCATCATTCGAATTCTGACAAATAGAATGCACAGCAGAATCAGGTCAGAGATAGGACAACAACAGTACAGTTTTGTCAAGAACACTGGAACAAGGAAAGAAATATTTTACTTAGAAGGTTATCAGAAAAGACAATACAAGTAAAGAAAGATATGTACCTGAGTTTTATAGACTGTGTAAAGCCATTCAACAAAGTACACCACAAAGACTTGATAGAAATTCTCAGAAACCTAGAAATATTTGGAAAAGGCATTAGAGTAATCAAGAACCTCTACTGGCAACAAAGCGCTTGCATGTGGACAGGAAATTAGTTCATCAGATATAAAAAGATAGAAAGGAGTGTAAGACAAGTATGTGTCTTCTCACTGGAACTATTCAACTGATAAAGCCAGACAATACTGAGAACCCTAGATGTCATGCCAGTATTCATCATTGGTGGCCACAATCTGAACAATATGAGATACGCTGATAATACAATGCTGATAGCAGAGACAAAAAAAAACTGCAAGAACTCTTACAGAAGGTAGCTAAAAAAGAGGAAAAAATATTACTAATAAACTACAAAAAAACTGAATGCATGGTGATCAGTAAAAAGAGAAGCTCAAAAATGCCAAGTACAGGCTGGAGATACTAAAATCAAGCAAGTACAGAAATCTAAATACCTTGAAAGTGTTCTAACAGAAGGTGGAAAGTGTGATACTGAGATCTGAAGGTTAATTGGAATTTCCAAGGATGCATTCCAGAAGCTGAGTAGAGTATTGACAGACAAGTAAATTTTGCTAGAAACAAGGAATTGCTATCTGATGTCTGTTCTTCAATATGGCAGTGAATGCTGGACAATCTCCTCAAAGATGAAGGAGAGATTTGAAGCAACCAAAATTTGGTTTTATAAAAGGATGCTGAGGATACCATGGACTGAATATGTGAGCAACAGTGAGGTTTTGAAAAGGTCAGAAATGAAAAAGAAGCTAATATTTAACATCAGAAAAAGACAGTTAAAGTTGCTTGGGCATGTTATGAAGAAAGAGGATTTGGAGAATTTAATACTCAGAGGTCAGATAGAGAGAAAGACAGACAGGAGGAAGCAATGTGAAACATACTTGATGGGCTTGTGCAAAAGGACTGCAGTGCAAGGTTTAGATGGGGTAACAGGAGAAAGTGTACCACTAGAGATAAAGGCAACAATCAAGAATAAGGGTTTAACAATTGATTATTGAGGCAAGACGGGGGCATAATTTTTGTTTTACATTGCATGTTTTCTGTATTAGTGTTTGACATTAAAATAAAAATTGTTTTGCATGCATCTCTGCACAATCTTTCAAATCCATTATTTCATCGTTCGTGAAAATGGCATATGAAGTTTCCATGAAAATTTGAGATATTATAGCTTTATTTTTAATTATGGAAGTGAGTGAATAACTCTGTTCACAACTGTCTATCTCTCTCTCTCTCTCTAGGTATATATATATATATATATATATATAGAGAGAGAGAGAGAGAGCTATTGAAATGCTCATATATAACAATATGTGGTTGTCATATCTATTTAATATATGACCACATATATCATCATATGTGTTCGTATATGATATCATATGTAACTATATATGATATATTATCTTGACATCCACAGAAATATTTTGAAATATATTTTGATCCTTAACTCTGATAAGTTCCATTTCTTCTCCCTTTCTAACTATTTAATGAAACTCTTGAAAAAGTATTGCCATTTTTTGAAGAGTTTATTTCTTGACTATTCTGAAAGATAAAAACAGTAAAGCTTATTTAAGAAAATACTTGCACTTTTTACTATTTGATATGGCGGCAATTTTCAGCAAAAGACAACAATCCCTTGTCAAAAGCATTTTAAAGAGAAGAGAATATGTGTTTATTATTTATTTTTAAAGTTGAAAACCATATCCACTTTAGCATTTTTCCTATCAATAAATTAATACTTTTTCAGGTTCAACTTACAACAAAAACATTCAATTATTTCCCCTAATATGAATGGAAGTTTCATTTATTAATAAAATTTGACACTTGAAGTCGGACAAAGAAGTCATCAACCAAAATCTTGTGATAAAAACAACATAAAGGAAATAGAATGTTTGAATAATTGAACAAATTCTTTATCTCAAAATGTCAGATGAAATTTACCTTTAAATTAATATTAAACATTTCGTGTTTTTCTATTTCACCAAATCTCTTACTTGATGCTGCTGTATCATAAAACAAAATTAAATATATCTTCACTTCATGAAATATAAACGGAAAGAATAAAGTTACTGAGGGTTAAACAGTTAAAGTAATAATATTAATTGTTAAAAAGTGAATGACAGTCATTCTCCTAACTATAGTGAAGCAATGTTATTATAATACTTCTCTTAGATAATTATATATTGTTATATAATTATTATTAATATAATGATTCTAATGGTTTACGTAAGTGAGTTAAATACCATATGTGGTACACGCTTTGGCGATCATGTCTTGAAAGAGACATGACTGACTGGACAGAAGATTATTCCACAGAAGGTTGCCATTATTTTCTGTGGTAGACTGGTTGCCAGCCAAGGCTATAAAACCCAATCTTTCTTATTATTTAACCCATAACTAGAGGAAAGAGATAGATTAATACCTTCCCAAGTGTATTTGTGTGTAAGTGAATGCAGGGAATCCAACAGGTATTCAAACTCAACTCCCTGATTTCTTGTTCCAAGCTGATATCCACTGCACAACAACGCACATCTTTTACTTGATAATTAAACTATATTATAAACATTCTGTAATATAATATTATATATTTATTATTATAGAGTTGTTTCAATGATTATCATAATATTTTTATAATAATGACACTATGTTATAGTAATTTTTTCACACAATAATTGTTATATAATTATTATCCTAAATGTATTATAACCATTCTATTGACAACAATTAAGCTGTTATTATAATTATTCTATTCTATAATTATTCTATTATGAAACTATTATAAAGTTGTATGGGTAGGTTTTGAAGGCTCTCACAATGCATTGTAAAATAAAGGAAGGTAAAGAAGGTGTTGGGTATTACCTATTTATTATTCATTAATATTTTGAGATCAAAGTCTTACCTTCAGAATGATAGAAGAGCTTGATTTCACATCTGTTCGTGGACCGTGCCTTTCAACAAATGGTCATCTTTCATTGCTACTGCTGCCATTAATTGTTGTGTATGTGTGTGTGTGTGTGTGTGTGCCTGTAAGTGTGTTTGTGCATGTATGTGTGTGTATGTCTTGTGGGTTATATATGTGTGGGTGGCTGATAACAAGATTTGGCGTTTTCGTATCTCTGTTAAAGTGATCGTAGGTGCCATTTTATGATCTGGTGTTATCTCTGTCTGCTTTAATTGGAGGCATGTTTATTGGTATATATATTTTATATATATAATTTTTTTTAATTGCCATCTGGTATTTGCTCCCATGTGTGTGTGTGCATGTGTGAGCATGTCATGCGTGTGTGTCTGTATGTGCGTATACTTCTGTGTTCATTTCATATATATATATATATATATATATATATATATATATATACCTTTGCCCAGTATCATGCGTGCATTTGTGCATTTATATATGTGTGTGTTTGTGTGTGTGCAATATGTTCCAGTGTATAGCATGTAGGAGTTTGGGATAAGTGTGTGTTCATGTGTTTATTACCTATGTTTTTCTTTTTTCTTTTTGTGGATCAACTTGCTTTATAGTGTGGTATATTTGTTGCTACTGGTCTCGTGTTTAGAGGCATGTATTTGTGTGTGTTAATCTGTGTTTATGCGCATGCAACACTGTTGTGGCTGGTGTGTGTCAGGTGCGTGATTGTGTTAATTATTCTGTTATGTAATCAAGACTGAGTTCCTGTGTATTGTTGATCAGTGGGTGGAGTTTAGCTATTATTAAGGACTCTTTTATGTGTAAGTTTTCTTGGTTGCACTCTCTCGTTTCAATATTGCCTATTATGTTTTTGTCTGTTTTTTTTTTACATTTTTAGGTGCTTGTGGAAGGATGATGCTTGCATGTGTAAGTGTTCTTTGATTCTGATGTGTAATGGTCTGATGGTACTGCTGATATAAAATTCTTTGCATTTGGTGCATTGTATGCAATATACAACAAAGACCTAGTGGTATATACCAGTGTCAGGCATAGGGCAATTGCCCAGTGTACATGTGGCATCATTTATAGTATGTGGCATCTGCTGGTAGGCTTTTTGTAGAAATTGGTGTGGATATTGCTTTTTCCAATACTTTCAGCCTGAAGTCCAGCAGTGACAGGTATCCATTGTTATTGGGATGTTTGATGGTGAATTTTATGTTGCTATCCATACTGTTGAACGTTGTTGCCATTCTATCCCCCTCATCATGTGAAGAGGTGAGGATGAGTATGTCATCGATATATCTTGGGAATAAGGCATACAAATGACAGGTGTTGAGAATGTGATGTTCCAGTTGAGTCATGTATGTAATAGCAGGTAATACCATAGGCTGGACCCAATCAGAAGGCCTATGGTCTGCTTAGAGGTGCACCCTTAGAATGTAAAGTTGGTGATGTCTACTATAGTCATCAGGAGTAGGTGACTGTCTGCTGGGAGGTGAGGCTGTAGCAATAGAGGCTTGAAGGGTTCATGCACTTTGTTATCAAATCAACCACTGGGCCAGCCATGAGTGATGCGTAGAGTGAGACAACATCAAAGCTAAATGCGTATCGGTTATGTTTTAGTTGGTTTTGTTGAAGTCCATTTAGTCTGTGGATGACTTCATTGGAACTTTTAATGTGTCCGTGGAAGGTGAAGAGTATGGGTTTGAGGATTTGTGACAGAAGCCATGATATTTTTTATGTGGATCCTTTTACACTAGAAATGATGGGTCTAATCTGTGGTATTGTGCTGGTTTTGTGTGTGTTGATGAGGTGGTAGAAGTTTTTATTATAATGATTCCAGTGGCAACAATGGCAATATACAATAATGGTTCTAGTATAAAAAATTATATAATTAATATTATAACATTATAATATTGATTATAATAATCCTTTTGAAAACAATGAAACTATGTTATAAGGATTCAAATATTTAATTTTATTTTATAATTATTATTTGAAATACTTCCAAATTAAATGTTTAGTTTTCTTGTACCTATTCGGAATTTTGTGGAATGACATCTTTTCTTTAGGTTCCTTGAGTGCAAAGTTTTACACTCAGATCTTCTGAAGAATGGCCGTAATTCTGCAAAACTCAGAGCCGTGACAAGGACAAGATAAGTGACCATTTAATTTTAAGTATTATTATCATTTATGGTTTATCTATTCATATCGAGCATCTTAACTACAAAGATTGCTTGTCTTAATGACATTATCTTCCAGAAAACATCTCTTGGGCCATTTTTTGTGGGATGCAATCTTTGTTGCTATTATTATTATCAGAAATTATCATAATGGAAATCATGATTCTGTTTAAAACAATGATAATAAACACATAAACTTCATTATTTTCTCTTTTTTAACCATTTCACCCCAAGCAAGACAGCACTGCCACTGGTGTGCAGGGGGGTTACATAAGAAAACAGCAAAATGAAAGAGGAACAAGATACAGGGGGATTGAGGAAAGGATAAGAGAAAGATGGGCATCAAGGGTATAATACATAGCATTTGATGTTGCAGTTAAACTCTTGGAGATTTTAGCTATTAGAGAAGCAAATGTATGGAAGCGAATTCTAAAGGCAGGAAGTGCAAGAAAAGAAACTTCTAGAGTAGAATTGATAGTTACATTTGACTGTTTTAACCATAACAGGGTGGAACCTAGCTGCCAGTCTAGTAGCATGAGTAAATTTGTGTAGATGGGGCACCAGGCAGATAAGCTCATCAGAACAGAAACCACAAAAACATTTGTAGAAAAGACAAAGGGAAGCCACATCCCGTTGGTGAGAAAGTGACTGAAGTTGAGCTGCCAAATTGGATGATTATATTACAGATCCTCTTTTGAATTTTGTTGAGCATCCTGAGATGAATAGCAGAAGCACCCAACCAGATATTGCAACAGTATTCAATGCACAGACAGATAGTAGCTTTGTATATGGGCAAGATGGATTCTGATGAGAAAAACTTCCTGGCTTGACACAGTTACCTGACCTTCCGAGAAGTAGATGTAGCTATTGATTTGATGAAGTTGTTTCACTTTAGGTTGGCTGGAAAAGTGAGGCTGAGGAAGTGCAGTGTATTGCTTTCTGGGAGACTAGCATGAACCATGCTGATGGAAAGTAGAAGAGTTTGTCTATTCTTACAGAAAAGCAACTTTGTTTTGTGTTATGGGGAAACACACCTATTCCTCAGATAATGGACTCTCCCTCCTATATTAATAAGCGTTAACAGGAAGTTAATGGGATAAGTTCTTGAGAAGTACATAGGAGTTCTTTAGAGTTCTATTAGAGTTTAGTAGAACTACTAGGCAGTTGATATTAGTTGGCAGTTAGCCAAATACTAAGAAGTCAGATTTCAGTAGAAGATTACCAAGTTTCTAACATTTTGTGTGCATTAAGTCAATTAGCAACAAACATAACCTGATTATAACCTTCAGTGCAAAAACTACTCCACAACATAATTGACGACAAAGATCTACGAATTCACTTGGAAGAGGAGAGAAAATTTGTTTTTTCTCAAGGCAAAAGTGGCCATTAAAAAATAGGTGATGACAAAGATTTCTTCTGTTCTTGGTAGGGGATAACTGTATTCCTTAAGTACTCGTTTAACCCTGTTGAGAAATCAGCATTTTGGGAACATTAAAATTTTACAAGCCATTTCTTAACACAATCCACCACTGTTGTCACTCTTTTCAGTATTAATGGAGGCTTCTTTGCTAATCTCTTGTCTGAAGTGCAGAATGTCAAGATTTCATTATATCAATATTTTCTTTTCTAGCTGTTGCTATTTTGATATCTTATTATGAAGGGTGGATTTATAATCATTTCACTCCAAGCAAGAAAAGACTGCCGCTGGTGTACAGGAGGTTACAGTGAGAGAAAAGAAAAAAGTAAGGTACAGGGGGTGTCAAAGAAAAGATGAGAGAAAGATAGGAATCAAGGCGATAGAAGATGGCAATTGATATTGCATTCAAATTTTGGAGGTTGTAGCTATCACAAAAACAAGCAAGTGGAAAGAAGTTTCACAAATATAAAGAGTGAGGAAAGAAACTGTTTGAATAGAAGAGGCAGTTCATTTAACTATTTCAATGGTAAAAGTTTGGGAACTTGATGCCAATCTAGTATCATGTGCATAATACATGTGGTTAAGGCAGCAGAGAAAGAATCATATCAGTAGCCATAAAAATACTTGTAGAAAAGAAAAAGGGAAGCCACATCCCAGCAATGAGAAAATGACTGAAGGTGGGCTCCCATGTCAGGATTGATTACATTGCAGTTTTCCTTTGGAATATGTCAAGAACTTCAAGATGAATAGCAGAAGCACCCAGCCAGAAATGGCAACAGTATTCAATGCACAGACGAATGGTAGATTTATAAATAAGCAAAATGGATTCTGATAAAAAGAACTTCCTGACTTGGCACATTAACCCAACCTTCCTAGCAGTAAATATAGATATAAATTTAATGTAGTCGTTCTATTTGAGGTCAGTTGGGAGAGTGAAGCCAAGGAGGTGCAGTGTGATGCTCTTTTTAATCAATAATATATATATATATATATATATATATATATATATATATATTAACAAAACTTGGTTATAAGCAACCGACAATTTGAAATGAATTGTTTGAACTTTATTTTTTATCAATACACATATTTAAGTAGATATTCTGTTTTTAATGAAACAGTATTATATATTGATATCTACTGGCCTGATTATTTACGATAAATTTTTATTATGAAAATGTGTGCCATTCGGCAGGATTCGAACCTGCAACCCCTATCTATATAGGGGAAGTTATCATTTGATCTGGTAACGTCTTAGACCTCTTGATCACGAATAGCCTCCAGTCTATAAAAAAATAAAGTTCAAACAATGCATTTCATATATATATATATATATATATGTATGTAATTATCTAATTAGCTAGTTTTTGGTCATAATTAAATTAGACCAGTAAACAGTTGTATTAAAAAGTGTTTGATACAATTATATTGTAGAGCTTTTAATATTTTTCATTTGTAAACAAGTTATATTATGCAACACAGGTTTCTACCATCTCATGTCTTCAGGTGATTTACAATAATTGATTTTACCATTTTTTTAAGAATGCTCGCGTAACGGGGATTTTTTTTTGAACATGCAATTTTCAAAATTTAGAGAAGTTATAACAATGAACGAAAATGTTATAACTTCTAATTTTGAAAATTGAGCATTCAAGAAAAGACCTCATTACGTAAGTGTTTTTAAATAACAGTAAAATCAGTTATTATAAATCACCTAAAGACACCAGATGGTAGAAAACTTGTTTACAAATGAAATATATATATATTTCGGTTGGGTTTCGATCCTGGGTTAGGAAGCGACCAGAGTCTAAGCCGTACTGATGAGCGAAACAGATCTGTCTGTGGATGACTATAGTATATATATATATATATATATATATATATATATATATATGTTATTTAATTACTTAGTTTTTGGTCATGATAAAATTAGATCAGTACACAGTTGTATTAAAAAAAAAAATAATTAAATCAGACCAGTATAAAATTAATAATAAAATTAGACCAATACACAGTTGTATTATTATTCTACAATTATATTGTAGAACTTTTGAATATTCTTTATTTGTAAATGAGATATTATGCAACCTAGGTTTCAGTTATTGCAAATCGCCTGAAGACACCACATGGTAGAAACCTAGGTCACATAATAACTTGTTTACAAATGAAGAATATGTATATACACTACCAGCCATAATTATTAGGCCACCCCAGTTTTTTTAAAGAAATGATGTATTTTATACTATTTTTAATATTTAAGGCCAAGTGGATAATTCTAAATAATTCTAAATGAAAACAGAATGATTCTTTCGTTAATACTACACGATAACATGTGCCTCAAATGAACTGTACTGGTGTCCAGTTATGGTGCTCTCTTCCCCATACAAGTCTCTTCTTCTTATTGGCTGGCCAAAGCAAAGGCTTTCTGGGTGCCTTGTAAAATTTTGCAAAGTAATAATATCAGTATTATATATTTATTTTTACCTGCCTGATTGTCATTTGTAGTCAAGTGGTCTAAGACATGCCAGATCACATGGTGGCTTCCCCTGTGTAGATAGGGGTCGTAGGTTCAAATCCTGCTGAATGGCACACATTTTTGTAACAAAAATTTATCAAAAATAATCAGGCTGGTAGAAATAAATATATAATACTATTGGATTATAAACAGAATATCTACTTAAATATGAGTATCGATCAAAAATAATGTCCAAACAAATCATTTCAAATTGTTGGTTGTTTCTAAACAGTTTTGTTAATTTTTGTTAATTTCCATAATATATATATATATATATATAGTGTAATGGTTGTTACAATGTTTTTAAATTCATAGTATCACTACACAAAAAATTTCTCATGTTTTAAAGCCAGCCCATTATGTTTTGGCTTCATCCTCAGGTGATTAATTTATAAATGAGAATTATCCAGTTGAAAAGACTGTTTATTTGTGTTGGATTTGTTATTTTCGGGTGTAAGAGGGGTTGGTCTGTATTTTGAGTTCCATTGACCTTTTTACTGGTGTTGGGGTTAAGTGTTTGTTTTTGGCAGAGTTCATGATAGGTTAATCTATTAATCTTGAAAGGGCTGGTGCTAATGGCACCTTTGGTTTAGGGGTTGGTTGGTGTTGTTTTGTTTTGGGGTTGGTTTCTCCTTAATTTAATGTATGTTATTTTGTATTGGGGTGTGTGCTTTTTTTTGTTTTTTTACTCTCTTGCTTTTTATAAAATATATTTTCCACAAAATATATCTTTCATATAAAACAACAAAAAAAAACATTTTATAATATTCTATAATGTTAAGCTATTTTATAATACTATAAAAAATAACATTTTATAATATTTAAGAAATATATTTCTTTTATAAAATCTATCCCCTATACAACATATTTTATAAATATAAAGTATATTTTTTTATTTATTTACCAACTATTCTGTTGCAACTGCATTATATTTTGTTGGTATTCTATAGGGTTTGTTTTCTTGGGTGGGGGGGGGTTTCTGGAACGAGAAATTGGTAAGCTGAGTTCGAATTGCAGACAAATTCCTTGCATTCACTTATGCGCAAATATCCTTGGGAAAGGTATTAATCCATCTCTTCCCTCCAGTTATGGGTTAAATAGCAGGACAGATTGGGTTCTATAGCTTTGGTCGGCAACCAGTCTACTGCAGAAAGCAATGGCAACCTACTGCGGGATAATCTTCTGCCCAGTCAGTCATGTCTCTTTTGAGACATGATCATCCAAGCGTGTATCACATATGGCACTTAACTGACTGACTTTCCGTTTGGTTTCTGGTGAACCCACAGAATTGTTCCCTCATTTTATTTTAATTATTTCTTTAAATACACACTTGTGCAAATTAATTGAATCCACTGCTTTAGTTTCATTTTTTTCACCATACGATCAGTTTTAAATTAACTGGATTCACAGGGTGTAATCAATCTCTATTTTTTCTTCAGAGTAGGTCATTAGCAGTAGTGTGCATTAATATAAATCTATTTTTGGGATGTATGATGAAATTTTTTTGGCCTTGGAAAATATTGCGTCATCTGTGATTGCATCAGTTTTTTATCATACCCATATTGTCTCGACTGTTGATTAGTTGTCCTAAGGCCATTGTCTGTGATAGATGTTACTGCAGGGAAGCATACAAAAATTGTAATGCTGCACCAACACACTGGCAAACCTTACAGAGAAATCACGGTTATTGTTGGTGCCAGCCCTTTAACTGTTACTACAACTATGGTCCTCGTCAGAACTCTCTTCCACCATGTTGTGTCCCTGTTATCTAAATTCTGCTTCAGTTTTGTTGCACACACTTCCATATCCTCATTAATATTGTGATCCAAGAATCTATTTTTTAGGGCCGCATCAGTTTCTTCTGTTCTTCTTTGTGGGGAGTTAGATTTGGTAGAAAATTAATAACCGAGTGTTGTACACACAAATACAACACAAAGATGTATGTGTGATGGATTTAAGTTATTTTATCTGTGCCTATAAATTACAGCATTCAATCACATGAAATAAGCAGTTGAAGCTGAGCCTTCATATTTTTCTTTTAAGTGTCAGTATTGCTAAACAATTTTTGTAATATTATATAATCAAAAAAATTTAAGTGAAAAATTTAAGCAATTAAGTGTGATAATTTCAGTTTTGTTTGTATAACCTGGTCAAAGGTTAGCAGAAAAACTAGTTAGGGAGCAAGAATTGATCATATTTTGAACCTTGAAAATTTCATAGTCTAAGAAATTTTTATTGTTTGCAATTATTAGAGCTTCTGGTGCAAATGCCAAGCAGTAGAGCCTGGCATTCATTTCTGACAAAGTGAATGACATCATGATGCTCTTTTTACTTACAGATGGTACCCAACTGGCCCTACTATATGGTACTATCTACAAAATAAAAAACAAACCTGTTAAATTAAAAAATATAAAATGGCTAAAATTTACCCATTTCACCCTATATATATATATATATATATATATACACTCAAACAACAGACTCATATTTTATATTTATTATAATTTTTAATAAGATTTTGTTTTTGGTGCATTACTTCTTATATCTTGGTGTTAAAGTGCCTATAGGTGTTCATGTCAAACAAAAAGAATGAAAGAAGACAGTTAAAAGATTAATGGAGAGGTGTCACTGGTAAATGATATACACATTATATATATATATTTATGTGTGTATGTGCCAGTATGTCTGTTTGTATATTTCTTTTCCTTGTGATAATGACTGAAGCCAGTTAAAATCATGAAACTTTAACAAGGACTAACACATACTGTGGACCATTCTTTTACACCTTCAGTGACATCTGCAAAGTAATCAACAAGAAAAAGTTAAACTATACAATAACAATAACTTGTCTGTTATCTTTAAAAAACTTGTTTGAATAAAAGTATATTTGTATATTTTTTATCACACTGCAGTCAGTATATATATATATATATATAGTCACCCGCAAACAGATCTGTTTCGCTGCATCACAGGTCATCAGTACAGTTAGACATCCAATTGCTTTTAACCCAGGATTGAAACCTGACCGAATTGACGTCAGTCGGCGATTCTGCCTCTAAGCTATGGGCGCTCGGTAGAAGGAAGCAGACTTTTAGCGTATGATGTATCATACGCCAGTGAGCGATATGTGAACCAAGTGGTAGAATTTGTAAAGACAAATTTCAATGAGAGGTTTTAAGAGATCCTCCATCATTGGAGTGGTGGTATTCTCAGTACCAAATCCCAGGCTTGACTGACCAAGTTGGAATGAGTTAGGGCAAAGGAAATAACTTAGAAATTGGATTAAGTTGCTGGATTTGAAATGAAAGTAATAGGCACCAAACCAGGAATATTTATTTTCTCTCTCTCTCTCTCTGCGCATCTAGCAAGGTGGGGTGGTCTTTATCATAGACTGTGAGTGAAATGTTTATCTAAATTACTGAAATTGATCAGTTCATAACAATTTTGTTCAAAAAGAAATTATATATCTATCTATATATATATATATATATATATATATTTTCTAAACATATGCTATTAAATATAAGAGACAATGAATGTCTATTATGTTTAATCATGAGCCGTTCTAAACGTCATATTTTTGCTTTAATTTCAGTTGAAAATAAAGACAAAAATTCTCCAACATTTGGATAATTATTTATTGGTTTTCTTCTAAGCTTTTGGCTCACATGAGCCATCTTCAGAGAATGTTGGAGAATTTTTGTCTTTATTTTCAACTGAAATTAAAGCAAAAATACGACGTTTAGAACGGCTCATGATTAAACATAATAGACATTCATTGTCTCTTATATTTAATAGCATATGTTTAGAAAATTACTTGCTGCCTCGATATACTAAATATATATATATATATATATATATATATATATATACAAAAACAAAATTTAGATATTTTTACAAATAGTCATCCACAGACAGATTTGTTTTATCCTATCACAGCTCATCAGTACGGTTAGACATCCAATTGCTTTTTTAGCCAGAATTGAAACCCAACCAAATTGACATCTGTCATTTATTTTGCCTCTGAGCTATGGGTGCTCAGTAGAAGAAGGCAGACTTTTAGCATATGATATACCATGTAAGCATATGCCAGTAGTTGAGAATGTTATAATTCATTACTGAATGAATGATACATAGATTCTAGAGTAGCTACAGTTTTTTTCAAAATCTAACATTCTTCCAGCGTTCTCAGTCAGTGTGTGAAAGCGTATTTATGGATATCTATCTATCTATCTCTCTATCTATCTATCTATATATATATTAATGCAGGTTTCATTGAATAATATAGACAAGTTTTGTCTATTAATTTTGTGTAGAATCCATTCATACTGTCTGATATACTTGATGGTGATATCGTTGAAAGACAACAAAAAATCACAGCAATTGTTGATTTTTTATTGGCTCTAAGCTTTCGGCTCACATAAGCCATTATTAAAGAATAAATATTAACACACAGTAAACATAGAACATTTAAGTTATTAACAATAAAGAGAATTAAATTGAAGATACAAGTCCATCCCTACCGTGGTGGATGGCCGAAGACAGTGACAAAATATATATAAAAGCAATCAGTCTAAACGTACTGATGAGCTGTGATATAGCAAAACAGATCTGTCTGCAGATGACAATATATATATATATATATATATATATATATATATATATATATATACTGAATATATGCATGTATATATATATATATATATATATATATATATATATATATATATAAATGAATATATTTACATGTGTAGTTGAATAAGTTGGACATATTATATCTACTTTTTTCTCTTAATCCTCTTGATTTTTCTGAGTGACTTCATTATGTTGATATTAAATTCATTAACAAAAGCACCATAGTTTTTTCTTTTCTTTTATTTTTCCAAGTACTTTCATTTTGATCCAAGTTCATTTTCAAGGGCGAATTGCTAAGAGAAAAATTAGTGTAATTGATAATTGTGATTATTTTGTAAGTACACATGAAATTATATTATTTTAAACATTCATGAATGCATTCTGTTATAATTGATTTTAAAAATTAACTGTTAAAGGTATGATATATTTTCAAAGTGAGGTAACTTTAATTTATATGATTTTAATTTTTATATAATTATAATTTTAAAAACATTGTTATTATAGACATTTTAAAACATTGTTGCTGCAGTCATAACTAACATTTTTTAGTGTTGGTTGTATATCCCTTTTATAGAGGGCATTGAGAATTTGAAGATTTTGCTTTTTAGTGTACTTGAATTCTTAATCAAAATATGAAATGTTACGCTATAGAGCTAATATCCAACATATGTAGTGTAAGTCACCTTGATAATGTTGTTTTTGACTCAACATATATATTACTTTTTTGTTAGAGATAGAGTCTTCAAAAGAACATTTAAATTGATATAGAATGTTGGTATTTTGCAAAATACCGGTTGAATAAGAAAAGCTATTGCTAATGATTAAGTTGATTGCGTTAAACAGTATTGGCACTTCTGGCACAAATGCTAAACAGCACAGTATGCCGTTTCCAAATTTCAGGTGGAGAGTATTGTGTCTTGCTGATCTTTTTTTTCACAGTTGGGGTGGAAATGACCCTACTATACTGTGCAGATGACAAAATCAGGAAAAACAATGCACATTCATCAATTTAAACAAGGAAACCATCCAGAAGAGATGCAAAAATTTAAAAAAAGCAACTGGAGATCATGGTTGAAGCCAACAGTGATTTTATTAATTTTATTATTAGTATTACAAGATATTTTGTGTAATGTTGGTAAATATAATTGTTAAAATGAGAGCTTAGTGTTATTTTCATTTTTGCATAATTTAGGCAATTTATCATTCACATTGTCTATGTACACTGTGTGCCAAATTATTATCAAGATAACTTTTTCTAATATTTCAAAAACTGTCCAACCAATTCACACAAGATTTTCACACAATATTGGCAACACAAACCTGTGCAATTACTGAAATTTTTGTACTGATCTATGCAATGTAAACAAACTGGTGCCATATTTGTTATCAGAACGGTGATTTGAGTGTGCCAAATTATTAGAAAAGTGTAAGAATTTAGTGAAAAGATGGGCCGTAAAAACAGTTTAATTGATGCTGAAAAGAACTCTCAAAACGTAAATCTATCCCAGAAATTTCTAAAATGATAGGGAGGTGTCATCAAACAGTGAAAAAGTTCACTGCCAACCCTACACAAGTTCACAAAAGGGCAGATAAAGGCAAGCCAAGGGTTATTTCATGTTGTCTCATGTCATGACTTAAATGAGAGGTCACGAAGAACCATTCAAGAGCTTTTCAGTTGCATTGTCTAAAAGTACTCGGTGTCAGTATCTGAGGGAAATAGCAACAACAGTCAAACCCATAGCAAAGCCTCTGTTGATGAGAAATCACATTCAAAATTGATTGAAATGGGCTGAGGACAATATGAAGATTGACTTCTCTAAAGTTTTGTTCACAGATGAAACTTGAGCAACAGTGAATTGGCCAGATAGATGGTGCAAAGTCTAGGTAATAAACAGACAGAATCGTCATCAGTGTTTCAGATACCAACAAGACAGTGGAGGCATAATGATCTGGGGTAGTATTATTGGAAAAACATTAGTGAACCCATGGAGAGTACCAGATGGTGTCAAAATGACTGCTAATGCATACACAGCATTTATAGAGGAGCATCTTGAACTGTGGATGTAAAGGCAAAGAGTTGCCTTCAGAAGGGCCATTGTTTTTTACGCAAGATAATGCTCCCTCACATGCTGCTCACAAGACTACTTAATATTTAAAAGTGTTAGGCTTCGATAGACCTTGGAAAATGAAGTGGCCAGCAAATTCTCTAGATATTAACCCAATCAAAATCCTTTGAAACATCATGAAGCGAAGACTGTACACCAAGGGACAATAATTCAGGAGCAACACTGAGTTGTGGGAAGCAATTCTTGACATATCTCACAGCATAGCAGCAGATGACATCCTACAATTAACAAATTCTATGGATCGTTGACTTCTTCAAGTAATTTTAAAACAGGAAAGGCACATTCCTGATTAATTTTTTTAACACTGTGCCTTTGTTTGTATCTGTTATTATTTGTTTGATTATCTTATTTGTTAGCTTCTTTTGATCATAAACATTCACGTACAGCATTTATAAATGTTTTGTTTGCTCAATTTTGGGAATTTTAATAAAACCTTTCTAATAATTTGGCATGTTAAAATAACTGTGCTGATAACAAATATGGTACCAGTTTGTTTACATCACGCAGAGCAGTACAAAAATTTCAGTGTTTGCGCAGGTCAGTGTTGCCAACATTGTGTCAAAATTTGTTGGTGAGGATGCAAACAAGACGAAAACTCATTCTTAACATCAGGAAGAGACAGATAAGGTTCCTGGGAAATGTAATGTAGAAGGAAGGTCTGGAGAATCTAATACTTACAGGACTGATAGATGGAAAGAGAAACAGGGGAAATCAACATGAGATCTATTTGATAGGCCTGAGCAAATGGATGGTGAAGCAGGGTCTGGAGAGATACCAAGAGGAAAAATATTGAGAACAACAAGAGACAGAGCTAAGTAAAACTTCATGATTGCCTATGACTGCGTGGTCTGATATGTGCAACGGCAAGATTTTGGAGAAGAACTTCTACTCGACATCTGGAAGAGGCAGCTGAAGCTTCAGGAACACATAATGAGGAAGGAGGGCTTTGAGATTGTAATGCACACAGGACAAATAGAGGAAAAGAGAGACAGAAAAGCATTGCAAGATAAACTTGTTGTGGTTGAGCAAGTGGATAGTAGAGCATGGTTTGGGAGAGATACCAAGAGAAAAGGTGTTAAGAGCAACAAGGGATAGAAAGATGTGGAGAGCCATGATCGCCTACATCTTGAAGAGACACAGAACATAAAAGAAGATTTCTGATGAGATTTAACATTACATTCCCTATATTTTATTTTGAATTATAATAATTTTACTTCATTCTAGAAGATTGAATTTGAATGACATCTCTTGGTCATGAGTCTGCATAGCCTCATTGGTAAGGTGGTGACCCTGACAGTTTTGCTTCCATGATTAAAAGATGTAAGTTCAACCTTTATTGAAATCTTTTGCCTTATTTTTATTTCATTTTTATTAATTGAAGCATTGACTCATTTTTTAAAATTGTATTTAGTGCCAGCTTCATTTTTTATTAGAAGAGACATTGTCAACCATTATTATTAATTTTGTCCCATATTTATTTTTGTTTTCATTTTTTATGCTGTTTTGGGAATAACTTTTCTTCCTTTTAGTATATGCTGAAAGTTAGTCAATGACTCTTAACATCCAATAGGTAGAACCCTGTTTAGAAACAGAGCTTTTTGTAGATATCAGAAAGAAAAGATGTACTCTTGTTTGGATAAAGATATCACTTTGAAACCTCCTCTAGTTTTTTTTTTTTTTTGCCAGAGTTAGAGAGAAGGCACGTAATACATTTTTCCTATTTTGTTGGTTCATTTTACATTTTCAGAAAATAAAACTTAATTTTTATTCTACTGACTTCTTTCTACCCATCTTCATTTTTGCTTCCTTATAAATGATTGGGTAGGTACGTACTTTATTCATTTATTTTATTTATTTGGTATTTCAACATTGTCAACCATCATCATAAAATAATTCTGCTTGTTCCTTCCTTAGTTAGTTAGTTAGTTAATTAGTCCATCCATTACACACTTATTTTCTATACTAGCTTTCCTTCTCCTTTTATCTTTTTAAACACTACTCTCCTCAGCCTTTCTCTCTTCTTTGCCAAACAGAAGGGTAATAAAGAGTGAAAGAGTTGGAGGAGAAAGTCTATAGCATTACTCTAGCAGCAGCAGCAGCAGCTTAAGCTGTGTGTATATCTGTGTGTACCATACAATATAGTAAAAAAAAAGGGAGGTTTGTTGTCATTTCCCGGAACTTAATAACAAAATTTCTGGCCTCTTTTACACCCTTGGCCATTACTCAGTTGGTCTTTTCTGTTTACAATGGACACAGTAGCCTTTAAAGTAACTTTAATTATTTTCAAAAATTTTTAATCCCTTCTAACATTTTTGAAATTTTGTCAGAAAGTTTTTTTTTGATTTGAGTTAGCGGCTAAAGAAACATTATGACTGTTTTACAATGAAAACATAATGATTACATCACCCACTTTTTTTAGTGACAAACACATTAATTTAGAAATTCTTGCAAAAATCAAATAATTGTCGGATTTTAATGAAACTATCAGTACTCATTCACAAATTAATGGAATTATTTTTGCAATTATTATTTTTTTAAAATCTTGATAAATATGTTTATAATTTTGATTAATAATAAAACTATTTTAATTAAACTTTTCAATTCTTAACTAAAAAGTCTACTTGCAATCAATTCTTTGATGATTTTAAAAATATTTTTAAAACTTTATATATTATTAAATTATTTAATAATAATAAAAGATTGAAAAAAATTATTTTAAAATTTTGTTATTTTATTAATTTATTTTATTTATTAAGATGTAGTGTGACAAAGTAAAATTTTTCCAGGAAATCATAATTCTCCTTTTATGGAAATTCCACAGGTTCTGCTAGTTATTATTATTTTAGTAGTATTTCTCCTCCTTCTATGTTCCATGTCCCTTCTGGATGTAGGTAATCATGGTCTACCACATCTCCTGATTCCTAATAGCTCTTAACATGCTTTCTCCTGTTACCCCTTCCAATCCCCACTGACATCTATTTGTTCAAGCCCATCTTACATATTGCTTTCCCCTGCTTCTCTTTTCCACTATCTAACCTGTGAGTATCAGATTCTCCAAGCCCCACTTCCTCTTTACATGTTACAGGAACTTCAGCTGTCTTTTCCTATCAGTTTCCTTTTTGTTTTCATCTTCTCCAAAACCTCACTGTTGCTCACATGTATGGTCCTTGATATTCTCAGCATTCTTCTGTAGAACCATATTTTGGTTGTGTCAAGTCTCTCTTTCATCTCTGAAGAGATTCTGTAGCGTTCGCTGCCATATTGAAGGACAGACATATGTAACAATCCAGTACTCTCTTTTTTGTTTTCAGTGAAATTTTCTTGTTTCTTAATTTTGAAATTCGTCCATGGCCATCACCAATTCTAAAAAAAACATTGAATGTCAAACATTTCTGATCACAATTCATTCTTTGCATTTTTAGCATTATTTATATGTGTACTAATGTACTCATCTCTTTTGTTGTTGTTACCAAGGTTTTGGCTGTTGCACCTTTGACCTTCATAAGGTGCTTCTTGATCAGGGAATTCAAGGAATTTCACCCTGAATCATTTATGCAACTTGTAGCACTAAATTATTCTCATTCTACTAGACATCACAAGACATGATTAGTTGAATAAGAACAATCTATTCTTGTTGTTTTCTGATATCTCTCTTCCCCACTATCAGTACTGTAAGCATTAGGTTCTCCAAGCTCTCCTTCCTCATAAAATGTCCCAAAAACTTCAGCTGTCTTTTTTTGTTAAGTATCAGTTTCCTTTTTGTGCTTATTCTCTCCAAAACCTCATCATAGCTCATGTTTTCTGTCCATTGTATCCTCAGCATTCTTCTGTAGAACCACATTTTGCTTGCTTCAAGTCTTTCCTTCATCTTTGATGAGATTGTCAAGCATTCACTGTCATATTAAACAACAGTTAGTTAAGTGCCATACGTGAAACAAACTAGGGCGATCATGTCTTGAAAGAGACATGACTGACTGGGCAGGAGATTATCCCGCAGTCGGTTGCCATTGCTTTCTGCAGTAGATTGGTTGCAAGCCAAGGCTATAGAACCCAATCTGTCCTGTTATTTAACCCATAAGTGGAGGGAAGAGACGGATTAATACCTTTCCCAAGAGTATTTGTGCATTAGTCAATACAATAAATTCAACCGGAATTCGAACTCGGCTCCCCCACTTCTCGCTCCGAGCCAATATACACTGCATCACAACGTACATCCATTGAAGAACAGACATAATAATCCCATACTTTTTTCTTTGTTTTTAGTAAAATCTTCATCCTCTTCAAAACCTCATCATTGCTCATGGGTTCTGTCCATAGTATCCTCAGCATCCTTCTGTAGAACCACATTTTGGTTGCTTCAAGTTTTTTCTTCATCTTTGATGAGGTCGTCCAGCATTCACTGCCATATTGAAGGACAGACATCATGTAACAATCTAGTACTCTCTTCTTCCTGTTTCTTAATACTCTACTCAGCTTCTAGAATGCCTCCTTGGCCATGACAATTTACCTTCAGATCTCAATGCTGCACTTTTTATCATATATTTGAACACTTCGACAGTATTTGAATTTCTGTAACTGAGTGATTTTAGTATCCTCAGCTTGAGTAGTATTTACTTTATTTTTTTCTGAAATCTTTTATTCAGGACATCATTTATATGGGATTGAGTTGACAATATGGCATTGGAAGTTAAGGATTATCTCTTTTTGAGTTCTGGTCTCTCTCTCCTTTTACATTATGGAAGCTTCATTGAAAATACCAGCTGCTTTAAATCCTGATCCATGAGAACCTGATGATTTCCCATGAGAACAATTCTAACTTTTAAGCCATCACATTATTTCTTTATATCTCTCAACACCATATTCATTATTATTTTTGCATTACTAATATCAGAAGAATGCATACTTATGTTTCATAAGCTATGCAAAACTATTTGATATGAATGGAACACTGATATCATTGTGAATGTAAAATGTTTTTTCATTGTTCAAAGAAAGTGATGTATTTTAATTTTTTCATTTTTTTTAATTATCTTTTTTTCTTATATTTTTCATTGTTTATTATATTATGTTGGGGATCACCCCTTTATTGCACAATAAATTGACTCGTCTAAGGTGTATAAATAATCCTGCTTAGACAGAGAGCAGGAGTGTGGAAAAGAGTTGTAAAGACTTCAGTTGAGTAGTTGGATTGCCACTTAGTTGGTCAGTAAGAATATAGACTCATTACCCGGACTTACTTCTTATCTACAAGATTGCATATATTTGATTCCTACTAACAATATTCCTAGTATTCCTGAATTACTAACCCGTGTTCCAGGCTGTATACATTTTGTTCAATATACTTACACTTTATCTTTACTTATCTGTTTTTTTTTCGTTATTATTATTTTGTGTGGTTTCTAAACAAGATTCCACAACATATTATAACTTTTGTTATGTTATTATGCATTTATATGCTTTAATTATGAAAATATATATTTGTTTATAAGTTGTGATATCCATTGACAAGTTTTATCTTTATTTTTAAAAATAAGTTTTATAAGGCAAGTTTAAAAATTATTATATTAAGAACGTTCAATACTCTGAATTTGTTAAATTACTTATACATTGTTATGAATAATTCTAATTCATTTTATATTTAGTCTAACCTTTCTCTTTTTATGAATGAGGATGTAACTCTTGAAATTCTAAGGAAATCATGTACAAGTCGCCATGTTTATTTTGTTTATCTTTGGCTAGAGTATCGCTGATTTCCCTTCTCTAGCATTTATTATTCAAACGTTATTTTTCTTTTTTTTTAACATTTGTCTATAAATTTATTCTGTCATCTTTTTCTTTTTTACTGTCTGCAAATAACACTTTTTATTTGGATGAGAACATGTTTTTTAAATTTGTCTGAAGAGTTTTGACTTATAATATTTATTTTATTTGAATGTTAAATTTTGTAATGTCATATATAAGATAATTTTTTGAAACATTCAAAGTAATTTACGTTGCTCTTTAGAGTTTTTTTTTATTTTTCAAAGGTATAGTTTTATTTGTATGTTTTTTAAACTTTATTGAATCATTAATGAATTATACTAAGTTATACTACCTTATACTAAGTTAAAACTTAGTAATTTATTTTTTAGTTGGGGTAGATAGATATCACTCAGTCATACTTCACCCCATTTTCTCAAACAGGAGCAGAGGGTTATTCCTTGTTTCCTGTTTAGGAAGGGGTTCCCACTTTCATTAATTTCATTAGGTTTTAAAAGTGGTGCTGTAACAAGTTTTTTGTTATGTGTGTTGATGGTGGCTATGTCTCTTCATCCTGAGAATACCAAGTCAGCAGTTTTCTTGTTACTGCTTTTAACTGGTAATTAGGAGCCTGAGCAACTTGAGAGGTTGCTCTGATCAAGTTAAATAATATCAGGGTTCTTGCAGTGCCATGTCACACATGGATGAGTGTCTCTGCAAGCACCTCTGGTGGGCAATCCTAAAGCCACACTATGCTGCAGTCGGCACCAGGTTGCTTCCCACAAATGTTGCATTTGATGACCGACTGCTAATACTACTCTAAGCCTGTCCTTACTAATAATTCAAAAACATGACAAAAATGAAACCAGCCAAACAAAAAACCCCAAAACTCCTCAACATTTCTTTCTCTAACATCCATGTTATTTGTATCAACTTTTACAATATTTAATCATTCCTCATCGAAAAGTTCACAGACATCCAAGTTTTCTGTGAAACTAACCTTAACTCTATAATTCTCTCCTTTAATTTCTCAATTCCCAGATACTTTCCTCTCTTTAGGAAGAACTCTAATATCCACATGCATAGTGTGGAAGTTTTTGTCTGCAAACATCTTCCTTTGGCTAGGAAGATCTCTCTTGAATCTCCAGACCATTCTTACATGTGTCTTCATCTCGTTTTGTTTAGCTCAGTCAGTTATCTTTGCTTTCTCTATTTCTCCCTTATCTCTCATGACTGCTGCATGCTTGATAGTATTTCTGACAATATAGATGAGATCATTTCAAATGTATTTGTACTTGGTGACTTTAATACTCATCATGCCAATTGGCTTAAACACTCTGTCACTAATCTTGCTGGCATCGTAATCACACAATCTCTCATGCAAGAGGTGAATTTTCTCATGCATTTCTCAGTAACCCTGAAGATCTTCTAGATCTTTTCTTTACTTCTATCCCTGATTCATTCTATGCAGCTCTACCCTATTGGCAACTCTGATAATGTAGTGGTGTCTGTAAACATCTCTTTCTGCTTTCCCACCATCTAGGAACCTCCTACCAACAGGTTTCACAGGTGGGAGGTGCAAGGAAAGTGGAATAGAAGTTGCAGTTATATTTAACTATTTCAACAGTAAATTGGTGTGACCTAGATGCCAATCAATAGCTTGCTTAAATTCGTATTGATATGGCACCAGGGCACATCAAATCATTTGCCAGAAAAATATTTGTAGAAAAGATTTAAGGAAACCATGTTACATCAATGAAGAATGGACTGAATTCAAGTTGCCTGGTCAAGATTGATTAAATTTTAGTCTTGTTTTGGATTATCTCCCTTTATAATTATTCTGTATTTATGTAAGTCACTCAATCAGTCAATAGGTCACTCCTCATTCTAATTTGAATAATGCTTCAGTTAAATTACACCTGTGTTTGGTTTTTCACTACATTTTATTTAACTTAGAAATCTACAACATGGAACATTGTATGAGACCCCAAGATTATGATATCAATCATAACCATACCTCAACTGTTGAGCAATGAACCGATTAGATTTTAGTATTCAAAAACTTTATAGAAACCCTTAAAATGAATCAAAGTCACTGATAGGATAATTTCAGCTTCTACTTCTTACAAGGAAGCTATAAACGTGCTGTACGCAATTTACATCAAACCTAAAAACAAGGTTTTTCCTTGACAAATTCTTACCACTCAAAAACAGGAAGTTTGTGAATCACTAGAGATTTTACTGAATTGAGAACACTAAGCAATGTCTTTAATTTCAAAGCAATTAATGCAGAAGCCTGAGATGAATGTATTATGGATGCATTTATAAACAACCTTTAAAAGACTCAAATAAGACAGAGATTTTTCAAAACCAAAGCCATGATGTTAAGAACTGCCTGTGAGTCAGCCCACAATTTAGAAGTTAGCCAGACACAGTTTGTTTTCATCATACCTACTGTTGGGGCATCTCAAGAAACTCTCAGTTCTCCTAACTCTTCATTTTTCTCTTCAGTATCTTTTTGTGACAAAGCTTCTACCTTTGACAAACTAATCACAGCAGCCTCAACAAAAACAAAAATACTTCTTCTGTGGATTCTCTGTCCATTCCTGATATTCCTGTCTAGCTAGAAACACCAGGTGTCAGAAATCTGAGAAACTTGAACATTTTTCTGAGGTATCTCATTCTGGGTAATGACTGATCTTCTTCTATGTGCCCTGTCCCTTCAGGACATGGGAGATCATGGCTTTCCATGTCTCCCGATCCCTGGTGGCTCTTAGCACACCTTCTCCTGTTACACCATGCAACCCTCATTCCATCATCTACCTGATTAGGTCCTTCAAATATGTTATCCGCTGTTTTCTTCTGTCTCTTTTTCCCTCTATCTGGCCTGTTAGTATCAGATTCCATTAGCCTTCCTTCCTTATTGCATGTCCCAGGAACTTCAGCTGTCTCTTCCTGATGCTCAGTATTAATTTCCTTTTTGTTTCCATCATTTCTAGGACCTCATCATTGTTCACATGCTCAATCCATGATATTCACAGCATACTTCTGTAGAACCATATTTCAGTTGCTTCAAGTTTTTCCTTCATTTTTATGATATTGTCCAGTATTGATTGCCATATTTAAGAACTGACAACAGTACTCTCTTTCTTGTTTCTAGCAAAATTGTCTTGTTTCTTAATACTTTACTTAACTTCTGGAATGCTTCCTTTGCCATGCCAATTGGTTTTTGGATCTCTGTGTCACACTTTCCGTCTTCTGTTATAACACTTCCCAGGTATTTCAATTTTTGTACCTGCTTGACTCTAGTATCTCTGACCTGTATTTGGCATACTGGGCTGCCCTTTTTACTGATGACCATGCATTTGGTTTTCTTGCAGTTTATTTGTAGTCCTTTCTTGTCACTGTCTAGGAGGTCTTGTAGTTTCCTTTCCGTGTCTGCTATCAACACTGTATCATCTGCGTACCTTAGGTTGTTTAAATTGTGGCCTCCGATGACAAATCCAAGCATAATTTCTAGGGTCCACAAAATATTCTCACTGTACAAGTTGAACAGATCCAGTGAAAAGACACATCCTTGTCTTACACCCCTTTCTGTCTTTGTATATCTGCTGAATTCATTACCTGTCCGTATACAAGCGGTTTGCTGCCAGTAAAGATTCTTGATTTCTCTTAAGTCTTTCCCAAATATGTCAAGGCTGCTGAGCATCTCCATCAATTCTTTGTGGAGTATTTTGTCAAATGCCTTCGCATAATCAATAAAGCATCTCCATCAATTCTTTGTGGAGTATTTTGTCAAATGCCTTCGCATAATCAATAAAGCACAGGTATAAGTCCTTCTTCATTTGTATTGCTCTTTCAGAGCATCCTGAACAAGGAATGCCATATTTATGATTAGGAATGACAATAATTTGTTAACATTTGTAAGTCAACATATGTCTTGAATGTAACTGATTTATATTTGTTTATAGTGTCAGCCATCTCTTAAAGAAAATTAGTGTGAAATGAATGCAACAGTCACAGCTTGCCAATTTGAATTCAGCTTGATGCTACTATATTCTGTACTAATAACCAATATACTGCCTGCATGTGTAAAAGTCAATATATGTTCATCAAAATGGAAGTTCAACATACTGTAAAAACTACTTCATTTTGACACAGCATGCTATTAATATTGGATTCTTTGTTTTATGCTAATTTACAAATAAGTTTAAGCTTTTTCTAGATGACATTAATGAACGAAGATTTATTTATTGAACGATTCATTCTCTATGACTTATTATGACCCTTTGCCAGTTATTTAAAGCCAGAAAATATTTCTAGATTTAAGAATTTTCTTGTTGGGATAATAATGGTTTAGTGATATTTATCATATTACTAATAAACCCATAGCTAGAGTGGGGAATAGATTGATTCATGCCTTTCCCAAGTGAATATAATGAACCCAACTAAAATTGGCACTTGATTCTTTGATTAGCAATTCTGAGCCATTATTCACTGCATCAACCACACATCTAAGCCTACAGCACTTAATATTCCCAAGATTTCAAGCATACACACCGAAATGGGGGCGCTAGAGGGTGTCATCAGTGATGTCATTGTGAGGATCACTGGGGGGTTTCGGGTCTTTCAACATCATACTCCCCACACCGCGCCGACCCAACCAGAGATGATCAGTTTCTGGCCCACCCTCGATAAGCGCTTTTAGACACTGGAAAATTATGTTTAAGCCCGGTACGAAACCTTGCAAATGCTTCTGGTTGGCGACAGTCAGACCACTTTCCATTTAGAGGCAAACCACACATGAGCTTGTCCGAAACATTAACTCAGACGCAGAATTTCGAGGAATTTTAGCTAACAATTTGGAATCTAGGCACTCTCTCTTTTGATCCATAACCAATTAGCTGGACAATATCATCGAAAATGAGGACAAAACTGGAAGTAGCAGAAATGTGGTTCTACAGAAGAATGCTGCCGATATCGTGGACTGAGCATGCAAGCAATGATGAGGTGTTGGAAAGAATGGCAACGAAAAGGAAATTAATACTGAGCATCAGGAAGAGACAACAGAAGTTCCTGGGACATGCAATGAGGAAGGAAAGCTTGGAGAACCTGATACTAACTGGCCAGATAGAAGGAAAAAGAGACAGAGGAAGGTAACGGATAACATATTTGCATGGCCTGATCAGCTGGATGATGGAACGGGGGTTGCAAGGTGTAACAGGAGCAAACATACTACGAGCCATAAGGGATAGAGAGATGTGGAGAACCATGATTGTCTACGTCCTGAAGGGACAGGACACAGAGAAGAAGAAGAATTCATTGCTCTGGCCCGGAACCTTTGCTGGGTTAAAATTTGAAGAGAGAAGGAATAATACTTCAATACTTAATCACTTGCAAGGTGATCACTGAAAAAAGTTATTAGAATAAAAAAACAACAATTTCAAATAGATATTAAAATAATTAAATTAATATTAAATTAATTATAAACCCAACCTTGATTAATACCTTAGTACTTAACATACCATCAAATCAATTAAGAAAAAATCATAAATCGGAGAGGTTTGACATCGATACAACTGCTGTGTATTCAGATTTAGTTATAACTCAACTTCTTTTTTAGAAAATGAGCAGATGTTTACTCAGGAAGGACCCGTGACTTGAACGCCCATTGGAACTTAAGCTAAACCCAGATCTCAAGTGGATTTCGAACATACGATCCATCACTAAAGATGCCGGGAAATTGTCCGTTTCACTGTACTGTACCACTATCTGACTCCTGCTTTCTGCTATCTTTATAAGCCGAAAATGCAGTAATTCTGCTAGATGTGGGCCGGAGCTTCCCATTCTTCACTTTGCAGTCTAGATAGAGTTCAAAATCGATCTTGTCTTCCCTCCTACAACCCCTCATAGACAAAACGTTGCACGTTTCTCGCTTCTCTGTCGTCAGCTCCATGAAAAGTGTTGAGACGAACTTAATTCCTTATTTTCACCAGTCCTAACCTTCATTAAATACTCTTGGGAAATGTATTAATCCATTTCTTCCCTCCAGTTACGAGTTAAATAACAGGATAGATTGGGTTCTATAGCCTTGGCTTGCAACCAGTCTACCGCGGAACCTACTGCGGGATAATCTTCTGCCCAGTCAGTCATGTCTCTTTCGAGACATGATCGGCCAAAGCGTGTATCACGTATCGCACTTAACTGACTGACTAACCTTCATGGCTAAGACTTGCCATGCCAAGCATATTGTAGCGAACCAATCTCATTTCTTTCGTATCCCATTGGTGATAAAAACAATTTCCACTCAAACAATTTATTCCCACTAACCACTGCTTTGTAGAACCGACTACCCGATTGTTGCAATCTTAATCTGTACATGTAGAGGATTAAGCGTTATATTCCTCACATATCCTCATAAACTGTGCCTTTACTCAGTAAGCCATGGGTATGTCTATAAACTACATACGGCAGAAAGGCTTTTAATCTGTGTGTTTTGAGGAGCGTAGAACCACTTTTTAATTGCTGTTGTTCCCAGGTCCATCCTGACCCGGTGTGGTAGCATCTGTTATAGTCCTAGCTAATAGTTAACCCTAAAACTGGGGTAAAAAACACTACGAAAGTATAAAAATACATTTTCATAGTAAAAAAATTACCGGCAATGCATTTTTGTAAAAGGAAAAAAAAAAAAACAGATAAAATGAATTACCGGCAATGCATTTATGGACTTGAGTGCTTTCCTTTTTTTTACTCCCACTATCCCAACATCTGTTAAGGCTTTGCATAAGGACCTTGCTGCAAATCCTCTAGTCCCCACTTCTATAGGAGTCCAGCTAGCCCTCCAGCCTTTAACCCTGCAACTCTCCAGCAGTTCATCATATTTTAACTTCTTCCTTTCATGAGCTTCCTCTGCGTTTTCTTCCCAGGGGACCGTCAGTTCCCATGAGACTATCTTCAAATTATGTGAGAAGGAAACTATATCTGAACAAAGTTTTGTGATGGCCATTTGCTCTGGGAATTTCAATCTTGAGCCTATATCGGCCCTTATTTCCCAGTCTGTTGCAAGAGATAGCAGGTTTGGATTTACCTTTCTATTTTGTGGGATTTTCGCACCCGCTTTAATAAATTTATTCTGCCTTGTGTCTGGGTTGTAAACATTCTCTTTGATAGCATTTTGAACTATTTTCACGGTCTCTTTTAGGATTTCATCATGGCACCACCTGTAGTGCCCATGAGCTAGTGCAGATTTACAGCTACTCAGGATATGTTTTAAGGTACCTTTGCACCCACAAAGATGACAATTTGGCGACTGGGTTTTATACTATAATTGTAAGTTTGTGGGGCTTGGCAGGGTGTCATATAATGAAAAGCTGAGAAATTAGGCATGATAAATTATAAATGGAGTCACTAACATTGAATACAATGTGTTCAGATATGGATTTTTTAAAACTTAAACATTTAAATGAATACCATTTTTAGTTTTAATGTAAACATTTATTTCCTAACGCAGATAAATTTAACAGATGACAGCTGAATTTTCAACATTTTCAACTATTTGCTACCCTAGGTCAGGAATTAAGCTTCTGATGCTGACTTTAGGAGCAGCAGAAATCTGCATATTCCAATATTTGGATTGAAGACTTCAACAGTTCTTATCTTAACATTTCAGCTAATTTCCTCATCACCATATATATTAGGCGTGTTCAAAAAGTAATAACAAAATGTCTTCTGCATATTCAGTTTTTAGTTTAAAAAATGGGGAAATTTTCAAAGGATTTGTTAATAAAACAATTTATCTGGTACACTTATTACAATGCTTGCTGTTTTTTTTGTTTTTCCGCTAATTTTATGAATCACTTCTGATCTCGACTCACAGGATTAGTCACGCAACCTAAAAGAATAAAATATACGCAGCACTACAATTCAGGATGTATGACAGTGCAACAATAAATTTATAGCTTTAAAGAGCTCTTAGTTAAAATTTAGTCTGAAATTTTCGGTGTATAATGTCCTGTATAATTGATGTAGAACTATTGAGTTAATTTTATTTCTGCTCCATTTGAATGGAAAAAAATTGGCTTTTAGTTGAATACAATACTTTCATCAGACTAAATCGGCAAGGAAGTTCTCTGAGGGTACTAATTTAGAGTCTGCACACATATAAACACACATACAGACACACACACACATATTTGCCACTTAACATTTCTTAAGAGAGAAAAAAACAGAAAACAACCAAGCAAAGAAGAAAAATGGATTTTACTGTCAATACAACCTTGTTGTTTTTAATATTCTTCAAAATTATACAACAGGCCCTGCAACCAGAAATAATCATTTGCTTAAAGTATATTTTTTCCTATTCCTATAGATTAAGCACTTCAGACCAGGAATATGAAATAGTTTTTAATTTTATAAAGGTTAATGTTGGGAGTCTTCTTCTTCTTCTATGTGCCCTGTCCCTTCAGGACGTAGGCGATCATGGATCTCCACGTCTCCCTATCCCTTGTGGCTCTTAGTATGTTTGCTCCTGTTGCTCCTGGCAACCCCCGTTCCGTCATCCACCTGATCAGGCCCTGCAAATATGTTATCCGCTGCCTTCCTCTGTCTCTCCTTCCTTCTATCTGACCAGTCAGTATCAGGTTCTCCAGGCTTTCCTTCCTCATTGCATGTCCCAGGAACTTCAGTTGTCTCTTCCTGATGCTCAGCATCAATTTCCTTTTTGTTGCCATTCTTTCTAACACTTCGTCGTTGCTTGTATGCTCAGTCCACGATATCCGTAGCATCCTTCTGTAGAACCACATTTCGGCCGCTTCCAGTTTTGTCCTCATTTTCGATGATATTGTCCAGCATTCACAGCCGTACTGAAGAACTGACATCACGTAGCAGTCTAGCACTCTTTTCTTCGTTTCTATTGAGATTTTCCTGTGTGTTAGTATTTTGCTCATCTTCTGGAACGCGTCCTTTGCCATGCCAATTCGCCTTCGGATCTCCGTGTCGCACTTTCCATCTCCTGTTAGAACACTTCCTAGGTACTTAAATTCTTGGACTTGTTTGATTCTGTTATCCCCCACCTGTATTTGGCATTTTGGGTTGTATCTTTTGCTGATGACCATGCACTCAGTTTTCTTAAAGTTTATTTGTAGTCCCATCTTGTCACTCTCCACTGCTACTTTCTGTATGAGATCTTGCAGTTTCCTTTCCGTGTCCGCAATCAGTACTGTATTGTCCGCGTATCTTATGTTGTTCAGGTTGTGGCCTCCAATAATAAATCCTGGTGTGTCATCTAGGGTCCTCAAAATATTCTCGCTGTATAGGTTGAACAAATCCGGTGAAAAGACACAGTTTTGCTATTAAAATTAATTGTAAATTAATGCCATTATAATTAATAGGCATTCATTTTGCTGTGAAGATTCTTGTAAATTGTGATCCTTATAATTAATATTTGTCATACAAATTCATTGTAAATTTATTCCCCTATAATTAATAGGGGGTTGTTTATTTTGCTATGGAAATTTATTGTAAATTGATTTCACTATAATTAATAGGAGGACAATTCTGCTAGGAAAATTCACTGTAAATTTATCCCCTGTAATAAATAGGAGGGTCATTTTGCTATGCACATTCATTACAAAATTGATCTTTCTATAATTAATATGGAGAACATTTTCCTATACAAATTTACTTTAAATTGATCTTACTATAATTAATACGAGGGCTATTTTTCTATCCACTTTCATTATAAATAGATCTTCTCACAGATGTGGTCCTGGGTATGACGGTAAACTGCATCTGGCAGCAAGGCCTATGATTGGGAGGTTGTGAAGAGTATAGAACCACCTCTTAATTGCTGTTGTTCCCAGGTCCACTCTAGCCCGGAGTGGTAGCACCTGTTAGGGTCCCAGCTATGGGCAAATAGTTAATCCCCAAACTGGGGTCAAAACACCATGAAAGTATAAAAATACACTTTTATTGAAATATAGCAAGAATTGAAGAATGAAACTTTAATTCAAATTTCCTGTGTTAAACTGTGAGGTATTTTTCGTTTATTTTTTATTTATTTATTTTTTTCTGTATATATATATCTGTATTCTTCGTTTTTTTTTTTTCCTCTTTTTTGGAGTTCATGCTTCATTTGGGAGGGAAAAAAAAAGCTTGAAATTTTTATTTATTCTGTTATGCGAAGCTACACTGGCCAAGGTATCAGCAGCCATTAGTACCCCCCCCCCGCGCCATGTTCTGTTCTTTGAATCGGAATTCACCGAGCAGGTTAACTTGATGTTGATTTTTGGGAAAAGGCAAGAATTGAAGAATGAAACTTTAATTCAAATTTCCTGTTTTAAACTGTGAGGTATTTTTCGTTTACTTTTTTATTTATTTATTTTTTTTTTTTCTGTATATATATATCTGTATTCTTCGTTTTTTTCCCCCCCCTTTTTGGAGTTCATACTTCATTTGGGAGGAAAAAAAAAAAGTTTGTAATTTTTATTTATTCTGTTATGCGAAGCTACACTGGCCAAGGTATCAGCAGCCATTAGTACCCCCCGCACCACACCATGTTCTGTTCTTTGAATCGGAATTCACCAAGCAGGTTAACTTGATGTTGATTTTTGGGAAAAGCAAGAATTGAAGAACGAAACTTTAATTCAAATTTCCTGTGTTAAACTGTGAGGTATTTTTCGTTTATTTTTTTATTTTTTTATTTTTATTTTTTTCTGTATATATATATCTGTATTCTTCATTTTTTTTTTCCCCCTTTTTGGAGTTCATGCTTCATTTGGGAGGAAAAAAAAAAGTTTGAAATTTTTATTTATTCTGTTATGCAAAGCTACACTGGCCAAGGTATCAGCAGCCATTAGTACCCCCCGCACCACGCCATGTTCTGTTCTTTGAATCGGAATACACCAAGCAGGTTAACTTGATGTTGATTTTTGGGAAAAGCAAGAATTGAAGAATGAAACTTTAATTCAAATTTCCTGTGTTAAACTGTGAGGTATTTTTCGTTTATTTTTTTATTTTTTTATTTTTATTTTTTTCTGTATAGCCCTAACTCTTGTATAGCGTTAAGAGCAGCTGCTCTGATCAACAGTTGTATAATATCGGGGTTCTTGTAGTGCCATGTCGCGCATGGATAGATGTCCCTGTAAGCGCTTTCGGTGGGCAACCCCGAGGCCACACCTTATTGCAGCCCTAGCCAGTTTCCTTCCCAGCACAGATCGTTGGAAATGACCGCCTGTATCCTCTATCCTAGGTCCCTTTCTACAAACAGAATCATGACTCAACAAATCAGAAATGACCCTAAACCAGTTAAATCCAAACCACCTAAACCCATTAACCTCTCCTTTACTAATATCCGAGGCATTCGTACTAACTTTCCTAGTGTAGAAGCGTTCCTGCATGAAAAGTCCCCTGACATCCTCGCGCTCTGTGAAACTAACCTCAACTCAGCTATTCCCTCCTCTGACCTCTTCATCCCTGGTTATCTTCCCCTTTTAAGGAAGGATTCCACTGTCCACATGCATGGGCTGGGTGTTTATGTCAGCGAACACCTCCCCATAACTAGGGTGACTTCACTTGAATCTACTGACCACCAATACATATGTCTCCGCCTGTCTCTCCTCAGTTCGGTTAGCTACCTATTCTTCCTTTACCGTACTCCCTCCTCTCCTGACTGCTCCCTACTAGATAGCATTGCCGACAACATAGATAAGGCTATTTCCTATCACCCATTCGCCCACATATTTGTATTTGGAGACCTCAATGCCCATCACTCTGAGTGGCTTGAAAATGCCGTTACTGATCCGGCGGGCATTCACGCCATGAACTTTGCTATTTCCCAGTCCCTTACGCAAGTGGTGGACTTCCCCACTTGCTTCCCAAGCACTCCCTCAGGTCATTCCTCACTGCTAGATATATGTTTCACCTCTGCGCCTGACGCCTGTCAAGTCTCGCAGCTTTGCCCTCTCGGCAACTCCGACCACGCTGTAGTCTCCCTCAGTATTTCTTTCCAATCTCACTCCCCCCAGGAGCCCTCGACTTATAGAACCTCCTACCTCTACCAAAAAGCTAACTGGGACGCCTTTCGCGATTTCCTCTGCGACGTCCCTTGGGGAAAGTGTTTGACCTATCAGTTGATGACTGTGCCTCTGAGGTCTCGTCATGGGTGAAAGCTGGCATTGATGCCTTCATACCCACCAGGAAAGTATAGCTTAAAACCTCATTCCTCTCCATGGTTCTCTCCAGCCTGCTCAGCCGCCATTGCCCACAGGAACCATTACTTCCGTCTATTCCGGAGACAGCCAACTGATCACAATAGGCGCCTGTTCACATCCGCTCGCAATGAGTGCAAGAGAACCCTAAATGACGCCAAACAGTTGTTTGCTGAGAGAATGCGACAGCACATAGCTGACTGCAAGTTCGGCTCCAAGGACTATTAGAGGATTTGTAAACGAGTGCTCAACAATAGGAAATCCTCAATACCTCCTTTAATCCATGGATTTGAGGTTCTCACGTCATCTGCGGACAAAGCTGAGTGCTTTGCTCGCAGATTCTCATCCAACTCCACATTCGACTCATCCGGAGTGCACTCACCCGACTTCCCTATTAGAACTGAGGCCAAACTGCATGAAGTATATATTACCCCGACAGTAGTATCCAGAGTAATTTCAAAACTCAACCCCCATAAGGCGTGTGGAGATGATGGAATCCCGGTGATAGTCCTTAAGAAGTGTGCCCCTGAACTTTCCCCCATCCTCTCTAAACTGTTTAACTACTGCCTTTCTGCTTCCTGCTTTCCTGCATGCTGGAAATTCTCCTCAGTCGTTCCTGTCTTTAAGAATTGTGGTGAACCCTTGGACCCATCCAACTAGCGCCCTATCAGTTTTCTACCGATATTCGGGAAAGTATTCGAGGCTATAATCAATGCTGAAATAGTTCATCATCTCACCGCCCACAAACTGTTCTCCGACAGGCAATATGGATTCCGCTTCGACAGGTCCACAACCAACCTACTAACAACTGTAACGGAGTACATGCTACAAGCCCTTGATGAGTCTGACGAGGCTCGCGCGGTTGCTCTGGACATCTCCAAGGCTTTTGACAGGGTTTGGCACCCTGGCCTCCTATGCAAACTACGCGGTTATGGTATTACCGGTCGCCTGCTTGACCTAATCCAATCTTTCCTAAATAACTGCAAAATGAAGGTCGTTCTGAATGGGCGTGCCTCTTTGTCCTACAGCACAAATGCTGGTGTCCCACAGGGCTCTATCCTGGGCCCGATGCTCTTCCTTATTTTCATCAACGACCTCCCAGATGAGATCAAGTCCCAAGTAGGCATCTACGCAGATGACACTACAATATACTTCCGCTCCAGTAAGAAACCTGTTGTGGCGGACAGACATAATCTCGCTGCTGACCTTGAGCGGGATCTACACTCTGTGGTGAACTGGGGCAAGAAGTGGCTTGTCAACTTCAATTCCTCTAAGACCAAGCTGTTGTCTGTCAACCATTACAGGCAACCTCTTCTGCCTCCCATAAGCATGGACCAGATGATTCTCCCGGAGAGTAATACACTACGCCTCCTCGGACTTACCCTGTCCTCAGACCTCAAATGGAACCACTATATTGAATCCATAGCAAAATCTACTGCTAAGAAGGTTGGGTCACTATGTCGATCCAGGATGTTTTTTCCACCTGAATCCATCCTGCATATATACAAGTCAACCATCCGTCTGTGCATGGAGTACTACTGCCATTTATGGTCAGGTGCCCCTGCCGTTCTCCTCAGTGTTCTTGACAAGCTCCAAAGGAGAGTCTGTAATGTGATAGGTACTGATCTGGCGACTCGACTGCAGCCACTTTCCCATCGTCGAAATGTGGCCTCCCTCTGTCTCTTCTATAAATATTTTCATGGCTTCTGCTCGGATGAGCTTAAGTCACTGATGCCTCTTCAACAGGTGTTTACCTGTGCAACCAGACTGGCAACTGGGTCCCACCCATTCACAGTCAGGTTAGCCAAAAGCAGACGACAATTCTACTCATGCAGCTTCCTCTCTCGCACTTCCTGCCTGTGAAACTCACTCCCGTATTCCTGCTTTCCTGACGGCTACAACCTCCAGAAATTTAAATGCAAAGTTAATACTCATCTACTAACCACTGGCCTCTAGCTCTCTCCCCTCCCCTGTATAACCTTCCCTTTCTCTCCACCTATGTATCTGTCATCGCACCTTCTTTCTCAGCTTTCTATTGTTCCTTTCTAACTAGCTTGTACTCCTCACGCTTTTCTAATTAAACTTTTTACATTTATGTAACCCCCTGCACATCAGTGGCGTTTCCGCCTTGCTCGGGGTGAAATGATTAAAAGAAAAAATATATACTTAAAAATTGACTTTTATAGAAAAATATACATTTGTAAAGAAAAAAATATTACCATAACACATTTTTGAAGGAAAAAACAATTGCCATAATACAATTTTGAAGAAAAAATTATTATCAGCAATATATTTTTGAATACAAAATTAGAAGACATCGTCAGTTTTCTAAAATAAAAAATAAAATTTTTCATTAAAATTTGACTATAAGAAAACATTAAAAAAATACCTTAAGACCCTACTTTTTTGGCATTAAATAACCCACAGAGGTTGATATGCCATTAAACAAAACTCAAACTCAAACTTTCACAGATGTGCTCATACTTGTGTTTCCAAGCAACAGTAAAATAGCAGTTAATAAATTATTTTTCAAGACATTTTTCATATATTACTGTTCATTAAATACTTCAAATTATGAATTACAATGAGATTTGTAATTTCTAAGATTTTAAGAAATCATGTAGCTGTTGTTTTACTTCTCTGTCCTTCTTTATGAGACATTTATCTTCAGAGTGTAAGTGATCATAGCTCTCCACAATTTCCTGTCCCTTTGCAGCTCTAAATAAAATCTATTTTCTCTTTATTTTTAAACCCTGTTCTGTTCTGTTTTCTCAAGCTTGTCAAACAGGTCACATTTTTTTTCCTTTGTCTCACGTTTCCTCAGTCTGTCCTATGAGTAACAGACTTTTCAAGCCCTCATTTCTCATTGGGCACTGCAGAAAGTTCAGCTGTCTCTTCCTAATGTTAAGTATCAGTTTTCTTTAGGTGATATTCTATACAAATTAGCTGAGTTGCATTCAAGTGCTATTCTGATCACTGTCGACACTCCATTATATCACCTGTTTGGTTGAATTGAATTCTATTGTGATTGCAAGAAGTTTTTTTGTATTTGTTTTATGTTATTTATTGTTTTCATCTCATTGATGTAGTGCTTGATTTTGTGATTTTTCCTGCTGTGGTGAGACCAAAATGAATGAGTCTCCCTTGCTAAATGTTGAACTGACAGTGTCACAATCCACATCAGTATGAAGTAAGACACGACAAAAAATCTATCTACTATAAAGAAATGTATCTGGAGTACAAACAATTTATCAATGGAAATGAGTTAGTTGCCATACAAGAAACCATCAATACAATAGCTACAAAAATGATCTCCCAATTGACATCCAATGTCAAAACACGCAAATTTATCTGTGTCAACAGGGAGATGAAGGAGGAGGCCCTAAAAAGCCTAAAAATAGTGCCAAAAATTTTGGCAAGACACTGGAGGGCTATGTAGGATGTGCTTTTTGGGTCAAAGAAGGAGGCTAAGTCATTGGTCAGCAGCATCCTAATGACAAAAGATGTCTGGTTTCAGACAGAGTACATGGGCATGAGACAAACTAGGATTATTGTCTATGGTGTGTCTCTGGAAATTTCTGGCAACCATGTGGAAGGTTTTTTTCCTTGTTCAGCATTGTAGAGGTTGTGTCCCAAGTATCCAGCAAGGTGGGGATCCTGACAGAAGATGTTGGCCAGCAAGTTGTCCTGGATCGACAGGACTTTAATAGTATTTTTGATGTTCTGGTGTGTCAAGACAGGAAGCTGTTTTCAGTCCTGGATGGCCAAAGACCCCACTGTTAAACATGTAGTGTCACAGGGCACTTAGCAAAAATGTGCTCCACAAGGAATCCTGTAGCAGAATCAGTAGTGCTGGTTGCTGAAAAATATCAACAAAGTCAACAGAGGAGGTAAGTAGAGCAAAGTCCGGCCAGGTAGTTAGTATAAATGAATTGACTGAGGTTAAGAGGAGGGGCAAGGAAACAATTATTCCCTCTCTTCAGCAGAACGCTGCATCCCATCAAAATGATGGCATTTGTGGAAAAGGAAAACAACTGTCCCCAAAGAAGGAACAACAACATGAGATAGAGCAGCAGAGGGTGTTGATAGAGTCACCCCAAAAGGAAGTGGAAATCAAGACTGAAGAAATGCCTCCACCACATTTATTGTCACTAAAATGGATGAGACAAGATGAGGTAGAAGAGGAAAAAAACTACAAAAAAAAAGAACTGAAAGTAGTTTGGTGCCAGGCAGAAAGACCCAATCCACTTCTGCTTTGCCTTTGAAAATACCACAGAAATTAAGGAATCTTTCTACATCTCCCAAGAACTCCTTCAAATCCCACTCCCAAACCATCTCCCAGCCCTGCCCAAGAAAAATAAAAGCAAAAGATTAAAAAAGAGAACAATATTATAAAAGAAAAAGCACTTGCAAAGTGGACAGGCAGGCACTTGAGAGAGACCTGTCCTTGCAGAGGAGGGCTCTCTTGAAATCTCTATTTAAAATGTCCTTGGTGGACAGAAAGTCTGTCAAAGACCCAACAATTTCCCAAATATGCTTGGAGGGATAACATCAATAAGAAATACTGGGGGAAATTTAGGAGCGTGGGATCACCTAAAGGATGTAAAAGACATGTTACCAAAAATCTGGATGGCCCAGATGGGGACACCTAAACAGAATAAAATGGTATTGGTGTGTGCAGGGAAGGCTCTTGTAATTCTCTACCACTCTTTGTATAGGGCTCTAAAACTTAGTTACTCAACGGCTATTGGCAGTATTGTCAGAGATGGATGATAAGTTGGGGTCCTGACTCTAGCAGATTTTTGTCCAGTATGTGAATAAAGAATCACATTTTAAAAATGTCTACCAAGCTAGCTAGCTTGAATGTGAGGGGCCTGAGAGATTGGGATAAAACTGCCTGCCTGCTTCGTAATCTCTTGTCCTTCAGGGTAAATATAGCTGCAATCCAGGAGACACACTTTGTTTGCAAATTGATGCTCATATGCCTTCTAGTGACTTTGTTGTCTATTCAATATAAGAGAGATCAGCAGACTAGAGGTGTTTCCTTGTTGAGTGCAAAGGTAAACCTTGTCTATATCAGCAAGGGATGTTGGTTGATTGTGGTTGATATTGCCATAAACAGTAGTTCATTTCGGAATGTTGCAGTTTATGTACCCAATAACCAGGAGAAGCATGTCTTGTTTTTCTTTCAATTGGGTATTCTTCATGCCTAGTCTTAGTTGGGGGACTGGAATACCATCCTGGACCCCAGTCTAGATTGGGGATAGGAAGCTAAATGGAGATTGAGTGATTGTAGTCTAGATGATTTGCTTGACAAGTTCATCCTCGTCAATATATTGGGTCAATCACCCTGGAGGGAAGATGTGACATGGGCAATTTGTTAGAAAGTCCCACATTCCACTGGTTGATCTATTCAAACCACAAATTGTTTATGCCTGGATGGCATTAGATCATAGGCCTAGATTGGCTGGACACTGAAAGTGCAATGCGTCTTTACTGGACAACATAGAATCCCAGCAACAGTTAACTAAACTAGTGCAGTGGGAATTATTGAGAGTAGTTATTGGGAATATTGATTATTGCTGACTCTAGCCATCAAATTACCCTAGCTAAAGCTAACAAGGTGAAGATACTTAAAGACAGTCTATCCCGGGTAGTGGTAGTGAGGATCCCCAAGAGACAGCATTAGCTAGACAGGCCCGGGATTGGTTGGCTAGCAAGCATAACTGGAGTAAAGTAATTAAGCATAAATTAAACAAGATGTCAAACACAGCAGTGAGCATGGGCCAAGAATTGCACAAGGAAGAGATCAGTTGAGGTGGTGATTGATATATTCAAGAGGCCAAAACCCTGGAGGAACATACCCTGAGGTCAATCGATGATATGTATGAAGTGTTTTAGCGGCATTTCAAGAGCCACTTTGCTGAGTAGCCTGGTCTCTGTGAAAATGAGTTTTGCAGCTATTTAATTGACTTTCCTCAGCTTGTACCAACTAGAGCAGCTAGCTATGAGGGTGAGATCACAAAGGGCAAAGTTCATTCAAAATTGAAAAGGGTCGGTAGTGGCAAGTCTCCAGGACTTGATGATCTACCCTATGAACTGTACTTAAGGTTGTCACACATCTTTATATTGATTTTGATGGTGATGTTCAGCAACTGGTTTTGGCAGGGCTCTGTTCCCAACCAAATCTCCAGGGGTGTGATGTAACTGTTAAAAAGGGTCAAGTGTGTTAGGAGAGACTTAGATGAGTACAGGCCCATAACTCTGCTAAAAATAGAGTTAAAGATTTTGGCCAAGATCCTGATGAAGTGTTTGCAGTCAATTGCCAAGATTCTGTTTGGACCCAAGCAGACATGTGCTGTGAAGGGGCGAACAATTCAGAGCAACCTGCATCTGATGCATATGATCACTGAGGGTGTAAAAGATGATGAGCAGGCCTCACTGATCAATTAGGTCAGTCCAAGACATTTGATGGGGTTGACCATTGGTATCTGGATGCTGTCCTGTAGGCCGCCAGATTCAAACCTGACTTCTGCAAATGGATCAGCTTGCTGTATTGCTTCCCCAGTGCTGTGGTAAAAGTAAACAGAAAATGGTCAGGTGCTATTGCGCTGTCTTGGCTAGTTCATCAGGGTTGTCCTACTTTACGTTTTGGCATTGAAGCTCCTCCTTCCCTGGCTAAGGGACAGAGCATTCAGTCCATCTCTATGCAGAATTACTATCCCTGGTGAGGTTTGAGCCAGAGTTTCTGCATACGCTAATGACATATCCATTTTTGTGTCAATCACAACAGTGAGGTAGTACAGAAAGCACTTGAGTAATACAAAAAGGTGACAGGAGCCAAAATTAATCACATTAAGTCTTCTGGCTTGTGATTAGTCACCTGGAAAATAGCCACATTTCTGGGGCTCTTCAGTTGGACTGATAGACCCGTCTGCATTCTTGGAGTGTGGTTCAGGCCAGATCTCCAGTAGAAGAAGTTGGTTGGAGGTACTGGAAATTTGTTTATTTTTAGGTTGAATATTTTGTTATATTTTAGTTTCTTTTTTACTATTCTTCCCTTTCTCCTCTCATTTTTTTTATCACTAGATTTTTATATACATTTTATAAAGATATTTTATATAAATAAATTTTTATTGCATGGGTTTTGTTACCCCTTTTTAGGTTCCCTTGTGAATATGTGGTTTTATTGTATATGTAGGTTTGTAATATGATGGATGAGTTTTGTGGTAAATGAAGAAATTGTTATTAGTGATTGGGTTGTTAGCTACGTATAGGATAGACAGTGTTGACTAGCCTCAATCCAGCCCCCTTTTACTATGTGCCACATTTATTAGGATTTTATACAATAATAAATATTCCATTATGTTACTCATAATAGCATACTATGTACTGAATACTGAAACTGTGAGGTATACCAGACATAACAATGGTGTTGCTAATAGAATGCTTGGGTCCCATGGTTGATCCTGAATACATTGAGATTTGGATACAATCTTTTGCAGCAACAGCAAGAGTGCATAATCTCAAAGACTCAAGAATGGAAGGAGAACAACAGAACCAAACAATGAACTTATTTATGGCTTCTGTGGTGTGCGAGGCATTAAAGAAAATGTCCACAATGGCATACCCACAGGAATTAGAACAGATGTCTTTTGGGGAAGTTGTCAGCTTAATAAAAAGAAACATTAGGCTGAAAAGAAAACTAGTCTTCACTGAAAGGACAAAATCTTTTGAAGCAAAGCAGTGGCCAGAGGAATCAATTATGCAGTATGTACACAGACTCAAGGGACAGGCAAAGCACAGTGAATTTGAAGAATTAGGGACCCAAGGCATGTCAGTTGAAGATGAACTGATTCTATTATGAACATTTGAAGGGCTTAATAAACCACAGCATAAATGAAAAGTAGTGGAATGCATGCAAGAACAACAGGAAGCCAGTGTATTTGCAGTAAATACATAAAAGAATGGTAGAGAGAATGTGAAAATAAATGGCTGTACATTTAGCATTCAAGTTGACACAGGTAGCAAGATAACCCTAATTTCAAAATATTTTTGGACCAAGGTAGGGCAAGTTAAAAGAAAGTGGTTTATAGTTAAAACAGTTTGAGAGAACAACAATAAAGATGCTGGGTACCTTCTGTGGCATATTTGAAACAGATACCCAGTTAGAGGTTATTCAAATCATGGTGGTAGCATGTGAGAATGACCATGGATTGTAAAAGTATTGACATAGTAAAAGTAGATACAGTCAAATTAATTAACTCCATGGAAGCACAAGAGAGTGAGCTAAAACTTTTAAAAGGATACAAAGCAAGCACTCAATTGAAAGAAAATTACCTCAACAAATACATTCAAGTCCAAAAAGTACCAATACATTTACTGCATATAGTGGTAGCCAAGTAAAACAGCATTTTCAAGAAAGGCATTCACGAAAAAGTTACTTATGGTGGAAGTAACTGGGCCTCACCTATTGTAGTAATAAAGAAGCTCGATGGAGATTTGCAGACATGTGGTGACTATAAAATTGGTGTAAATCTGTGGTGAATACAAAAAAAAAATAACTTTCTTTTCTTTTGGTGTGCAAACTCACAAGGTGTGAAAATCTATTTTGATAAATAAAAAACAAGATTGCAAGTGTGAATTAATTTTCTTACCAATGAAAAAAGTGATTCACAAATTGAACTTTCAATGACCCATGTCATGTTTCTTTCAGCTCCAAAAGGAATTTGTGCTTGATCCGATCACATGACCTGACTGGCTTATTTATTAACCTGCCCTATTGGTCAGTTTCATTTGGAGTTAGAAAAACAAAAGAGAGAAAAAAGCAGAGACCACACTTCTGAATATCACCGGTGTCAAATTTCACGCTGATACATTATCGGCCCCTAATAACAAATGAGAATATCAAGAACTCTTTTCAATGGTTGAAAGGTTGAAGCTAAGTACCTAAAAATACATCTTTTATATTGAATTCAACTGTAATATTTTTATGTGAAAAAGGAACTCTCTCAGTTTGTTTTAATCATTTTGGAAACCTTTGTCCATATTGAATTCAACTGTAATAATTTTGTGTTAAAAACAAATTTTAGAAATTTATTAATATCTGATAATTTAATATGAATATTTTCCCTTTTGGCTGTTTATCAAGTCTACAAACTTTATTGTGTGATTTCTTGTCTTGAAATAATCTACTGACAATTATGACTGTGTAAATTTGTAAATAAATTCCTTATCTTATGTTGTTGAAATATACACGTTTTTCCTTGTCATTATACCCTGCCACACCCTATCTTCACTGGTGACCTACAATGTGAGATGAAACAAAAACTTATGGCTTTCATATAAGTCATGATGTTTAACAACAAAAGGTATATGAATCGAGCAACTACAGCGGCTAACAAATCAATACAAACAGTAGCCATCAAACCACCCATGTTTATGGAATCAAATGTACTTGCTGGGTTTATAATTATGGAAGCACAGTTTAATATCATGAAGATAAAGACTACCTTTCATTATACCCTACCGTACACTATCTTCAAATCCCCAGATATGATTGAACTCATTTTGATTACCAAACATCAAAATGGCAAGTCATGAGCTGGCAAACAAGGAATATTTTGCAATAATTCACTGTCTCCAAACAATTTTAGACTGACAAAAAATTTAAAGAAGTTACCACAATCAACACCCCTATAGGCCTGTTAAGGTAGACTTGCTTACCATTAGGAACTAAAACATCTAGTCATATATTTCAAAGAGTGATCAAAAGAAATATTGTTAAGAGGGGTAACTGACATGATTATTTACCAAAATGATAGAGGGGTAGAAGCCAAGACCAAACAAGAGTTAAAACAAAAAGTGAATCAAATATGATGGTAATTGAAAAAGTAATAGATTAGCCATTAATAGATACAAATGTAACTTTGATTGCAAGGATCTGGCATATTTGGGCTACCAAATATCGAAAACAGGTGTAGCTTCTGATGAAAGGCTAACAAAAAAAATTATGTAGGTAGCAACTCCAACCAATAAAAAGGAATTGGAATCCTTCTTAATTGTGATAAAATTTTAGAGTAGCTACATCCCAAAATATATGAACTAAATGAACTATTGTCCAAGTTTTGTAAAAAGAACACAGAGTTCAAATGAACACAACATGAAATAACACTTATGATACTAAAAGCAGTTATGAAGAAGAAAACTATAACAAGGGTGTTTGATCCTAAGAAAGAGATAACGCTGACCAGAGACAATTGCTGCCATTCTATAGCAAGAAGATTCTGCAATAATTTATTTATCTAGGAGATTGACAATGGCGAAGATAAATTACTTAAACATAGACAAAGAGACCCTAGCAATTGTTTGGAGTATGGAGAAGGCACAACATTTTTTACTAGGTAAGAAATTTCTACTAAAATCAGACCACAAACTACTAGAGTTTTTTTTAAATCCAAGGAAAGACTTACCAAATGTTACATCGTTGAGAATTTTACATTGGGCCTTTAAAATCATGTAATTTAATTTTAACATTGTATATGTTAATGGAAATACCATTACCCATGTAGATGCTTTGTTGAGATTACAGTTTGTAATAAGAACAGGCAATAAACATGGAAGTGAGGATGACAGAATAATTGAATGGGTAGAGACGGACATACTTCCGGTCAACAGGTTAAAAAATGAGATCAAGCAGGACCTAGTATTAAGCAAAATAATCAAAAGAATATAGAATAATAAGTGGAACAATTATTCATTAGTGAAGTGGTCATTTAAGGAGATACAGCATATTAACTGTTAAAAATAGAATTATATGCAATGAAGTGTTGTAGAGATATTGGGATTTTATTTTTTGATTAAATTATCAGAAAGCTGTATGTTGAATAGGGTTGTGTGAAAGAATATCCCTCTATAAATAATTTGTATTTTGCATGAAAAAGAATGGATGGAAATGAAAAATTGACTGAAAACAAGCAGTTACAGAAATATATCTGGAAATTGTTCTAACAGAGAAGGGAAAATGCAACACTGAGATCTGTAAGCAAAGTGGCATGGCCAAGAATGCATTCCAGAAGCTGAGTAGAGTATCAAGAGAAAGGAAAATTTCGTTGGAAACAAAGAAGAGAGTACTGGATTGTTATGTGATGTCTGTTCTTCAATATGGCAGTGAATGCTGGACAATATAATCAAAGATGAAGGAGAGACTTGAAACAACCAAAATGTTATTTTATAGAAGGATGTTGAGGATATCATGGACCAAACATGTGAGCAACGATAAGCTTTTGGAGAGGATGGAAAAGAAAAGAAAACTAATACTTAACAGCAGGAAAATACAGCCAAAGTTTCAGGGACATGTTATGAGGAAGGAAGGCTTGGAAAATCTGATAGTCGCAGATCAGATAGAGGGAAAGAGAGACAGGGGAAAGCAATGTGTAACATACTTGATAGGCCACAGCAAATGTATGGTAGAGCAGGGTTTTGGAGGGGTGACAGGAGAAAGGGTGTTAAGAGCTACTAGGGATAGGGAGATGTGAAAGGCTCACTTAATCACTTAAGCCTTAAAGGGACATGGCACACAAAAGAAGATTATTGTATGCGATGAGAAAATTTCAATGAATAAATAGTTTCTGACCATCTTGGAGATTAGTGTTCTGGAGTTATCACATTTTCCCCTACTTATAGAATTTAACCTGGACAGTTCCAGAAAACTTCTCTTTATCTTTTAAAAATATTTGGATACTGTTTTAATAAAAAATAATTGTAGCTGCTATAAAATATCAATCATTCTATATGGCCTTGAATGTTTAACAATTTCCTCGCAGTTGGAAAGGGGACTTAAGGTGACAGAGATGTTATACTACACAAGAATGCTGAGAATAGTATGGATGAAATATGTGATCAAGGAGAAAAATATAAAAAAAACGATATTTGTACTTAGAAAGCAACATTCCTCATGATGACGAAAAAGGGCTTAGAGAAAAAGCACTTACATGACAAATTAAAGGCAAGAGGAACAGAGTAAAACAGCAAAAAAGCTAACTAACAAGAACTCTCTTTCAATTTGTTTTTTCCATGCCACTTAAAATCTACAAATATAGCAATTGTAAACTTCTCTCTTCTTGGAGACTGTTCTTTTATTTCCCTTTCTCTTTGCTGATGTCTACTCTTTTTGTTCCATTTTAATGGACCCCCTGTATCTAAATGGTATTACTCTCTTGCTTGGGATGAAGTGATAAAAAAATGTGAGATAATAAGTGGGTAATCATAACTTAGAGCTACGAAGGATAAGAAGCTGTAAGACACTATGATCATCTGAGTTCTAAAATGAAATGACATACAAAAGAATCAAAAACATTTTGAACTTTCTTTTCTTTCTTTTATGTGCCATGTCCTTTCAGGACGTAGGCAATCATTGCTTTCCACATCTCCCTGTCCTTGGTGGCTCTTAGGATGCTTTCTTCTGTTGTACCATGCAACCTTCGTTCCGTCATCCTCCTGATTAAGTCCTTCAAATATGTTATCCACTGCTTTCCACTGTCTCTTTTTCCCTCTATCTGGCCTGTTAGTAACAGGTTCTCTTAGCCCTCCTTCCTCATTGCATGCCCCAGGAACTTTAGTTGTCTCTTCCTGATTCTCAGTATTAATTTCCTTTTTGCTTCCATCCTTTCCAAAACCTTGTCATTGCTTATATGCTCAGTCCATGATATCTGCAGCATCCTTCTGTAGAACCACATTTCAGATGCTTCAAGTTTTTCCTTCATCTTCGAAGATATTGTCCAACATTCACTGCCATACGGAAGAACCGACATCACATAGCAATCCAGTACTCTCTTCTTTGTTTCTAGTGAAATTGTCCTCTTTCTTGATACTTTACTTGACTTCTGGAATTCTTCTTTTGCCATGCCAATTCGCCTTTGGTTCTCAGTGACACACTTTCTGTCTTCTGTTAGAACACTTCCTAGGTATTTAAATTTCTGTACCTGCTTGATTTTAGAGTCCCTCATCTGTAATTGGCGTTTTGGGCTGCCCTTTTTGCTTATGACCATGCATTCGGTTTTCTTGCAGTTTATTTGTAGTCCTTTCTTGTCACTCTCTTCAGTTACCTTCTGTAGGAGGTCTTGTAGTTTCCTTTCTGTATCTGCTATCAGCACTGTATCATCTGCATACCTTATATTGTTTGAATTGTGGCCTCCAATGATGAATCCTGGCATAACTTCTAGGGTTCTCAGAATAGTCTTGCTGTATAAGTTGAATAAATCTGGTGAAAAGACACATCCTTGTCATATGCCCCTTTCTATCTTTGTATAATTGCTGAATTTGTTACCTGTCCGAATGCAAGCAGTTTGCTGCCAGTAGAGATTCTTGATTACTCTTAGGTCTTTCCCAAATATGTCGAGGCTGCCAAGCATCTCCATCAATTCTTTGTGGCATATTTTGTCAAACACCTTTGCATAATCAATAAAACATAGGTACAAGTCCTTCTTCATTTGTATTGCCTTTTCAGAGAGCATCCTAATCATAAATATGGCGTTCCTTGTTCCAGTGTCTTTGATGAAACCACACTGTTCTCATCCTATCCCTGGCCTGATTCTGGATCTCGCTCTATTCATCAGGATTCAGATGATCAGTTTTGTTACATGGCTCATTAAACTGATGGTTCTGTGGAATTCACACTCGCTTGCTCTTGGCTTCTTAGGCAATGCTATGAAGATTGACTTGCTGAGGTCATCTGATATTACACAGATTCCACTTCAGACTTTAATATTTCTGGTCCATCCACATCTTTGTTCATTATCGGTTGCTCTCTCTTGTTGTGGAAAATATCTTTTATATATTCTTCCTATCATTGCAGTATTTCCTCTTTCTTCAATATGATTGTTCCATTCTTAAAAAATAACTTAGAAAAATTGACATATATCAACTTGCTTACTCACTGATTTAAATCTCATAGAATAAAGTTTTTAAAATATTCAACCAGTGATATTGTATGAAAAAAATTGATCTGGATTTCACTTTCTTCAAAATGAATAGAATTAGTTAATAAAGCAAAATCTTTTAAAAAAATTTACTTGCACTAACTTTACAAAATTTACTCTTACTGGTTTTTAAAAATTTACTTGTACTAACTTTACAAAATTTAATTGTACTAACTTTATAAAATTTGATTGTACTAACTTTACAAAATTTACTTCTACTGTCTTAACAAAATTCACTTGTACTATCTTAACAAAATGTACTTGTACTAACTTTACAAAATTTAATTGTACTAACTTTATTGATTTTACTTGTACTAACTTTACAAAATTTGTATGGAAGGCTGTCACAATGCATTGAATGAAATAAAGGAAGGTAAGCATTTGTATTAGCTATTTTTACAAAAATTTACTTCTACTGTCTTTACAAAATTTACTTGTACTATCTTAACAAAATATAAAAATCCATCAAAAAAAGGTAAAAAAGTTTGCCTGACAGATTTTCTCCTTGATGACTTCATCAGAGTAAAACAATATTTATGTTAATGCGACTACATGTACAACACAAATGAAAGGGAATGCTGAAGGTTTAAACTTATAAAAAAAAATTTTTTTAAATGTATTTTAGATATAGTCCAGCAGTCCAACAGATTTCATTTAGTTTCTTTTTGTTTAAATTTGCATCACTTTTGTTATTAAAAATCCCACACTATGGTAATAGATCTGCCAAGAAAGGTAAAAAACTAAAATTTGCAGTGGATGATCAAGTGAATAAAACACATTCTATACATTTTTGCTTTAGCAAATTGCTTTCTCTTTAATTACATATATTGGGTATGATAATAAACTATATCCACCAGCAAGGCCTCTGATCGAAAGATTGGAACATAAAACCAACTTTTAACTGATGTTTTTCCCTCTCACTCAGGGTGGTGGTACCTGTTAGCTATGGGCAAATAGTGAACACCCAAGCAAAAATCAACAGTACATTTTTATAATAAAATGGCTAACAATATTTTTTATAGGAAAATGATAATCAATGAAAGACTAAAAAATCTAAAATAGCATTTTTATAGTAAAATTATCAACAATACATTTTATTATCTACAAACTATATATCTAAATACATATCTTTATTCTGAAAGTTTAAAATTATGTACAAAATATTTGCAGTTAAAAGTATAAAACTATATACAAAATTATTTAGATTTTGGCATGAAATAATCCATAGAGTTTGATATGTCATTAAAAAAAATCAAGCAACCAATAATCTTCAGTTAAACTAGCATTTTTTAAATCAAAATGATCATTAGACACATTACAATGAGCAACTAAGGAATTGAGTGTGTTGTTATGTAAAAGATCCCTTTTGTGTTCATATAATCTTTTATTTAAATTCCTTCAGGTTTCTCATATGCATTCTCTCTGGCAATACTTACAGGTGATAGAGTAAATCCCTCCATTAAGATTTAGATTATTATTATTTTGTTTTGAATTAATTGTTTTTGAAACAAGTTTTATCTTAAGCTTAGATAAGTTCTTTTCAGTTGTAATTGAATGGGTAGAATAATACAGTACTGTGCAAAAGTATTAGGACAAGAACTATTTTATCTTTTATGAGGTATATTGACAGAAAATAAACAATTTAATTAGTGTAATTTTATTTGATTTACTCAACAAATGATTTAAGAAAAAATATTTGTTACAAAATAAATTTAATATATAGTTTAATAGCCTTTTGCTTTGATCACAGCCTTCATTCGGTCAGGCATTGACATCACAAGCTTCTTCAATGTATCTAATGGTATCTTCTGCCAAGCAGCTTGTATTTGTTCCCAAAGTGTGTCTTGTGAAGTAACATTAAATATATCAATTTGAGAGGGGGGAAAAAAGTCAGTCATATCCAAGGATAATAGAATAATGAGTAGTTTCAAAATGACTAGAAAATAGGAAAAATTAAATATAACTTTTTTTTATTACATTTCTTTTACACCTAGTTTTAAATAATCTATATTTATTATCAATTTAATTGGCTTTTCACCCTATATTTGAATTTTAGTGAGGTTTTTAGGAAAATCGCCACTGTCCTAATACTTTTGCACACTACTGGAAGTGTGCAAAAGTGTTAGGACAGGGGTGATCTTAAGCTTTATTTTGATGCCTCATAAAAGATAAAATAGTTCTTGTCCTAATACTTTTGCACAGTACTGTATATTTTGATATGTTGGGTTTGTCAGAATGGTCTACACTTCTATTTTGAAATATTTTACAAGCTTTTTGTTGAATATGAAATAATTAAAATACTGGAGGAGCTTAAAAGTATTTTCAATGTATTTTTCATCTTTATATTGAGGGCTGCAAATTCCAAGTGCTTTTAAAAAGAATCCAATGATTATTCTGGATTTTATTTTATTTTATCTTACAGTATATAAAACCAATGTAATGTAATGTACAGTAATGTAGATAATATAGAGCTGATTTTCAAATTTGTTTACTACATTTATTGTTTACTAGCAGTTTAGCCTGGTTTCACTCGGGTAATCACAGTGAATGCTGGACAATATCACCAAACATCAAGGAAAAACTTGAAGCAACTGAAATGTGGTTCTACAAAAGAATGCTGTGAATATCATGGATCGAGCATGTGGTCAATGATGAGGTCTTGGAAATGATGGAAACAAAAAGGAAATTAATACTGTGCATCAGGAAGAGACAGCTGAAGTTCCTGGGGCATGCAATGAGGAAGGAGAACTCTGATACTAACAAGCCAGATAGAGGGTAAAAGAGACAGGGGAAAGCAACAGACAACATCTTTGAAGAACCTAATCAGGTGAATGACGTAACGAGGATTGCATGGTGTAACTGGAGAAGGCGTGCTCTGACCCACCAGGGATAGAGAAACATGGAAAGCCTTGATCGCCAACGTCCTGAAGGGACAGATCACATAGAAGAAGTTTAAGGAATAAAAAGAATAAAAAACATATGGTGAATTTACATAGCAAATACTTATACAATATCCACCCTTGTCACTTTTATAGATACAGATAACAATGTAGAATGTCTCTAATGGATTAGGTTGGGAGGGGGAGGGGCAACATATATAGATATAGATAATATAAAGTAGGATGATCAATTCTATGTTATAATCAATACATAAACAGATCCCTGACTTTGTGGGGTGATAATATATATTTTTCTACCACTAATTTTGGATTTCTGAAAAATTTCAAGGTGTCGTTAGCATTCTAAAATTTTTATCTACATCTGAGCGCAACTCCCATCAAGCTAGACTGCAAAATGCAGACACTAATTCAAATCTATCAAACAAACAAATACTTACACAATGTCTACCCTCATCACTTTTATAGATATAGATTATGCTACTGTACAATAAATATTTAGAAATGAATTAGAAATGTTACAAATCATTCAAAAATGGCATTAAAGCTATCCAAATTAAATGTGTAGAGTATTAATAAACTAAGCACATCTAATCTCCATTCTCGCTTTTAACCATCCACTATGATAAAATGATCATTTTCAGTACTAAAGTGAAATTAGTTGAATAAAGCTTCATAAGCTTCTACTTAGAGTTGTTACTATATTACATGCTAGTCAGTTAACTGCCAAACATGATACAAAGTTAGACAATCATGTCTCTTTCAATATATCATGTGAAGAAGGTCAGAGCATACAACAGCCAAAATGTGATGATGACAATAAAGAAGAGGACTACAGTTTGAACAATATCAGCCAGTTAAGTGCCATATATGATACCCACTTGGACAATCGTGTTTTTTTCAGTCCATTACTTACGAGGCACATTTCTTCACAGTGGGTTGCCATTACTTTTTATAGTAGACTGGTTGCTTATTCAACTTACAGCTGGAGTGAGAAGTAGATTAATACCTTTTCCAAGGGTATTTGTGCAAAAGTGAATGAAATGAATTTGACTGGAGTTCAAACTTGGCTCTCTGAATTCACATTCTGAATCAATATCCATAACCCCACAACACACATCCATGCATATCCCACTGTAATAGGGACCATGTAAAATATCTCACTTAGTGATAAGCTCATTTTGCAAGCACGTCTCTGAAACAGAACCTCGTCAGAAATTGTTTTTTTGAATCATATCACCCCGAGCAAGGCAGTAAAACCACTGATGTGCAGGGGGCTACATAAGAGAAAAAGATTAGAGAGTGAAGAGAAGGACGAACCAGTTAGAAAAGAGCAAGAGAAGGATAGGAATACAAGTGTGATGACAGTTGCAAAGGTGGAGAGAAAGGAAAGGATATACAGGGTGGTGTGCAAAGAACTCGGATCAAGTAGTTAAGAGATGAGTATTGACCTTGCATTTAAATTCCTGAAATTCAATATTACAGATAATAAATAATAGTTTAGTAAAAGTTATTTTATTAAGTATCAGTTAGTTAATAGACATACATGATACACGCTTTGGGCAATCATGTCTCGAAAGAGACATGACTGACTGGGCAAATGATTATCCCACATTGCTTTCTGTGATAGACTGGTTGACAGCCAAGGCTATAGAACCCAATCTGTCCTATTATTTAACTCATAATTGGAGTGAAGAGATGGATTAATACCTTGCCCAAGGGTATTTGTGAGTAAGCAAATGTAAGGAATTCAACTGGAATTTGAACTTAGTATCCTGATCTCACATTCTGAGTCGATGTTAAGTATAGCCTTTTTAAAAATTTTCTTTGTTGTGGCAAAGTGATTCATTAGATAGGCCTGAATGATGAATACTAAAATCTATAAACGCATACACAAATATTACATACAAATGAATTGACTTAATGTGGGGTATGAAATCAATGTAACATTAATTAAAACAGCAAGGTAATAGAAGCCAAATAAAAGATAAATGGTTATAGGAAACAGAATACTTAAGCTTGAGACGAAATTGCCTTAGAGAAAGTTCAATAAGAGGAGTCATTGTAATTCACCTCAAATGAAAAGTTAATTGGCACCACCAGTACTGTTTCGAATGAAGAATTTCCTGCAAGCTGTATGATTTGTTGAAATGAAGAGTTTTGGCTTGCTTCTATTTTGTGTTTTGTTTTATATGTTGACGTCTCATGGAATTCAACAATCAGATGGTATCTTTTGATTGGCTAATTAGCTATCTTATTTTAATTATTTTTCTGTTTGTTTATTATTCTTAACTCTTAATATCTTAACTAAAAGAAGTTAAAATTAGATTAAAGGTTAAACACAATGCAGATTTATATTAGTGTGTTCAGAAAGTAATTATATTGTTTTTTAATCGCTTCACTGGCGTTAAGGCAATAAAATCACTAAGATGCTAGGGATTACTGAGTGTTAGAGAATATGAAAAAAATGTTATTATTAATGAGAGAGAACAATAAAAGAACAATAATTAAGAAAACAGAAGAAAACTATTGACATTGCATTTAAATTTTTTGAAGATCACAGTGGACTGGGAAGCAAAAAGCTAGAAGTGAATTTCACAAGCAAGAAGCATGATAGAAGAAATTGTTAGCATAGAAGGTACAGTTACATTTACACCTAGCTATTTAAACTGAAAATGATGAGACCTAGCTTACCATCTAGTGCTGTGCAGGAATTCTTAAAGTCTTGGTCTGTCAGTTAAGTGCCATACGTGATACATGCTTGGGCGATCATGTCTCGAAAGAGACATGACTGACTGGGCAGAAGATTATCCCGCAGTAGGTTGCCATTGCTTTCTGCAGTAGACTGGTTGCCGACCAAGGCTATAGAACCCAATCTGTCTTGCTATTTAACCCATAACTGGAAGGAAGAGATGGATTAATACCTTTCCCAAGGGTATTTGCGTGTAAGTGAATACAATGGATTCAGCTGGAATTCGAACTTGGCTCCCCAGTTTCTCGTTCCGAGCCGATATCCACTGTACCACAACGCACATCCTAAAGTCTTGGTACTATAGAAGAAAGTTCAACAAAACACTTATCAAAAACAATATAAAGTCAAATGTTGGAATATGTATATATGTGCATTTTATAAGATAAAGAATAAACAGGAAACATTTATGAATCTACCATGATTCACATTTATTAACGCTTCATCAGAGAATGATATATGGAGATAAAGAAGAAAGGAATTCTGGGATTTTTACTTTTGTGTTGGTTCATTTTCATTGGTCAATCATTTTTCAAATGCATTGAACTCTTTAAACAAATGTTAGTATAATCTGTGGCATTCCAAACTCAAGAGGAGACGATACATCTATTTGAAGTTTTATGAAATCAATGGATTTAAAATTTAACTGAAAAAGCCGCTAATAATTTTAGTTGGTTTATGTGACATTACAGTCATATTATTATGGTCATATCACGTTGAATACACTGGTTCCCACTTGATCACCAAAGTTAAGCATCATTGAGCCTGTCAGTACTTAGATAAGTGACTGTTTGGGAATACCAGGTGCTGTAAGTGTTTATTGATGGATGTGCATTGTGGTGCAGTGGATATCGGCTCAAAAAAAGAGAAATTGGTGAGCTGAGTTCCAATTCCAGTCGAACACTCTGCATTCACTTATGCACTGATACCCTTGGGAAAGGTATTAATCCATCCTTTCCCTCCGGTTATGGGTTAAATAACTGAGGTCTGCTGTTCATGCAATCTGTGACAAACTTCTGCACTGATTATTTGTTATCAGTAGTTCCAAAATGTGTGGATGGTGCTACACAAGCCTTCACCACTTTAAACAATTCTCTGTGTGGCAGTCTAACCGAGTTAGACACTCTTTCATCGAAATCAACATACTGTGACATTCAAATAACAATGTATATTTTTAAGTGTGTGTGTGAGTGTGTGTGAGTATGTGTAAGCATGTATGCATATCTAGTAGACATTATGTTTGTTGGTTTTTCACATGTTGACTTGGGAATGCTTTTATGCACATACTGTTTGTTTCATATAAACTTATGTTACATGATTAAGGATGGATTCAATAAACACTAGTGATGTAATATAATAATTTTGATATGTATTTGTAATTGGTAATATTGTTATAATTAGTCCCTCAAAGTACTTTTGATGTAAAGAATTATACTTGTTTTAAATTAGGGTGGCATTTGTCAACTCAAAGTTACAGGCAGTTTTGTTTCTATGTATTACAAATAAGTCTGAATGGTTGTCTAAACATAGATTTCTTTTATGTTGTTTATTTATCACCTATTTTTAAAATTTATTCTAATTTGGCAAACAAAAAGAACTTTTTGAAAAATCCTCTACTAAAAGAATTCTTCTATGTACCGTGTCCCTTCAGGAGGTTGGCAACTCTAGCTCTCCTTAATTTCCTGTACTTTGTACCTCTGAATAAATTTTGTTTTTTCCTTAAGTCTCCTAAAGTCTATTCTGCCACATTTTTACTCAAACTTGCTAGTTAAGTTATGCATTTTTTCTATCCCTGTTATCTTTATTCTTTCCTATGAGTATAAAATTTTCCAAGATCTCTTTCCTCATTGTATATCCAAAAAATTACAACAATCTCTTTTTGAAGTCAAGTATAACTGTAATTCTTGTTTTCATTTTCTCTAAAACTTTGTCATGGCCCACATCTTTGGTCCCTGACATTCTCACCAACTTTTTGTTGAACCATATTTTTGTTGCTTCATGGCTATTCTTCATCAGTGAGTAATTTGTGCTGCATTCAATGCTATATAGAAAGGAAAGTTAAAATTATAACTGGAAAATACATAAAATCAACTACATTATCTCTCAGAACATCGAAAAAGTGTCTAATGTTGCCAAGTCATTTGGTTCACCTATCATCTGGTTTATACTCCTTCTCAGTTTTTTGAACAGGAGTAAAAGTTTTATTCATTGTTTCCTCCTTAGGATCAGGTTTTCAGTTTGTTCTAATGTATATTCCAACTCTATATTTCTAACATCTCATTGTAAATTCTCAAATTTTTTACTATTTATTTCTTTTTTATTTTATTTCATTGACTTTAATATGCAGGCAACAAATCCTATATCATTCATCCACAAAGTAAAATTGCACATCTGCAAAATCGGATCCAAACAACTAAAAGCATTTTGGAAAAGCCCAACTATAACAGACAAAGTAAAATTGTACACCTACAAAAGTGAATTCAAACAACTAAAAACATTTTGGAAAAACCCAGACCAAGAACAATTCCCAAGTCAGTGTGATAAGCAAAATTCTGGATCCTGATTGGATTAGAAATAGAAAATTCATATATGATGTCAGTCAAACTTTTTTCACACCTCAAGAAGAAAATGCAGGCTGGAGCCGGTCACATGATGAGATTCACTAAAGACATTCCCTGACTAGTCAAAATCAGTCCAGCATGGGGGAGGTTAGCTGAGAGATCTCATGGCAATGAAACAAAAGAAATTTCAAATTCAGTTAGAATGGGAGTGGTATCTGATAGCATCCCACAATGTAAGGAAGAAACTTCAAGCTGACTTCAAGTCTTGCCTCTTCTTCCACTTTTCTTTTCTTCCGTTTCACTCCATGCAGCCAAAGAGAGCAACAACAACAACAACAGGACACTCTGTCTTTGATAAGTACTGTTTCTTTATTTCTTCTTTCTCACCCTATCTGTACCCTACAAGAAAGAGAAGGGAACATAAGACTTTATATTCTACTACTACACAACCATGAACTCTAAACTTCTGTGGATATTTTAAATACTTACATTTCTCTTTGAACAATTTGAATTACAAAACTACATGCATTTTCTCAATGAATATATTTCTTCTCACAATAGTGTTTAGTTAACAAAATTTCACTTATATTTTTCTTCTTACAATTTTTTCATTCTGTTAATAAATCCTTGCTTTAATGTACACACAAAGTGTTTTATTCTTTCACATTTTAAAATCCAACCTTCAACCTTCTAATATTTAAATTGTGGAGACTTTGCTCGTGTTTGCACAAGGCCAATTTACCAAGCATCACCGAGGACCCTACAAATAGGAGTAGATAGGTTCACCTATTATCTCGATCACACTCCTCCCTGGTCTTTTGGACAGGAGTAAAGGTTCATTGTTTGTTTGCTGCTTAGGATTAGGTTTTTGATTCTTTCTTTTCTTTTCATTTTCTTTCACTCCCACTAGCCCCATGCATCTTAGTGGCATTATCACATTGCTTGGGGTGAATTGATTAAAAAAAACAAAATTCTATTCTACTGTGAATGGTAATCTGTTGAAAAGTCAAAGATTTCTATTATCCAAATCCTATTTATTTTATTGGAGACTTAGGTATAAATATTTGTGTTAACTTGCAAAGAGAGACTTATCAGAGAGAGACATCCAGAACTCTGTTAATTTAAAGTTAGACAATTCCCAATTTCTTCTGATATTTACATAAAATGGCTTTCTTGTCTACAGTATTTAAACTGATAAGCTTTAGCATGAAAAGGGACTATTTGTTATCTTTGTTTTGTAGCGAACAAAAAAAGAATTAGATTCAAAAATTTAAATGCTAAGCACTGACTCATTGGTTTTGTTAAAAATAAACGAATTTACTCAAATTTACAAATTTGTTTAGCACACAAAATTTGTGAAATTTCACACCTTGATGTGAAATACTTTTTGGCCAATAGAAAACTAAGAAACATCTAAAACAAAATTCAAATAATCTTCATTTATCAGAAACAAATTCATTTATGGAGCCTTTTCGTGAGCCTACACAAAGTTTGTTTGTCATCCAATGGAAAGTCCAGAATCACATCTGCAAGTAAATTCCAAAATAACCTTTGTGAGCCCAACAAACAAAATAAAGGATGAACCAAAATTCGACTGTCATTAGAGATAAAGGAGACAAGCACAATTAACATGTGCTCTTGACAAATGTCAAGCAATCGCTATTATTGTCTCTATCTTTCTTTCTCACCTCTCACCTCTTTCCTTCTTACCATTCACTCTGAGCAATAACTTCAAAGATACACCTACTCAACTATAATACTCATACATACATACATACATACACACATACGTTTCTGCCTACATACACATAAACTCATTTTTGCAAGTTACTACTACAAACTCTTGATACCCTTAACTCCTTACTGTTTCTTATTGAATGTTTAACTTCTACCAATCCATGTTATTCTTTTCTATTAATAAATTTCTATTTAAACATACAAAAGGTATACTTTTTTCTTCTACAAATCCACTTACTGATAACCTTCTGATGATTCTGGCTTACGGTCTATCACGTTGAATACACCGGTTCTCGCTCGATCACCAAAGTTAAGCAACATTGAGCCTGGTCAGTACTTAGATGGGTGATTGGTTGGGAATATCAGGTGCTGTAAGCATATAGTGACGGATGTGCGTTGTGGTGCAGTGGATATCAGCTCGGAAAGAGAAATCGGTGAGCCGAGTTCAAATTCCAGTTGAATACCCTGCATTCACTTAAGCACTGGTACCCTTGGGAAAAGTATTAATCCATCCATTCCCTCCAGTTATGGGTTAAATAACAAGGGTAGGACTTGGGGACCCTGCTCTTAAAAAAAAACAAATCCCAATGAATCGTGAAAAGAAAAATGTTGTAAAAATAAAATAACCTTACCCAAAATCATTGGTTATGACCTTAAATGATCCCATAAGGATTGATAGGTCGTTAAGCCTCAAAAACAAACAAACAAACTGATGATTCTGATAAAACCTTAAGTTGTGAGGATTGTCAGCTATGTTTGTGAATTGGCCTTGTACCAGACATGGCTGAGCATCCTTACAGCTACAGTGGTGACCCCTCCTGCCACACTGATGACCCCCTCCTGCCACAGTTTTATACTAGGTTTTCAGGAATTGTGCAGTTGGATCAACCTGGGCCTTTTGAATAGAACCTTAAACGCAGAATTATGTGCAAAGATCAAAGCCAAAAGAGAATTAGTTATTTTCTGCTGAACTAAGCTTTATTTGAACCAATATACATTTGGTTCAAACAAACCATGTGCAAGGAAATTAAACAGGTTCAAAATTATTGAACATTCATAGAGAGAAATGTAATTCTAGAGCATCTGATACAAGCAATGCATGAATAATGGAGGAAAACAGAATATAAAATCAGTTAGATTGTTGTGAATTATTTCTTTTTTTGTAATAAAGCCGTTGAAAACAGTTTGACAGAAGATTTCTTTTTCAAAATTGAATCTTAAATAAGAGAAAATATCATGAAGAAATCCCATTTGTGAAAGGGATATCATTATTCCTGATATAAAGCATGTGTTTGATTTCAATTCCAAAGCTTTCACTTCACTCAAGATTTGTTCTTTTTTATTTTCTCTTTCATGATATCATTTTTATTATATTTTATTTCCTTTCTTTCAATGATGTTTTTACTCTCATTTTTCACAATTTATCATTTCATTTTTTTTTTTTTGCGAGTCATCCTGAATTATTTTCAATTGGTAAGTTTTTTTACTTTCCCTTATTTTATAATGTTAATATATTTCTTTTTACTTTTAGTACCATTTTTTTATTTCTTTTTTATTTTTATTTCTATTCTGCTTTCATATTTTTATTGCTAAGAATTTGTTTTTCCTTTCTTATTAACTAAAAAGTGTATGCTTTAAACTTCTATTATTTTTCGTATTACATAAGATACAAGATAGGATTTTGCAATCTAAAATTCCCCTCAAAATAAACTCATCTTTGCACCTAAAACCAAAAAATCCCTGGAATTCAATAAAATTGAACACCCTTGCAACCTTAAAATCCAAAACAAGTTTAAAAGAAATTCTAAGAAAACTCAATAAATTATACCATAGAAAAAAATTAACAAAAAGATAAATTTGCATTCTTACTTGAGCAATTTTTAATAATTACTTTTTCTGTGATCATCCATCTTTGTCTAATGCATTGAGTAAATTTAGTTAAAGCAAAAAAACTGCAAAACTGATCAGAATGTTAAACCCATTTCAACACTTTGAAATATTTAAAGGATTCTGAGTTTTTTTAGCTGTCTTTTTGCTTTTGATCATACTGACTTTATACTATCCATGGATTTCTTTAGTATTAGATATTTAATTAGGAATGAAAATGGTAGTAAAAATCAATAACATATTTTTTTTTGTGTATAATATGACTTGAGTATAATATGACCATGTAGTACAGTCATAGTATACAGTACCATATTATCCACTAAAATCTCAGTGTTGTATATGTACTTCACTAAAATATTTGATTTTTCTTATATCTAAATCTAAGCTTGTTTATAAATGGAACTTTGTCTGTGTGTGTGTGCGTCTGCGTGTGTGTGTGTCTGTTACCTATAGACTCCGAAACGGCTGAACCGATTTTCTTGAAAATTGACACGGTTGTACTATAAGCATCTACGAGTGTTCTTAGCTAGGTTTGTGTTGAAGTACCACCAATAAATATTGAAAATTGATAATGGAAAAAATTGGGTTATAGAATGAGTGGTCCAATTTTAATCAAATTTGATACACTCATAGACAAAGACATAAGAAATGATATACAGAAGTTTCAAGGTTGCAGTTCTTACAATAGTGCAGAAAATCAATAATATATATATATATGAAGGGTAAGATGTTTGTGTGTGTGTCTGTTTATCTGCCTGTATGCCTGTATTTTTTCAGCCATTTTATTTTAGTTTTTGATTCAGGTTTGGCTCTAAATAGGTAAAATTGTAGTTCTTAGTCTCAGCCATGATACCATTTACTCAGAGGACTTATTTAGCCATAAAAATTCAGTTTACGATGAAAAGAACTTATTTGATATCAATACCAGGAAATCAAAATTTGACTTACATCCATTCATTTTTCTTTCAATCTACGGTTTTGCTTTAACTGGAAACAACTATTGCTTTTTAGTCTTTCATGCCAACATCCAAAGTGTCTGATCTCCAGGACCATGAATTAGTTTTAAAGCTTTCATTACACCCGAGCAACGCCAGACTATACTGCTAGTTTAAGAATAGAAATGAACCAGATGTTTAGCCATTGCCTATTTCTATTCCAGAATTTCATTTCAAAATTTATTTTCAGGGAAAGGTGTTTTCATGACAGATCTTGAGTATTCTCTTTACTAATTTTTTTTACCATTGAAATAGTTAAATTTAACTATCTCTTCTACTCTAACAGTATCTTTTCTCGCACTTCCCATTTGTAGAACTCACTTATTTGTTTGCTTCCCTGATAACTACAATCACTAAAAGTTTAAATGCAATGTCAATTGCAATATTCTATCTTCTTAATCTCCATCTTCCCTTTATCCTTTTTTTGACATGCCCTGTACCCTTCTTTCCTTTTCCTCACTGTAACCCCAGGGGAATCAGCAATAGCCTTTAATTGTGGTAGGTGGGGACCATTATAACTAAAAATCAATTTTGGTGAATTTCCTGTCTTTGAGACCCTTTTTTTGCCTTTAGTTTTTGTCCAAAATCTCTCATATTATATACAACAAAATACAATTATAAATAAGTTTGATCATGAATAAATTTCCTACTAATTGCTTTCTCTTGATAACATTTTATTTTGCCAGTTTATTGGAATTTGGTTTTAATCCAAGTATTGTTTCTGAACTTTTTGAGATGAGAGATTTTTCATGATTATATACTGATGTCTAGTGATCTCATTTTGGTTGTTTTTGTCAAGAGGCTTCAGCTGTAGGACCCTCTAGCCTTCTTTAGATGTCTGTCATAGTTTCTAACATTCTGGGAACTATTTTTATTCCACTGTCTACACCAGAGCTGATATCTTGAATCAGTTAATTATTCCAAGTTAATTTTTCTTTTTGATGTTTCTTGTCTCTTCCACTTAATCAGAGTAGGTAACCCATGACAACCAGGTAAGTAGATTCACCTAACCAATGTTGTTATCCATGTGTCCTGTCAGATAATTTTTGTAGTACAGATTTACAACCTTAAGCCTAACGTCACTTGTCAGCCTCTTCAATTGAACTGTAGCATATGGCTTTTACATTATCAGCAGTGAAATTAATTGGTGAAAGTTTTCCGACTTAGATGTAATATTCTATCTTAAGCTCTTCCTTAAGTTCTTTCTTAACGTTCGTTCACTTAAGGATTTTGGAATCTCTTTTTATTTCTTGACATGAACCATTTCGGTGCAAGTAAAAGATCTTTCCTAACTCCTTGGAATTACTCTGTGTAATTTAAGTTGGTTTATTCTCTCTTACATTTATCCCCACTCCCACATAAGATGACAGATAAAATCCTATTTTATGCTGTTTTATCTCATTTTTATTGAAAATTCCGTGTTATTTTTTAACATCTGATAATTTATCAACAAATCTCTTTGGTACAAGTTGATCAAAAAGCTAGTCACTCAAAAGAATTCATACCAACCTTTTTCTTGAAAAAGTTAATTTAAACCTGTCTCTACTTCTTCACGCTATACAGGCTATCTTTTATGTTTTATACTCTTTCAGAACTTAGGATATCATGGTTCTCCACAATTTCCTTTATTTTCAACCATATAGAAAATTACATATTATATAGCTGTTCAGCTATCTTTGTTTTTAGAAAGATTTTCCTATGTCTTAATACTTTGTTTAGCTTCTGGAAATTATGTTTCATTATTCATAAGAACATTTTTTATTTGCCCTACTGAAAGGAAAAGACAATCTTTTTTCACACTTGTCATGCATCTGAAGAAAACAAAGAATAGATTATATGAAACATTGTGGGAACAAGAAAAACACAAAAAGGTGAATGAGTTCAATTGCCTGAAAATCTCTTTGTGACTATGCAAGTTAACAGTTTGCCTGTCTTTGTGTGTTTTACATAATGATGCCTGTTCTGTATATAAACAAAGAAGATAAAAGCAAACTTAAGTTTTTGCTATGGATGTTTATTCTTTTAATAGTAACTATAGTGAAACAAATTTCTCACTGTCTCTTCATTTTCTGTTTTGGTTCAGAAGTAAGTTAAAATAACCATGGCTAAAATGATTCAGCTCAAGTCAGCCTTGTACTGTGTTGGAACAACCAAATCACTTACTTCATGAGTACTAAAACCCAGCTGAACAATATTTTTGGAAATTGGAAAGTTCAATCATCAGAGAAAAAGGGAAACTAATGTTCTCCAGTAGGAATGAAATTACCATTTATTTCACATCTAGAAACAAAGAGAAGAAATAAAAAAAAAGGCAGAAAATGTTAGCCTGTTTATATACTTCAACAATGCCACCTAATGCTGTTCAGAGAAACCAAGTGAGGTAATTTTATTTCAGGTTCCTGCACTTTTAACCTGATGGGGAAATGTACTTCATTTTTTTTTATTTTTTATTATTCATCATCATTGTTTTATTTATCAATTTTATTTCGTTTTCCCACAAACTCTTCTCAGAATTATAAGCAAGTCTTTTTATTTATAAATAATTTTTATTTACCGATAATCAGCTGTATCCAAATAGGATTTACTGATGTATATTAAAATTCTGTTTTGCTGGAGAATTTTTGCCAAAAAGCTGACCGTTTAATCTCTCTAGGAGATATGAATAATTGTTGCTTATTTTTGCAATATAACACCCCACTTATATTTCCTATAATATATAGATTTATAATGTTTTGGTATACTTTGGCTAAATGATTTGCAATGGTCAATATATCTATTTCATCATCTAAAATAAAATATGTCATAACAAATGTTCATTGCCAAAAAGTTATTATTGTTGAACATAGATACATCAAAAACAAAACAAACATCTTATGTTGAGCAAGGAAATTTCTAGTTTTATGCTCCAGTGGTTTTTTCTCAATACTAGGTCTGGCCATCTGCTCTTAGACATGAAAATGTTCCAAAACATTAGTTTTTACCATAGCAGACAGCCATGACATCTTGTCATGACATGACTGGATTGTTGGAATTGGTCCTGAATCTTTTGATCAATAAAGGATTTTTGTAAATTAATTTGGTAAAGAGATTAACCCTATTTTTACATTTTTAAAGTAATGACTTAAAATCCACAAAAAAACATTAAAAATGTATTTCAATCTCTGCTGCTGAATTAAAACTTCATACTCTTATAGGTCTCTTGGTCATCCATGTTTTTATATTAAGACACAAATGCCTGAATGTCAGACAATAATAAAATCAAAATAAAGCAAACATGGGTCTGTCTGTTAAATAAATCATTTGTATTTATAAACATAATTATATGAATTCAGAAAGGAGTAAAAATAGTTTTTAGTTGAATTAAAGTATTTGGTTAGTTGGTCCACAGAAAAATCTAAAGTATAGAAAGCATTTTAAATAGCTGGTCAAAAGAAAAAAAGCTGGATTGAGAAAAGCTTTTATTGTTGGGTAGCTTAGACACAATCATACCTCAGCTCCCTGTAGATTTTTACAAGACATTTTTCCCCAAAAGTAAGCTAAAAAAATAGAGTTTTCACATTTGGTGATCTCAATTTCTAACCAATAGACACTTTGATTTAAACAGTGCATTTTGTAATGTCAAATCTTTTTTGGCATGTACATAATATTGGCATGTTTGGCATGTTTGTAATATTGCTTGTTATTGTATAGAAAATAATGTATAGGTGTGCTTTGATATGGTATGTGTGTGGCGATATAATTCTGTTGGAAATACAGTTTATTGGAAATATAGTTTATTTCCTATATTCTTTCATTCCCTCTTTGACTCTTTCTTTCTCTCTCTCTCTCTCTCTCTCTCAACAAATTGAAACAATCATTTACTTTCATCATAACATAAATGAAACCTTCCAACTTTGCAATTAGCAAATATCTATCTATCTATCTATCTATCTAATCTAATCTAATCTAATCTCAATCTTTGCATATCAATGCATCTCAGTCTTTTCCTATCTATCTATCTATCAGTCAGTCAGTCAGTCAGTCCATTCATATCTATTTCTTATTATTTCTTATTACTATAAAATAGAAAGCATTTGAGTTTGAGTTTTTTTTAAGGGTATATCAACCTCAGTAGGTTAGTTAGTGCCAAAAAGGTAGGATTTTAAAGTACTTCTTTTAATGTTTGGTTATTGTGATAAGGTTGATTTAGCCAGATTTTAATGAAATACTTTTATTTTTTTTATTTTAAAAAACTGAAGATGTCTTCTAGTTTTGTGTTCAAAAATGTATTGCTGGTAATTTTTTACTTAAAAAAATGTGTTATAGTAATAATTTTTTTCCTTTAAAAATGTATATTTTTCTATCAAGGTCTATTTTTATGTATGTATTTATATAAAAGTGTATTTTTATACTTTCATAGTGTTTTGAACCCAGTTTAGGGGATAACTATTTACCTATACCTGGGACTCTAATAGGTGCTATCCCTCTGGGTCAGCGTGAATCTGGGTACAACAGCAATTAAGAGGTGGTTCCATGCTCCTCACAACCTCCCAATCAGAGGCCTTGCTGCTGGATTCAGTTTACCATTATACCCAAGACCAAAATAAAAAGAGAAATATTATTAAGAAGCAACAGCAATAGATGTGTGATTAGGAAGACAGTAGATAATGATTGACATTGCATTTAAATTTTGAAGATCAAAGTTGACGGGAAAGCATAGAGCCCAAAGAGAGTTCCACAAATGAGAAGTGCAAGAAAAGAAACTGCTAGAATTTACAGTTATATCAACTGTGAATTGTGTTTAAATTCATAAAGTCTAGGTGCTGTTATACTTCATTGCAATTAGATAACTTTTTTACATGTCAGCTGGATGTGAGCAGTAAAGAAACAAAGCACATAATTAAAAAACTATTTCCTGTGCAAGGACTTTGAGCATCACATGTGGTCCACAGAACAAATCCCTATGGTAAAACACACTAGCAATCATGAACATTCCTGCTAAAAAAAACAGATAGTCTTTGGGACCACCGGATTTCTTTAAAACAACAGACATATTAGCAGGTCTAAAGGCCATCTGTTGATATACTGTCAGCAACACCACTGCAATCATACATCATGATCTGGCCAAAGCTTCACTATCAGGCAAGATTGTCAGATGCAGAACACAGCCAAGAAGATAGTTTCAACACCATCAGTCTCTCATCCCCACCACTATGATGTCTAACACCTTAATATCATCCCTATCCAGCTCCAGGCCTTCCTTGTCACCATCACCATGACCCTGTGTAATATAGCAATCTAGCCCCCACCCGAAGAAGGTTGATGCAATCGATGATATTTCCCGTCGATGAAGGGGTCAGCGAATGACAGGACAGGTGTTTGAGAAATACATCCTGTCGGCGTCTGGAGCGGATGTCGCAGGGTTATGAGTCGGGCTCATTTGACCTTATTTCCGACAGCGGCGGAAATGACTATGGAAGTAAACAAAACAGGTGTCTCTTGGAATTACATGGGCGTTGCGTAGGCGAGACAAAACCGGAAGGAAAAGTCCCGGTTCTAGAAGACTATAAAAAGAAATCGACACACAGATTCGCCAGCAGAGAATGGCCAGTGGAAGCAGAGAGACACCACAGACAAGACTTACACTCCCGTTGACTCATTCTATGTGCGCTCTCACTCTTCCATTCTCTGTTCCACACAGGCTTGTCGTCAGGAATAGAAATATAATCTTATATTTTTATATATGTTCTCGTTGTTTGTCATCGTACAGTGATATATGACACCTGTTTTGTTGATATCACATTCAACCAGAATCTGAAAGAGACATTCTGCTTGATCAACCATCACTATTCACTCCAGGCCTCCCTTGTCATCATCTCTGTGATTGACATCAATCCCCAACAATTCACCTTACTTGGTATTTTAGCTTCAACATTTGACCAGCTAACCAAAAGCGTCAGGAGTGTCAATTTCAACCATGATGGATGGTAAGCATCAACCTGTGACTTCTGACTTTTCATGCTCACATTCTCTGTATTGGCAAGTCCAATTCTCTTGACTCTTCACAGCTGCATCTTCTGCATCAGCATTTCAGATTTGTAGCTTCACTAAACACTCCAGGCCTCCCTTGTTGCCACTGCTGTAACCTCAGCAACCAACTCACTAATGCACTTTACCAGATCTTACTACATATTATCTCAGCTAGCAAAACACAGTTCAGCTTCAACATATGTCACATGGCCACCAGATCGAACACATCACTGGCATCAATTTCAACCCTAACGACCCTACACCTGGCTTCACTATTCCTCTGTAAACTTATCTCTTGATATGTGGCATCAAACAATCAACCCAAGAAATTAGTCAACTCTAGGCTTTACTGATAACACCTTTACGTCTAATCGATTTCCCTACCAACAACAACTAAAGAACTATATGTGAACAATTTTTGACACCTTTGTAACAACTATGTATACATTCTGGATTTTGACTAATATACATTTTTAAAATCTTATTCCTCATTTGTTCTTTTCTTTGCAACAAAGTGCTCCTTATACCAGTACTATAGTGAAGATTTTATCGGAACAATTATCATGAAAGTATTTATTGAAAAGGTACAGGAAACAACATTAGAGTAGTGAGCAAGGGACTGAAGCTGAGGTGCCAGAACAAGACCAATAATATTGCTAATTCTTCTTAGCATTTTATCAAGGTGCTCAAGATGAATACCAGGAACACCAGATCATATGTAGCAGAATATTCTGAGCATGAAAGAATGGTAGACTTATAGATATATAAAATTCTGGAGAGAAAAATTTTCTAGCACACCACAGGGAATAAACTTTCTTACCAACAGACCTAGCATTATAATCCATATAGTCTCTCCACTTCATGTTTATCAAGAAGATTAATTCGAAAAGGCACAATGACTCACTGGTGATGGAACGCAGAATGGAGGTTTTCAGGTCATTGAAAGAGATAAGTTTTGTTTTGAAGGTGTTAAAATTAAGAAGCCATTTCTTGCAACAAACCATAAGTCACTCTTAGGGGCCTGTTTTTTTTAATTTAACATCCTAACTACTCTTTCTCCTCATCATTGCCTCCAGGTAAGATCAAAGAGTTCACAAATCCAGATCATAGTTAAGTGTTAACTACATAAATACAGCATGTTCATAAAGTTTGTGTGCACTTTAAAAAATTTACAACTTTATTTGTATTTGCGATAGAAATAATTTATAAAAAGGATTAGAAAGAAGTAAATTTATATTTTTCAATGTTTTATGGAAATTTTATTTAAGTTTCCATATGTCCTCCATCATTAGCAATGCAAAGGGTAATATGATTTTGCAGTTAACAGAAAACATTTGCCAACTGATTTACAGTAATGCCTGAAATCACATTAGTTATTTTAGCTTTGAAATCTTCTAAGGAACTAGGTTTGGTTGCATGCACAATTGTTTTCACATGTCAGTTGAAGCCATGGATCAAATTGATTCTGAAGAAAAGAAAATATTTTTTTACTTATCCAAAAATTGTTGCAAATTTTGTGGTAAAGAATTATTCAATAACTATACTTAAAACTAGGTAAATTAAAGTTTATAACATTTTTTACATATTATTTCTATCACAAATACAAATAAAGTTATAAATTTTGTAAGTGCACACAAACTTTATGGACACCCTGTATTTTTATGGCTGTATAGCATGTGCTTTATGAGGTCTGCATACTATTTTGAATTCAGAATTATCCTTCTTTTAGACTGGTTACCAACCACTACAAGAGGGTCCATTATTTTCTGCTATTTAACCCATAGCTGCAGAGAGAAGATATGCATTCATATCTATCTCAAGAATATTTATGCAAAAGTGATTGTGACAAACTGAACCAGAATTTCGAACTAGATTTACGGATTTTTTCTTTTGAGACACATTGTGGGAATAGAAAGCGTTATTATTTTATGCAATCTGGTATAATAGTCTAACAAAATATATTTAGTGGACACATGTGAATCTGGTTAAAAAAAGTGGTTGCAGGACAGGAAATTCAAACAAACAAAATTGATAAATGTATTAGCAAGACATGTTACAGAAAGAAATGAAGTTGAAATTATGAACAGTTCAATACAATCTTCAGTTTTTGTCTTGAAAGTATTTATATACCTCATGACTATTGAAGGGAAAGCAAATGGTTGTTGCCACTCTAAATATCAAAGCAAAAAAAGGAAGAGCTTTCAAATATTGTGCTACCTGTGATTATTGTCAGAGAGAGGTAATCCACAAGACACTAAACAATACACAATCTTCATACTGTGCTGGCTTCTCTATGTTTAAATGTTTACCTACACCTATATCAGTCATAAGACTGGTCAAAGATATTTATTAAAATTAGCTTTGAACAGAATTTGATAAAATTTGTAGAAAGAGCAATGGAAACATTGACCTGTGCCAATCTTACAATCTGGGAGGCCCTTTCTGACTGAGAAATCAGCATTCAATACACTGGATTTTACTAGATAGTGAGATAACAGTCAGTGAGAGATAATTATCTTACTAAACAGACTCAAATCATTTAAAGAACAGCATGCCAGAAGTGAATACAAATGGCTACTGCATTTTCATTTCACTTGAATGCATTCTCATTTCAGCCCTTACTGATATTTGTCAATTTAATTATAAAATTTACAGAATTACCTTAGAGAAAGGCAAAACTAAACCCCAATGTTTTGAAGTCACCTTTAATATCATTATTATTAGTGAACTAGAAGTTTTTCCAGGATTTGTCATTAGCAGCCACAGTCTCAACATTATTAGATATGTAGATGACAGAGTGCTGATAGCAGACATGGAAAGGAAAATACAAGACGTCTTACAGAAGGTAGCAAGGGAAGGCCAGAAGAAAAGACAAAACATAAACTATGAAAACTCAATACGTTGTTTTCAGCCAAAAGAGAAGCCCAAAATGCCAACTGCAAGAAACATATACTAAAATCAAGTTGGTGCAGAAATTTAAATACCTGACAGAGGATAAAAAATGCAATGCTGAGATTCAGAGGTGTATTGGCATGGATAAGAATGCATTTCAAAAGCTAAGCAGAGTATTGAGAGACAGGAAAATTTCATTGAAAACAATGAAAATAGTACTGGACTGGTATGTGATATCTATCCTCCTAGATTGTTTTAAGAGAAAGATTTTATGAACTACAACTGAAAAGAAGTCACCATCAATACTGGAAAGAGCATTAACAGCTGATGGACTTGAGAAACCTATTTTCCTGAAAGATTGTTTTAAGAGAAAGATTTTTATGAATTACAACTGAAAAGAAAGCTCCCATCAATATTGGAAAGAGCAATAACAGCTACTGGACTTGAGAAACCTATTTTCCTGAAAGATTGTTTTAAGAGAAGATTTTATGAATTACAACTGAAAAGAAAGCTTCCATCAATACTGGAAAGAGCAATAAATGCTACTGAACTTGAGAAACCTATTTCTGAAAGATTGTTTTAAGAGAAAGATTTAATGAATTACAACTGAAAAGAAAGCTCCCATCAATATTGGAAAGAGCAACAGCTACTGGACTTGAGAAACCTATTTTCCTGAAAGATTGTTTTAAGAGAAAGATTTTATGAATTACAACTGAAAAGAAAGCTCCCATCAATATTGGAAAGAGCAATAACAGCTACTGGACTTGAGAAACCTATTTTCCTGAAAGATTGTTTTAAGAGAAAGATTTTATGAATTACAACTGAAAAGAAAGCTTCCATCAATACTGGAAAGAGCAATAAATGCTACTGAACTTGAGAAACCTATTTTCCTGAAAGATTGTTTTAAGAGAAAGATTTAATGAATTACAACTGAAAAGAAAGCTCCCATCAATACCGGAAAGAGCAATAACAGCTACTGGACTTGAAAAACTTATTTTCCTGAAAGATTGTTTTAAGAGAAAGATTTCATGAATTACAACTGAAAAGAAAGCTCCCATCAATACTGGAAAGAGCAATAACAGCTACTGGACTTGAGAAACCTATTTTCCCAAGATTGTTTTAAGAGAAAGATTTTATGAATTACAACTGAAAAGAAAGCTTCCATCAATACTGAAAGAGCAATAAATGCTACTGAACTTGAGAAACCTATTTTCCTGAAAGATTGTTTTAAGAGAAAGATTTTAATGAATTACAACTGAAAAGAAAGCTCCCATCAATACCGGAAAGAGTAATAACAGCTACTGGACTTGAAAAACTTATTTTCCTGAAAGATTGTTTTAAGAGAAAGATTTCATGAATTACAACTGAAAAAAGAAAGCTCCCATCAATACTGGAAAGAGCAATAACAGCTACTGGACTTGAGAAACCTATTTTCCTGAAAGATTGTTTTAAGAGAAAGATTTTATGAATTACAACTGAAAAGAAAGCTTCCATCAATACTGGAAAGAGCAATAAATGCTACTGAACTTGAGAAACCTATTTTCCTGAAAAATTGTTTTAAGAGAAAGATTTAATGAATTACAACTGAAAAGAAAGCTCCCATCAATACCGGAAAGAGCAATAACAGCTACTGGACTTAAAACTTATTTTCCTGAAAGATTGTTTTAAGAGAAAGATTTCATGAATTACAACTGAAAAGAAAGCTCCCATCAATACTGGAAAGAGCAATAACAGCTACTGGACTTGAGAAACCTATTTTCCTGAAAGATTGTTTTAAGAGAAAGATTTATGAATTACAACTGAAAAGAAAGCTTCCATCAATACTGGAAAGAGCAATAAATGCTACTGAACTTGAGAAACTCATTTTCCTGAAAGATTGTTTTAAGAGAAAGATTTAATGAATTACAACTGAAAAGAAAGCTCCCATCAATACCGGAAAGAGCAATAACAGCTACTGGACTTGAAAAAATTTATTTTCCTGAAAGATTGTTTTAAGAGAAAGATTTTATGAATTACAACTGAAAAGAAAGCTTCCATCAATACTGGAAAGAGCAATAAATGCTACTGAACTTGAGAAACCTATTTTCCTGAAAGATTGTTTTAAGAGAAAGATTTAATGAATTACAACTGAAAAAAGAAAGCTCCCATCAATACCGGAAAGAGCAATAACAGCTACTGGACTTGAAAAAACTTATTTTCCTGAAAGATTGTTTTAAGAGAAAGATTTCATGAATTACAACTGAAAAGAAAGCTCCCATCAATACTGGAAAGAGCAATAACAGCTACTGGACTTAAGAAACCTATCTTCATGAAAGATTTTTTAAGAGAAAGATTTCATAAATTTCAACCAACAGCAGTACTGGATGCCTGATCAATGAATGCAAAATGTTACTTTATGTTTCTTTATAAGGAAACAGCTACTATTTGCCAGACTTAATATAACCAGTATTTGCTTGGTCGCAGTTTTTTCTTGTATTTCTAGATCTTACAGTTTTTCTTTTAAGGTCTTTTGTATGGTTCTATGGTCACCAATAACGTTCACTCACATGTTTTGAAGTTAAACAAACAAAATAATACATTTTATCTTTCAAAGATCATTTAAAAAGCAATAATAGAACATTCCAAATTAAAATTTATTTTTAAAAGTTTTATGAAATCTCCTCTCTTACCTTAACCCTTTTGAATTAATAACCAGAAGAAAAAAAATAAACACACAATTCTGAGTCTATTGGAACAAAAGAAAACATGTATTGTCCCTACAAATGACAGTTTGTTTTATGGCATATCAGCCTCGGTGGGTCATTTATTGCCAACTAAATTTTATTTATTTATTTATTTATTGCTGGTCATCCCTTTTTCTTTCAACAATTTATTGGTGTTTTTATGTAAGTTTTTGTGTCTAGTAATGCAATATGGCTTCCGCTTTGCCAGGTCCATGGCCGACCTGCTAACAACCGTAATGGAGTACATGCTACAGGCCCTTGATGAGTCTGATGAGGCTCATGCGGTTGCTCTGGACATCTCCAAGGCTTTTGACAGGGTTTGGCACTCTGGCCTCCTATGCAAACTACGGGGTTACAGTATTACCGGTTGCCTGCTTGACCTAATCCAATCTTTTTTAAATAACCGCAAAATGAAGGTCGTTTTGAATGGGCATGCCTCCTCATCCCACAGCATGAATGCTGGTGTCCCACAGGGCTCTATCCTGGGCCCGACGCTCTTCCTTATTTTCATGAACGACCTCCCAGATGAGATCAAGTCCCAAGTAGGCATCTATGCAGATGACACTACAATATACTCCCACACCAGTAAGAAACCTGTCGTGGTGGACGGACATAATCTTACTGCTGACATTGAACAGGATCTACACTCTGTGGTGAACTGGAGCAAGAAGTGGCTTGTCAACTTCAATTCGTCTAAGACCAAGCTGTTGTCTGTCAACCATTACAGGCAACCTCTCCTGCCTTCCATAAGCATGGACCAAGCGATTCTCCCAGAGAGCAATACGCTACGCCTCCTCGGACTTACCCTGTCCTCAGACCTCAAATGGAACCACTATATTGAATCCATAGCAAAATCTACTGCTAAGAAGGTTGGGTCACTATGTCGATCCAGGATGTTTTTTTCTGCTTGAATCCATCCTGCATTTATACAAGTCAACCATCCATCCGTGCATGGAGTACTGCTGCCATTTATGGTCAGGCGCCCATGCCGTTCTCCTCGGTGTTCTTGACAGGCTCCAAAGGAGAGTCTGCAATGTGATAGGTACTGATCTGGCGGCTCGACTGCAGCCACTTCCCCACCGTCGAAATGTGGCCTCCCTTTGTCTGTTCTGTAAATACTTTCATGGCTTCTGCTCGGACAAACTTAAGTCACTGGTGCCTCCTCAACAGGTGTTTACTCGTGCAACCAGACTGGCAACTGGGTCCCACCCATTCACAGTCAGGTTAACCAAATGCAGACGACAATTCTACTCCTGCAGCTTCTTCTCTCGCACTTCCCGCCTGTGGAACTCACTCCGTATTCTTGCTTTCCTGACGGCTACAACTTCCAGAAATTTAAATGCAAAGTCAATACTTATCTACTAACCACTGAACTCTAGCTCTCTCCCCACCCCCGTATAACCTTCCCTTTCTCTCCACCTATGTACCTGTCATTGCACCTGCTTTCTCAGCTTTCTATTTCTCCTTTCTAACTAGTTTGTAGTCCTCACTCTTTTCTAATTAATTTTTTTACAGTTATGTAGCCCCCTGCACATCAGTGGCATTTCTGCCTTGCTCGGGGTGAAATGATTAAAAAAAAAATATTTTCTCTTTTTGAGTATCAAGATTCATTGGGATTTGTTTTTAAGGGCAGGGTCTCCAAGTCCTATCCTGTTATTTAACCCATAACTTGAAGGAAGGGATTAATACCTTTCCTAAGAATATCAGTGCTTAAGTGAATGCAGGGTATTCAACTGGAATTCGAACTCAGCTTACCGATTTCTTTTTATGAGCTGATATCTACTGCACCACAATGCACATCCATCACTAAACACTTACAGCATCTGGTATTTCCAAACGATCACGCATCTAAGTACTGACCAGGCTCAACGTTGTTTAACTTTGGTGATCAAGCAAGAACCAGTATATTCAATGTGATATGGCCGTAAGCCCCCTACAAATATCAAAAGAAAAGAGGAATAGCCTTTCAAATATAACATCACCTATGATTATTATCTGGGTGCAGTAATCAAATAGCAAAAAGAAAAATTATAAACGTAATATTTTGATTCAATCTTAGTCAAAATATTCAGTCTTTCAGTTAAGTGCCATACATGATACACACTTGGGCGATAATGTCTCAAAGAAACCTAAATGACTGGGCAGAAGATTTTCCCATAGTCGATTACTTTCTGTGGTAAAGTGGTTGCCAGCCAAGGCTATAAAACCCAATCTGTCTTGATATTTAACCCATAGCTGAAGAGATAATTGACATATTCATACCTTTCCCAAGGGTATTTGTGCATATGCATATTTACATGCATTCAACTGAAATTTAAGCACAGCTCTCTGATTTTTCATTTCGAGCCTTTATCCATTGCACCACAAAGTGAAAACATAATCTATTTGAATATTAATATCTTCAAAAATCCTCTTTTTTTATTCCCTAGGACTGCTTCTAGCAAGTGTTCTTCAGTTTTTCTGGTTAATCTCAATAAATGTCTATATTTCTGAGATGAGCTATTTATATCCATATTAGAAAGTATAATTTTATAAAAATACACTTTAAAACATAAAGTTTTATATGTTTATATTTCTGAGATGAGGTATTATAACTATATACACTAATTACATCATTTGGACTATTGTCCTCATCTTTATTGTCATATGGCATTTTGAAATTCTTCACGTATTATAAGTTATAATTTTGAACTGAACCTTTTATATAGTCAGTGAGTGTAGATTGTTCTAATTCTAAAAACACGTGATCCAGTGGATAATAGTGTTGGTTGGAGTAATCCAAAAGTGACTCGACAGAACAAAAACCTGGACAGCTAAGCAACTAAAGGAAATTAACTGAGATATGAAATATCCTAAAAATTATGGCACATGGAATTAGAACAACCTAAACTGACTAAATAAAGTGTTTGATTTGATATTCCAATGTATATCATCTAAAAAAGGGTGGAGTGTATAACAGCCAAAACCTCATGAATATAGCAATAAAGATAAGGACAACAATGTAAATAGTGTAAATGATTAATCTCAGTTAAAATATTTTTGGGCTTGTAATCAAATTAAATCAATAAGAAAATCAAAAAAACATTTCCATTAAGTGATGATAATATAGTTGTATCATGAAAAGAAATGATACACAGTGAAATGTAGATAAACTATTAACAGAGTGATACAACCAAGATGTATATACAATAATTACAGTCTCTCGCAGAAGTAAGTGCTACTTTCCAAAGTCCATGATAATGACAACACCCCCGTGCTAAGTGCACATTGTCTTTTATACATCTGGGCGACTGGATGTCACATGATACGAGCCACAACATAACAGTAGTAATGATAAAGAAGAAGACCAATGATAGCACAGGGCTTGTATTTTTCAAATTTTAAATTACATTTTTATTTCACTCTGGTATCTTGCCAGTGTGTGACCTTTAAATTTTCATCTATAATATCTCAGAGACTGTCAAATTTCTTTTTGTGATAGTTGTTTATATATATATTTCTGTCATGAAGCTGCTTGCAAAACCAGATGCCGCCTTGAGGTTACATGATTCTGCCAGGTCAGTAATGCACATAGCTCTTTGATGATCAGTTGTAATACTGGAAATTGAACATAGAATACACTGTACTAAGGGTGGCTTCAAATTGTTACAAAGCCAAAACATTAACCTAAAATCTAGAAATGTTCTTAAACAGCCTTGTCAATTCAGGACTCTTATTCAGATGTCAGGCATGGCATCAAACTTGTTAAAAAATATCTAAACAACCTGTCATGTACAAATGCATTCTCAGATCAATAGGAAAAATGGTGCAGGGCAAATGAAACCAGTAGCTCTTAATGAAGACAATACTTCTTTAAACCTTGTAGAGAGCTGTAACAAATAACAGAAACCCCATAATGTTGAACTTTGAACAACAGCAACAACTAAAATAGATAGCACATGTAACTCAAAAAGTAAATAATGACGTAATCAAGATGTTGATGGACCATACTACTTCAAATAAAAAACTGAGGAAAGAAGCTCCCATGGATACTAGAAAGAGTGATAGCAGTTACTACAATATTTTTCTTTGTTTTAAGGGAAACATTTCATAAATTTCAACCAACACAGCCAGTGGCTATTCAGAATGCTGAAATTTTTCTGATGGCTTATAATACTGCTACCATTTTGAAAAAGTTTCCAAGGTTGTATCAAAATATATTGAAATTTTCCAGAACAATTGGTTTGTTAGGCTATTGTCAGTTTTTTTGCAATCATTGTCAATTTCTTACTGCTTTTATGTCCTAATTTTCTCTTTTCTCTATGAGTTAAGAAAATCATTGAAACAGTGGCATCTGGCCAGGGCTGCAAATCATTTTATCTTGAATATTCCCACATCTAAACCTAGAGGCATGACAGTCAGCTAACTGGTTTATTTTTGCTCAAATTAATCAGTCTCTGGTCATACTAAACCTGTCGATTGAGACTGATAGCAGTTTAATTATCTGAAAGTATAAAACTAAATATTTTTGGTATTTTGGATTATATAGTTTAATAGAAGCTTTTTTCTTTTGTAAAATGAGAAATATTTGTTGAGATTGAAACAGTTTTGATAATAAAGGGTACAATAGGTAAATTGACACAATTATATATTTTTAATTTCTGCATGTGCATCGTTTGTTTTTGATTTTGTCAACTGCACAGTGTAGTAGAGTCAGTTGGGCACCATCTGTGATAAAAAAGAGCACCATGATGCAATTAAATCCACCAGAAATTTGGAAATCGCATGCTGTACTGCTTGGCATTCATGCTGGATTTCCAATATTAAAATTTCAAAGTATTTGGGTGCCAATTTAAGGACAGTGCAGAGGATTCAGAAAGTTAGATGGTGACTAAATAGGTGTTTGAAGTGACCACTAGTGGTGATAATGATGTTATGCCTCCATTCATTTTCCTACAGGGCCTCAGACTCAACACAGAGGCCTATATCAAGTGTCTTGAGAAGGCAGTGCTGCTCTGGGTAAAAGAGAGGCTGTGGGAAGATTCTACATCTGTCAACAGGACTTAGCATCATGACACACAAGGAGGAAACTCCAGTAATGGCTATCAGAACACATCACCTCTTACATCTGGTCACATAACTCCCCACTGCAACCCTCTTGATTATGATGTATGGGGTGCAGCCAAGTGAGAGACCCACAAAATTACTTGTAACGCAAAAAAAAAAATAAAGTGAAAGCAATGATTACAGCAGCATTTATCAACTTAAACAAGGAGACCATCCAGAAGAGATGCAGGAGATCCCAAAATTGTCAGGAGGCCAATGTTGAAGCCAATAGGGATTTTATTGAATAAATTTACTCTTTAGTATTTCAAGATGTTTTTGTGTAATTTTGATAAATGTATCTGCTAAAATGATGTCAGTGGTATTTTTATTTTTGCATAATTTAGATGACAATTAATCTATCACACGGTGTATATTAATACATTTTTTTCTTTTTAACAAAACTAAAAATTTTAAGAAAATATATTTTACCATGACCACTAGTGAAACAGTGGTAGGAAAACAGCCTATTAAATTGCTCTGCATGGTTAGATTATGTCGTCATCATCATCATCATCATCATCATCATCAGACCCTGGACTGCTTCAACAGCTTGGTAGCACCCATCTTCACCACAAGTTCTTGACCAAGAGCTGAAGACCAGAATTTTGAGGTGTCCCTCTTATAGACCGACTCCCACCTAAGTCTATAGAACCATGTCTGTCCTGCTATTTACCCTTATCTGGGGAGGACAAAGAGATGGATTCATATCTTTTCAAAGAGTATTAGCACGTAAGTGAATGTGTTCACTGGAATTCAAATTCAGCTCTCTGAAAAGCAAAGTAGAATGTAGTGAGTTTCTAACCATTACTTACTGTATCTCCTTATCTCATAAGCCATTGCTAATTAATTTAAGCATATTTGAATGAAATTAATGATGGTACATACTGTGAACCCATCTTAAAAATTAAGAATTGGGAATTAATTAATTCTAAACACTTCAAATACTTTGATGTATCGATCAGCTATAATAAATTTCATGTTGGAGATAAGGAAATTACACATAAGGTAGATTATACTAAGGATTCTTCTACCCAAAATTGCAAGATGCTTTGAAATCAGAATATTAATCTAAGAAGTCAAGTTACGTTATTAAATAGCCTCATCAGATCAAGACTTTAACTTGGATATCAGAAATGGAATTGAATTTGTTTAGAAATATCTAAACTATACAAGCATTTTCTTAGATCAATGATGAAAAAAAACTTTAAGAAAATGAATTCTCTACATTTTAAATGTTTTTTCTGATCTTCATCTTCCTAATATAATCACTTTCCAAGTAGGCATTTATAGAGATGACACCACCATTTATTCCCATCTCAATAGGAAATCTGAAAGATGAACCAGCCACAGGTGGTGAAAGAGAAAGCACAAGAGAAGGATGTGAACACAGGTGTGAAGATAGTTGTGAAGATAGAGAGCAAGGAAGATACACGGTGTAATGTAGAAAAGACTGGAGTCAAGTGGATAAGAGATGGAAATTGACATTGCAGTTAAATTCCTGGAGGTTGTAACCGTCAGGAAAGTAAGTATAGGGAAGGGAGTTCCACAGTTGGTAAGTGTGAGAAAAGAAGCTGCTGGATAGGATTGTTGGCTGCATTTGGTTGATTTAACTGTAAAAGGGTGGACCTTGTTGCCAGTCTTGTTGCATAAGTAAATTCTTGTGGAGGGGGCAAGAGTGACCTAAGTTTGTCAGAGCAGAAGCCATGAAAATATATGAAAATAACCACCACAGAGAAAACTTTCCTATCTACCATCAGAATAGATGACGCCAGTCTTCTAGAGAGCAACACACTGTACCTCTTCGGCCTCACTCTCTTAACTGACCTCAAATGGAATGACTAAATCAAATCTATATCTGCATCTACTGAAAGGAAGGTTGGTTTCTGTGTCAAGTAGTTTTCCTTGTTAGAATCCATTTTGCACATTTATAACTTTGTCCATGCATTGAATAAGGTTGCCCTATCTGTTCTGGTGCTATTCATCTGAAAAACTCCAAAGAAGGGTCTGCAATATAATTAATCCTGACTTGGCAGCTCACCCTCAGTGACTTTCTCACCAACATAATATGGATTCTCTCTATCTTTTCTACAAGTATTTTCATGATAACTACTCTGACAAGCTTTTTACCCTGGTTCCCCAACCACATGTATTTACCCATGCTACTAGACTGGCATCAAGGTCAAACCCTTTTACCATAAAAAAAGTTAAATTTAACCACCTCTTCTTCTCTAACAGTTTCTTTTCTTGCACTTCCTGTCTGTAAAATTCTCTTTCATTTATTTACTTCCCTGATAGCTACAATCACCAAAAAATTAAATGCAACATCAATTGCTATCTTCTTGATATCCTTGATTCCTAACATTCTCATAATTTCTTTTATATCCCCTGTTATTTGTTTTTTCTCTCCCTGTAAGCCTCTGTGCACCAGTAGGTGTTCTGCCTTGCTTGGGGTGAAATAATTATTTTAAAAACAATCTTCATCAAATCTTAAAAACTGGCACTATAGAATCACAAACAAAAAACTTTACCAAATAAGACATCCCACATCACTTGAAGACTTTCAATACTGACAGCATTTAAAATAGAGAGAATATGTAACTTAATGGTGCCCAGTAAAATATTGGAAAATTAATTACTTTTATTTTATATTTCAGGAGTATCTGATCTTGAATAGCCTTGAGTATATTTCTTGAATATTCAGATCCTTGGACAATCATTTAACTCTTATGTAATTGCTTAACTTTGATTGTTTTTTTTTCTTATTGATTAACTGCTGCTCAATCTTGTTAGTCATCACATAAAGGTTATTTGCAGACAACAGTCTACCCTTCTCAAATGACAAAACAACTCACTGAATTTGAGTGTCAAATTATAATACTTTTCAAAGAAGTTCATCTAATGTGAGAATTGGTGAAATATGCAGAAATTTGTCCTAACATTTTCATTTATATTAGTTGTCTATAGTTATCATCTGTTGTTTTGTGTTTCTCTGAATTTACCATTTTTACTGAGCACACGGTAGGAAGAAAAAGTAAAGGAATAATTATGATGCTGACTTTCTGCACTACTTCAAGAGCTTAGAAAAGAAACTTCCAAGACAGAGTGTCAATTTAAGAAGTCTATTTCTCTGGGAAAAACTGTTTTAAGATAAAGATCTTATAATCAGTCAGTTTGATCAATGAATGTCAAATATTTTCTTTATGAAAATAGTTAATCACATCAACCATACTGTTATTGATCATAGTGATTAATGTAAGTTTTAACAGAGGTTATGGTCTAAGTTTAAAGAAGTAGCTGTATGGATTTAAACAATTTCGAGCAAGATATGATATTTAAAAAATTAACAAAATTTATTATACATATTAGAGTTTAATTTTTTCATTTCCATTCAATTTTTTTTCATAATACACTTACTAAATTAAGATTATGCATATAAAAATAATTGTTTAAATAAAGTAGTACATTGTTATGAAGAAAATATAGCAATAAATTAAGGTATATTCAAATGTAGATAAAAGTAGGAGAGCCATCATATCCTTTCATACTCTTATTGTAAATTAAATGGGCTACGATAAATATATACAGGCTGCTATGTGGATAAATCAGATTAGATCTGTTTTGGATCTTATCAAAAATCAGTTCTGAAGTTATGCGAGTTAATACAGCATTCAGTTCTTGATTATGTTAACCAAGATTATCAATCATATGATTCAATCAATCTACAGTGTACAACTTTACTTAATTTTACTTTGTAAATGAAAAAAGATGCAAATGCAGCTGAAGATTAGTTTACAAAACTCATGCAAATATATAACTGTCGGAAACATTAGAGTGTTTGATAATCTAACCTAAAACTTTGTGAAGAGTTTATAAAATATAAACTGTAATTCATCCTGGTCTCAGAGAAAATCATTCATATTATGGCGTCAAAGAAAATAGGTAGTACGTTATTACATTGCTGAACCTTTCTGATACATACATAACCATAATGTTTTTCTGAATTGAGTCACAAAGATAAATAGCTTAATATGTAAATGTAAACTAATAAGTACACAGGGAGAAGACAAAAATTAATACATGATTATTATTATTATTATTATCATCATCATTGCCATTATTGCCACCATCATCATAATCGTTATTATTATATAATAATATTATACAGATCAATTTTTTCACAATACGATTTGATATCAAACAATCCCACCTTTAAGGTCTTCTAGGTATCTGCTCTTGTGAGAAATAGTTACCATAACATTTTTGATAATGTGAAATTTTCTTATATATATATATATATATATATATATATATATATATATGAATATGTATAAATATATTTACAAGATTTTATGAAATAGAATAGCCCAACATTATTTTTAATGTATTAAACAGAATATTTATTTCCTTGTTAGGAAAATATGTCCTTCCTAGGAAAAACCTACCTGACATGTCTTAGACTACATGTCCACAAAGAACAAAAGCCAAAATAATGTCTTTAAACAAATTTTTCTGAATTTTTGAAGAATTCATATCTGCTCTGTTTTCATATTTTTATGTAAACAAAGACAATTTTTTTACAAAATTTTACAAAACCCATTTCAAAATGGAAGAATTCCGACATATTTTGAATTTATTGTTTAAACATTATTTTTAATGGATACTTGTATTTGAGTAAATATTCTGTTTTTTATAATTAAACAGTATATTTATTTGTATCTACTGGCATGAATAGTCAAAAAATCTTGTTAGAAAAATATGCGAAGTAAAATTTTAGTGATGTATTTAAAGGTATATTAATTGGGCCCAGAAACTGGATCTTTTATGGAAATAGTCAACTGACAGTACTTAGCAACAATTGGTAGGGGAAGAAATGTGCTAATATTGTAAGGCATTATACATAAGGCATTATACATAAGGCATTATACATAAGGCATTATATATTATACATTATACAGTCATTATATATAAGGCATTATACATAATTATAATTAAGGCTTTATACATTATAGTATATATATTATTATATAATATCATAAGGAATTATACAGTCTGTCTGAAGTTATTATGCAAATGACAAATCTAAATAACTTGAATTTGGTTTGAGAAGTTTTTGTCAAATTTTAAACAATTAATTTGGATGGCAAACAAAGTTGAGTTAAATTTTGAAGTAGTTTCAATGTCTTTTATTATTATAATCCATTATTGGATTATTAATCAATCAAAATTTGACAAACATTTTATTGAAATTTATGTGATTTGTATAACTTCAGACAGACTGTAGCTCTTTTCAACGTTGATGATGAGTAGGAAGAAAATCAAGAAAATGAGTGCAAGATTTTGAGCAAAACATTTTTTAATCCATTCATAGTGCTTGCTGTGTGAAAATTGCAATTATTTTTCCAGTGCCTTGAACAAAGTCATACTATCGAATTTGTATACATGTTGTATCATTAGTAACTATGAGCTTAGTTATATGGATCATTAAGCTAATTGTCTTATATATTCATTTGTAACTGCCTTCCGTGGCATTGCTATGAAGATAGATTTCATGTAATCTTCTGGTATTTCCCCACTGTCATATATTTCATTTATTATTTTATTTATTATTTATTATTATAATAATAATAAATAATAATAATTTCATTATTATTATTTATTATTATTACTTCTACCATTAGAAGGATTGTGGTAAGGTCAAAATTGAAAAAAAATGAGTTCAATAATTCAAACAACAAACTTTGTATTCACTATAACTGTCGATTTCATGATTTTTCGTAGTAAATGCACATATATACAGATATACGTGCACATGCATATGTGTGTGTGTGTGTGTGTGTGTGTGTGTGTGTGTGTGCTGCCTTTTTTTCTAATCATTTCACCCCAAGCAAGGTAAAAATGCCTCTGGTATGAAGAGGGTTACATTAAGAGAAAAAACAAGGTACAGGGGTTGTTGAATAAAAGATAAGAGATGGATAGGACTCAAATAGAGAAAAAAATGGCAGTTTTTTTAATCATTTCACTCCAAGCAAGGCATTTTACTGCCACTATTGTGCAGGGGGTTACATAGGGGAAAGTGATGAGAAAGAGGGGTTAGTTACAGGAAATGTCAGGAGAAGGGTAATAGACAGACGAGAATACCAAGCCTAGGGGTGGAATAGATGGAGAAAAGAGCTTGAGAAAATGGATGTGAGTTAGTGAGATAGGAGATGTCTATTGATCTTATATTTAAATTCCTGGAGATTGTAGCTGTTGGGGAAGCAAATATACAGAAGGGAATTCCACAGGTGAGAAGTGTGTGAAAAGAAGCTGTTAGAGAAGAAATTGCGGTTATATTTTATCAGTTTCACTGTAAAAGGGTGGGACCTAGTTGCTAATCTAGTAGTTCATGTAAACTCAAACATAGGGGGAACCAGTGATCTAAGTTCATTGGAGCAGAGGCCATGAAAGTATTTATAGAAGAGGCATAGGGATGCTATATCTGACTGGTGAGAGAGCGACTACAGACGAGCTGCCAAGTTGGTATTAATCACATGACAGATTTTCTGTTGAATTTTGTCAAGAACCCCGAGGTGAATAGCAGGGGCACCCGACCAGATTTGGCAGCAGTATTCACTACATGGGTGGATGGTAGATTTATATATGTACAAGGTGGACTCAGATGAAAAAAAAACTTCCTGGCCCTACACAGTGAATCAACCTACTTAGCAGCAGATTTAGCAATGGATTCAATATAGTCATTCCACTTGAGGTTCGCTGAGAGTGTAAGGCCAAGGAGGCGTAGTGTTTTACTCTCAGGGAGGCTAGCCTGTTCCTACGTGGGTAGGAGCAATTGTCTATGATGGTTAATAGATAGCAACTTCATTTTGGAAACATTAAAATTTACGAGCCATTTCTTACCCAAGTCCACCATGGATTGGAGGTCCTTTTCAAGCCCAGCAGTGAGGTTTGCTTTGTCAACCTCAGCAGATTTTTGATTGAGGTGAGAGTATATGGTGGTATCGTCAACATATATGCCTACTTGGGATCTTGATGTTGAATTTAAATTTTTGGAGATTGTGGCTATCAGGGAAGCAAGCAAATGAAACTGAGTTCCACAATCAGATTATGTCTATGTTGATTAATTGATTGATTTATTTTTTATGCATTCTCAATTTTTTGTAGGTTATTTAAAGTCAGAAAATATTTTTAATTGTAAGAATAGTTCTTCATTTTTTGGCAAATATCTATTACATTAACACTTTTTTAGATAATAATAAATTCATTTACAATTCTTACTATTTAACCCATTGATGGGGAAAAAAGATGGATTCATACTTTTTCTAAGTGTATTTAAACACAACTGAAGGTAACAAACTTGACTGGAACTTAAATTTTGTTGTCCAATTTCTCATCCAATTGTTAACCATTGCACCACCCACACAGCCAAGTTTATAACTCCTGACATTCCATTGCAGTCTCCCCTCCTGGTATTGACCAGGCTTGACATAACTTAACTATATGTGTAGAAAGAGAGAGCGAGAGAGAAATATGAAGTAGGATTAATGGATATGTAACCTAAAATCTTCATTCTTGTTAATGCACTTAATACAGTGCTAATTAGTAATCATTTAGAATGAACATTGTACAATAGAATTTTGATATAGAAATTCAGCAAATAATTACATTTCAGGTTGTTCAATTACTGATCCACCCTCATATGTACAAATATATATGTGGGTGTGTCTGCTCATAAAAATCATAAAAATAGCAATAATGTTTACTTTGATCAGCAAATATTTAATTTTCAATGAAAATATTAGACAATTGTTATTTGTCTTCAGCTGTCAGATACATGTGCATGTGGTAATAGTAGTGGTGGTAGTGGAGGAGGGGGAGAGCTATTATTACTTCTTTTGATATTTACCGGCATCTAATGCCAAATCGGTCTTCATTTGGATATTTTTATTATATGTTCCTTTTAAAGATGTCTGGTCTCCACCGGAGCAAATGATTTCTTTCAGTCCAGCAGAAACAGAAAATTGGAAATTCCCTAAATCACTTCGGTTTGTGTAATGCAACTTTATTTTTGGACAGGAAAATATATCTGTTTGATTTTTATTATTTTTCTTTTATCAAAACAATTTTTAATGCATATTTCTTATAAATAAAATATAAAATGCTTATAAGAAAGCATTCTCTCTCTCTCACTCTTTATGTATGTATCTATCTATCTATACACACACACACACACACATATATATATATACAGAGGGAGAGAGAAAGATAACCATCTCTCCATCCCAATTTAACTTAAAAATCATGCAACTGTGAAACTTGTAAACTTACGGTAAATAAATATTCTTAAAAACTCCAGTTGCAATTTCATCTTTTTCTTATATTTTAATCATGTGGGATATATTAAAAAAAAAAAAAAAAAATATATATATATATATATATATATATAGTCATCCGCATACAGCCCTGTTTCACTGTGTAACACGTTAGCCCGGGGTAGCTCGCCGTCTAATTGTGATGCTTGTTCTCATCGACGGTCATGACGATCCCAGTTGTGACACTGCCACCCGGCTGGCCGGTTGGTTCAGTCGCTGTTGCTGGTCGTGACGGTCTCGTCCGATGATGTGGTCACAAAAGCTGGTTTATAAGACGTCTATTGCAACAACACGCCACTGTCCCATGTTGTAAATTGATCCCAGAGGTCATGTTGTGCAATTTTAGTAGTCACCTTTTTGAGCTAGTCCAGACACTGGTGCACACTTGTGGTTAAAAGAATAAATACAACACCAGAAAAAAAAAATTAATGAAATAAATGAACATGGTTGAATGCACCTGGAGAGTCACAAAGAATGTCTTTATATATATAAAAAAAACAAAAAAAAACAATGTTTTTCTTTTCAGGTGCAAATAATACAGTTGTCGGAATGCCAATTTACAATGGAGAGAGAGAGAGAGAGAGAGAGCTTGTTTTCAAAATCTCAGAGTTTCCAATCTTCAAAATATTATTCAAAATAAGAATGTCTTTTCTAAGTTTTATTAAAGTAACAGAACTTTTCAATTCTCGTTAAGGTCTTTTCATGTATTCATTAAATTTTTGTTAAAGTTTTTTCACATATTCATTAAATTTTCATTAAAGTCTTTTCACATATTCTCTATAATCAGGGCTGTCAATTCTCTATGCAACTTCTAAAATAACAAAGTCCTTTCGGGTCCTTATCAGAGTTTCACGGAGTTTAACAGAGTTTACCGAAGTAGGACGAACGAGGAATCAGAATTTTCGATTCTCCCATGATTTAAAAAAGAAACAATAATGTTATATCGGGATTCCTATCGGAGGCGCATTATTCAACATTAACTTTTTAAGTTAATCAACGGCAGGTTTCATTTGATATTAACTCTTTAGCTATAAGTTTAATGGTAGGCAACCAGCTGTGGATCATGGCTCCCCAGTTGGGAACCTTTATCCACAGTTGTTACATTTCGACTGATAGCTACTCAGCTAACTTAAACTTATTTTTCTTGCCAAGTCTCTATCTTATAACTCTTTTCAATTCTCTTGGGGGATCTAGCCGACTCGAAGCCTTTGGCCAATGAAATCATTTTACACCCACTCGATTTGCGGAAGGGGTTCTTAATTAATTCATGTTTTCTTTCCTTAAAAATGTATTCTTATCGTATTTTCTAACACTCTTGCATCTTAGTGGCTTTAGTGCTTTGCTTGTGGAGGAAATGATTATTTAAAAAATATGAAGCTAAAATGAATTGTATTAAGAAACAATAATAAAGAAAAAGTGTGAATGAAGTTCTAATCTTAAATAAAAAGTAATGATTAATTGATATTTGTTGTAGATAGCTTAGTGCTGATGCAAGATCAAGGATATATGAAGAGATTGATTGATTTTTGAGAAAGTTTGGAGACCCTGTTTGAAATATATTCAAATTTCAAAGCACGAAATCATAAAAAACGATGCCTGACTAAAAAATATTTAACAGTCTTTACTTATATACTTACAACTAGTTTTTTTTTAAATTGAAGAAATACCAACAAATCAAAAATAAAAAAGATTTTTTATGTGTAATTCTGGCCGAATACCAATGAAAATAGATCTCACCAGCATTGATCTTTCTCTCCTCAGTCACGATTCTTCAATGATCTACTCATCTCCGTGGGGCAAACTCTGAAGTGCCAAGCAGTTTGAGGTGTAATTTATTGGATTAATGTCTGATAGCATGGCCAGGAAATCCCCTCATTAGCTTCAGTATCCTCGATCAAGTCGTCAATCATGTGGTTTGTTGAGACCAAACACTGTTAGTAATCTATGACATACATTTCTTCAATGAACCTCTTGGGATAAATGACTAGTATATACAGAAAGACATATAAGTCTCTATACAACTATTTATGCATGATCAAACATTTTCTTTTTCCTTAAGTGTGTCTTCATGTACATTTACACTATATATATATATATGTATATATATATGTATGAAATGATTTGTTTGAACATTATTTTTGATCGATACTCGTATTTAAGTAGATATTCTGTTTATAATCAAAAAGTATTGTATATTATTTCTACTGGCCTGACTATTTACGATAAATTTTTGTTATGAAAATGTATGTCATTCCGCAGGAATTGAACCTGCGATCCCTGTCCACAAAGGGGAAGTCACCAACTGATCTAATACATCTTACAACTCTTGACCACGAATGAACAACAGTCTAAACAAAATCAAATTAAGCCTGTAACACAATTTTTGAACTCATCGTAATAACTATCTATGCTCTGAAGTGTATCGTAATGTCAACAAATGTAAACATGTTACAGAAATTAACGAAGGTTAACAAAACTGGTTATAAACAACCGACAATTTGAAATGACTTGTTTGAACATTATTTTTGATCAGTACTTGAATTTAAGTAGATATTCTATATATATATATATATATATATATATATATATATAAGTGAAAAAGCAGGTAGCTTAAAACCCATTGTTCATACATTTACTTTTATAAAGAATGTTCAATACAAAGTAGAGCTTAATATTGTAATTTTGTTATTACAATAATTTGTAAAAGCATTATATCACCACACAAAAATACTGTTCTTCTTCAGGTGATATTTTAAAATAAATTGTGAAAATAATTTATTTAGAAAATATATGATGAATTTATGGTTATTTAGAAAGTTAGGGAGTGGTGGTTAGAGAATATGCTTGTAGGTGAATTAATATTGTTCAATCAAAACTGAGAATTAATTTGGATACTGAAGTTGAAGATTTGGGTCAAAAAAGGCAACATAATATCCTGATGTCATGGGATTACACTTTTTAATTTTGTCTGGGTAAGATATATAGTGAGACCATAAATTATTTAAATGAGTATACAGTAATTTTTAACAGTAGTTTAGATTTTATTTTTTTTAACTTTGATTTTGTAATACCTCATCAGTTAAATAAGCTGGAATGTTTAAGTTAGAATTAGAATTAAATCATTATGGTATACTAAGGTATATCGTAGTTATGAAAACCAATTAAATATTGTGTGGGTTCATTTATTTTAGTAAAATAATTTTTAATTTTTAAATTATATTGGAGCATAAGTTATAAATGAACAATTGCAATTAATTCAGCTTTAGAGAAAAATATTTTTGATGTTTAGATGAAACCGTCAATTAGTACTTTATTTTTAAAGAACTTTAAAATCTGCAGCTGTTCATTTAGGCATGAATGACTCACAGATTCTTGCTTTTTCCAGTATTTTTCATTTTACTTTGAGGGTTTTGTTTGCATTTTTTAACTTCTAAAAATATGCAGAAAGGGATATTTGGTTTCGGTACATGTTACTTTTGAAGGAAGTTAAATGCAAATACCAGTGCTGCTTAAAAGTGTTCTCAGTTGATCCAGTGTAAACTTTTTTGATAGTTGGATTTTTATTTGATGTTATCATACATTGGTACACAATAGCTTTGATAGACATCTATTTTCCAGTGAGCAATTGTTAAGATTTTGACAGTTATATAAATTTGTATTATTGGTATTTTCATTATTTGGATAATTATACTCTCTTTTTACACAGAGAGAGTATATATTTGACCTCCAACTGATATTCATATCCATTTAGTTGTACTTTTTTCCCCACTCTATATCTTCTCCATTTTTTTTTAAAACATTAGTTTCTTTATTCACCTTGATTTGGCTCTGTTAAGCAAGGTGCAAACCCAGTTGGCCAACCTGTTTTTCAATTTTATTTTTAAAAATATTAGGTACCATTGTTATGGGTTGTAACAAAAAAATATATTTGTCTGTTTAGACCTTTAGCTAAGTTTTGTACTGCTAAATATATTTTCAGATATATATATATATATATATATATATTAAAAAAGGATTAATTCAAAGATGTTGAATGGCCATTTCGATATGAAGATCCCCACGGGGAACGACACATCACCTCAGCAACAGAAAAAAACCTTTCAGAAACCTTTTAGTACATATATATATATATATATATATATATATATGTACTAAAATGTATGTATTTATGCATGTATATGAGGATGGATCAGTGAGTCTGTAGCATGATGCGTTCATTAGATGATTTTTTATCTGAAATTTTAGATATAATGTGCAGAATGTAGGATTAATGCAAGGGTGCATTGAAAAGGAAGGAATTGTGCTAAAAATAAATATATCTATAGAACACATGCATAAATACATGTTTTATCATCAGGCTTTAGACACTGATACCGAGCACCCATGGCCCAGAGGTGGAATCGCCGACTGATGCGAATTCGGTCGGGTTTCAATCCTGGGTTAAAAGCAATTGGAGTCTAACTGTACTGATGAGCTGTGAAGCAGCCATCAAAATGGATTTTTCTGCAGATGACTATATATATATATATATAAGCAGTCACATACATATCGATAAATATATACGTGTGGATGTAGATATATATATATATATATATATACATATATATATACGTGTGTTTGTGTCCGTGTCTGAACATTCACAAAAATTAATTAAACCATAGAGAGGTTCACCCTTTACAAAGCTCAGGAGCCACTCAAGGCAGAAGGTTATGTTAGGAAGCAATTTAAGTTGATAGGAGTGGAAGATGGCAGTTTAACCCTAGTTAAAACAGGTTAAGATCACAGTGATCATGAGAACATCCTGTTGAGAGTTGGTTTCTCAGAGCATTGGTTTGCATACTGAAGCTGCTAGATTAGAACTTACTTTTAACTGATGGAATATAGAGGGAATGGCTTTCTGCTATGTAAGAGGCATGGTGCTTAAGGTTTGCAATGAGAGAATCAGTGAATATTTTTATCCAAGCACTTTCTATGATAGTAGCAATAAAAGATATATATATATATATATATATAAGTAGATAGATAAAATTTGTATATGTTACATATATATTGGTTACTTATTCAAATATATACAGGGCGTGATGTATGAATTCTCATCTAAATTTCACAAAAATGAATTTAGCACAAACATTTTAACAGATATATTAACCAAAATTATTCAAAAATATCTTGAAATACTAAACAATAAATTTATTCTATAAAATCACCATTGGCTTCAACCATGGCTTTCAGACAACTTCAGAATTTCCTACATCTCTTTTGGACGGTTTCTTTGTCTAAATTGGTGAATACTGCCATAATCATTGCCCTCAGTTCATCTTCAGACTTTCAAGAATTTTATTGTTCTTCCACTCAACTGCTCCCCACATATAATAATCAAGGACTTTGCAGTCTTGGGAGTTTAGTAGTCACAGAAATTGTCTGACAGCCATGTCTTTGTTCACTTTTTTTACGTGGCATGGCACTGAGTCATGTTGCCAAACATAGTATCTTCCAGCAGCCACCCTCTTAACCCAAGGCAGCACTACCTCCTCAAGGCAACTGATGAAGGCTTCAGTATTGAGTCTGAAGCACTGTGAGCAGATGAATGAAAGCATAACATTACCATCACAAGTGATCACTCCAAGCACCATTAGATTCATTCATCTCTTTTCAAATCCTATGCACTGTTCAGATTGACGTCTAAACACTCTGAAATGATCATGTTGGAGCTATCAGAATACCAAGCAGTACAGTACGACATTTCCAAATTTCTGGCAGACTGAATTGCATCATGATGATTTTTTCTCACTGTGTCTGAGTCTACTATACTGTGTAGTTGACAAAAATAACAACAAGTAATATGTATGTGTGAAATTTGAAATATAAAATAGCGACAATTTACCTATCGCACCTTGTGTGTGTGTGTGTGTGTGTGTGTGTGTGCACATATGCTTTTGTGCATGTGTTTGTGAATATATGTATTTAAATGTAGAAACATAAAAGCATAATCATACACATTTGGGGGTGCTGAAAAGACAATCAGCTTAACTCTGACCAAGAGACAAACTATCAATTTTTGGAATGGAGGAGAGCTCTTGGGCAGACAAAAATGTATTCTCTTAGTGTGCATATACACATGCATAAACACTCACATGCATGCACAAATACAAATATATATGCACACAAAAACACATGGATAGTCTTTTTTGTTCTTATTTAGTGTAGATATTTTGAGCTTGGACATTAATTATTTCGGATCTTTGCCTTTTGTTCCAGCCAACAAGAAACAGTTTTCAAGGTGAGGGCAGTCATATAGTCAAGACATCTAAGATGAGTTTGACAAAAGCTGCTTTAGATAAATGGTAACTTTTTTTTCCAAAAAGAAAAAAGTTCAGTGGTAAAAATTTTTGTTTCTGCTTTATTTTCTGTCATTTTGTTTTTTATCTCTCTTTTTATTTGGTCCTGGGTAACATTACTTATAACTCAGAATGATGCATGATTTATTTTCTTTTTTTAACCCCAACCCCAACTCTGTTTTCAGTCTTTAGTCTGATAACGGGTCACTTTACCTCTCTCTACCTCACTGGAACCTGTCCCATAACCAAATCTTTTTTTTTCTACAGACTTTGTCAGCTCTCATCTAAAAAAAGACAGGTTTATCTTTGGATCATTCCTTCATAAATGAATGGCTGCTTCTTTGATTTTTTTGATTTTTCTCCTCTTTTAATTTTATATTCTGTTGAGAATTTTCCTTTTATCAGAAGATTTGTCCACTATTACTTCTACTTTGACTTTCAAACATACTACTAGCCTTTATAATATGACAATGCTCATTTCTTAATTGATATATATGTACACATCAATACATATGTAGAGACATGTATCATTTTTTAATCTAAATACTTACTAAATGAGTAGTTAAATATACTTATATATACTTTTGCAGAAAGCAATGGCAACCTACTGCGGGATAATCTTCTGCCCAGTCACTCATGTCCCTTTCAAGACATGATCACTCAAGTGTGTATCACATATGGCACTTAACTAACTATTACGGATAAAAAGATAGAACAGTGAATTTTATATAGTGTTTTCTTGCGACTTAGCATGACCCCTCCAAAATATCGAGTTTGGATAAAAAAAAGATCTCAGAATGACAACAAAATTCACAAAAATTTTTATCCTTTAACATTCAATTGTGTTTAGTTTATACAGTAACCCATGTAGTAGAATTGTTACAGACAATTTGTATTTGCTTATTTGTAATCTTTAATGAAATCAGTTTTTACCTGAGCATCTCCACAAACAAGGCCAATTTTACCATAGGGAATTCTGAGTGCTTAAACTCTGGCAAAAATCCCCTATAGATCCCACATATGAGGAGTTGAGATCTCATCTGTTTATCACTATACTGAAGGGCAGAGTCTTGCTTGGGTTTCTCTTCACCAAAGGCAGAGAGTCCACCAAATTCAGAGCTTTAATGAACTCAGTATTTTCTTGAGACTCCTAATAAAAGTAGGATGTGGCACAAAGCTGATTTTATTGCATATGTAGAATCATGCTTTTCCCCAGGTGAGACACTACCCTTTAGCATAGCATTGTCTGGTTTCATCTCTACTTGAAACCAAAGACTTCAATAAAGTCACCACTTAAATGAACTCGATATTTATCCAAGCCTACCCACGAAGGTGGGGGCATTCCAAGAACATACACTTGGGCAAAAATTCTCCATAAACCCCACATACACAGGGTTGGGCTCTTGTCAGCTTTTCTCCAGATGAGCAGAGCCTTACCTAGGTTCCTCTCTACCCAAAGGCAAAGATTCAGACAAAGTCAGAGCTTTAATGAACTAATATTCATCTACCTCTCCATTGAGTCTGGATGTGACACAAAGCCAAATTTTATATGAGAGATCTGAGCCCTTAAACTCATGCAAAAATTCCCCATAGGCTCTACATAAGGCAGAGTCAAGCTCTTGTCTGTTTTTCAACAGATGAGACTCTTCAGGGAAGCCTCATTTGGGTTCCTCTTCACTTGGCGACAGAAAGTCTAACAAAAGTGTGCTTTCCTGAACTCTGAATACAAGCAGAGTTTTCCTGAATATATGTCTTCAGAACAGATCCATTAATGGAGGAAATGGATCATACCATAACATATATAAATGTAAGTAGAAAAATGCTTATGCTGATAAGATAGTCACCTCAGTGTTCTCAACAGGCACCAAAGGAGAATCTGTAATGTGATAGGTCCTGACCAGTCACTTTCAAATTGGCAGGATGTGACTTCCCTCTGTTACTTCTACAAATATTTTCATGGCTTCTGTTCTGACGAACTTAGGTCACTGGTACCCTCTCCTCAAGAATTTACTTGTCCAAACAGACTGGCAACAAGGTCTTACCCATTTACAGTTAGATCAACCAAATGCAGCCGAAAATTCTACTCCTGCATCTTCTTTTCTCGCACTTCCCGCCTGTGGAACTCCCTTCCGCATACTTGATTTCCTGAAGGCTACAACATCCAGAAATTTAAATGCAATGTCAATTCCCATCTCTTATCCACATGACTCCAGTCCTTTCTACATCACCCCATTTATCTTGTTCTTTTCCTTTCTCTCTACTCTCACAAATGTCTTTACACCTGTGTTCCCATCCTTCTCTTGCCCTTTCTCTGACACTCCCTGTAATTGGTTTTTCTGTCTCTTCATTTTCCTCCTGCCTAAACTTTTATTCTCTTATGTAGCCCCCTGTGCATCAGTGGTAGTACCGCCTTGCTTGGTGTGACACAATGAAAAAAAAAGTTACAGAAGCACTGCCCGGGGCTCCCAATCAGGCACTAGAAGCTTCTTCTTAGAGTTGCTATAGTATTATGTTGCCAATATTCTTTTAGATATCTCAGTCATATTATTTCCTTGTTTGAGCTCTCATAACATTATCTAAACTTATTTATAAATGGAAATTTGTCTGTGTGTGTGTGTGTGTCCGTTACCTATAGACTCCGAAACGGCTGAACCGATTTTCTTTAAAATTTACACAGCTGTACTATAAGCGTCTGCAATTGTTCTTAGCTACATTTTGTGTCAAAGTACCCCAGATAAATATTGAAAATCGATAATAAAAAAAATCGGGTTATCGAAGGACTGCTCCGATTTTAATCAAATTTGATACTGTAATACCCCAACGGTCCGTCCTAACAATTTCCTCCGGCGGCCGTTCTCCACGCTGTGTTGTTGCCGGGAATTTGTAGAAACCGTCGGACGGACAGCTGGGGGTACAAGATTGACTGCAAGGAACGAACTTCCAAAATTTGGATGAGTTGAAAAGGAAGCTTTATTCGTTTAGAGTTGGCCTTGTCTGTTGGGGCAGGCGAATGTGACATACAGCTCTAACTCTAATTAATGGAGATCAACAAACCCAAACTGAACGAACCAAGACGAACGGAGACCCTTACTTCAAGTTCGCACCCGGCTGACTCCTTTCACTTCTCTCGTCTTTAACTTAACTGCTCAACTCGGAAAAAACACCTGAATTTATCTAAAATCGACCGGAAACAAGGAAATCCGGAAATGCTCTAGACCACAGGTGACAAACACCGGCGACTGTAAGTCTGAATTTTCAGTTATCTTTTTTTTGTTTATCTTAATAAGGCTTCTGCCGGAAAAGGCTTAATGTGAGGTCAAGATACAGTAAGGTCAGCCTTTGACCGGGTTAGACCACCGGTGACAAACACCGGCGACTGTAAGTCTGAAATTTCAGTTATCTTTTTTTTGTTTATCTTAATAAGGCTTCCACCGGAAAAGGCTTAATGTGAGGTCAAGATACAGTAAGAACAGCCTTTGACCGGGTCATCGTACTCGCTGAACTTTATCACTGAGTCAATTTTCCTCAAAAAGAAAAAGCGTTGATTTATTTTTTTTCCTCTTCTTTTTCACTTTTGTTAGATATGTTTTCTAAACTATTTTCTATTCTAATCTATTTTCTATTTTAATCTATTATAATAAAATACATATATATCTAGTTATCGTGTCACAATACACTCATAGACAAAGACATAAGAAATGATATTCAGAAGTTTCAAGGTTGCAGTTTTTACAATAGTGCAGAAAATCGATAATATATATATATATATATATATATATATATATATATATATATACTCAGAGGACTTACATAGCCTTCAAAATTCAGTTTATGACAAAAAAACCTTATTTGATATCAATACCAGGAAATCAAAATTTGATTTATATCCATTCATTTTTCTTTCAGTCTACAGTTTTGCTTTAACTGGAAACAACTATTGCTTTTTATTCTTTTGTGCCAACATCCAAAGAGTCTGATCTCCAGGATCATGGATTAGTTTTAAAGCTTTCATTACTCCTGAGCAATTCCAGGTTATACTGCTGATGTAACATAAATGCACTTTCAATCACACTATTACAGAGGTTAAGTTATTTTTCTTTATTCCATTCTGTGCACTGCAACTGCCATGCAAAATTTAAAGTACAGTACCATACTCTAAATTTATTTAGAGGACAATAAAATTCTTTAATCCACTAATTAAAATTCTTTAATCAACGATGTAAGCTGTCACTGCGATGCCAAAATTAAGGTACGGTTTTATTCTCTAATTTTATTCTTAACTGCCATTAACTAATTAGTAGTTTGGATAAGACACTCATCACTACAGTTGGTTCACAAAAACAGAAATTACTTAGAACTTGACCTAATCATGATCACATTCACAATCTCATAACTCATTAGAGTCATAGGGGCATCACACATACTGAATCTGCAGCAGCTATTGGTGTGTCTTGGGCAGGATAGTCTGACAGGGGACCTATGTTCTATCGGTTGGTATGAATTCAGAGTTTTCCTTTTTCTAGTCCTTTTGCCACCCAAGGCTAAAAACCCATTCTGTCCTGCAATTTACCTAAATCTGGTGAGAAAAGAGATGGATTCAAATATTTCCAAAGGATATTAGCTTGTAAGTGAATGTAATGAACTTGGCTGGAATGTTAATTTGGCTCTCTGTTGTGGCGCAGTGGATATCGGCTCGGAACGAGAAAACGGGGAACCGAGTTCGAATTCCAGTTGAATTCCTTGCATTCACTTACGCGCAAATACCCTTGGGAAAGGTATTAATCCGTCTCTTCCTTCCAGTTATGGGTTAAATAACAGGACGGATTGGGTTCTATAGCCTTGGTCGGCAACCAGTCTACCGCAGAAAGCAATGGCAACCTACTGCGGGACAATCTTCTGCCCGGTCAGTCATGTCCCTTTCGAGACATGATCGCCCAAGCGTGTATCGCGCATGGCACTTAACTGACTGACTGATTCAAATTAATAATATAAACAAAGTTTATGTTATCACTTAAGACTCAGCAGCAAATTTTCACATTTCCTTGTTATGGAAAGATTAGATTTCATGAATCCTTGTTAAAGGAAAGATATCAAGCTTACTTTTTTTTTTATAATTGTGTCACTCCAAGCAAGGCATTTTACTACCACTGTTGAGCAGGAGATTACATAGGCAGTAAGTTATGAGAAAGAGTGACAGGTTACAGTGGGTGTCAGGAAGAGGGTAGGAGAAGGATGAGAATACTAATGAGAGTAGAGTGGACAAAGAATGGAGCATGAGAGGGAGAGGATGCAAGTTAGTGAGATAGGAGATGACTATTGACTTAACATTTGAATTCTTAAAGATTGCAGCTGTCGGGAAAACAAGTAAACAACAGGGAATTCCACATATGGGAAGTGCGAGAGAAGAAGCTGCTGGAGTAGAATTTGCATTTACATTTTATTGGTTTCACAATAAAAGGGTGGGACCTAGTTGCTAATTTTGTGGCTTGAGTAAATTCATGTATATGGGGCACCTGTAAGCTAAGTCCATCTGAGCAGAATCCATGAAAGTATTTATAGAAGAGACACAGGGACGCCACATTGCTCCGGTAAGAAAGTGACTGTATCTGAGCTGCCAAGTTCGAATCAATCACATTACAGATTCTTGATTAATTACAATTTAGTTTTTTTCCTTATTTTTTTTCATAAGTGCTGTGGTTCTTTGAAGCATAAACAATCATAAATCTCTACAGATTGCCTTTCTTTACAATTTGTAAACTTATTTATAAATGGAACTTTGTGTGTGTGTGTGTGTGTGTGTGTGTGTGTGTGTGTGTGTTACCTATAGACTCCGAAACGGCTGAACCAATTTTCTTGAAAATTTACACAGTTGTACTATAAGCGTCTGTGAATGTTCTTAGCTAGGTTGTGTGTCAAGGTACCCCCCGATAAATATCAAAAATCGATAATTGAAAAAATCGGGTTATAGAAGGAGTGGTCCAATTTTAATCAAACTTGATACACTCATAGACAAAGACATAAGAAACGATATTCAGAAGTTTCAAGGTTGCAGTTCTTACAACAGTGCAGAAAATTGATAAGATATATATATAAAAGGCAAGATATTTGTGTGTGTTTGTCTGTTTATCTGTTTGTATGTATTTTATACAAATCCACAATTTTTATCCGATTCTCACCAAACTTCACACAAATATTGTTTAAGCTGAGTCTGAGCTCCAGAACCATGGATTAGTTTTAAAGCTTTCATTACACCCGAGCATTGCTGGGCTATACTGCGAGTATACTATAATTATACTTCTTTGTTCTAGAAGTCCTAGCCTTCACAGCTTAAGCTCAACATACCATGCACCTACAGAAAGCAGTTTTCTCTGGCATTTAACCCATAGCTGAGAAGAAAAGAGATGTATCCTAACGTTTTTCAAGAGCCTTAATATATGTAGGATATTTTCAACACACTAATATAATCATAAGCTATGTACGGAAAATATATTACATCATGAAATCTGCTGCCATGTTATTTCTGATACTGGCAACATTGTTCAATGATTTCTGAATTAACTAACCCAGGGATTAACTCTTAATAATGCTTAAACAATTACGAAAACCTCCGTTATTGATATGTATGTGTAGGATAATTTCAGTCCATTAATTTAATTATAGTGTAATATGTAAATTATCACCATTTTATATGTTTTTTCAATTTAGGCATGCCCATTGTTATTTTTTTAGGTTTACAGCCATATCATGTTGAATACACCGGTTCTCGCTCGATCACCGAAGTTAAGCAATGTTGAGCCTGGTCAGTACTTTGATGGGTGACCACTTGGGAATACCAGGTGCTGTAAGCATTTAGTGATGGATGTGTGTTGTAGTGCAGTGGATATCGGCTCGGAAAGAGAAATCGATGAGCTGACTTCAAATTCCAGTTAAATACCCTGCATTTACTTAAGCACTGGTACCCTTGGGAAAGTATTAATCCTTCCCTCCAGTTATGGGTTAAATAACAGGGTAGGACTTGGGGAGCCTGGCCTTAAAAAACAAATCCCAATGAATCTTGATACTTGAAAAGGAAAAAGTATTACTAGACACAAAACTTATATGAAAAAACAAAAATAAATCTTTGAAAGAAAAAAAGGTATTACCAGGAATAAAATAAATAAAATTTAGTTGGCAATAAATGACCCACGAAGATTGATATGCCATAAAACAAAAACAACCAACCAACAAATGTTGTTTTTTTTAAAGATTTTTTATTTTTTTATTTTTTTATTTTTTTAATCGTGTCACCCCAAATAAGGCATTCTACTGCCATTATAGTGCAGGGGGTTACATAGAGGGATTGGGTATGGGAAATGTCAGAAGGAGGGTGGTAGATGACTTAGGATGTACATAGGGAGAGAGTTGGAGAGAGTGGGTGTAAGTTAGTGTGTTAGGAGGTGTCTATTGACCCTACATTTAAACTCCTGGAGGTTGTAGCTGTCGGGGGAAGCAAGCATGTGGAAGGGAATTCCACAGGTGGGAAGTGCGAGGAAAGAAGCTGTTGGAGTAGAAATTGCGGTTACATTTCATCGGTTTCACTGTAAAAGGATGGGACCTAGTTGCCAATCTAGTATCTCGTGCAAATTCACATCTAGGGAGCACCAGTGATTTAAGTTCGTTAGAGCAGAAGCCATGAAAGTATTTATAGAAGAGGCACAGGGAAGCCATGCCACGCCGGTGAGAGAGTGACTGCAGGTGGTCAGCCAAGTCGGTCTGTTCAGTATAATATAGTTTAGTTAGAGGCTGTCTGTGAGCAAAAGAGCAACATGACTCAATTCCCTCTGCTAAAACTTTACAGATGGTACTGCTTAGCATTTATGCCAGAAGTTCCAATAATGAACATTTCAGAGTGTTTAGGCATCAATCTGAAGACAGTACAGAGAATTCAGAAATAGTTTGAATGATATATCCAGTCAACATCATGATGATGACGAGTGATAGCAATGTTATGATAAACGGAGGCATAATATTGCCATCACTAGTCATCACCATGATGTTGACTGGATATATCATTCAAACTGGCTTACGGCCTATCACGTTGAATTCACTGGTTCTCACTCAATCACCAAAGTTAAGCAATGTTGAGCCTGGTCAGTATTTAAATGGGTAAGCGTATAGTGACGGATGTGCGCTGTGGTGCAGTGGATATCGGCCCAGAAAGAGAAATCGGTGAGCCAAGTTCGAATTCCAGTTGAATACCCTGCATTCACTTAAGCACTGGTACCCTTGGGAAAAGTATCAATCCATCCCTTCCCTCCAGTGATGGGTTAAATAACAACGGTAGGACTTGGGGACCCTGCCCTTAAAAACTCATACCAATGAATCTTGATACTCGAAAAGAAAAATGTATTCCTAGACACAAAACTTATGCAAACAACAATAGATTTTTGAAAGAAAAAGGTATTACCAGCAATAAATAAATAAAGTTTAGTTGGCAATTAATGACCCACCAAGGTTCATTTGACATAAAAACAAACCAATCATTCAAACTATTTCTGAATCCTCTGAACTGTCCTTAGATTGACACCTCAGACTCAGCACGGAGACCTGTATAAAGTGTTTTGAGAAGGTAGTGCTGCCCTGGGTCAAGATTCTATGTCTAACAACAGGACTCTGCACCATACCACACAAGCAGGTGAACCCAATCATGGCTGTCAGACAATTTCTGCAATCACATCATGCTTTACAACTGGCCACCTAACTCCCCAAACTGAACCTCCCTTAATTTATTTGTGTGGGGGCAATTGAGCAAGAGACCAACAAAACTGCTTATAACACCAATGATGAGCTGAAGGCAAGAATCATGGCATTCACCAACTTAAACAAGGAGACCATACACAAGAGTAACAGGAGAATCTAAAATTGTCTGAAAGCTGTAGTTAAAGACAATGGTGATTTTATTGAATAAATATATTTTTTTGTATCTCAAGATATTTTTGTGCAGTTTTGGTAAATATATCTATTGAAATGTGATGTAAGAGTTATTTTCATTTTTGCATTATTTAAATGAAAATTTATCAGTTGCACTCTTTATAATTATAAGATCAGTACTGGAAATATTGCATCATAAAATCACTTATGTCCTTTCTGGTCCTGGCTAATTTTTTCAATCATTTCTGAATAAACTAATCCAAAGATTAATTCTTGATAATTTTTTTTTTTTTAATCATATCACCCTGAGCAAGGCGGTAACGCCACTGAAGCGCAGGGGGCCACGTAAGAGTAAAAAGATTGGAAAAGAGAAAGCCGGAAACTGCATCCTAAACAGGAAAAAAGGGATGAGCCTCTTCACCTGTTCAATAGACGTGGGTGGAGTGTGAACCGGGCGATAGTTTAGTCTATCTACTCCAATTTTGAGAAAGTAGCAGAAAGACAAAACTTATTAAGCGCTACAAAAGGCAGGAAGATGTGGAAGACCATGATCGCCTTCGTCCTGAAGGAACACGGTCGATAAAATAAGATAGACGTTTACAGTATATTAAATAAAATAATTTGTCTTTCAACAACAAATACTAATCCTGTTATAACCTCTAGATCGCCTCACATAGGTAAACATGCATATTTTGTTTAAAAGTCCTATTCTTAAAAATGTTTCAGCGTCACAATTCTTATCGCATCAGCAATGGATAAATATGTTTTCCTATCGTATTTTCACAGAAACAGCCCGTTAGGGGATGTATCACCAATTCCTAAGGTAATTCTATCCCCTCCAGTTTTGATGTTGGAAGATATGCTTCATCCTTCAAGATTTGACATTGAATGGCTAACATGATGTGTTTGTTTGTAATGTCCCTAGCACTGTGCTAAGTTTTCTCATTGACGCCATTTTATATATACTGAACAAATAGAAAACTTCTGAACTCTGTTTCAACTAAGTCCGTTCAAAATTAAATGGATCCATATACGTTTATAAAGTTATCTTTATTATACAACTTACAAAGGGGACAAATATCCTCGTCTTGAGTCATGTGTCGGCAACCTTTTGGAGAGGGAGGGTCAAAAAGCTATGTAGAATCATGGAGGCGGGCAATACAGCTATGGATCAAGTGTCATGGATAAGAACCCTGTTATTAAATATGTGAATAAATTTAAATAAATGTGTTTGAAGAAAGCAAGGATTGAATATAATTTAATATCTGACGGGAATTTTGTTAAAAAACTATTACACCTTACAAATAAATTTTTCATAAATAAGTACTGATAAAAAATCCATTAAAATCAGTTGAAAACACTATTTTATATTCATTTAAAAGTGCCCGCTCACGAAAGCAATTTCACAT